>JAPDNY010000008.1:8015689-8713189 GCA_029375565.1 Gekko gecko
GTGTTCTCAAAATTTATAATCCAACGAAATTAGATAGAAAGACATCTTTTAGTTTATAGTTACTGCTTCTAGTTCCAGTCCACCTTTAATTTTCCAATCTTCCTTTTCCATCAACAGGAAAATGAGATCCAATTCAACATTAAATTCTAGTTCTTTTAATTTTTAAGGCTCTCCAGTTTTTTAACTTATATCTTCTTTTAATTATAGCTTTTCCCAGTCCAGGAGGAAAACCCCCCTCAGGAGTGAAGAGTAAGTCCAAGTAAATAAAAAGGAGAGAGAAAAAAAGAGGGGGTTAAACAGGCTTTAGACACTGTCTCTCACTCCCCACCTCCTCCTCCTCCTCCTCCAAATTTCCTTCTGTGAAGTTATTTATTACAACCAGATAGGGCAGGGAGAGCTTTAAACTTTTAGTTGTAACCCACAGTCTTGAAAAGATTGCAGGCAGATTCTATTCTTTTATCAGTAAGTTGTTCCATAGCACACAGCTAATAGCCAGGATGAATGAGGCTATCTTTGGGTTTCTCTGCTCCTGGACTAACAAAGAGGAGTGACCCAAAAATGCACCCCACTGACTTCAGAGACCTCCTCCAGGAGCCTCCTTGGGTCTAGAATCATCTAGACCCCCTCAAAGGTGGGCCAGTTCAGTACGTCTCTGGAGCTTCTCCGAGATGCAGCTGACAGTGCTGCTGCATAAACAGGAAGTCCCAAGCTGTATCTGCTTTTAATTCCCTCCAAAAAGGTCTGGAGAGAAACCACTTTCAAATGCCCTGACTGTAAAGTCACCTCCAAATGGCCATAAAACGGTGGCAGAATCTAGAAAGAGCTGCGATGCAGGAGGGAAGTGAGAGTGTGATGGAAAGCGGAGGAAGATTCTGCTTCCAACGTGGATGTGGACAAACTGCGGGGGACCAACGGGTGCAGAATCAGCCATTATCTCGTTTTAGGGCTGTCTGGCCTGATTATCCACTGTTGTTCCGGAGAAAGGTCTGGAGGATTTCAAGAGGGTGATGTCCCGTGATGGTCTGGCTGGTCGACTGCATGAAGAACTTCTGCCTCCCTCCCTCCCTTGGCAGCATTTGGGTGGCAGAGAAGAGGGACTTGTAGTGGGACCTACTGTCTGTATTTGACTAAGAAAAGCAGCACCGTCACCATTCCAGAAGAGATCCATGAGGGAAGAAAATTGGAAAGGTGGTCTATTCTAAACCTGCCTTGGTTTGAGAGAATCGCCACAATAAAAATGAATGTTCTCCCCAAAATCAACTTTCTATTCCAGATGTTTTCAATTGGAATACATGACAACATATTGAGAGACTGGCAGAGACAGATAAACACATTCATATGGAACAGCAAGGACCCAAGGGTCAGATTTCAAGTTTTACAAAATGAAAAAAGGAGAGGAGGTTTAGTGGTTCCCAACATTAAGTTGTAATATTAGGCAGCCTGCCTGCTTTGGACTTCTGACTGGATCAAAAACCCAAATGAAAGATTAATGAAACTAGAAAGAGCAGACTTGTCAGATGGCTCACAGAGACGCCATTGGATTAAAACAACTGGGAAAACATCTAAAAAAACCCTGTGAGAAATACAGGCCATGTTATCAGAGATAGCTTGCTAAACAATTGATGGTCACTTAATACAAGAATAAGTCCCCTAATATCACCTTCAATGTCACCATTAAATGCTTATTATGAGAAACCTGAGAAGAAAAACCATGACTTTATAACGTTATCAAGACATGATTAATAAAGATGGAAAAATCAAATCTTGGCAAGTTATTAATGAAGAAGGAGAAAAGATACAATGGTTAACACATCTTCAACTTTCATTGAGGCTTAAAGAAGATAAGCACTACGAAGGAGATACATTAAGCCGCCACTGCCACCACCACCACCGAGTTGGAAATAGTGGGGTAGGGGAGTGGCCCTGTGACAATCAAACTGCAGCACTGTGGCATGTGCAAATACCACTGAGTTGAGATTTGACTGAATATCCTTTGGATACCATCTTTAAATTGAAGACTACCATCTGCAACCATCTTGAAGCACTGTATTTGTAATTACTGTAATTTATGTGTTTTATCTTGTTTTTATGTATTTAGCATGCGTGCCTGGATGTTAGCCACCCTGAGCCTGCTTGCGGGAAGGGCGGCCTAGAAATCGAATTATAAATGAAAAAATAAAATAAATAAATAAGGAACTGGACTCAATTTGAAAAAGATAATTTTGAATAAAAAAGGTAATCTCTATATCTATAAACTTCTACTACATATCTATATCTATAAACTTCTACTATAAACTTCTCTATATCATATCTATAAACTTCTACTACAATATGATACAGAAACAGAACAAGTTAAGACATACACGGTGAAATGGTCACAAAGCTTTGGGAAACAGATCTTATTCCAGCAATGGAAGATCTAAAATTTACAGCAAGTCAAGCACTTAGAGAAAACTGGTACAAAATGTTCTATTGCTGGTACATCACCCTGAAAGTCTTTGAGAAGGTGGATAAAACTGATCAAGGATGATGTTGGAAGTGCAAAGAGATAGACGGTACTTTTTGCCATATGTGGTGGTCTTGCAAAAAAACCCCAACCCTAGCAAATATTGGAAGGAAATACATAGTGCAATTCAAAAAGTTTTGAAGATTAAATTTGCTGTGATACCAGAGACAATGGTATTAGGCATTCTACCAGTGAATACAGACAGAATGTTGCATGAATTGTTCAGATACATGTGAACTGCAGCAAGAGTAGTTTTTGCTGCTGACTTGAAAGCTGAGGGTTGCCCAACTTTTGAAACCTGGACAGACAAAATGCAAGTATACAACTAGGGCAAAATTGACATACTAAATTCATCAAAGACCAAAACAATTTTCAAAAATAATTGGCGAGTTTTCTATGACTATTATAATCAATATTTGTATTTATACATTTGAATGGCTTAATATCATATGATAATAAGAACTGATAAGGATATTATATTTGTGTGACTTCTATTATAATAATTGTTGTATGAAAATTCTGCAAAAATTCCTCTGAGGTTATACATGTTATCTTATATAATAAACTAGGAGGGAAGCCCGTTGTAGGGACAATACAACAGGTGCTAGAAAGACAGGTCCCCCCGTCCTGCGCTTTCTTCCCCCTCCTCAAACTCCATGGTCTCTGGACGGTGACTGGCTTCCTAGCCGGCTGTTGCTGGGAGCTGCTGGGGTGCCTTGATGGCTCTGTGCCCTGGCGCCGCCGCAGCCCCCAGCTACGTGCAGACTGGGCACTGGTGTGGCTTGGTGGGCCACCGCAGTTGTGGGGGCAGTGACAGGAATGGGCCCGGCCCAATGATCCCACAGCTGGTGAAGGGGCTGGGGCAGCAGTCGCATCAGAGCAAATTGAGGTGTGTCCCACTGCTTTCCAGCCCTCCCCAGACCCCGGGGTGCCACTGCATCTTAACTCGGGTGGTGCACCACTGTCCTATGACAGCTGCGGCGGCAGGACTGGCCTCATCTGGAAGACCCCACAGGTGGTGAAGGGGCTGGGGCACCCATCATGTCAGAGGGAAGTGAGGGCGCCCCCCTTCCCCCCTCCCCAGACCCTGAGGGCCTGCTGTGTCCGGCGGCCTCTGGGTTGCCTCCAACAGCTCTTTGCTCCAGCAGTGCTCCAGTCCCCATCAGCTCGCAGGCTGACGACTGATGTGCATGGGGCCTCAGCGGCCCATGATGGCTGCTGTGGTGTTAGAAGTGGGATTGGGTTGACACCCCATTGAACGGGCCAGGGCGCCTGTTACCTCAGAGCACAGTGAGGGCCAGTCATCCACTTTCTCCCCTTACCAGACTCCAGGGTCAAGGGAACGGCCTGCCACTGGCTCCTTGCCCGGGCAGGTCTGGTCACAGGGGGGGTGGCCCCCTGCAGTCACCCAGGGCGAGGACGATAGCTGTGGGGGTGGCAGGAATGGGCTCGGTTTTCAAAGCATCCAGCTGCCGGAGTGTGCATCCCGTCCGGTGGCTCCTCGCATACTGAGGGTGAGAGGCTGGCCTGTGGCTCTCTGGCCGGGACTGAGCCAATGCAGCAAGGTAAGTTAGCCAGTGGCCAGAGACCCATTTGTGAGTGGCAGTTCAGGCAGCCAACTGATTTGGCATGAATCGAATCCTGCCACCCCAGATCAGCTTTATAATATAGGAGAGATTAGATAGATAAGATAGGAGAAATCAGATAGATAAAATAGGATTTAAAGATAATATATCATGAGCAATTGTGTCATACACACAAACACACATAAATAAAAATTATATCTATCTATCATCAATCAACAATCAATTATATCAACAGCGTTCCATGAGCCTTGGTCTTTAGTCATGCCAGCCACATGACCACAGAAACGTCTTCAGACAGTGCTGGATCTTCGGCTTTGAAACAGAGATGAGCACCGCAACTCTAGAGTCGGATTCGACTGGCTTTCGAGCAAGGGAACCTTTACCTTTTTATCATCTATCTATCTATCTATCTATCTATCTATCTATCTATCTATCTATCTATCTATCTATCTATCTATCTATCTATCATCTATCTATCATCTATTATCTATCTATCATCTATCATCTATCATCATCATCATCATCATCATCATCATCATCATCATCATCATCATCATCATCATCATCATCATCATCTAATTATATATATAGTAAAATAATATATATAAAAACTGTGTTGTCACATATATTATGTTACAATCCCATATATATGATGTCATATATTTTCTAAACTATAATGTCATATTTTCCTTTCTGTTTTTTTCTTGTTATTGTATACATCTACATTTTGATTAAGGAATTTCCCTAACATTTGAAAAGTGGCCCTTTACATTGTGTTTTTGACCACTATATTTCTTATGCTTCCCCCCCACTTCCCCTTTTTCTTATTCTGTATCCCTTTAAAATTTCAAATAAAAAATCTATTAATGGCAGAAAGAAGAAGAAAAGATCCATGAGAAAATATAGTTATTTGTTTATTTTTATTTTGGTGTTGATAAGAGCCATCAAGTCATCGCTGACTTATGGTGACCACACAGGGTTTTCAAGGCAAGAGAAATTCATAGGTGGTTCGCAATTGCCTGTCTAGGCATCATGACCTTGGTATTCCTTGGAGGTCTCCCATCCAAATACTGGCCTACTTAGCTTCCAAGATCTGACAAGGTCACCTGTCCTTGGGCTATCCAGGTCAGGTATTTTATATTTTACACACTTTGTATTTTGCCTTTTTGCCCTCACAAGGGCCACCAAGGCGACTAACAAATTAAAACATACATAATAAAATCACATTTTAAGACCATTAAAGCCAATCAGCTAAACAACAACACATCATTAAAACAACAGTTTTAATGAGCTTGGATTGGAAGGCAGGTTGAAGCTTCACCCTTCTTTATTGCCTTCTCTCAGTGTTATAAGTTCTCCTATAAAGTGCTTTATTATTGAATATCAGGACTTTTATTTTCACTGTGAACTTAAGCACATTGCATGTGAAATCAGCAACCCTGGGGGAAAGGTAAGGACATCGCAAAGGGAGTGTGGTTCTGTGCCAGGATGGAGAAATCCTTGAGCTTTTTGCCACTTCCTGCTCAGGATTAATGGGGCTTCCCTTCCTCTGCAGAAGGGCGGCAGGAGTGCCACTCCCAGGCGGAGAGACTTTCTGCTCTCCTGGGGGAACAGCAGCTCCACTCTGAAGTAGTCCTCCTGAGTCAGCAGAGCTTATTCACTACTCTCTTTTTCCTGCGGAAAGATGCTGCTAGTGAAGAGACGGTGTGCTCAGAAGTCTGGCACTCGGGCCGTGGGAAGACGCACTCACTCAACAGACCCAGTCACTGTGCAAGACCCTGGCAGATGTTTTGAGTGGTTTTGGCGAAGTGTCTCACTGGTTCTTTGGGTTTACAAAAAAGGATGTACAAGCTGTGCTCCCTCAGAGAGACTCAGAGTGAACATCCCGTATGCCCATTTTGCTCAGATAGGTGGAGAGGTCCCATCACTGACATGCCAGCTTTTCCAGGGAGTCCTGGAGGCGACTTGGGAGATTCTCCTTTTACTAGTAGGCTTCTCTGCATGAACACACTACAGGAGGGCATTTCTATAAGGGTAACAGAGTAGAGTAGTTTAGGAAGGTGCTTTAGTAAGTGGAAAGGGACTGTTGACTGTTATGACTGTGTATAGTACACAGGGTTTATTTTCTGGGGGAATGCACTGGAATGGAGTTCCAGAACCTCTTTGACAAAATTCTTTTAAAAATGTTTAAAAGTTCATGAGTTTTCAGTATACAGACTGAAACTTCGTTTCCCTCTTGAGAGTCCCGGCACCTCTTAAAAAAAAGAAAAAAAGCCCCAATAGTACATAGGATCTATTACTGTATGTATTATCCTACTATGACATTTCTGTGTTGTTTAAATGGTACGTTAATACTTACCCTTGGTTTCAGATTTCTGCAGCCCTAATCCCATGATGCTGCCTCCTGGCTGTCCCATCCTGTTAACTGGATTGGCTTACACTGGTTAACCCGCCTTTGGTCTCCATGAGAAAAGCGGATTATAAATAACACTAGGAATAAGGCTCACTGTGGAAATAAATACAATGAGGTCTAGAAAGAGGCTCTGGGAGAGTGCCCTGGCCTTGTGCACTCAGCACCAATTCGCTGTGGTGACCTCAGCAGGGTATAATGACGCAGAGTCCACCATGTTCTTCAGGGGAATTGATCTCTGCCATCTGAGGAGCAGTTGTAATTCTGTGTGATCTCCATCCCTCCCATGGAGGCTGGCAACAATGGTTCCCCATGAGGGAATGGCTGGTTTGGAGAATGGAGTCTATGGCATTGTACCTGTCTGAGGTCCCACCCCTTCTCAAACCTCACCCTCTCCAGGCTCCACCCCTCAGATCTCCAGGAATTTCCCAACCTGGTGTTGGCAACCCAATCTCCCTCCCAGCCAACCATCAACCTACTGTTATCTGCCCCCTGGCTTCAGCTTTCTATCTCCTCCCTCCCTCCTAGAGACTAGTTGTAATTCTGAGTGATCTCCAGCCCCCACCTGGAGATTGGCAACTGTAATGTATCCACTGGAGAACATGGGCTCTGGACAGCCATGTGCTTGGACTGGTTCTAACTGGTCCACCATGTGGCCAGGCGAAGGGCCTGAGCTTCGCCCCGAAGGACAATGGACTAGTGGATCCTGACTCCCCTCCAATGGAGGAGCAGGAGTTAATCCAATCAATGTAAATAGCGAATCACTGGGTGTGTGTGTGTTTGGGGTGTGGGTCACTTGGGAATAAAAGCCGGCCTGCGAGCCGGCTCAGTTGTCTTGTTCTTCATCTAATAAAGTATGTGAGAGCTGAAATCACTAGTAAGTCTCAGTACTTTTCACTGGTGACGAAGGTGGGATGCCAACTCCCTCCATGAACAACGACCACGAGACGAGCACCGCTGACCGCCCCAACGCCGAAAGCACCGAACGCCGCCGCCGAGCTTCGTGTCCGCCTCTTCGGTTCCTGGGCACCGCACCGCTCCCTAGCACCGCTGACCCCGAGAGCAGCCTCGCTTCCAACGCCGCCAACTCTACGCCTGAACCGCGACCTCCACGGGTGAGCACCATGGCTGCTAGCAACGAGAGCTTCCCCGCCTTCGACATCTCTCGTCCCGCACACTGGGAGACCTGGATCGAGACGCTGGAGCGTCACTTCGAGATCCATGGCATCACGGATGCGGGTACGAAGAAGGCCTATCTCCTGCGCTACTGCGGCATCGAGGCACACCTCCTCCTGAAGGACCTGGTAAACCCCCTCCTGCCGAAAGACGCGGCCGCCACCTACGACATGCTGGTCAAGGCGTTTACTGACCACTTGGCACCAAAGCCCACCAAGTTCGCGGAACGAATGGAGTTCTTCGCGAGAATGCAGGGCCCCGACGAAACATCTCCGGAATTCCTGGCCGGACTACGCCGCGCAGCCACAAGGTGTGCCTTCCCCAACCTCGCAGATACCCTCCTAAACCAGTTCATGGTGGGGCTGAAGGAGGCGAAGCTGCGCCGCAGGCTCGTCAGCCGGGACGACCTCACTCTGGAGGCCGCCATCCAAGAAGCGGCCGCCTACGAGAAGTCCCACGCAGATCGCCGGCCTAAGACGGTCCATCGCCTCCAGGACTCCGGCCCCTCGGATGACTCGAACGATGAGGAGGTCCTACAGGTGAACCACCGATCACAGCCACGCACCCAACGCAACAGGGGATCCCCCGCACCACCAAACCAGCCCAACGCATCTGCCTGTGCCAGCTGTGGCGACGCTCACGAGCGCCGGACCTGCCGTTTCCGGGACGCCGTCTGCAGGACCTGCAACAAGGCCGGACACCTCGCCCGAGTCTGCCGCTCCAAGGGCAAGCGCCTGGGATCCACTGCCCAGCTGGACGCCGCAAGCCTGCACACCGTGATGACACAGCGCCGGCAGACGGTATGTAACTTGCCCCCTGAAAGCCCGGACAAGGTGCATGTGACTGTCCAAATAGAGGGGTCCCCCTGCCAAATGGAAATAGACTCAGGGTCCTCGTTCTCTATAATTTCCGCGGAGACCCTTAAAACGCTATGCCCCAAGGGGGACCCCGACTGCACAAGCCACGGGGGTTGAAACTGACGGACTTTAACAAAAACCCAGTGGCAGTCCGTGGCTGGGGCAAGTTTCAAGTCCGATTTAAAGGGTTCTCGGGCTTGCTGGACCTGCTAGTTGTGGAGGGGCGCCTCTCAAGCCTCCTGGGACTGTCATGGTTTGGGCCTTTGGGACTCCAAATAGCAGGAGTAAACCACCTCGGGACCGCTGACTGGGAGGCAGTTTGCCGGGAGTTCCCCAAAGTATTCGATGGGACCCTGGGGAGGTACAATGGGACCCCGATTTCGCTAGATCTGGACCCTAACGTACGACCCATCCGCATAAAGGCACGCCCCCTCCCCTAGCCATGCGGGAAAAAATAGAGGCCGAGCTCGACCGCCTGGTCGCCCAAGGCGTGCTGGAACCGGTCGCGTCAGCGCGCTGGGAAACCCCCATTGTAACGCCAATTAAACCAAATGGGGCTATACGCATTTGTGCAGATTACAAATGCACCATAAATAAGGCTCTGCAGGACCACGCCTATCCGGTCCCGGTAGTGAGCCATGTCCTGGCCTCCCTGACGGGGGCCAAAGTTTTCGGCAAATTGGACCTGGCGCAGGCTTACCAGCAGCTGCCAGTGGACACGGCCGCTGCGGAAGCGCAAACCATCACCACCCACAAGGGGGCTTTCCGGGTCAATAGACTGCAGTTTGGGGTTTCAGTGGCGCCAGGGATTTTTCAATCTTTCATGGATTCCCTCCTGAAAGGAATTCCAGGGGTCCAGCCCTTTTTAGATGATGTTATCATCGCGGCACCGGACTCCACCGCCTTCACCGAACGGCTGCGTCAGGTCCTGCAGAGGTTCAACGAGGCTGGCCTCAAGGTGAAGAAGGAGAAATGCCTCCTGGGTGTGCCCCGCATCGAATTCCTGGGGTTCGCAGTCGATGCACAAGGCATCCACCCCACAGACGAGAAAATTAGAGCGATCACACAAGCCCCGGTCCCCACGACTTGTTGGTCTCCAACGGGGTGCTGCACCACTTCTGCGAGGCTTTACCTGTGGTTCTGGCGTGTGATGCATCGCCCTACGGGGTGGGGGCGGTGTTGGGGCATCGGTTGCCGGATGGCCGGGAGGTTCCGGTCGCCTACTATTCTCGGACCCTGTCTTCTGCGGAGCGTAATTACGCGCAGATAGACAAGGAGGCACTAGCGATAGTGGCGGGGGTTAAAAAATCCCACCATTATCTCTATGGCCGCCCGTTCGAGATCCTTACAGACCACAAGCCTCTCCTGGGCCTCCTTGCGCCCGATCGACAGACGCCGCAGATGGTCTTGCCCAGGGTTCTCCGCTGGTCCATATTCCTGGCGGGGTACTCTTACACCCTCACCCACCGCCCGGGAAAGGCCATGGGTCACGCGGACACGCTCAGCCGCCTCCCACTGCCCGCAACGGACCCAGACCCGGCCCCCGCCCACGTCATCGCACTCCTAGAATCGCTGCCCGATCGCCCAGTACATGTCAAGGAGGTGGCCCACCTCACGGGCTGCGACAGGGTTCTCTGTCGGGTTTTGAACTGGGTGGGGAGGGGATGGCCGACAGCTAGACAAGACCCGGAGTTTGCGCCTTTTGTCACAAGGCGCGATGAGCTGTCGACCTATAAGGGGTGCCTAATGTGGGGAGGAAGGGTGGTCATTCCGAAACCACTACAGGAACGGGTACTGAGGGACCTTCATGAGCACCACCCTGGGGTAGTCAGGAAGAAGGCTCTGGCGCGGGGGTATGTCTGGTGGCCAGGGTTAGACCGGGATATTGAGGACATTGTAAAAAGGTGTCAACCCTGCCAGGCCTCCCGACCCGCACCCCCGACGGCCCCAGACAGGGCCTGGGAATCCTCTCACCGCCCCTGGTCGTGCCTGCACCTCGACTTTGCGGGCCCGTTCCAGGGGCAGCTGTTTTTTATACTTGTAGACGCCTACAGTAAGTGGCTAGAAGTAGAGCCGGTACCATCCACCTCCTCCCGGGCGGCCATCCGAGCGATGTGGCGGATTTTCAGCTCGCACGGACTCCCCGACACCCTGGTCACCGACAACGGGACGGCCTTCACGTCTGGGGAGTTCCAGGAGTTCACCCGCCAGCACGGGATTCGCCACATCAGGTCGGCCCCGTTCCACCCCGCCACCAATGGCCAAGCCGAACGCATGGTGCGGACGGCCAAAGAGGCGCTCCGTCGGACCGAAGGAACGGACTGGGACTTCAGGCTGGCGCACGTCCTGTTCGGCCAGAGAACGACGCCCCATGCGACAACCGGCCGGAGCCCGGCGGAACTATTGATGGGCCGACGCCTCACCACCAGGCTGGACCGGTTACATCCCGATCGAGCGCCCGAGCGGGAGCCCTGCACGGAAACGCCAGCGGCGGCGCGAGGGTTCTTCCCAGAGGACCCGGTGTACGCACGGAACTACGCGAGAGGGCCCCCGTGGATTCCCGCCCGAGTAGTCCGGGTCCGTGGCCCCCGGTCCTGCGAAGTCTCGGTGGAAGACGGCCAGATCCTGCATCGCCACATCGATCAGCTACGTCGCCGGGTGCTACCCCTGGAGCCGGATGAGGGGGAGGAGTGGGACGAGCCAGCTCAACCAGACGCGGGGGCGGACGCACCAGAAGAAATCCCGGGGGACTTCAACTCCGGACTGACAGCCACCGCAAATGACACACCGGCCGAGATGGTGAGCCCAGCCCCGCCAACACCAGAGCGGCCACCAGTCCCCACAGCCGCCCGGGAGGCTGTCAGTTCCCCCATGCCAGAGCCCCGTCGCTCCACGCAAGAGCGGCGGCTCCCCAGCTATTTGAAAGACTATGTGTGCGGGTGTTTATCGGACCAAGGGGGGAGGGGTGTAATGTATCCACTGGAGAACATGGGCTCTGGACAGCCATGTGCTTGGACTGGTTCTAACCGGTCCACCATGTGGCCAGGCGAAGGGCCTGAGCTTCGCCCCGAAGGACAATGGACTAGTGGATCCTGACTCCCCTCCAATGGAGGAGCAGGAGTTAATCCAATCAATGTAAATAGCGAATCACCGGGTGTGTGTGTGTTTGGGGTGTGGGTCACTTGGGAATAAAAGCCAGCCTGCGAGCCGGCTCAGTTGTCTTGTTCTTCATCTAATAAAGTATGTGAGAGCTGAAATCACTAGTAAGTCTCAGTACTTTTCAGCAACAATGGTTCCCCATGAGGGCATGGCTGGCTTGGAGGGCGGAGACTATGGCATTGTACCTGTCTGAGGTCCCACCCCTCCTCAAACCTCATCTTCTCCAGGCTCCATCTCTCAAATCTCCAGGAATTTCCCACCCTGAGTTGGCAACCCTATCAGGAGTGGCCCCAATGAGTTTTCTCCGAAAGGCCAAAACAGGTGTGGAAAGAGCCTTTTACTGACAGAACCTGGTTGCCTAGCAACAGGCACTGAAGAGAAAGCACGGTTGCTACCTTTGATTAGGGAAATACCTGGAGATTTGTGACTCAGCAGGTGATAATACCATAGGGTCTACCCTCCAAAGCAGCCATTTTCTCCAGGGGAACTAATCTCTGTCATCTGGAGATCAATTGTAACAGCGGGAGATCTCCAGGTCTCTTACCTGGAGATTGGCAACCCTAGGGGAATGTCAGCCACACAGCAGGCGGTTGAAGAGAATGGTTTGATGTTCACTGTGTCAGGTAGCCCTGTCATGGGGATGGAATGTAGAGGGCCTCTGTACCACGAGCCTCTGAACATTGCTGTTTTCACTGTCTGTATGTTATCATCTATGTGACCTTGTAGAAGCTCCAGCTGCAGAACTCCTCAGCTGGGAACCAACGGCTTTTAGATTGTTTGCCTGCTTTGCCTGTGTGTGCGAACTATACTCATTGTCTTCAGCTCGTTAAGGGAGTGTTTGATTGTAGTATAACTTAAGAGGCCCTACTGTTCCCAGGCATTCCTGACACAACTTGTACACGTGTCTTTAGTTCTGGTTCACAAATAAACAGTTTTCTTCTGATGAAGCCCTCTGTTGTGTGACCTGATCAAGGAGCCTGACAAAGTGTCAGGAATCATCATTCTCCTGACCCGCATCTCTCAATCCCGAGATGAGCGGCAGCAAGGAAGAAATCTCAGCCACAACTGGGGAAACGGTCCCTACAACTTCCGTGCCAGCCACCATGCTGACCACCCTTCCACTTGAGGAGCAAAAGGACTCCTACGAGCCTTTCCGGGAACCCTTTGGAGAGTGAAAGTGCAGGTGACTTCATGGCTGAAGGGAACACGTTGGGGAAAGTTTCATGCGGACACCCAAGAGACCTGGATGCTCACCCCGGGGCTGCATCGGGAAAGCTAACATGAATGGCCTTTTCGAGGACTGAGTTATGAGCCGGAGGCTGGAGCCATCCTTTGGGAGACTGTGGAGACCAAGGGGTTCATAGACAACCGCTTAGAGCTGCTCGAATGCGGCCAGGATCGACGCATGCAAATGGTCGAAGAATCATTCTGAAATCTGCCGGGAATCATAACAGATGTGGTGCAGCGCGAACTCCGGCTCTGGCTGCCAATGCAGCCAGCACAGCCACCCCTGCGGCAGCTGGTACCAGCACCTCCACCCCCCGACAACCTGCCGTCCCACCCCCACCACTTCTGGGGGATCGGGTACCTGGGCAGCTGCCCCATGAGGTGCACCAGCTGACGGAACTACTGGATGCAATGTTTGATGGGATGCCCAAAAAGTTGGCATTTTTCGTGGTGTGAGTGGAGAAGTTCATCCTGAACTGGGACCACCTGTTCCCTGACGAGGAGCGCATTGTGGATTACATTGTGTCCTGGCTGCTGGAGGGAGCTGCCGATTGGTATGTGAGTCTTCACAATGAAGACGGTCCGGAACGCCGGACGGTGGACACTTTCATGTGGGCCCTCCGGGCTCAATATGAAGACCTGAATGCCAGTGAATACACCCAAGCTTTCCTACGTACCTTCAAGCAAGGGAAGAAGTCGATGTGGGAGTACTCAGAGAAGTTCAGGAGGCAAGCTGCAAAGATCCAAGGGTGGCTCGATGGGTTACTGGCAGGTCTGATTTACTCGGGGTGTGGATGGGATCTGATCAATTCCTCACTTGTTACAGGACTTGGGGCCAAGGTTGTTAAAATCCCAGAACCCTTGGTGTTTACCCAGATGGATGGGTCAGCCATGAAAGACCCTTGCAAATATGAGACTGCACCTTTATGAATAGGGATGGGAAGGCACTGGGAACACCAACCCTTCATCATCCCTGTGGCAGCTCATTTCCCATTGGTACTGGGTAGCCCATGGCCCCACGACCATGACCCCTATATTTTGTGGGATGAGGGCATAGTCCAGTTTATCTCATCCATGTGTCACACACATGAATGGGATGGGATGTGGGGGATTCTCCCTCCTGACAAACCAGTGCAGGCTAGCGAAGAGATGGATGCTATTCCCCCGGAGTAACGGCACCTAACTCAGGTGTTTGAGGAAGAAGAGATGGACAAGTTACCACCTCACAGACACTTGAACTGTGCCATTGAATTATTGCCAGGGCAGAAATTACCCAAGGGGAAGCTGTATGCGATGAGCCCGAGTGAAAAGGAGGAGCTGCATAAGTTCATTGATAAAAACCTTGCCAGGGGGTTCATTCAGCCCGCTTCCTCCCCGTTTGCCACCCCTGTGTTGTTTCACAAAAAGAAAGACGGGGGATTGAGACTGTGCACAGACTATAGGGGTTTGAATGCAGTGTCTACTACTAACACCTACCCCCTCCCCCTGATAAAAGGCCTCTCAGCCGAGGTTGCAAAGGGGAAAAAGTACTCCAAGCTCAACCTCCATGATGCTTATTTTCGGGTCTGGATAAAGGAGGGGGATGAATACAAAATGGCGTTTAATACCCCATTGGGTCAGTTTGAATACCGGGTGATGCCCTTCGGGCTTCAGGGAGCTCCTGGGGTCTTCATGAACCTGATCAATGAAGTATTGCACAAGCACCTGTTCAAGGGCATTCTGGTTTATCTAGATGATATCTTGCTTTATTCCCCTGATAAGGATTCCCATGTGACTTTGGTAAGGGAAGTCTTGAAAACATTGCACAAGCACAAACTTTTTGCTAAGCTGTCGAAATTTGAATTCCATTGCACGGAAATTGATTTTTTTGGGCTACCATATTTCCCCCCGTATTTCCCCCCACTAAAGTCCGGGATGTGGTGGGGTAGGAGCCCCTCGAACCCAGAGGCAACTCCAGGTGTTCCTAGGATTTGCCAATTTTTACAGAGCATTTCTTGTTAACTTTGCCCAGGTGAGCCTACCACTCACGGATCTCTAAAAGATGAAAGGGAATGGTCCTGAGAATACATGGCCGGGTGCTAAACTAATGTGCACAAACGAATGCCAGGAGGCATTCGGCCGCTTAAAAGCTCTGTTCACATCCGAACCCAAATGAACTCAAAAATTTTATTGTTCAAGTGGATGCGTCAGACGTCGTGATGGGTGGCGCCATCTTGCAGGAGGGGAAGGATGGGAAAATGCACCCCCTTGCATACGTCTCCTGGAAGTTTACTGATACTGAGCACAATTGGTCGGTTTGGGACAAGGAGGCAGGAGCTATTAAGTTAGCGCTCTCTACGTGG
This sequence comes from Gekko gecko, assembly GCA_029375565.1. Classification (NCBI taxonomy): domain Eukaryota; kingdom Metazoa; phylum Chordata; class Lepidosauria; order Squamata; family Gekkonidae; genus Gekko; species Gekko gecko. The sequence continues at coordinate 8,030,953 of JAPDNY010000008.1, forward strand.
CAACACTGGCTGGAGGGGGCCAGGGGGCCGTTTGAAGTGTGGACTGACCATAAAAACCTCGAGGTACTCAGGACGCCCTCAATGCAAAACAGCTTAGATGGGTGGATTTCTTCTCTAAGTTTAATTTCACGCTCCACCATTTCCTGGGCAAAGCTAATTCCTTAGCAGACATGTTGTCCCACCTCCCACAGCATGACAGCTGCAGGGAGGAGGTTCTTGACTTGATGTTTATGCCCTCCCAGTTGGGAGGGGCAGTCGTGATGCTGAATCCCCGCCCTCTCCGATAGTTATTGGCTGGAACTACAAAAAGAGGGTGAGGGGGAGGAGCGGGCAAATGGCTGTTGGTACCACGGCGATAAACTGTTTGTGCCTTCGGCTTTACAGGGTGAAATCATGTTAACAGTACATGGCAACAAACTGGTGGGACACCTGGGGTTTGTGAAATCCCTGCACTTATTACAATGCCAATTCTGGTGGCTGGGGATGAGGAAGGACCTCTCCCTGTTTGTCCAGTCATGCCAAACCTGCATCATGGGCAAGCCAAGGCCCGGGAAACTGCCGGGGCTCCTACAACCCCTTCCTATGCCCAATAGACCGTGGGAAGTCATCTCAATGGACTTTATCACAGACTTGCCTCTCAGTCGGGGAAAGACTGTTATCTGAGTCGTAGTGGATCTGTTTCTGAAGCAGGCTCACTTCATCCTGTTTAAGTCCCTGCCAACTGCATGGGTTCTGGCCAAAGCATTTATTCAGCAGGAGTTTCGACTGCATACATTACCCCAGAAGATAATTTCTGACCAGGGCTCACAATTTGTTTCCAAGTTCTGGGGTGAACTGATGTGCCTCATGGGAGTGGAACAGGGTTTGAGCAGTGCTTATCACCCCGAGACTGATGGCCAGATGGAATGGGTCAATCAAACCCTCCAACAGTACCTCTGCTGTTTCACTAACTTTTAACAACATGATTGGGAGGGACTCCTCCCCCTAGAGGAGTTTTGTTACAATAACAGATGCCATTCCTCCACGGGGGGGGTCTCCCCATTTCTGGCCGCTTATGGTTACGAGGCGCCACCTCTCCCATTCCTATCTGATGTGGCCCTGCCGGAGGCAGAGGTGGGGGACTGGTGTAAACGGTTGCAGGCAGCCTGACCACTTTTGTGCAGAATGTTAGACGGGGCTAAACAGGCCTACAAACTTCAGGCTGACAAGAAACGCGCCGTGGGCTGGGACATCCAGTCTGGTGACTCAGTTTATGTGTCTACCAAGAACATCAAGGGACTCCAGCCTAGCTGGAAGCTGGGTTGGAAATTTGTGGGCCCGTTCCAAGTAAAACGAAAAATAAATGAGGTGACTGTGGAGCTTGAATTGCCAGAGACTTTGAAACATTTGCACCCTGTTTTCCATTTCAGATTACTTTGCTGGGACCCTGGACCTAATGTTTGGCGCCCTCAGGGTGCACAGCCACCCCCTCTGATGGTGAAAGGTGAACCGCATTATGAAATTGCTGACATTTTAGACTCTATGCTGAAACGAAATAAGTTATTCTATTTGGTTGAATGGGTAGACTTTGGGCCACAACACAGGGAGTGGGTGGAGGTGGATCACATCAGCCCCCCCGCCTTCTTCGTTGTTTCCATCATCACTACCCCGACAAGCCCGGGGGGAAGTGCCCTGAGCCCTTGTGGAAGGGCGGGGTATATATCTAATAAATAAATAAATAAATAAATAAATAAATAAATAAATAAATAAATGTCAGGTAGCCCTGTCATGGGGATGGAATGTAGAGGGAGTACTCTTAGTACCACCAGCCTCTGAATATTACTGTTTTCACTGTCTGTATATTATCATCTATGTGACCTTGTAGAAGCTCCAGCCACAGAATTCCTAAGCTGGGAACCACCGGCTTTTAGATTGTTTGCCTGCTTTGCCCACTTGCTTTGCCTGTGCATGCGAACTATACTCATTAGCTTTAGCTCATCAAGGGGATGTTTGATTGTAGTATAACTTAGGAGGCCTTACTGTTCCCGGGCATTCCTGACACAACTCGTACACGTTTCTTTAGTTCTGATTCAGCAATAAACAGTTTTCTTCTGATGAAGCCCTGTGTTGTGTGACCTGACTAAGGAGCCTGACACACTGGCCCACCTCATTAGCCAGCCAGCCATGGTGGAGCCAAAAAGGAGTGAGAGGTGTGTTAAATTTATTCTGACAGGAAAGTGGCCAAGACGGGGGTGGTGGTGGTGGTGGTTATGCTGAAAGCCCTTTGTTTTTTTACTCGCAGAAGCAAGCTTGGTTGTTTGGTTGCCTACCAACAGCCATTGAGGAGACAGTTAGTCACAGTTAGTCTCACACAGGAACCAAGAGAAGTGTCATCCTCAGGAAAGAGTCCAGCTTTCCAGGTGCTGCAGCTTGTTTCCTCTAGGCCAGACCCTCCCCGGTGCTGCCACTGCTGCTGAAGGAAGGCGGAGGAGCCTTTGAAAGGTGCTGGGCAGCCTTCTCTGCGGTGCAGACCATGCAGCCAAGGGAGAGGGGCCACGAGGGGCAGCGAAGGTGAGTGCTTCCCCTCCTTGCCGCTGCTTGCTAGCTCTGCCTCCTTCTCCCCTGTGGAGGGGTTGCCGCTCTCTCAGCGGAGCACCCATCCCCTTTGCTGGCTCCCTCCAGATTGAGGGCGAAATGCTGCCCGCCAGCTTGGTGGGTGGGGCTGAGCCAACGCAGTGAGCCAATTCAGCCACGGGATTGGGAGACTGTGAGAGTGTGTCAGGTACTCCAATAACTCAGTTCAATAGCAGGTCCTTAATTAGGTTCAGCTTTATTGATCAGAGAAAGGTGAAGTCATCATGGACGTTTTTGAGTCAGGAATGAGAAATACAAAATGGCCATAATATTTATACTACTTTCATACAAGACCCCCTGACACTTGAGGGCCAATAAGCAATAGTAAAAAAAGCAGGGAGGTGATTAACGGTTTGGAGGTGAGCGGGAGAGATTAGCGGCTTCACGCTGAAGAAGCTGGGCACTCAAGGCCAACAGCGAGATAAGAGAAACAGTTTGGGAAACACGGCTGCATTGCAAGACACATTCCACTTTACACAGAATAACCATGGTGGGGCTACCAGACATCCCGCCCCCCCCAAGACCCCCCAGCTCATCAGGGAAATGAGAGTGAAAGAGGCAAACCAAACGGGGAGCATCGACATCAGAGGCTTTAAACCATTTTCTGTGTTCAGACTCAAAATCAACCCATTCAACCAAATAAAACTAGTGATTACATTTCAAGTGGGAGTCCAGAATGTGCACGATTTCAGAGTGAGGCTATCCATCCACTATCGGAGGGGGGGGGTCGAGCCTGGGTTGGGTGCCAGACGTTGGCCCGGGGTCCTTCCTAAGAAGAGAAAAGTGAAGCACAGGATGCACATGTTTAAGAGTCTTGGGCAACTCCAGCTCCACTTTAATGTCATTGACTTTCCGAACCATTGGGAAGCAGTCCACATATTTCCAGCCCAATTTGCGGCTGGGTTGCAGGCCACAAAGGTTCTTAGTAGACACGTAAACCTTGTCCCTGACCTGAATCTCCCACACTTCACTACGTTTGCGGTCCGCTTGTGCTTTATACACAGCTTTGTCTTTGTCTAATGTCTGCTGGAGGAGGGGCCAGGCGGCTCTAATGTTGCGCCACTAGTCCTCAACACTTCAGCCGCGAGGGGAATCAGTAGGCAACCAGGGAAGGGGGGGAACCTTCATAGCCATGTACCGCTTGAAAGGGGGAAACCCCCGTAGAGGAATGGACCGTGTTGTTGTAACAGTATTCCGCATAAGGGAGCAACTCCCCCCAATCATCCTGTTGGAAATTGGAGAAACAACATAAATATTGTTCCAGGGTTTGATTGACACACTCGGTTTGACCATTAGTCTCTGGATGATAAGCACTGCTGAGGGCCCGTTCAACACCAAGGGCACTCATTAATTCACCCCAGAACTTCACAACGAATTGAGAGCCCTGGTCGGAGACCACCTTCCTAGGAATCGAATGGAGCTTCACAATTTTATGCATAAACAGTTTGGCTAGGCTGTGGGCAGTTGTTTAAGTGGGAAAAAATGTACTTGCTTAGAAAACATGTCCACCACAACCCAAATGACCGTCTTCCCCCCACTCAGTGGTAAGTCAGTTATGAAATCCATTGAAATCACTTCCCACGGCTGGCCAGGGGTAGGGAGTGGTTGCAAAAGCCCTGGGGGCTTCCCAGGCCAGGTCTTACACATAAGGCAAGTGGGACAGGATTGCACAAACAGAGAAATGTCCTTGCACATGCCCGCTCACCAAAACTGTCATCGTAAAAGGTGCAGAGTTTTGAGGTAGCCAAGGTGACCAGCCAGTTTAGATCCATGTGCCACCTCCATTACTCTGCCCTGCAGGGATTTGGGAATTAATAGGCAGTGGTCCTTGTCCCAACACCTGTCCTGCCATTGCTCCAAGCTTCCATCTAAGTCAATCTCTGAGCGGTCAGTCAGAAAAGGCGGAAGTGAATTCTGAAGCCCAATCCCTCCCCTCAGAGTCACATTTTGCTTTCGCCTGGCTCCGCATCACAACTGCCCCTCCCAGTTGGGCAGGAGTGAACATGGAGTCCACCCCCCCTCCCATTGGCTTTCATGCTGAGGGAGGTGTGAGAGAGCATCAGCCAGGGAATTTGACTTTCTGGGGAAGTGGTGCAGTGTGAATTGAAACTTAGAAAAGAAGTCTGGGAGATGCGATAGCCCAGAAAGTCAATTTCCATTTTGTGGAACTCACACTTGGACAGTTTGGCAAACAGTTTATGTTTGTACAAAGTCTGTAGTACTTCCCTCACCAATTGGATGTGGGACTGTTCAATAAGATGTCATCCAAGTAAACAAGGGGCCCTCTGAACAGATGCTTGTGCAACACTTAATTGATTAGGTTCATGAATACCCCAGGCGCCCCCTGGAGGCTGAAGGGCGTAACCTTATATTCAAATTGTCCCAGTGGTGTATTAAAAGGAGTCTTATATTCATCCCCTTCCCTGATGCACACCCTGAAGTACATATCTCTCAAATTCAGTTTGGAAAAGATCTTCCCTTTGATTGCCTTGGCTAGCAGATCTTTTATAAGGTGAAGGGGATACGCGTTGGTGGTTCTTCCACGATCCCAAATTGGAGAGCCCTCTGCACTTTAGCTTTAGTGGTCTCCTTCTTCAGTGGGGTATCTGGTTTCTTCCTCCCCAGATCTTTAGCCGGAGCCAACAATCCCACAGCCCTGGGGCAATCAGTGGCGAAATGCCTGGCTTCTCTGCAACGGAGACAGAGGCCCTGCTTCATGTGCATCTCCTGGGTGCCATCCTTCAGCTTCAGGGCTTTCGATATTTGGGGGGTTTGGGCAGGCCTGTCTATCTTGATCATCTGGAGGTGGGCATCGGCAGCCTACTGCCCCCATGCATTGAAAGAGATGGCGTGCATACTCCGCAGGATAATCTCTGGGATTTCTGGGTGAAGCCCCACCCAATATTGTTCAGCTAACACTCCATTAGGCCACGCCTGCATTTTGGCCGCATACCTCTGAAACTCTTCAGTGTATTCGTGGATGGTGCATCTCCCTTGTTTCAGGGTGCACAGGTGATTTTGCATGTGTTCGCTCTCTAGCGGGTCTTCGTACTGCGCCCTTAGAGCCCACATGAAGGCGGCTGCTTCTTGTAGCTTGGGACCCCGCGCATTGTATAAACTCATGTACCAGTCTGCAGCCCTGCCTCTGAGCTGTGCTGCTATGTAATCCACTTGTCTGGCCTTGGTGGGGAACAGGTGGCCTCAAGCTTGAATTAACTTCTCCACCTGGACAACAAAGAAAGCTAGTTTCTCAGGGGTGCCATTGAACTTTGCATCTAGCAGCCCCTTAGGGAGGATTTCTGGCATTCTGGATCCCAGTACTGGCCCCACTGGTGCTGGAACCAGGATTGGGGCTGGTACCTGCTGGTCGACCGGCAGGGGGGTGGCGGTGGTGGCGGGATCTGCTGCAGCTGCTGCTGTTGCACTCGCATCTCAGCTTGCACCAACTGGGTGACTATGCCCGGGATGCCCATCAAGACATCTTCCACCACCTGGATCATCCATTCCCATGCTCTCTCCATGCAGGTGAGGCATTTCTCCCAACCCTTCTTCTCCTCCTTCTGTTGAGGATGAGAGCCCATCTTGCAGGGTGGTTGGTTCTCATACCAGCTCCCCCTTGACGGGCCGGGAGTCAAGGTCCACAATTCATGACTGTTCATATCGAACGTGGACCACTCAAAGCCTTGAGTCTCCTCCCATCTCCTGTCTTTTTTTTTTTTGTAAAACTCCCCTAAAAAGGAGAGAATTTTATTCTTTTTATCAGAAAAGGAAGGGGTAGACAGATGGAGAAAGAAAAAAAGGTGGAGTGAAGTTTTCTCTGTTAAAATGGGTTAGTTTTAGTTAGTAATTGAAACCGTTTTTCGGCATCCATCATGGTTAGAAGGTCTTCTTTTTAACTTTGCAAAGTCCAGAAACACTCTGTTAATACAGTTAGTAAAGTCCATTGGGGTTAGTAGTTAACCAGCTCCTTACAGATGCGACACAAACAGTCCTCAAGGTGTCTTCTTTTTAAATCTCTTCCAGTTATGGACTAAGTCCTTTTTAACCTTGATGGCTTCCTCTCCTTCACCTCCTTCCCCTGGGCTGCTGTCTTCCTCGCTGCTTCTCATGATTTTGAGTGCTGCATCTTCCCTCACGCCGGCGTGTCTCTTCAGAAGTCTTTGCATTTCAAGGATGTAGTCTTTCTTCTTTCTTTTCTGGGCTTCAGATTTCCCGGGCGCCATAACCACTTCGCAAAGAGTTAGATCTCCGATATCTTGTTTGCTTTGCTCGACCTCCCCTTCTACTGGCAGAGTAATTTCTTTTATAAAAGCGGAATTGGCTTTAGAAGCCATATCCACCTCTTCTTTTAAATCTTTCGCTTCACTGCCAGTCAGGGGTGCCAATACATTCGTCAAACTAAATCCGAGATCCTCTTTCTCTTCTTCTTTTACGCCCTGAGAACTTAAAATCCACGCTTTCTGTTCAATTTCTGCCATCTTCCTTGATGTTTCCAATATCAATTCCTGTCGACTGATGAGGACACTTTCCACTTTAAGCAAAGTTTCATTGATTTTCTGCATTTGCTCCAGCAGAGGGCGCAGAATCTCATTTTCCTGTTGATTGACAGCAAGCTCTGGGGGGGGGCTACCTGGACTGGAAGTCCCACCTCTCATCTTTTCCGGTTTCTGCAGGACTCTCCCCGTAGTCGACATTTTGTCTTATTATTTACTTTTAAAAAGTTCGTGCCGCATCGCCCAGGAAGCTAATACGGTCGTATTCTTTTATACAACCCCAACGGTACTTTCACCAACAGTTCTTTCTCTCTTCCCCCCTCCACGCTCCTTTTGTAGATCTTGCTTCTCAAAAGAGGTGGGGACTCCTCCCTCCTCCCATACACTTAAACGCTTGCGGGGGGGTTCAAATTCACACTTCAAAATAGACCTTCCACTCACGATTCGATGCCACTTCTTCTTTTAATATTAAATCATATCGCTGTCTTCACTCCTGGAAGTCGGTGGCGCTGCTAAGTCCCATGACGGGCACGACGCAGCGGGGCCGATTGGGGCGGGGAGAAAGCCTCAATTTCCCGGCTGTCTGCCGGCAAAGAGGCTACTCCCCAAGCGCCCCTGGTTCGGAGCCTTTGCCTAAGGCTCACTAGGGTCTTTCGCACATGTGAAGACCCCCCCTAACTGCGTGTGGGCTAGCCGCCTCCGGGAGCGTCCCGAGACGCGGCCGCCATTCGCAACGGCGAAACCGAAAACCTCCTCCCATCTCCTGTCGAACATCTCTCCTTCTTCCCTGAGTCTCAGGCTGAGGGAAACTGGTACCAGCAGTGGCAGAGTGGTCATGGGAACCATAGTCACTGGCGATGTGGTGGTAACCAGAGTCGTGGTTACCGGTGTCATGTTTACCGGGGTCATGGTGACCAGCACCAATGGCTCCTCTTCAGTTTTGCTCATCTAAGACAATATGGTTGAGGAGCAGTAGATTCCTGACTCTCTGTCAGGTACTCCAATAACTCAGTTCAATAGCAGGTCCTTAATTAGGTTCAGCTTTATTGATCAGAGAAAGGTGAAGTCATCATGGACGTTTTTGAGTCAGGAATGAGAAATACAAAATGGCCATAATATTTATACTACTTTCATACAAGACCCCCTGACACTTAAGGGCCAATAAGGAAGAGTAAAAAAAACAAAACGTGGGGAGGTGATTAATGGTTTGGAGGTGAGTGGGAGAGATCAGCAGCTTCATGCCAAAGAAGCCAGGTGCTCAAGTCCAACAGCGAGATAAGAGAAACAGGGAAACACAGCGGCATTGCAAGACACATTCCACCTTACACAGAATAACCATGGCGGGGCTACCCGACAGAGTGGCATTTGAGCGGGCTGAAGGCTGTGGAAGGGACACCAAAACTCAAATATATATAAGGAGAGATAAACAAATAAAGCTGTGCAGCTTTCCCAGCATGGCAAATGGGTGGGTGTTACATGTCTTTGTCCTTATTCACTTATTTAGCTATTTCAATGCCATTTTCCTCCCCAGCAGGCACTGCAAGCACCTTACGATGTGATTGTTTCCTCTTCCATCTTATCCTCACAAACAACAAACTTGTGAGGTAGGTTAGGCTCTGAGAGAGTGACTGTTCCAAGGTCATCAAAGGAGCTTCCATGGCGGAGTGGGGATTCGAACCGGGGTCTCCCAGATTCTAGTCTGCCACTTTAACCACCAAACCACACTGGCTCCCACGTTGACCCAGGCCGCCTACAGTCTGCCCCTCCTCATTGCTCTCCCACTCAAATTCCCAACCATTTCAACAGCACCAGTGGAGAACAGATTTCTTGTCTGATGATGCTCTTCTGGAAAGCAGAAGGGAGCGGAAAGCCATCCATCCATCCATCCATCCATCCATCCATCCATCCATCCATCCATCCATCCATCTGTCCTAATGTCCTTTAACTGCTCATTTTTGGATGGTGTTGTAAAATATATGTGTGTGTGTGTATTGTTATGGAGTAATAGTTACCCTATTGCTTGTGATTATTATGTATTTCATATTGGAGCGTCACTTGTCACACTACAAAAAAATTCCTAGGTGGTTGGCCAGAGTACTTCAGAGAGATGAAAATTAGATATCTTGTCCTGCCTGGACTTTACTAAACATCTCAGCACTTAGAATACTGTGTAGTTAATTGGAACCAGCAGTTATCAGCATCTACAGACACCTCACTGCTGCCACCTACGGCTCCCAGCTAAAAACCACTCCAGGATATCCGCAATGATGTATGCCCGTCCCGGAGACCGTTTCCCTCACAGGTGAGAGGCCTTTCCTCACTTACAAACAGCTCCTCCATCTGGAAAAGCTACCCAGAAGCAATACTAGGACACCAGAGACAGAGAACTTGGAATTCATTTCTGCCAGGTGGCGACTCTGTCCTCATACCCTCCCAGGGTCTTTGTGACACCATCACCCATACCGCTGGGCTCACTCACCTGTTTATCCTCCTCTACGATACATGCCCAGTGGTGGGTGAAGTGCCCTCAAGTCATAGCTGACTTATGGCAACACCGGAGGGTTTTCAAGGCAAGGGACGTTCAGAGATGTTTTGCCACTGCCTGCTTCTGTGTCACCAGCCGGGACTTCCTTGGAGGTCACGCATCCAAGACCCTGCTTAGCTCCCTAGATCGGATGAGGTCAGGCTAGCCTGGTCCGCTCGTGTGAGGACAGTCGATGCTCTGCCAGGACCCGTCAGCAGTGACTTTTTATTATCTACATCAAAGGTGTCAAACTCATTTGTTACGAGGGCCGGATCTGACATAGATGCCACTTTGTCAGGCCGGGCCATGCTAGCCATAAAATGTAATGTCAGAGGAGATATAAACTTTATAAAGGATGCAGGCAAACCCAATTAATTATACTCAAAATTCACATATGCTTAAAGCATTAACACTCTTACAGTATTTCCTTAGAATATTTCCCTGATGCCCACCCTCCCGCTTCCCTCCTGTTATGCATTAGCACAGCCCCTCTGTCATCTGGCAATAAAGGTGATACAACTGTTTGCGGGCCAGATAAGAGCCCCGGATGGGCCAGTCCTGGCCCACAGGCCGTACATCTGACACTCCTGATCTACATGCTCTAGACAGGTCTATTTCTATGGGAAAAAAGTACACACACATCTGATTTCAAAAAATTGCCACCACTCAAAAACTAGCAGAAGTGTCTCCCGGGACACTAACCTGGGATTCATCAGTATTAAATAAAAGAACTTCAACAGGAGATTCCAGCCTGAAATTGCTGCATTGAAATAACTGGGAAGTTTGGCGACTACCCCAGGAGGGCTGTGATGCCAGACAGTCCACCCACCAAAACTCGAGGGGAACAGATCTCTGCAGTCTGAAGATCAATTGCCATTCCAGATCTCTGGGTCCCACCTGGAAGTTGGCAATTCTAATCCTACCCCTGAATTTTGCACCTGTGGCCAAAACCATGGATGATGGAGATAAGGAATGTTTGTCCTACGTTTTCTCCATCTTGTTTGGGGACACTGTTGACGGATAGGATGGATTTTATCTGTATTTTCAATGCATTTTCTTCCTTTTGCAAATGCGTCCTCCAGAAGTACATTGTCAAGGAGGAGAACAGAGTGGGGAAAGGAAAACCACCCTTAAATATGCCATTTTCTCACCTGAAAGAATCTTCCACAAACTGTTTTTACTCCTGCAGGGAGTTCCCATTGCAGGTAACTGTGTTTCTACATAGCTTCTTAGACAGAGGTTCGTGAAGGAGCTCTGTAATTGGCCTGAGAAACCATACTGCCTTAATTTGCTAAGTGTCTGAAACAGCTAAAACGATGATTGTGTTTTTTTTTAATTGAAAGGGCTTAGCAGTATGTCCTGCTGCCATACTTCACCTGCATCTCCTCCACTCTCAGGTAAGCACAGATCTGTGGATATGCACCTGGCCTGAAGGTGAAGCATGAAGAAAAATTCTTGCACGGGCTCGAGTGTTCCGGCCGTTGTAGCTCCCTGTTCTGGGCTTGCCGCACAACTACACCCCCCTGCAGGGCAAATGGCTGTGTGAGTCGACCATAGAGAGCACAGTTCAGGCAACTGAGGATCAGGAGTGTATTTCGTGTAGACGTAGGCCCCAGGTTTGCTCTAAGAGGGAACAGGAGCATTCTAGACTTTTCCAGCAGCTTCTAGGGGACACAGAGGACTCGGAAGGGACGGGGGCACAGAGGAAAGGAAGAAGGGGAAGGGCCACAAACAAAGACACATGAAGCATTTTGATGGGCTGCTTTTTAGGTAATTTTTGACTTGTACTCCTCAACAGATTAATGGCATTAACAGCATTAGCATCAGCATCAAAGCTGGAGGGGAGGTGTGTGTGTGTAGGGGAGGTGAGGCTGAGGCATGCAAGCGGAAAGCCTCATGACTGCAAAACTGATAAGGCTAAAGATGAAACAGAGCTTCACTGGCAGAAGAGAGGCCAGGAAATGCCATGACAAATTAGCCCTCAACTCCTCTGCTTTCCCCTTCATTATCCAAGCCCCCTCAGGGGAAGAATAGAGGAGGTTACGACCCTCTCCCAACAGCAGCCCTGCTAGTCCACGTACTGCTCTCAGCAGAACGAGCCTGAAAGTCCACCGGTCCTGTGCCAAATTATATTCAAGGCCCCTGCTGACGATCTCCCTGCTGCATCCTGCCTGCACCAGACCGAAGAGCACGGACACTCATAAAGGCATCATTCCTCTGTGCCACGAAGCCCACATTCTCCCTGGTCCCCGCCCCGGCATGCCGAGGGTCCCTTTGCCCCCATATTCGGAATAAAGAGTCAGACACAAAACAGTGGGATGAACTGTGGGCCACTTTATTAAATTCACAGTTGAAATAACGGCAAGGGCAAAATATTAAGTGGCACGATCCGGGCCAAGGGTCACGCTGACCCTTCCCCAGTCGTAGGACGCGGAGCCACCCACCCCAGCTTGGGCCAACCTATGTGGCTCTCCGCTGGCGGTCACCATGCAAGACATGTCCTGGAGATCCAGCCCCAAGTCACGAAACTTAAGCGGCTGATCAATCCATGCAGTCCCCAGGCAGTTCACCATCCTTTTCCCCGGGTTGCCCAACCCAAAGGCAAAGTTGGCCAAACTCCTATCGCATGCAGTAATTAATTGGTGCTCCCGTTGGCCGCAACTCATTTATCAGGCCCAATCCTGCCCATTAAAGTGACCAACCTCATGGCCTGCTCCACCCTGAGCCAATTTCACCAGCCGCTGATTAATCGTACGAGGTAGGCAAAAAAACATCCCAGGCTCAGGCCAATCAGCCCGAGATCAAAAATTCCTACCCGGCCCCACAGAAAAAGGCGACCAGCCGAAGCCCGCACAACAATCAGGGTGGGAGGGTGGGCCAAGCTCTTCGAAGAACTGACCCCTCAGGAACAAAGCCGGCAATTAACTGCAGGCTCCGCCCCCTTGTAGGTCACGTAGCCAGCTAAGCCTACGTGCTGACCCGTTCATCCTTCAATGAAGGCAAAGGCTGCCCCCAGCAGTATGCTTCGCCACCTGCTGGTCTGGCCAGATTCTCAGGACTGTTTGTACTCATTCCATACAGCAAATACAAAATACCTGAAAACCTTCAGTTGTGAAAGTATTTGGCATCCTTAAACAATTGCTTTCTTTGGCATAGGATTGGGCAAGAGGATATGCATGTGATACTTAGGGGCAAAGAGGTAGCAGGTGCTGGAACAGCTAAGCATCCGTCCAGCATTTAGAGCTGAAATTTTCGACTCTGCATTGTCCTCTCCCTGTCAACTGGCTATATATAATTATTATGCCTCTATTCTCCTAAAAGAAAACTGTATTATCTGAAAGACTTGAGCAAAACCAATCTGAAAGCTAGCCTTCGCTTTATCAACCTCTTTAGGGATGCTAGAAGTTATCAACTGGAAAATCTAAGACCGTTTCTTACAGGAGGTAGAAAAGAATAGTCTCCAAATTCTGAAGTTGGTTCACAATAACATTAGAAACCAACCTTCTTGACCCTGATCTATCCAAGCTTGGATAAATCACTACCTGGGAAGGTAGCTGTGAATTTCCTGCATTGGACTAGATGACCCTTGAGGTCCCTTCCAGCTCTATGATTTTATGTTTCTGCCTTCTGAGAAAACAAACAAACAAACAAACAAACAAACAAACAAACAAACAAACAAACAAACAAACAAACAAACAAACAAACTGTCAGGTTCCCAGTCAAATCACTCTCCACACACACTTTGGCAGTTAATGCTTTATTTAGAGATACGAGATGCTGTAGGTTCAAGCTCTTTGTTAGGTCTGATTTGCAAAGGCAGGAAAGGGCAAGATATAGGTAAAACCCCAAAATTCCATGCACACCTACGTCAGCATTGCTACAGTGACTCTGAAAGATACACAGTCGCTATCTAGCCAGGCACAGTCTTCTCCAAGGACATTTCTCATGTGAAAGATGTCTCGGAGGCCCTTAGGAAAATTACCAAGCAAGCTTCCCTAACCGACTACACGCACTCTCTCCCCCCCTAAGTAATTCAATGGCAGGCGAGGGCAGTGATCAGGGTACAGACTACAAGCAGCGTAAAACAAAGATGAACAATGCAACCAATTCAGCCAGCCCATCTCAAGCTGACTCTTGAGTGCTCCTGCCCCCAATCATCTGGCTGGCCTCAAGGATGCTCCTGGACTTGAGTCTACCTCTTCTGCGGCAGACTGACATGGCTGCCCTCTGAAATCATCTCCAGGGAAGGCACGGTAGTCGGCTGCATGGGGTGGAAATCCATCAACCACATGAAAAAACTAGCACAGGTAAAAACTGATATCACCTTTCTTACCAAAGGCCACAGACTGGATACTTTCTGTCTCTGAGCATTTCTTTCCTTCTTTAATCAAGCTGATTACATCCTGCATTGTACCTTTGCATCCTGATGCCTTTCTTTGCAACACCCCTCCCACCTTCTGACTGGGATGGAAGGGCTCAGGGATCTCTCCTGTTGTATACTAACATGGACCACACACGTGGTTGGGATTTGCATGTGGGCATGTGAACGTGAGTAGCTTCGCATCGGAGAACAATGCTAAGCACCGATCCTAGAATGGACCAATAGACGGCTCGGATTCAGGAAAGGACCCTATGGGTTTTGGGTGTATAATAATAGACCTATCACTGGGAGTGGGGTGTGGTTTTTCCAGGGGATTTAAGCTGGTCTTTGGACTGGCTATTTTGTCTTTAGTTCGTGCTTCCTAATAAACCTTATGAGCTGATTTCAATACAACACGTCTCAAACCCAGTACTTTATACTGGCGACAAGGATGGGATCCCAATGAGTGACTCTGCTTCCGACTCTGATGCTAGCACTGCATTGCGCACTGGCCTCCAGGACTTCACGCCCCGCATCAATTCAGCACCCTGAGTCATGGCAACTGCTCCGGGTCAGATCTCTGTCTCCGACCCAGCTCACTCTGAGCTGTGGGAAGCCTGGGTCGAACAACTCGCTTACTTCTTCCAGGTCCAGGGAACGACTGACACTGACCTAAAGAAATCATGGCTACTCAGCACATGTGGAGTCTTCACAATCCGCCTGGTGCAGGGTCTCATCACACTCAAGAAGCTGGACGCCGGGACCTTTGAGGAACTGGTAAAGGCCCTCACTGATCATTTCACGCCAAAGCCATCCAAGATGGCCATGCGCATGGACATTTTTGTGTGAACCCAAAGACCCAGTGAATCGGCTTCTGATTTCATGGCCAAGACTTGCAGACTAGCAATCAACTGCAAATTCCCCACCACTGAGGACGCCATCTTGAACTAGTTCGTCTGGGGGATCCGAGAGCCGAAACTGTGCAGAAAGCTTGTTGGCCTCGAGGACATCAAGCTGGACAAGGCTCTACGAGTGGCCACAGCATTCAAGAAATCCCAGAAAGACCGACAGGCTTCAGTGACCCACCACGCTTCCACCAACCCCGTCTCAGATGCCTCAGACAAGGAGGACATCCTTCAGGTATGCTGTCTGGACCGCCGGGGGCCACAGCTGCAATTGGGACCCACTCTGCACTCCACATGAACGTGTGGACGTGTGCAATGGACGTGTGCAAACTGCAGAGATCCGCAGGAATGCCACTCCTGCCGATTTCGGGATGCATCCTCCTGGACATTTTCAAGAGGAGGCTGGACGACCATCTTTTGGGTATGTTGTAGGTATGTAGGGCTGTCTTTTGGTTATGCTCCTGCAGAGTGCAGGGGGTTGGACTCGATGACCTGCAAGGTCCCTTCCAACATTCTATGATTCTATGCAACGTGCCGGTCCTGTGGCAAGACGGGACACATTGCACGGGCCTGCCATTCCCGCAGAAGCAGATGACAACAGACGACACACCAGGAATTGATGGACCTACACACCACAACAGCCATCCACCAACACCAGGTACTGAATTTGCCCCGGGATGCCCCTAACAGAATCCATGTGACTGTATTGATAGAGGGGTCCCCCTGTGAGATGGAGCTAGATACAGGTTCCTCCTTATCCATAATCTCAGCTGAGACTCTCAGGAGACTCTGTCCACAAGGGGGACCACTACTGGAGAAGCCGGTTGGCTTCACCTTGTGGGACTTTCAGAAGAACCTAGTGGCCATAAAGGAGTGGGGCAAATTCAGGGTGAACTATAAGGACTTAAACGGATTTTTTGACTTGTTGGTGGTGGAGGATTGGCTCATGAGCTTGCTAGGACTATTGTGGTTTGGGCCTCTGGGGTTTAGGGTGACCAGGGTGAACCATGTATGGCCACAGGACTTTAATGTTGTTTGCAATGACTTCCTGGCTGTTTTCAATGGTATGCTAGGCTTAGGGTTACACCAGCCCCCCAATTTCCCTTGACCTTGATCCTGCGGTTCAACCCATCCACATGAAGGCCAGGTGACCCCCATTTGTGCTGTGGCCCAAAATTGAATTAGAGTTGGATCGCCTGGTAGAGCAAGGGATTTTGGAACCAGTACCGCATGCTAAGTGGGAGACCCCTCTGTGAAGCCTAACGGAGATGTACGTATATGTGCTGACTATAAGTGCACGATTTCCCAAAACCTCATGGACTGTCTCCTTAAAGGTATTCCCGGGGTCCAGCCATTTTTTGATGATGATGTTTTGATCTCAGCCCTGGACACTGAGACCTTTGCGGCATGCCTGCGGATGGTGCTGCAGCGCTTCAATGACACTGGCCTCAAAGTAAACAGAGAGAAGTGCTTGCTGGGGGTGCCACAGGAGGAATTCCTGGGGTTCACAGTTGACACTCAGGGAATCCACCCCACACCAGAGAAGATTTGCACCATTGTCCAAGTGCCTACCCCCTCATCTAAGGCCGAACTACAGGCCTTCCTAGGACTTTTAAATTTCTGTCACTCGTTCCTGCCCCACAAGGCCGTCGTTGTGGAACCCCTACACTGCCTCCTCAATAAGAATGCTCTGTGGGTCTGGGCCCACGGACCACGGACTTCTGGTTGGTTAAAGAGCTGCTGTCCTCTAATGTGGTCCTCGCCCATTTTGACGAGGCCCTGCTGGTGGTACTGGCATGTGATGCTTCTCCTTACGGGGTGGGGGTGGTCCTGGGCCACCACCTGGCTGACAGCCGAGAGGTCCCTGTGGCTTACTATTCCCAGACCCTATCTGTGGTGGAGCGCAACTACACGCAGATTGATAAGGAAGCCCTGGCAATCATGGCCAGCGTAAAAAAGTTTCATGATTACTTATACAGCCAGCCCTTCACCATTGCTACTGACCACAAACCCCTCTTGGGCCTGCTCGCCCCAGACTGCCAGACCCCTCAGATGTCACCCTGGGTACTTCGCTGGTCCATCTTCCTGGTGGGGTACCAGTATGCACTTGTCCACTGGCTACGTGGATGCACTCAGCCAGCTGCCACTACCATCCTGTGACCCTGCCCCGGCTCATCAGGTTGCCCTGCTTGAGGACCTGCCCAACTGCCCAGTACAGGTAGCTGAGGTGTCCCGTCACATGGCCAGGGATCGCATCCTCTCCCGGGTCTTGGACCGGGTGGGGAGGGGATGGCCCACTGGTTTGGTGGGCCCAGAATTTGCTGCTTTCTTGTTCAGAAGGGATGAGCTCTCATCACATAACGGATGCATACTCTGGGGTGGCACTGCTGCACCAGAGGGTCCTAACCACACTACACGAAATGCACCCGGGCATAGTTCGAATGAAAGTGCTGGCGCAGAGCTACGTATGGTGGCTGGGATCAGATGGAGAAATTGAAGATTGGGTAAAGTGCTGCCAGGCATGTCAAGAATTGTGGCTCGACCCCCCAAAGGCCCTGGTGATCCCTTGCGAGTCCTCCCATAAACCCTGGGCCAGGCTTCATCTGGATTTTGTGGGCCCCTTCCAGGGCCAAATCTTTTTTATCTTGGTAGACTCTTACACCAAGTGGTTGGAGGTGGTCCCAGTGCCTTCCACCTCATCCTAGGCTGCCATCGGGGCAATGTGGCAGATCTTTAGCACACATAGCATCCCCGACTCTATGGTAATGGATAATGGCAGAGTTCCAGGAGTTTGTGGGATACTATGGCAGCCGACACATCCATTCTGCACTGTTCCATCCCGCAACCAAAGGCCAGGCCAAGCACATGGTCAGAACTACCAAGGAGGCTCTACACCGCATGGATCGGGAAGACTGGGACTACTGACTGGCCCCTTTCCTCTTTGGGCAGTGCACAACACCCCACACATCCACTGGCCACAGCCTGGCAGAACTCCTGATGGGTCAGTGCCTCCTGGACAGCTTGCACCCAAATTGGGCCCTGGAACACAGTGCAACCATGGAAGACCGGGAAGCACCAAGAGGCTTCTTCCCGGGTGACCCGTTCTACGCCAAGAACTACAGTCAGGGTCCAGCACTGCTCCTGGCCAGGGTAGTCAGGGTCATGGGACCCCGGTCCTACGAGGTCTCCACAGACAATGGCTGGCTGCTGTGGAGACACACAGATCAGCTGCACTGCCGAATCATGCCGGGAAACCCGGATGGTCCAGAGGACAGCAAAGACGAGGGAATGTGACCAAAGGCTACAACGAGCCCGAGGAACTGGGGCCAGCACAACAATGGCCTAATGAACTGCCAGCCAGCCACAAAAGTGCACCGCCAGCCACCAGCGAAAGAAGCCCTGCCAAGCCAACAGAAGCCCCAGGGCCTAGCGGCCACAACACTCCCGGCCCAACCACCAGGACCCTCCACAGACCCAATCAGCCCAGCTCCCGAGGCAGCACCTCCAGCCCCAGAAGTGCGCTGGTCAACCCAAGTGCAGCAGAAACCAGGATACTTAAGGGATTATGTTTGCTAGGGAGGGTCTGAACCATGGGGGGGAGGGGTGTTGTATACTAACAAGGACTGTGCACGTGGTCGGGGTTTGCACGTGGCCATGCGAATGGATGTAGATTTGCATCGGAGAATGATGCCGAGCATGGATCCTAGAATGGACTGATAGGATGGCTCAGATTCAGGAAAGGACCTATGGGTTGTAGGTGTGTAATAATAGACCTATCACTGGGAGTGGGGTGTGGTTTTGTTGGGGATTTAAGCTGGTCTTCACACCAGCTATTTTGTCTTTAGTTCATGCTTCCTAATAAACCTTATGAGCTGATTTCAATACAACGTGTCTCGAACCCAGTACTTTATATCTCTGTTCCTACTGATAGCTGACACAGGGAGCTCTGACTCTGAACAGTTCGTACCCTGAAAATCTTCTTGTTCTCCAGGCGATACTAAGATCCAGCTCTTCTACTGCAGACCAACATGACTACCCTCTGAAACTAACTCACTAACTTAATATGTTGTTGAAGGCCTTCATGGCTGGAGTTCATTAGCTGCTGTAGATTTTCCGGGTTGTCTGGCTGTGGTCTTGGCATTGTAGGACCTGATGTTTCGCCAGTAGCTGTGACTGGCATCCTCAGAGGTATAACACAGAAAGAGATGAAGTACCCTCTGTGTCAAGGTGAGAAGAAAAAAGGTAGGCAGGTAATTTATATCTACCCTGGAAGGTGGGGTAGGGCTGAGTCATTTTCTTGTAGGAGTTCCCCAGGATGTGAAACACGCTAATGGAGGAGCTTTCCTGAGGAGGTTCTTTTGGATTGTTTCCTGAGGAGGTTTCCTGTTTCCTGAGGAGGTTCTTTTGTATGTGGATTGGCTGTTGAAATTCTAATGTTATCTGTAGGGCTATTGTTTTTCAGGACAGGAAACCATGCCCTATTTATTTTTAAACCCTCCTCTTTCCTGTTGAAATTGTGTTTATGTTTATGAATTTCAATAGCTTTCCTGTGTAATCTGACATGGTAATTGGAAGTGTTGTCCAGCCTTTCAGTGTCTTGGAATAAAATACTGTGTCCTGTTTGGGTTAGGCTATGTTCAGCCACTACTGATTTTTCAGGTTGGGCAAGTCTTCAGTGTCTTTCATGTCTTTTTATTCTTGTCTGGATGCTACGCTGTGTGGTCCCGATGTAAACTTGTCCATAGCTGCATGGCTTGTGGTATATATCCGTCTTGCACAGTCTACTAATGTTTTGATTACACCTCTTTTTTGTTGAGGCTGGTGATTGGAGTTTTTGTGTAAGATAACGGTCCGTGTGAGTTGGTTTTCTGTAGACCTTGTGACCTAATTGAAAGTTAGCTTTGTGGATGACCATGAGATCTAGAAATGGGAGTTTACTCTCGATTTCTTTTTCCATGGTGAATTGTATGTTTGGGTGGATGTTGTTGAGGTGGTCTAAAAACTCCATCAGTTCTACTTCTCCATGGCTCCAAATGGTAAAGGTATCATCTATGTACCAGAACCAGACTGTAGGTTTGTGGGGTGCAGATTCTAAAGCTGTTTTTTCAAAATGTTCCATGTAGAAGTTTGTTATAACTGGGCTGAGAGGGCTTCCCATGGCAACCCCATCCATCTGTCCATAGAATGCGTTATCCCATTGGAAGTAACTGGCTGTCAAACAATGGTGGAATAAGGCTGTTATGTCATCCGGAAAAATCTGATTCACAAGCGCGAGTGTGTCTTTTACCGGAACCTTGGTAAAAAGAGGTACCATATCAAAACTGATGAGTATGTCCTGTGGGTTAAGTTTCAGACTACTGATTTTGTTGATGAAATGATGTTAACAATGAACTAATGAAAAAGGCAAGCTATAAATAAGGCAAATAAAACAAAACTCTCTCTCTCTCCCCCCCCCTTACATGGCATGACTGTAGGAGAACTCCTGCCTCCCCCTAGAGACTGGCTGCCTAAGGAGTGGTGGAGGTCCACAGGGCTCTAATGCTGAGGAAAAGCTTCAAAGATGTGGAGGAAAGGGAAGGGGAGGACTGAAAGGGGGAAAGGATTGGATGGAAAAGTGGACAGCAAAGGCACCCGTTGCCAGAAATCCTGGGTTGGTTTCAAATCACCACCAAGGGCAGCAACAGTTAGCTAAGCATGTGCTAGTGGTGCTAAGCTGCCTCCACCCCAAGGGATGCTGGGAAGGCCACCAAATACTGGATGGGCAGGGAATCACTGAGTTATGCTGGGACAGACGGAGGCAGGCCATGGCAAGCCATCTCGGAACATCTTCTGGCCTTGAAAACCTGGGTGGTTGTTGTTGGGTTTTTTTTTTGCCATAAATCACTGTGACTTGACTGCAAAGGGGGGGGATTATACGTGTTTCCCTAATTGTCTGTTCTTTCCCTTGTACTTTGGTTTGTTGACTCACAAATCCTTCTTTCTATTATTCTTCACCTTGTCCTTCTCTTTTACTGTTTTGGAGGGTAGGTCTGCAGTGTCCCCCGCCCGCTAAAGGGCACCTTGGTCTGAATTTCTGTGGTGACAGAGGGAGAGGGTGATGTGGGGGGTTACTCCCCCGGCTGTGTCTTTTGCTTTACCCTCCCACCTAGAGGCCAGGCAGGCAGCTGCCACAGTCCAGAGGATCAAGGCACTCACTGTTAGGATTGGCAGTAAGCCCTGCTGGGGCACAGGCCTTGACAGATACCAAACAATGCCCCTCCCCAGCCCCTGCTGTTATATCCCCAAGTGGAGAGGCCAAGTTTTGCACTGAGCCTTCCCAAAGCATCGCCTCCCACCCTTAGATGCCTCTGGGATCTGTAGGCACAGAGGGTGGGTTCTCTCTGACCCTGTACCCTACTGATGCCCCTCTCCTTCCCAAATCCACCCTTCCCAGGTTTCACCCCAAACTTCCAGGGATTTCCCAGCCCAGAACTGGCAACTCCACTTCTCATTGTGGCTGTTTTCTCATCCTGCTCAAATGCTGGGCAATTTTGGAGGGAGCGACGTTGTGAGCTTGAGGTCTCTGGGACAGTCCTGGGCAGACGGAGCAGACCGGCCACGCTGGGCAGGGTCCTGAGCATGGAACTTATTTTTGCAGTGGGCAGTTGACTGAGAGAGGCAGCCGTGGGCGGGGGTGGCAGGAGCTGACTTCCAGCCCAACATCATTAGGAGAGCGGCAGACAATGGGCCATGGCAGAGACCCCGAAGCATCTGATTTCTCTCCTGCCCTCGCTGAACAGGAGGCTCCAGTCAGGGAAGCCCCAGCACCCCCCCCACCCCCGCCTGCCCCTCACTTCCCTTCCCTGGCAGTTTCTTTATTAATTAACCGAGTTGGCCAGGAGATGGGAAGAGAGGACAATCGCCCACACAGATGGCCCCATGTGGGCCTCCCTCGCCTCCTCCCTAATTGGCAAAGAAACGCCGGCCTGATCGGCAGGGCCGGTCACGGGAGCCTCTTGGCCCTCGGATTCCTCCCTTTTCTCTTCCCCTCGGCACCTTCTTTTGTGGTGTGTCAACCTGACTTGGTGGGATTGGAATAAAAACAAGGAGGATGGAAGGGCTGGCAGACCGAGCGGAGACGCTCAGGGTGCAGCCGGGCCCCGAGGGACACAGTGGAGGGGCCAGGAAGGGGAGGGAGGGGAGGGGAAGGGAGGGACGGGGTGCTGGGGCCACCTTGTTTGGTGGCCAGGAGGAGGAAGAGCCCAGCAGCTTCCCTGGGGCCCGGCCTAAGGGGGACAGGGCAGGGCGGTGTCAAGGGGCGTCTTGTTGGTTGGGCAGGGCTACCTGCTGAGCTGGAATGCTTTTTGCTCATGTGCTGTAGGGGCTCTTGGCGGCCTTCGTGCTGTGTCAGGCTCAGAAAGGCCTTGTTCTGCATAAGATTAATTGATAGGAAGGGAAATTATTGCCGGTACACAAATTGCTGTGCACTATATCCATCTTGACCCTCGAAATGAAAGCCCACAGAGCGGGGGAGTGGCGGCGTGGCGTGGATGAGCCAGAGAGGTCTGTCTGCTTTGTCCCCAGCTCTCTGCTCTCCAGGCAGCTCTCTCCGAGTCCCCCATCTTGTCCCGGATCCTGCCAGCGGGGAAGGTCCTGCCATAAGTGAAATGCACCAGCCCTTCCCGGGAAGAGGGGCCAGGCGGGCCTCCTCGGGGAAGCAGAGTCAGACTCCGTGCCTTCCGTAGCAATTCCCAGCACCTCCTGAAGGGGCTGAGAGCCCGGGGTGGCCTTAGTGATTCCAGGGCCCCAGGCAGGTTTCCCAGGTCCTGGTTGGGAGATTCTTGGAGATTTGGGGTGGAGCCAGAGGAGGGTTAGGGAGGGACCTCTGCCATAGAAACTACCCTCCAGAGAAGCCATTTTCTCCAGGAAAACCCTCGAGGTCTCTCTGTACTCTGGCGATCAGTCATCATTATGGGTCTATCTCCAGGCACAATAGGATGGCCAACCTCTGGGCCCCGGCTGGAGATCTCCCGGTAGTATAACCGGTCTCCAGGAGACAGAGGCCAGCTCGCCTGTTTCAAGTGGCCCTTATGCCCCGATGAAGTTCCTCCCCTTCCCAAGCCCCGCCCTCCTCAGGCTTTACCCACAAAGCATCATGGGGTTTCCCAGTCCAGAGCCGGCAACCCCAAGGGGCCCTACGTGTTGGCAGTGAGCACAGCCTAGCCCCAGAACGGCTGCAGGGGGTGCCCCCGCTCACCCTCCCAAAGGCAGGAGGGGGGGAGGGAGGAAGGGGGGGAGGGAGGGAGACCTTCTGGAGCAGCCAGCGGTGAGCCGGGCGCCTTCCATCCTCATGGTGCTGCCTGGCTGGACTGGGGGTAGTGGCTGGCATGGCAATGGGCTTGGCCAGCCAGGAGCTTCTTCCCTGCTGTGCTTGGGCTGCTGGTTGCCAACTCCTCCTGCACACTAGTGCTGCCGACCTTCAGGTGGGGCCTGGAGGTCTCCCGCTTTTACAATTGATCTCCAGGTGACAGAGATCAGTTCCCCTGGAGCAAATGGACTCTGTGACATTGGACCTTGCTGAGGTCACCTCTCCTCCCCAAACCTCCGCCTCCACCCCCAAAGCCTCCATGCATTTCCCCACCTTGACCTTGAAGCCCTGCCTGCCCCACGCCACTGCTGACCACTCCCCTTCCGGAGTCTCTGGCTGTGTGGGGGCTCACAGGCTGTGGTTGTGGGGGCTTCAAGCCAGGGGAGGGGGCTGCTAGTTGAAGTCTGGCCCCCGAGCATGGGGGGCAAGGCAGTTTCCCCAGACGCCCCGTGCCAAAGACTACGCCAATGCTACGGAAGTCCAGTGTCTCTGGTGCTGCTTGTGCAGCTTGTGTTCCGCATCACAAGGAGAAGCCTTCTCCGTGAAAGTCCTTTGGGTGGCTCTTGCTTCTGCAGCCCTATCCCAGGTCCGCTAACTTCTGGTGCAGGATACTAAGCAGCGAGTACTAGGATGAGGCCAAACTGTCCCAGGTGCCAAGTGCAGGAGGAGGCGAGCAGTCTCACTTCGACAGGGACAACTCTCCCCTGTGCCTCTCTTCTGCCTCTCTTCTGCAGGGCACCGCTAAACAAAGCACTCCCTACCAAGTCACCAACATCTGCCCAGATGCTCTCACCAGTTCCGCATTGGATCCCATTCTGGAGCTGGCGGATGTTCTATGCTGGAGCTCTTCTGGAGGAGGAGGAGGGGGAGGAGGTCTGAGTTGACAGGACCCTGGGGGGCTGGCTCACCTTGTTCCAGGGCTGTTTCCGCTTCCCAGTCATCCCTAGTCTCAGAGCTTTAATTGAGAAAATCAGGGAACCAAGCGCACCAGGGCCCAGGGCACCGAGTGCCAGGCCCCAACCAAGCCTGGCTCCTCTGAAATCTGAAGCAACTTCCCCAATGACGGATGAAGGGCAGGGATGCTTCCTGTTATGTCCTGAGATCAGGAACAGGCGTCAGCCAGAAGCTGCCAAGCTTCAGTCCTGAGAACAAGAGGGACTAGGCTCCGGAATTTGGACTAAGGAGCCAATAGGGACATTGGCAGGAAATTTGAACCCACCAATAGAACTATGGGCCGTTCCCCCCCCCCCCAATGTATATGGTGGCTTCTGGCTGTTCTTGTTTGTCATTGTTTGTGTGAAGTACTAATAAAGGCAGCTTCACCTAAGTCGTGGTCCGAGTCCTGATGTATAGAACCCAGTACTTTATAGTGAAGACGAGGATGGGATTCCATTGAGTTGGGCCTCAATCACACCAGCACCGAGCATCATTCCAGTCGATGCCACTCAGCATCACTCCAGAGCTCCGCACAGTGTCCAGTGTCCCGGACACCGCTCCTGCAACCCACTCGAGTCATGGCCGCAACTCACAGAAGCCTCAACAAGTTCGATCCCTCCCGTCCCAAAGTTTGGGACTTGTGGATGGACCAACTCATGTGCTACATAGAGCTCAACGAGTTAACTGACGCCGGGAAATGGAGAGCACTCCTCCTAAGCTCCTGTGGAACCGACACTGTCCTCCTTACCAAGAGTCTCCTGGTTCCCTGATCCATCCTGGAGTGTTTGTTCGAGGAAATAATAGAGGCCCTCAACAATTACTTCAGCCTGAAGCCGACCTTACTGGCTATACGAATGGGGTTCCAGGGACGAGTGCAGGCCCAAGGGGAATCTGCTGTGGCCAATATGGCTGCCCTGTGCACCCTCGCGGTGGACTGCTCCTTTCCAAAGGTGGCAGATAACCTATTGACACAATTCGTGTGAGGGTTATCGGACGCCAAACTGCATAGGAAGATGATTGGGAGCCGCCAGATCACCTTGGAAGAGGCCATGCAGCTCGCCATCGCACACGAGGCCTCTTATCAGGAGCGCCCAGCCACAACAGCTCATCAGGTCGGAACGGGGTACAGCCCGGAACACTCGGATGCCAAAGAGGTCTGCTCCATCCGGCAACCATGACACTGCCAGCCACAAGGGCCCCCAACCAGCAGCCACATGGGTAAGGCCTCCACCCGCTCCCCCTGTGCCAGCTGTGGGGAGGCTCATGGGAGGAAGACATGCCGGTTCAGAGACGCGACCTGCCATGCCTGTGGAAAACAGGGCCAGCTTGCCAAGGGCCCTTGGGACACACAAGCTTCCATGCCATCTCACTGCCAGGCTGTTGCCGCACATGAATCCTCCTCAGAGACCACTGATCTCTACCACCTCACTGACCAGCCGCTTCAGGTACTGCGCCTCCCTAACCTATCCTCCACCCTGAAGATCCCAGTACAAGTCAGGATCGAGGGGTCCCCCTGCTCCATGGAAGTGGACTCGGGGTCTGTGGCATGGAAGTGGACTCGGGGGGACCCCCCCTGCGGCCCTCGCCCCTAAGCTTGGTGGATTTTCAGAAAAATCCAGTACCCATTAGGGGGGTTGGAACTTTTTGGGTGCAATATAGACACTTTGAGGGCAACCTGAACTGGGTAGTGGAGGAGGGCAACCTTGTAAGCCTTCTGGGCCGGGCTTGGTTTGAGGCACTGGGTATAACCATAGGGGGGGTGAATAAATGCTCACAGAGGGACTTTGGGGAGGTCTGCTGGGAATTCCCCGAGGTTTTTAATGGGGTGCTGGGCTGTTACAAGGGGCCCCCAGTGTCATTACAGTTAGACCCAACCGTCGCCCCCCATCCGTTGGCGTTTCCACACGGTGCCCCTCTCCTTACAGCCAAAAATTGAAGCCGAACTAGACCGGCTGGTGGCCCAGGGGGTGCTAGAGCCCGTTGTCAACTCCCTGTGGGAAACTTCAATAGTGACCCCCGTTAAATCAAATGGGGACATCTGCATCTGTGCAGATTATAAGTGTACCATTAACCAAGCCCTACAGGAGCACTCCTACCCAGTGCTGGTGGTAAGCCATGTGCTGGCGTCACTGGTGGGGGTGACTATCTTTGGTAAGCTGGACCTCACTCAGGCATACCAGCAATTGCCAGTCAATGAGGCCACAGCCTTGGTGCAAACCACTGTAACACACAAGGGGGCGTTCAAGGTTAAGAGGTTGCAGTTCGGGGTCAGTATGGCCCCTGGGATATTTCAGCAACTAATGGACACTTTGTTGAAAGGGATCCCTGATGTGATGCCATTTTTTGATGACGTCCTCATAGCTGCAGCAAACCCTGAGGATTTCGCCACCTGTATCCGTGCTGTGTTGGAACTCTTCCACGATGTGGGACTGAAAATGAAGAGAAAAGTGCCTCCTGGGGGTTCTGGAGGTGGATTTCTTGGGGTACTGAGTGGACGTGATGGGCCTCCACCCCGCCCAGGACAAAGTAAAGGCTATTGTGGAGACCCCGCACCGAAGTGCAAGGCGGAGCTCCAGGCCTTCCTGGGCCTAATTAACTTTTATCACGCCTTCCTTCCGCACAAGGCTGCCGTGGCTGAACCCCTCCACAAACTGTTGGACAAATTGGCCTAGTGGGCCTGGGGGGTGCAGGAGGCGGTGGCATTCCAGGGGGTGAAAACCTTGTTAATTTCAAATGCTATGCTTGCTCATTTCAATGAGTCTCTCCCTGTAATACTCGCATGTGATGCGTTGCCCTGTGGGGTCGGGGCGATTTTGGGGCACCTACTACCAGACGGGCAAGAGGTTCTGGTTACCTATTATTCTCACACACTGTCCCCCGCCAAGCAGAACTACGCACAAATAGACCGGGAGGGACTCGCTATCGTGGCCGGTGTAAAAAAAATCCACAATTTTGTATATGGCTGGCCATTCACAATAGTCACAGACCACAAGCCGCTCCTGGGTTTATTCGCAGCCGACAAGCAAATGCCGCAGGTCCTGTCACCCCGGGTGTTTTGTTGGTCCCTGTTCCTGGTGGGGTACCAATACAGGCTGGAGCATCGGCCAGGCAAGTCATCTTCGGCCCTGAATCATCTTCCGCTCCCTCTGACGAGGGAGGACCCGGCTCCCGCCCCAGGCGTGCTTATGCTGGAAGGTCTCCTGGATCCCCCTTTGCAGGTGGCGGATGTGGCCACCTGCATGTCCAAGGACCCTGTCCTCTCCTAGGTCTTAAGCTGGGTAGTAAGGGGGTGGCTGCCCACGCCTATGGGGATGGAGTTTGCAGCATATAGGGCCAAGAAATACGAGCTCTCCGCCCTAAAAGGATGCTTGCTATGGGGGGATAGGGTGGTACTACCGGGATCCATGAGGCAGGGGGTCCTACACACACTACATGAGGCACACCCGGGCATAGTCCGTATGAAGGCGCTGGCACGGAGTTACGTGTGGTGGCCCGGGATAGATGTGAAGATCGAAACATGGGTCAGGGTTAGGGTGCAAAAGTTGTCAAGAAGTTCACCCCAACCCACTGAGTGCTCCGACGCAACACTGGGAATCTACACACAAACCCTGGTCCCGGCTACATGTGGATTTTGCCGGGCCATTCCAAGGCCTCCTATTCCTAATAACTGTAGATTCTTACACCAAGTGGGTAGAGATCAGCCTGGTGTCCACTACCTCATCCAAAGCAGTAATTAGGTCCCTCTGCAGGATCTTTTCCACCCATGGCTTACCGGACACAATCATGTTGGACAATGGGGCTGCCTTTACCTCGGCCGAGTTCCAGACATTCCTACAAAGAAACCTTATTAGGCACATTCGATCTGCCCCCTTTCACCCTGCGACAAACGGCCAGGCAGAAAGGATGGTCCACACAGCTGAGAAAGCCCTAAGCCACATAACGGACAGGGATGGGGAGTTCTGGCTTGCCTGCTTCCTCCTCACCCAGCAAACCACCCCAGACCCTGTCTCTAGACACAGCCCGGCCGAGCTGCTGATGGGCCACCATCCTGTGACCCTCTTGGACCAGCT
Organism: Gekko gecko; assembly: GCA_029375565.1. Taxonomy (NCBI): domain Eukaryota; kingdom Metazoa; phylum Chordata; class Lepidosauria; order Squamata; family Gekkonidae; genus Gekko; species Gekko gecko. Next base: position 8,059,201 of record JAPDNY010000008.1, read on the forward strand.
CCACCCCGACCGCGCTCCCGATTCCCAAAAGCTGGTTGAAGACAGGGAGGCACCTAGGGGGTTCTTCCCAGGGGAACCCGTGTATTTTAAAAACTTCGGAGCGGGTCCCTACTGGCTGGCCGGGCATATCCTTAAACCCACCGGACCTGTTCCCTATGAGGTTGTCTCTGACAGTGACAGGGTACTATGGAAACATGTTGACCAACTACGGCACTGACAAGACCCAGATGTGGGGATGGCTGCTCCACAACCCAACAACCCCAAAGTCCCCACTCCGGCACCTGAAGAGCAGCCCTCAACTGTGGAGGGGCGAGAGCCTGTGCCCCAAGGGGAACCCAGTCGGGCTGCAGGGGACGTGGAGTCCCCACCGCCACAGCCTCAGCAGTCACAGCCATTACCACCCCCAGTTCCAGTTGCCGAACCTCGGCCTGACAGGGCCGCCACCAACCTGGTGCTGGCCCCCAGAAAGTCATTCAGGGAGTGCAGGCCCCATCCTCTCTAAGGGACTACATCACGTAAGAGGGACGGAACCATGGGGACAGGCCTGTTATGTCCTGAGATCAGGAACAAGTGTCAGCCAGAGGCTGCCAAGCTTCAGTCCTGAGAACAACAGGGACTAGGCTCCGGAATTCAGATTAAGGAGCCAATAGGGACATTGGTGGGAAATTTGAACCCGCCAATAGAACTATGGGGTGTCCCCCCCCCCAATGTATATAGTTGGCCTCCGGCCATTGTTGTTTGTCTTTGTTTGTGTGAAGTACTAATAAACACGTCTTTGCCTATGTCATGGTCCGAGTCCTGCTGTATGGAACACTTTTAGTTGGGAACTTAGAGATAAAGTACTAGTTTGAATGTGTCCTAAAATAAAACAAGGGGATGCAGGGATGATAGTTCTCAAAAAGAGTTTGGATTTCCCAGATATGGATGGAATTGAAGGTGATCAACTGATCAAGTCAAAATTACCCAGGCCTGCTAGTGTTCCTTGAGTCTTGATGGATAGAAACCAAACTTTTCACTGCATTACCACCTGCTAATACTGGTTTTAAAAGATGGTGTTTAAAAAGATGGTGGCCTGTTGAAAATCTGGGAATCCTAGCAGGCATGGGATCGCTTGGGTGCAAGGGGGAAGGAATGGTCCCAGGACATCTGCAGAAACGTCTTGAACCAGAAGGGTAGTACTTTGGAAGGTCGAGGACTTAGGGCCAACCTTGACGGGTTTCTTCCCAAACAAAAGCTTTGAAAAAAGGTGAAGTGGTGGCTTGAAAGTCTGACAGACCATCCAGGGATGGATGGAAAAGGTAACTCTGGCCAGCAGGGAGCACCACAGACCTTGGTTTTGCTCATCAGCACTTCTTACTTGCCTTGGCAAAGAAGGATGAGCAGCAGGCTGTGTGTGCGTGTGTGCCCGTGCGTTTGCACAAAATGGAACTACTCGGACCTTGTCTCCAAGTGGCCATTCCTGGAGTACCCAAACCTACAAGCAAAAGAAGGCAACAATCACATGTGTCTTTAGTTAGCTGAAAGGTCTGATTCAGAATAAGGCAGCTGTGTGTGTCTGTGTGTGTGTTGGGTTTGTGAGTTCTGGCTGGCACCCTGGCAGGAGAAATTTGGGGGGGGGGAGGGACAAGGGATTTGGCATTGTGCCAATGTCCCTTTGGCTGTGAAACCAGAAGTGAAGTCGTGGTGTCAGGGTAATGCTCTAGGATTAACCCCAAACCCTAACCCCAAATAATACCGTTTACATGTTTATACATTTAAACCATACTGTTCGGGGTGAATTCTGGAGCATTACATTGATGCAGTGACTTTACTTCTGGTTTCACACCGAAAGGGATGTTGGGTGTTGGAGTGATGCCGAGTTCCCCTCAGGTCCCCTGCCACTACTCTGTTTGTGCGGCTGTGGCAGCAGGGAACAAGGGTGATTATTTTCCGAAGTATCCGGCGTGCCTCGACACATGGTCTCTCAGGAAGGTCTGCCTATTAGGTGAGGACTGGGAAGAGCTGGGTTCGAAAGCTCACTCAGCTCACTGGGTAGCCTTGGGCCAGTCACTTGCTTTCAGCCCCACCTGCTTCTCAGGGCTCAGACAATCCCTTCACATGTGGCAAATCATACTTTACTGTTACGTTTGAATGTGTAAACCAGAACTGCAAACCAGGGTTTCGACTGTGGTTCACTCTAGGCTTACTCCTGCAGTTCTAATCATGACTTGGCTTTATATTCACTGTTTTGAGCACAGAGAGAGGCAATTTTAAAGCCTGATGATTGGTCTTTCCCAGGACAGTCTCATGGCCTGATGATGGCCTACGGTATAAGCTTCTGGTTGGGCCAACTCTCTTGTGATGGCAGACCTTCAACCTTCACAGAGATTTCCTCCCAGGCAAAAAAAGTGTATTTCCATTTATTTATTTCCGCTTACATGACCAAAGGTCTCAAGCACATGTTTATGTTTAAACATCAAAACAAAGTTAAAACAGTGAGCTTCTCCAAATTGGTAGGATATAATCAGTATAAAACACTCAGAACATATTGTTTAAAATCGTTAAGATAAATAAATATAAACTTTTCAATTCAGAGAACAGGATGAATTCTGCCATTCCAGCCCTCCATATTGGGCAGGTTAAATTAGTACTTCAAACAGTCTGGAGGAAATAAGCAGACCCCCAGCAAGGAACAATCCAGTCAAAATGTCTGACAAAGGAGCTGAAGTGGCTTGATAATTCCTGGGACGATGTTGGGCCAGTCACGCTCTCTCTCCGCCTTGCCTGCTTCACGGGGTCATTGTAAGGACAGAACAGGGCTGAAGAAGAAATCTCTACTGTGCTCTGAGTAAATATGTATAGATAAAAATGTATAGATAGATAAACAGCTCAGTAGTTCAGAATCATAGAATAATAGAGTTGTAAGGGACCTCCAGGTACACCTCTGAAGATCAGACTTTTTGAGGGGAGGGGTGAGTCTGGGGAACAAGCTGTTGTATTCATTGCTTCCTTGTTACTCTGGAGGACTTTGCCATGGAAGCTGCTGGGTGACCCTGGGCCAGTCACGCACACTCAGCCTAACCTACTTCACAGGGTTGTTGTGAGGAGAGGATCATAGAATCATAGAATGTTAGAGTTGGAAGGGACCTTGCAGGGCATCTAGTCCAACCCCCTGCACTCTGCAGTAGCATAGCCAAAAGATAGCCCTACAACATACCCAAAAGATGGTCATCCAGCCTCTGCTTGAAAATGTCCAGCGAAGGAGCATCCACCACCTCCCGAGGCAGTCTGTTCCACTGTTCAACCACTCTTACAATTAGGAAGTTTCTCCTGATATCTAGCCGGTAACGACTCCCTTGTAATTTCCACCCATTAGATCTAGACTTGCAGTCCGGAATAAGAGAGAATAGATCTGCTCCATCTTCTATATGACAGCCTTTCAAATACTTGAAGACTGCAATCATGTCCCCTCTAAGCCTTCTTTTTCCCAGGCTAAACATACCCAACTCTTTCAGCCTTTCCTTATAAGACTTGGATTCCAAACCTCTCACCATTCTGTTTGGACACGCTCAAGCTTGTCAACATCCTTCCTAAAATGTGGTGCCCAAGACTGGACACAGTACTCCAGGTGAGGCCTGACCATAGCAGAATAGAGCAGAACTACCACCTCCCGTGATCTGGACACAAGGCTTCTGTTCATGCATCCTAAGATTGCATTAGCTTTCTTTGCAGTCACTTTGCACTGCAGGTTCATGTTTAGCTTGTGACCAACCAGAACACTCAGATCCCTTTCACATGTGCTGCTGTCAAGCCAAGTCCCTCACATTCTATATCTGTGCCTTTGATTTTTTGTACCTAAGTGTAGGACTTTGCACTTATCTCTATTGAAATTCATTTTATTTGCCTCAGTCCACTGTTCCAGCCTATCGAGATTATCTTGAATTCTGACTCTGTCTTCTTCAGAATTAGCAATCCCACCCAGCTTCGTGTCACCTGCAAATTTGATAAGCATCCCCTCTATGTCTTCCTCCAGGTCATTTATAAAAACATTAAACAACACTGGCCCCAGGACCGAGCCCTGTGGCACCCCACTCGAGACTTCCCTCCACGTAGACGCAGAGCCATTTACGAGCACCCGTTGGGTACGATTTTTCAACCAACCGTGAATCCATCCAACAGTTGCACCATCCAGCCCACACGTAACCAGCTTATCCACAAGGATATCATGAGAAACTTTGTCAAATGTTTTACTGAAATCTAGATACACTATGTCCACAGCATTGCCAGAGTCAACCATTTTAGTAACTCTGTCATAAAAGGAGATAAGGTTGGTCTGGCATGACTTATTCTTGATAAACCCATGCTGGTCACTTTGGGTCCCCACAGGGGTAAGGGTGCAGGATAAGTGCAAATAAATTCAATGAATTAAAAAATTCAATGAATTCAATGAATAAAAAATACATTTCACCATGGAAAAAGAAATCAAGGGTAAACTCCCATTTCTAGATATCATGGTCATCCACAAAGCTAACCGTCAATTAGGCTATAAGGTCTACAGAAAACCAACTCACATGGATCATTATTTAAACGAAAACTCCAATCACCACCCTCAGCAAAAAAGAGGCATAATCAAAACATTAGTAGACCGCGCAAGGCAGATAGGTGAACCAGACCTTCTCAACAATGAACTAAATCATCTAAACCACTCACTTCAAGCAAATGGGTACTCCAAGAATGAAATCAGAAGAGTGATTAAACCTAAGGTAAAACAAACAACTGTTTTTGCCATATATCAAAGGAATCACTGATCAGATGAGAAAACTTATGAAAAAATACAACCTACAAACAGTATTCAGACCCACCAGAAAAATACAACAGATGCTATGATCAGCAAAAGACAGAAGAGACCCCCTCACTTCTGCAGGAGTATATCGCATACCATGCAGTTGTGGGTAGGTTTACATCGGGATCACACAGCATAGCATACAGGAAAGAATAAAAGAACATGAAAGACACTATAGACTGGGCCAACCTGAAAAATCAGCAGTGGCTGACCATAGCCTAACTCAAACAGGACACAGTATCTTATTCCAAGACACTGAAAGGCTGGACAACACATCCAATTACCATGTCAGATTACACAGGGAAGCCATTGAAAAACATAAACACAATTTCAACAAGAAAGAAGAGAGTTTAAAAATAAACAGGGCATGGTTTCCTGTCCTGAAAAACACAAAATGCTCTGCATCTTACAATAGCACTACAGATAAGATCAGAATTTCAGCAGTCAATCCATATGCAAAAGAACCTCCTCAGGAAAGCTCCTCCATTAGCATGTCACAGCCTGGGGAACTCCTACAAGATAATGACTCAGCCCTACCCCACCTTCCTGAGTAGATATAAATTACCTGAAGTTAAATAGTGGGGTTTCCACGGATGAGCAGGCTCGAGTCTAGTGATCAGCTCAACTTTATTTGTGATTTCAGCCAGAGCAAGACAAAATCCCCAGAGCCTCAGCTCTGTTAAATGGCATGCAATTGCCACCCCCAAACACACCCCGCTCCCAATGATAGGCTATTTACATAACATTACTACTTGATTGGTTAATTCCAGAGTCCTGGTCGGCTATTGTTCTTGTGCTACAAGCTCAGCCAGTCTCTGTTGTGCCATGCCTGGAATGATTCAGTCCCAATACAAAACACCTGCCTACCATGTTTCTTCTCACCTTGACACAGAGAGTATTCCATCTTTCTGTGTTATACTTCTGAGGATGCCAGTCACAGCTGCTGGCAAAACATCAGGTCCTACAATGCCAAGACCATGGCCATACAGCCCAGAAAATCTACAACAACTAATAAAAAAGTAAACTGTCGATTTTCCATGCCAAATTTCAGGATAAAATATCTTGATTTTATGAAGAACAGAATTTTCAGACCTAGAAGAGTAGTGTCCTGACGCAGACTTAGAAATTCACTATACACCCATCATAATTTTACAGATTGGGATTGGGTAGCCAACACTGGCTTGGGAAATTCCTGGGGATTTGGTGGGCAGTGCCTGGGGAGAGTGATTTTTGGGGAGGGAAGGAAAAGATGCCATTGTGTTCACCCTCCAAAGGTGATGTTCTCTCCCAGGGAAGTGAGCTATTTAGCAGGAAACAGAGGTGGGGATGATTTGATGTGAATTCTGTCTCTCTCGCACACTCATATGCTTCTCTCTCTGATACACAGGCACACACATGGAAGACCTCTCCCCCCATTGGCTGGCTTCCACTGGAGCAGTACAGCCCCTTGCTTTGGCAACAGCCATTTTGCTTTTGGGCTGTAGGCTACTTCAGTCCACCAGACAGACAGGTGCTGTGTAACTTGTGTGTTGGTCACTTCCCACTGACTAAATAGGAACTTTGAAACTTTCTGTCTTTGGGAGTGCATGCATACTGAAACGGAGAGTCTTCTGATACATTAGAGTTTTTGATGTTATGTAGACTAAGAAGGGACTTAAGGTGGGTTTGGGGAGAAAAAATGGCTGCGAACAAGGACCTTCTCTCAAAGCAATACTTTTAAATGTCTCTTAATTGGTCTTTCTTCAGCAGATTGGTCTCTGTATTGTCCCTCTCCTGAATAGAGCCTCCATTCCAAATCTCAAAATAATGAACGTAAATTTCAGGCTTCATAAGCCAAAATACATACGCTCATAGAACTACAACAACAACAATGAAACAAAGATACTTTGGGACTTCCAATTACAAACTGCACAGGACCCCTGATATCACAGTTGTAGGGGGGGGAAATGAGAAATAGGGTGGATCATTGACATTGCGATTTCAGGAAGACAGCAGAATAGAACAGAAAGAACAGGAGAAGATCACAAAATACCAAGAAGAAGACAAAGGGAAGAGATTGGATTTATACTCTGCCTTTCACTACCTCAGAGTAGCTTACAAACTCCCTTCCCTTCCCCTCCTCACAACAGACACCCTGTGAGGCAGGTGGGGCTGAGAGAGCTCTTGACAGAAACTGCTCTTTTTCAAGAACAGCTTTTATCAGAGCTACGGCTTGCCCAAGGTCACACCAGCCAGGTGCAAGTGGAGGAGTGGGGAATTAAACCCGGTTCTCCCAGATTAGAGTCTGCACACTTAACCACTACACCAACTGGGTCTCCAAGATAACCAAGATCTACCAACAGAATTACAATGCCTCTGGGAGAAGAAGGTTACCATCGTGCCTGTTGTCATTGGAGCTCCTGGAGCAGTGCCTGGAAGTCTTGACATCTGGATGTTCCGGGCATTGAGCAAATAACACCAGTTCAGCTCCAGAAGACAGTGTTACTTGGAACAGCAAGAATCATATGAAGATGCATGTACAATGCCCAAGAACTTGGATAGATCTTGAACTGCAGAACACCATCTACCAATCAAATATCTGACTGTAACAACATGAACAAAATTAAATGGAGACAACATGGTAAGGGTAAGGGAGACAACATGGTAAGTTCTAAGATACACAGCTGGCATTATCGATTGGAAACAAGAGAATTCGAAACAATAGATCACAAAACTCGCAAAATAATGATGATGCATCACTCACTGTATCCTAGAAGTGACATTGATCATCTTTAGTTACCAAGAAAATTATGCAGGAAAGGACTTTTGAAAGTTAAGCAACCAGTTGAAGAAGAAAAACAGTGACTACACTGAAAAGCAAAGAGAAACTTCTAGTTGAAGTGTATTAGGCAGACTTACTTAAGGTTACAGAAACCAAAGAAGATTACACAAAGGTTGAAATCAAAACTGACTTTGACAACTGGAAGGAAAAGCACCTCATGGGTAGTATTCGAAAGGCACAGAGAATAAAGTTGATAATGAAAATACCTGGAAGTGGCTCCAAAATGGGCACTTGAAGGAAGAAATGGAAGGACTCAATCTAGTTACACAAGAGCAGGGACTTGAAATGAATAGTATGAAAGCCAAGATTCAGAATACCAATGATGACAGCAAGTGTCGACTTTGCAAGACAAAGGAGGAAACAGTCGACCATATGGTCCAAGGCCTGCTGTAAAATTACTCAAACTGACTATAAAGAACTGGAACAATTGCAAGAAGGATGGCCGACCATCAGCCAGAAATTCTTGGGAACACAAACCAGACAACAGCTCTTGCCCTGTGGCTCTTAGCCTGGGGTTCGGCTCTGGGGGCCCTGTAGGAAGCTAAGTAGCTCCTCCATTCTATATTTGTTAAGTTTTTTAGCTTGTGCAAACCTTTCACAAGCAGTCTTGAGAGGCAGTTTGGCAGGGAAGTTATCAAGGAAGCGCCAGTTAAACTGAACTAATTTTGAAATGGATTGCAACAGCATGGCTGGTTGTCAGACTTGGGCATTTGACTAGCTGTACCTGTTGTATTTCTACCAAATATACTTTGGCTTATTGTATTCCGCTTGCTTCCTACACCCTGACATTTGTTTAGCTTGCTGCTCCCTGCACCATTATCACTTGCCCTTGCTGACATGTATGAATGGAATGCTGACGTGTATGAAAAGAATTTTAGGGTTGTACCTATATGCAGCTTTCCCGCCTTTGCACCCCAGTTGCAGGCTGCTCCCTGCACCATTATCGCTTGCCCTTGCCTACCATTGCATTCCTGAGGGGGCGGGAGTGAGTGCCTGTAGTAATTTAGGGAAGCTAGCTTCGGTAACTCTTCCCTGGGGGCTCAAAGACATCTTTCACATGGGAAGTGTCCTTGAAGTAGAGTGTGCCTGGCTAGTTGTTGATTGTATATCTTTCATGGTCTTTATAGCAATGCTGACATGCATGAATGGAATTTTAGGGTTGTACCTATATGTGGCTTTCCCACCTTTGCACCCCAGTCCTGACAAAACGTTTGAACCCATAGCATCTCATAGCTCTAAATAAAACATTCACTGAAGAAAATTAGTGTGGAGAGTGATTTGCCTGGGAACCTGGCACTGGTGAGGGAGCTGAGGCAGTAAGTCTGGGACACAGTCATACTCATACCTGAAGCTGAAGGTAACAGCAATTACACTTGCAGCAAGTATAAGTTGGTAGCCCTATTGAAGGAGAAGATACAGGGACTTGAGGCACGCTTGTCCACACTCCAGTTTATAAGGGAAAGTAACAAGTTCATGGACAGAACGCATGAAGCACTCCTGAGAGGGAAGCAGGAGGAAGAGGGAAAGGTATCTGAGCAAATGGAGGAGCATATGACACAGGAGGAGGGCACATGGAAGAATGTAATCCATAGGAGTAGGAGAATCAAGAGACATTCTGAGCCTCTCTTACTAAGCAATCAGTTCCTGGATCTCCCCACAGATATAGATTCTAAACCACTGGAACAAAGGCTCCTCCCCAGCCTCCACAAAGCTTGAAGGAAATTTCTCAGACCCCATGAATAAGAGGACTTGAGCTTCTGGTCCCCAATATAGAAGAAGGCATGTGTTGGTAATTGGGGATTCCCTACTGAGAGTGGTAGAAGGTACGGTGTACCAACCAGACTTGTCGTCTCAAGAGGTAGGTACAATCAACAAGGCACTGAGGTATGCTGTCTACCGGGTGCATGCATCCATGATGTGACAGAAAGGTAGGAAGACTCATCAAGCCCATGGATTATTATCCCTTCTTGCTCATCCACTTGGGAACAAATGATACCTCCTGGCACTGTCCAGAACATATTAAGAGAGGCTATCTGGCTCTGGGGGAAAAGGTGAAGGAAAAGGGAATGCAGGTTGTGTTTTTTACAGTTCTTCCTGTCAAAGGCTGTGGCTTAGGAAGAGAAAGAAGAATACTGCAGATCAATGACTGGCTACGTAGAGGGTGTCATCAGGAAAGGTTTGGATTTTTGGACCATGGCTGATGCTTTCGAGATGAAGCTCTTCTATCGGGAGATGGTTTACACTTCACAATGGTAGGGAAAAATGTATTTGGTAACAGCCTTGCAAACCTAATAAGGAGAGCTTTAAACTAAATCCAATGGGGGAATGAGACAAAAATGCAAAGCCAATAACTGGAGATAACAACTCTAAAGTTTTGCAGGGAGTGGCACATATGCTAGGTAACATTAACTCTGTCAGGTTCCCACTAATCCACTCTCAGTCCAGAACTCATATGGAGTAAGTTTATTAGGAAAAGAGATTTGGAGAGTGCAAAGGTGAACTCCTTTCTAAGACTGGGGTACAAAAGCGAAGGTAACTCACGGTATAGTCAAACAATACATTCCATAGACAAGTCATCCACTCCCCCCCCTTCTCACTTTACAATTGCTTCTAGTCAACTAGCCCTGTGAAAGTTGTTATCTAAAGACTTCAAGGACGCCTTGCTGGGAGCTGGCCCTCCTAGAGGTGCACTTGTTATGGGAAAATGGTTACAAAGCACAGGCCTCTACTCTGCCCCCTCATTCATACACCCCTGCATTCACACCTTCCCCACCCATAGGAATGTCAGCGAGGGCAAGGAAGAGACAGGAAGGAAGGGGAGACAGGAAGACATGAAACAGATGGGATCATCAGTTGCAATACATTGATCAGTTCAGTCATATTTACAGCCTGAGTCTGACAACTCACAGATAAGTACAGATATGAAAATCTCAGGGCACACAAAACATGGATTCCGATATCTCTACACTAATGCACAGAGTAGGGGAAACAAGCAGGAGGAACTTGAAGTCCTAATACCTAATATGACATAATAGGCATTACTTGGGATGATCATCACAACTGGAATATTAGGATTGAGGTTTACAACTTGTTTAAAAGGGACAGACAAATAAGAAAGGGTGGATGAGTGGCATTATATGTAAAGGGGGTACATACTTATGAGGAAATATGTGAATCTGCTCATGGAAGTCCAGTTGAGAGTCTCTGCGTAAAAATAAAAGGAGTAAGAAATAATAGTGATATTATGGTGGGGGCCTGCTATATAGACCACCAAGCCAGGCAGAGGATTTGGATGAGACACTCCTAGAACAGATTATGATGTTCTCAGAGCGACAGAACACGGTGGTCATGGGAGATTTCAATTACCCAGATATCTCGTGGAAGTCCAACACTGCTAAAAATGGCTTCTCGGCCTTTTGGCTAAGATTAACCTACCTTTCTATGCTAAAAATGAAAGGTCCAATAAATCCCTGACTTGTCTTGCTGACAACTTCATTTTCCATAAAGTGGAGAAGGAAACAAGGGGATCTGTTATCTTGGACTTGATTCTTACCAACAGGGAAGAACTGGTTGACGAGGTGAAAGTAGTGGGCACCCTGGGTAGTAGTGACCATGTAATTTTGGAATTTATGGTCTTGGGGAAGGGAAAAGCTGTACGTAATCAGACATATAGGTTGGATTTCAGGAAAGCAAATTTTGACAAACTTAAAGTTATACTATGATCAGAAATACTTAAGGAGAAGGGAGTTCAAGAGGGATGGGAGTTTCTTAAAAGTGAAATGCTGAAGGCGCAATCACAAATGATTCCTATGAGAAGGAAAAATGGGAGGAGCCTAAAGACGCTAAGGTGGCTCCATAAACAGCTTTCTAAGGACTTGAAAAATAAAAAAGACTCATTCAGAAAGTGGAAGGAGGGCCCTATAACCAAGGATGAACATAAACAAACAACCAGGGCTTGCAGAGAGAGCGTTAGGAAAGCTGAAGCTCAGTTTGAGCTTAGGCTAGCAACAGATGCTAAACACAACAAAAAAGGGTTTTTTCTTATGTTCAAAACAAGAAAAAGAGCAAGGACATGGTAGGCCACTGTGAGGACAGGAAAGTGAAATTGTAACAGGTGATGAAGAGAAGGCAGAACTGCTCAATTCCTACTTTTCCTCAGTCTTCTCTTGCGAGGGTGTTCAATAGTGGGGGTTCCATGGATGAGCTGGCTCGACTCTAGTGATCAGCTCAGCTTTATTTGTGATTTCAGCAAGAGCAAAGAGAAGACTCCAGAGCCGCAGCTCTGTTAAATAGCCTGCAGTTGCCACACCCAAACACACCCCACGCCCAGTGATAGGCTATTTACATAACATTACTACTTGACTGGTTACTTTCAGAATCCTGGTCGGTTATTGTTCTTGTGCTCCAAGCTCAGCCAGTCTTTGGGGTGATTCAATCAAGAATGATTCAATCCCAATACATAACACCCCTCTCCTCTAAGTTCCAAAGCACCTTAACAGACATAGTCTTCAAAATACACTGACTTGCGAAGTTCCCTCTGCAAATGCCTGGGCTCCTGCAGGAGTTGAACCATCCAGAGCTATGCTTGGTGAAGCAGGACCCGCACTGGACTCCTGCAAGTTGGGAACAGAGTCTGGGAGGTCCAGAGCAGCCGGTGCAGTACCTTCCTCTTCCAGGCCATCCGGCTGCACACTGTTGTCCGGGGGGAGGCATTCTTGGCCCATGGCAGCGGTGCTGGTGGTTCCAGACTGTTATCCTCCTCCTCGGTGGAAGACAAGTCTGGCTCCATGGGCAGTAGGCGGTGGTGTCTGCATAGTAGCTGGCCCCCCTTCATCGATACCTTATATGATAGGGGTCCAGTGACTTGGGTAACCCTTACTGGGATCCATGCATGGCTGCTGGAATAGTTCTATGCGAAGACAAGGTCCCTCGGAATGAGCCCTCTGGGGGCCTCCTGGCTCACTGGAGTGTGGTGCAACTCTTGGGCTCAATCTGGGTGCAGGCAGTCTAGCTGCATCATGAGGCGTCAGCTCATTAAGAGTTGTGCAGGGCTGCAGCCAGTGGATGCACTCGGAGTCACTCAATGGCTGAACGAAAAGACTGCGAAGGAGAAAACAGCCGGGGAGACGTAGCTGTTGCAATATAACAATGTAATGTATACAAATAATATAAATCTCGTGAAACGGAGGCACATTCCGGAGGCTTCGTTATGTAAATGAAATTAACATATATGAAACTGATGAAATTGACATACATGAAATTGAAATTGACATATGTATTTAATATATGAACAATGTTATAATTATTTTGTATCACATATTTGTATTAGCACGAGATTTATATTATTTGTATACATTACATTGTTATATTGCAACAGCTACATCTCCCCGGCTGTTTTCTCCTTGACCGATTATCTCCAGCTGGGAGGTCTCTTTAATTCTCGAACAAAAAGACCGCCAGCCATTGGTTCCAGTCCCCATGGGTGAGCCACTTTAGCTCGTCCTTGGTCATCCTCACCATCCGCTTGGCTTATTCATTGGTAGCTGAGTGGAACAGAGTGGACCGCATGTGCCTGATGAGGTTCTGGTCTAAGAACTCCTTGAACTCTCCCAAGGTGAAGGCAGTGCCGTTATCAGTCACAACTGTGTCTGGTAGACCATGTGTACTAAAAATCTGTCTCAGGGCCTGGATGGCTGCACGGGATGAGGTTGAGGCACCTGGCACAACTTCCAGCCAGTTGGTGTAAGAGTCCATCAGGTGGAAGAACAACTACCCTTGGAACGGGCTGGCAAAATCCAAATGTACCCATGCCTATGGCATGTGGGTAGATTCCCATTGATGAACAGGAGCCCTTGGAGGTTCAGGCCACGTCTCTTGGCAGGCCTGGCAACGCTGTACCCAGGCCTCGATCTCGCTGTCCATTCCTGGCCACTACACATAGCTCATGGCCAGTGCTTTCATCCTCACGATTCCTGGGTGGGAATCGTGCAGGGCTACCAAAACCCATTTACACAGTGGTGGGGAATCATTACTCAGCTACCCCATAGGAGGCACTCCTTTTGCGCTGACAGCTCATCCCGGTGGGATACAAATACTGTGAATTCTGGGCCCACCTGATCCGTCCCCAACCAGTTCAAAACATGGGAGAGGACATGATCCCTGGCTGTGTGGCAGGAAATGGCTACAGCAAGCAGAGGGGGGTCCGGCAGGTTCTCCATAATCAGTATTTTGGTGCGCAGGGGCTGGATACAGGTCAATAGAGCTGAGCGGGAGGCGGCTAAGAGCATTTGCTTGTCCCATGGACTTCCCTGGCTGGTATTGCAGGATGTACTGGTAACTCCTCAGAAAAATGGACCAGTGCAGGACCCTGGGCAACAGCATCTGTGACATTCAGTGGCCTGGGGGAAAGGAGACTGAGCAGGGACTTGTGATCGGTCATGATAATGAAGGGGCGGCCATACAGGTAATCATGGAACTTTTTTACTCCTGCCATGATTGCAAGGGCCTCTTTGTAGACCTGGGAGTAGTTCTGCTCAGCTGGCGACAGGGTCCTGGAGTAGTAGGCCACTGGCACCTCCCTCCTGTCTGGCAGCCACAGGCCAAGGAATGCACCAATGCCATAAAGAGAAGCATCGCACACCAAGATAACCAGCAGCGTCTCGTCGAAATGGGTGAAGACATTGTTCGATGTGAGTAGCTCCTTCCTGGCCCGGAAAGTAGCAGCCTGCCACTGGCCCCACACCCATGGGGCCTTCTTCTAGAGCAGGCAGTGGAGTGGCTCCACGAGTGCAGCTTTATGGGGCAGGAAGGAGTGGTAAAAGTTCAGAAGCCCCAAGAAAGCCTGCAACCTGACCTTGGATGTGGGAGCGGGTGCATTCGTGATGGCGTGAATCTTGTTGGGGTCTGGGTGGATGCCATTTGCATCCACAGAGAACCCCAGGAACTCTACACGGGGGATTTCTAGGAGGCATTTCTCTCACTTCACCTTTAGCCCGGCGGAGTTGAATTGCTGCATCACGGTGCATAGGTGGGTGGCAAAGTCCTCCTCCATGGCAGTGGCAATTAATACATCATTGAAGAAAGGTTGGACCCCAGGGATGCCTTTCAAGAGAGAGTCCATTAAGTTCTGGAAGATTCCTGGAACCACGCTGCAACCGCTTGACTCTGAAAGCACCATGGTGCATGACGTTGGTCTGTGCCTCAGTGGTTGGCTCATCCACCGGGACCTGTTGGTGTGCTTCAGCCAAGTCCAATTTACCGAAGACCTTGGCCTCTGCCAATGTTGCTAGGACATGGCTGACTACAGGCACTGGGTATGCATGGTCACTCAGTGCCTTGCTGATTGTACATTTGTTGTCCATGCAGATGCGGACATTGTCACAGACTGGGGTGCAGGGCCAGGCAGGCATGGGGCAGTCGGAGCACAGTCCGAGGTCAGAGCCAGCCGAGACCAAACAACCAAGTTCAAGGGGTAAGATGAGTGGGGCGGTCGAGAGACAGTTCAGAGTCAGAAGCCGAGCAAGCCAAGAAACTGGGGAGTCAAGTCCAAATTACCAACTGGTAGCGTGGTCAGGAGGTCCAGGAGTCAAGCGTCCTAAGTACGAGAGCCGTGAGTCAAGAGTCCAAGAGCCGAGGGTCAGGAGTCCAGGGGTGCAAGGTGCAGAGTAGCGAGGTCAAGACAAACCGAGGTCAAGAAGCTGGAGGGATCAAACCAAGAACAAGGTGTCAGGAACCGGAGTGGTGTGGCACAGAGCATCGTGGATGTGACTAGTTGCTGGCACGAGTTTGATGTTGTGCCAGCATGGGCTAAATAGTAATCCCAGCAGCTGGTAATTAGCACGCTCCGAGAACTGCCCAGCTCCCGCTAATACTTTGGGCTAAACTAATGCTGGGTGTGCATGCGTGCTTTGCGGCACCGGGCTGCCATGTCCCGCCGGTGCTGCTCCTGTAAATGAGACACCAGTAGAGGTGAGTCGGGGGGCATGTCGCTCGAGCAGTGATCTGCCCCAGCTATTGCTGGGCGGGGCTTGGAGCTCGCCATGTTGTCAGGTGCGGAGGTTTCTGGTGGGAGGAGCTCATCCCTGTTGACTTAACTCCTCCACAGCTTCCGGGAGCTCAGGCATGGCAGGAGCTGTGACAGACATCCCCATTTGACTTAATTGGGGTTACAATGGGGGTCTCCACTGTGGCATGGGGAACTAGCTGTAAAACTCCTTGTAGCACTAAATGGTCCAGTTCCACCTCCATTTTGACCTTGAGTGCGAACGGAACTCTCTGGGCCTTGAGGTGGATGGGCCACACCTTGGGGTTGAGTGTGGAGCAATACCGAGGGACCTGTGTACTGACTGAGTGTCCCACCAAAGTTAACAGGGAACTCATCACACACATTACTGAAGTCTGAGGGCCATACGTGGTGCACCCCCATTACTCTGAACCCCAAGGGTGTAAACCAAGACAGTCCAAGCAAGCTTGCGAGATGTCCTTCCACCACCAACTAGTCCAACATTCCCTCAAACTGTCCGTATTTCACATGGAATTTGCCCCATCCCTTAATGGCCACCTCATTCTTTTGAAAGACTCGGAGAGTGAAGGCAGGTCTAAGGCAGGGACCTCCATATGGACAGAGCCTCTGGAGAGTCTCTTCCATGATGATGGAGATGGATGATCCCGTGTCCATTTCCATCTTGCAAGGTACCCCTTCTATTAGCAGTCACTTTAATTTTATCAGGGATGCCCCAGGGCAAATTCAGTACCTGATGTTGGTGGACGGCAGTGGTATGCAGATCTGCAGATTCCTGGTGTGTGGCTGTGTGTCTCTGGGCTCACTTGGAGTGGCAGGCACGAATGATCTGGCCTGTCTTGCTGCAGGTCCTGCATGCTGCATCTCAGAAACTGCAGAAGCAATGTTTGTGGGCTTCTCTGTAGCTGGTGCAGGCAGTCTGTGTGACGGTCTCTGCTGGGCAAGTAGCAGCAGCAGAAGGTTGCGAGTCATAGCAAGCTGGACAGTGAACCTGATGGGTTCCTCATGGCAGAGGTCTGGCCGTCTCACTGGGATTTCTCAAAAGTGGCAGCCTCGTGTAGTGCTTTTGCCTCATGGCTGATGAGCTTTCAGCAGAGTTTCTCCTCTTGGATGCCCATCATGAACCAGTTGAGGAGGACGTTGTCAAGGCTCGGGAAACTTACATGGAGGGCTAGTCTGCTAAGGTCCTCCACAAAGTCAGTGGCCATCTCATTGGATTTTTGCTGGCACATGTAGAAGTCTACGTGGTAAGGGAGGCGAGGTTTCAGTGCAATGGGAATGGTCGCACCAGGAAGCTCGCCCAAGGGTTGACCGGATCACCGGCTTCTTTAAAGGGGTTCGGGGGCTCCTGAACTCCAATGAGTTCCCCATAGAGGAACTCATTGCAAGGGGCTTGTTTTGGAACCCCTGAAAGTGGCAGCAAGCGGGTGGAGATCCGAATGTGCCCTGACGCAGGAGCCAGCTGACAGCACCTATGCTAGACATGGCTGCATGTAGTTGTGACCGCCCTGGTGGAGAGGGAGAAGCTGGGCCCTCATCTATAACACCGATGAAGTATAACACTGTGTGTACAGTTTAAAGCAAAAATATCAGAAAATCTACTAGTCATCCTCAAAGCCCCTTTAAAGTTTAAAAAGATAATGGAATGGAGGGATGAAGAACTTCTCTCTTGCCCCCCGCCTCCTGTGGCTAGGAAAAGGACTTCAAGCATTTCTCTAAACAGCCTCTTGGGTGAAAAAAAGCAAGAAGGACTTTGCCTAAGAAGTGAACTAAAAACTTACTTTACTTCAATTTTCTTGTCTGGAGTTAAAGATGAAACATCTGGAATCTACACGAAGACCTTGTAAAAAACTAACTAACTGTTGAAATAAGGACTAGAAATATTTTAAATTCAATAATGGACTAATAAGACCTTACTTTCTAAAGGGTAAAAAGGAAATTGGATCTCACTCTGAAGCTTTCACATATTACATTCCCATAATAATGTATGCTTATCTTTACTGAAACTATAAAACTCCATTTGATTCAAAATACAGTAGTCATTGCTGTAAAAATGGCAGTTGAAGAAGCCTTTTGTCCTGTACAAACTGAACTGCAAATGCCAATCCAGCAGGACACGACTGAGTGGGAGACGGAGCAGGTATCATGGAGAGAGGAGAAAAAAAGACACAACTGCGCAGAAGATGTAGAGGAATCCTACAATCAAGTTGACAGGATGTACAGAAAGGAGTTTACACCTAGAAAGAGAAACAAAACTTCTTCAAAAATGCATCAGAGACTTTATAAAGGAATCATCATTGCTGATGAAATTTCCAAAATAATGAGTCACTTGTCACCTCAGAGAGAGCAAAGAAATCAACAAATGAAACTACAAACTACTTTCAAGACTGAGCATTGATGGCTGCTTCCAGAAGATAATTTCTACACTTATAAAGGAAAAAGACAGAATTAAGACTGTAAAACTTAAGAGGAGAAATCAGAAAATCAAGAAGATGAAACTCACAAAAAAGATGTGAAATTTCTGAGGGAATCATATTTTTACTGAGGGACTCCCTGAGACTTTTGATGGAGTAAAATTCTACTACACATCCTTATATATCTAATGAAATAATTTAATAAAATCCAAAGTCCATATTAATGTTGTTGTTCAGTCGCACAATCGAGTCCGATTCTTCGTGACCCCATGGACCAGATTACGCCAGGCCCTCCTGTCTTCCGCTGTCCTCTGGAGTTTGCTCAATTTCATGTTCGTTGCATCGATGACACTGTCTAACCATCTCATCCTTTGTCATCCGCTTCTTCTTTGACCTTCAATCTTTCCCAGCATCAGGGTCTTCTCCAGTGAATGCTCCCTTCTCATTTGGTGGCCAAAGTATTTGAGCTTCAGCTTCAGGATCTGACCTTCCAGGGAACACTCAGGATTGATTTCTTTTAGGATTGAATGATTTGATCTCCTTGCAGTCCAAGGGACTCTCAAGAGTCCACATTAATAGAAAATAAGAAATTGTATAATCATATATTTGCAAATCTTATATGATAGCACAAGGTGGAAAAATGATACAGATTCAGGAAATAGAGGAAAAGATTGAAATGAAGTGTTGTACTCCAAATTTATGTTTGTTTGTTTTGAAAATAAAAAAATAATTATGTATAAAAAAGAAGTCTATGTGGCACGCCATCTTGGTTGGCTGAGGAAATGGTCGGTGAGTGCCTTGATGAGTGCATTGCAAGTGGCCGCCTTGAGCATGGTGGGAGCAATGAGGCCCTGGAGTTCCGCAGGAGCTGAGCAGGAGAGCCTTCTTCTTCTCTTCACCCTCGATGTCCTGGAACAGTACAAAGTACTTGAGCTGCTCCATCCAGGTGTCTCAAAGCTCTGGGTGAGCGGGGTCAAGTTCTGGCAGATGTCCTTGAGTGGCAGTCATGGCCCCGGCTGCAATGTGATGCATTTGGCACTGGAGCTCTATGCACGGTGCGGTGCAGATGGGTTCTGGGCTGGCTCAACAGGATCCCACCTTCGTTGCCAGTATTAAATACTGGATTACATGGATGAGCAAGGTCAAATCTAGTGATCAGCTCTGCTTTATTAGTGATTTCAGCAAGAGCAAAGACAAGACCCCTCAGAGCCTCAGCTCTGTTAAATAGTATGCCATTGCCACACCCAAACACACCCCGCTCCCAGTGATAGGCTATTTACATAACATTACTACTTGACTGGTTACTTTCAGAATCCCAGCAGGCTATTGTTCTTGTGCTCCAAGCTCAGCCAGTCACTGGGGTGATTCAATCCCAATATGTAACAGAGGGAAACAGTGCTCAACATGACAAAAACAGACCACATGATGAGGGAAGGGAGTTGCTGCCTAGGATCGGCATAGGGGTAGTACATAAGGGAATGAAACTAAGTTCTCACGGTCAGATGAACTGCATCTAAGGGTATTAAAAAGAACTCGTGGATGTAATTTCTGAGCCTCTGTCCATTATTTTTGAAAATTTTTCGAGAACAGGTGAGGTGCCAGAAGATTGGAGGTGGGCAAATGTTGTCCTCATCTTCAAGAAGGTGGAAAAGGAGGATCTGAGTAACTATTGACTCATCAGCTTGACATCTATACCTGGGAAAGTTTTAGAACAAATCATCAAACAGAAAGTCCTTGAGCATTTAGAAAGGACAGCTGTGCTTACTAAGAGCCAGCATGGGTTTCTCAAGAACAAGTCATGTCAGACTAACCTTATCTCTCTCTTTTTTTTTTTTTGAAAAAGTTACTACCATGCTGGATCAGGAGAATGCTGTAGACATAGTTTATCTTGATTTCAGTAAGGCTTTTGATAAGGTTTCACATAATGTTCTTGTTGACAAATTGGTAAAATGTGATTTGGATCCTATGACTATTAGGTAGATCTGTAACTGGTTGACAAATCGCACCCAAAGAGTGCTTGTGAATGGTTCCATATGTTCTTGGAGGGGAGTGACAAGTGGAGTGCTTCAAGGTTCTGTCCTGGGACCCATTTTGTTCAACATCTTTATCAATGATTTGGATGAAAGAATAGAGGGAATGCTTTCTAAATTTGCAGATGATACTAAATTGGGAAGGGTAGCAAATACGGTAGAAGACAGAGTCAGGATAGAGGATGACCTTGACAGGCTGAAAAACTTGGCTAAAATAAATAAAATGAATTTCAGTGGGGATAAATGTAAAATTCTGCATTTAGGTAGGGAAAATGAAATGCATAATTATAAGATGCGGGAGAATTGTCTTGGCAGTACTATGTGTGAAAAGGATCTAGGGGTCATAGTAGACCATTCACTGAACATGAGTCAGCAGTGTGATGCAGTAGCTAAAAGGGCAAATGCCATTTTTAGGCTGTATCA
The DNA here is from genome assembly GCA_029375565.1 of Gekko gecko. Classification (NCBI taxonomy): domain Eukaryota; kingdom Metazoa; phylum Chordata; class Lepidosauria; order Squamata; family Gekkonidae; genus Gekko; species Gekko gecko. Next base: position 8,079,731 of record JAPDNY010000008.1, read on the forward strand.
ACAGAAGTATGGTGTCCAGATCACACAAAGTGATGGCACCACTTTACTCTGCTCTTGTTAGACCTCACCTAGAGTACTGTGTTCAGTTTTGGGCACCACAATTTAAGAAGGATATAGACAAGCTGGAACATGTCCAGAGGAGGGCAATGAAGATGGTGAGGTCACCATAAAGTACCTCCCAGGAAAATCAACCTTTTTGGTTGATATACTCTCCCACCTCCCTCAACACGCCGGCCAGTGTGATGAGGTCCCAGGGACTGTATTTTCTCCTGCCCAGTCATTGGTTAGAAGGGGCACGGGTGCCTTTTGAGGTATGGACTGACCATAAGAATTTAGAGGCACTCAGGATCCACTGCCGCTTAAACATGAAGCAAGTGCGGTGGGTGGAGCGACAGCTGAAGAGCCACATTTGAAATCAAGCTTAACATAGGAATGTATAGCCCAGATTCACATTCCAATACACAACAAGGACTATAAATGGTTTGATGATGGCAAGTGCAGTCCCGAGTGGGACTTAACCCTGGGTGATTCTGTGTACATTTCCACAAAGCATATAAAGGGACTGCAACCTAGAAGGAAACTGAGGGGGAAGTATGTGGGACAATTTAGGGTGTCCTGGGTGATCAATAAGGTGGCTTGTTGAAGTAGAACTACCTAAATCTCTTCGTTCTTTGCATCCTGTGTTTTATTACAGCCTTTTGGAAAAAGATCTGGGACCCTCACCCTGGGCACCTTGTCCACCAGCTCCACCTCCTCTTCTGATTGATGGGCAACTCCACCATGTGGTGGAAGCTATCCTTAACTCCTGAAGAACAAGAGGCCACCTGCAATACTTAGTAAAATGGAAGGACTTCAGGCCAGAACAAAACGAATGGGTTTTGGCTGAACATATTAAAGCTGCCCACTTAATTAAAGAGTTCCATCACCATCACCCGCAAAAAAAAAAAGGGGGGGGGCTTGGGCCTTTGGGCAACTACACCTGTTGTATTATCACCTAATGCTGCCTTTGTATTTTCCCTTGCTTTTGCTTCCAGCTGCTAGTTAACCCTGTGTCCTTATCGCCTGTCCTCACCTGCCATTGCATTCCTACGGGGGAGGGGAGTGAACGTGGGTAGAATTAGGGAGGTTTGCTTCAGTAACTCTTCTATGGCACCTCAAGGATGGCTTTTCACACAGGAAGTGGCCTTGAAGACAAATCTGTGTTTGGCTAGGGGTGGACTGTATATCTCACATGGTCTGGATAGTGTTGCTGATGTGTATGAATGGAATGGTGGGTTTTAGCTATACACTGTTTCCCTGCCTTGGCACCTCTGATCTGACAAAAGAGTTTGAACCCATGACATCTCAATTCTCTGAATAAAACTTTAGTTACCAAATGTGTGTGTGGAGAGTATTTTGCTGGGGAACCTTGACACTTGGTCAGGCCACACCTTGAGTACTGTGTGCAGTTCTGGAAGGCCTCACTTCAAAAAGGATGTGGACAAAATCAAGAGGGTGCAGAAGAGAGCAACAAGGATGATCAGGGGTCTGGAGACTGAGCCCTACGAGGAAAGGCTAAGGGCCTTGGGAATGTTTAGTTTGGAGAAAGGGAGACTGAGAGGGGACTTCTAGTCCCTGGATTTCATAGAATCATAGAGTGTTAGAGTTGGAAGGGACCTTGCAGAGCATCTAGTCCAACCTCCTGCACTCTGTAGGAGCATAGCCAAAAGATAGCCCTACATACCTACAACATACCCAAAAGATGGCTGTCCAGCCTCCGCTTGAAAACGTCCAGCAAAGGAGCATCCACCACCTCCCGAGGCAGTCTGTTCCACTGCTCAACCACTCTTACAGTTAGGAAGTTTCTCCTGATATCCAGACGTAATGACTTCCTTGTAATTTCCACCCATTAGATCTAGTCTTGCAATCTGGAGCAAGAGAGAATAGATCTGCTTCATGTTTTACATGACAGCCCTTTAAATACTTGAAGACTGCAATCATGTCCCTTCTAAGTCTTCTCTTTCCCAGGCTAAACATACCCAACTCATTCAGCCTTTCCTCATTTGACTTGGATTCAAACCCTCTCACCATCCTGGTTGCCCTCTTCCGGACACGCTCGAGCTTGTCAACATCCTTCCTAAAGTGTGGTGCCCAAAACTGGACACAGGACTCCAGGTGAGGCCTGACCATAACAGAATAGGGTGGAACCACCACCTCCCATGATCTGGACACACGGCTTCTGTTCATGCATCCTAAGATTGCATTAGCTTTCTTCACAGCCACATTGCACTGCAGGCTCATGTTGAGGTTGTGATCAACCAGAAAACCCAGATCCCTTTCACATGTGCTGCTGTCAAGCCAAGTCCCTCCCATTCTATATCTCTGTCTTTGATTTTTTGTGCCTAGGTGCAGGACTTTGCACTTATCTCTGTTGAATTTCATTTTATTTGCCTCAGCCCACTGTTCCAGCCTATCTAGATAATTTTGAATCCTGACTCTGTCTTCTTCAGAATTAGGAATCCCACCCATCTTTGTGTCATCTGCAAATTTGATGAGCATCCCCTCTATGTCTTCCTCCAGGTCATTTATAAAAACACTGAACAACACTGGGCCCAGGACCGAGCCCTGTGGCACTCCCCTCAAAACTTCCCTTCATGTAGACGCAGAGCCATTTACAAGCACTCGTTGGGTACGATTTTTCAACCAACCATGAATGCATCCAACAGTTGCACCATCCAGCCCACACGTAACCAGCTTATCCTCAAGGATATCATGAGAAACTTTGTCAAATGCTTTACTGAAATCTAGATACACTATATCCACAGCATTGCCAGAGTCAACCATTTTAGTAACTCTGTCAAAAAAGGAGATAAATTGGTCTGGCATGACTTATTCTTGATCAACCCATGATGGCTACTACCAATTAACTCATTCTGTTCAAGGTGCTCACAGATAGAACGTTTGATAATCTACTCTAGAATTTTTCCAGGTACTGATGTCAAGCTTACAGGCCTATAATTTCCCGGATCTGTCTTTTTCCCCTTCTTGAAGATTGGGACCACATTCGCTCTTCTCTATAAGAACATAAGAGAAGCCAATGTTGAATCAGGCCAATGGCCCATCTAGTCCAACACACTGTCACACAGCGGCCAAAAATACCAGGTGCCATCAGGAGGTCCAGCAGTGGGGCCAGGACACTAGAAGCCCTCCCACTGCTTCCCCCTCCAGCACCAAGAATAGAGTGCATCACCTGCCCCAGACTCCCATCTGTACCCTGTGGCTAATAGCCACTGATGGACTTCTGCTCCATATGTTTATCTAATTCCCTCTTGAAACTGTCCATGCTTGTAGCTGCCACCACCTCCTGTGGCAGTGAATTCCATGTGTTAATCACTCTTTGGGTGAAGAAGTACTTCCTTTTATATGTTCTAACCCGACTGCTCAGCAATTTCATGGAGTGCCCACGAGTTCTTCTATTGTGAGAAAGGGAGAAAAGTACTTCTTTTTCAACCTGCTCAATCCCATTCATAATCTTATAAACCTCGATCATGTCACCCCTCAGCCGTCATTTCTCCAAGCTAAAGAGCCCCAAGCATTTTAACCTTTCTTCATAGGGAAGGTGTTCCAACCCTTTTATCATTCTAGTTGCCCTTCTCTGCACTTTTTCCAATGCTATAATATCCTTTTTGAGATGTGGCGACCAGAACTGTACACAGTATTCCAAATGAGGTCGCACCAATGATTTATATAGGGGCATTATGATACTGGCTGATTTGTTTTCAATTCCCTTCCTAATAATCCCCGGCATAGCGTTGGCCTTCTTTATTGCAGTTACACACTGTCTAGACATTTTCATTGAGTTATCTACTATGACTCCAAGATCTCTCTCTTGGTCAGTCTCTGCCAGGTCGGACGCCATCAATGTGTATTTATATTTAGGATTTTTGGCCTCTGTCTTCCGGCACAACACCAGTACTCCAGGACATCTCAAATATTAGAGCCAGAGGCTCAGAAACAACATCTGCAATTTCTTTTAGCACCCAGGGATGCAAGCCATCCAGCCCTGGAGATTTGAAAGTATTTAAGGCAGCCATATGCTCTCTAACCATTTCCTTACTTACTCTAGACTGGCAGTTCCTCCTTCCTTCATATGCCCTGCATTCTTCAGTTTGTATACAGCTCACCTTACGGTTAAAGACTGATGCAAAGTGAGAGTTGAGTAATTCCACTTTGTCTTTATCCCTTGTTAAGACTTGACCGTCTTCCCTTAGCAATGAGCTTACCCCATCCCTGTTCTTCTTTTTACTCTGAACATAGGCATAGAAACCTTTCTTGTTATTTTTAGCATCCCTCACAAGCCTCAGCTCCATCTGCGCTTTAGCCTTCCTGACACCATCCCTACAGATTCGAGCCTGCTTCTTGTACTCATCCTCAGTAATTTGGCTCCCCTTCCATTTCCTGTACATTTCCCTTTTTAGTCTCAGCTCTTCAGAGAGTTCCTTGTTCAGCCACCTTAGCTTCATTACCCGTCTCCCACCTTTCTTTCTTACCGGAACAGTTTGCGATTGTGCCTTAAGCACTTCATTTTTCAGCATCTCCCATCCTTTCTGTGCAGATTTCCTCCTCAGCATTTTCAGTCATGGGATCCTACCTAATATTTCTCTGAGTTTTTTGAAATCAGCTTTCCTTAAGTCCAGGATACGAGTCCTACTATGTCCTGGTTTCACATCCTTCTCTATGTAAGATTCCAAGCAGACATGGTCACTATTCCCCAAGGATCCCACAACGTTCACCTCATCAACCAGTTCTTCCCTGTTAGTCAGAATTAAATCTAGGATAGCAGATCCTCTGGTTCCTACTTCCACCTTCTGAGAGATGAAGTTGTCCACAAGACTATTCAAGAATGTGGGATGCCCCATGTCTAGCAGAGTTAGATTTCCAGCAAATATCTGGATAGTTGAAATCTCTCATAACCACTACATCCTGTCTCTGTGAAAGTTTAGCAAGCTGTTGTACAAATGCATCATCGCATTCCTCCAGTTGGTTTGGAGGTCTGTAGTATACCCCCACAACAATATCCCCTTCTTTCTCCCCCCTGCTCTATCCTTACCCACACACTTTCAACAGGGCAACTCTCAAAATCCTGAATTTCAGTGCAAGTGTATTCATTCTTGACATATAGTGCCACTCTGCTGACTTTTTTGTTTATTCTGTTCCATTTGAACAAGGTATATCCTTCAATTGCTGTGCTCCATATATGAGAGTCATCCCACCAAGTCTCAGTGATACCAAGCAGATCATACTTACTTTCCAATACTTGAAGTTCAAGTTCATCCTGTTTATTTCCCATACTCTGTGCATTAGTATAAAGATATCTCACATTACAGACATCCTTTACTATCTAAGATCCCTTTGAATTTACCTGAAAATTACTGAACTCACCTCTCCCTCGTTCATTTATTCTTTGGTCACTCCCTTTCTTGAACTTAGTGTTGGGGATGCCACACAACATCAGGCTTTTTCTTCCCACCCCTGATGTCTTCAGTTTAAAGCCTTCCTGATCAGGTTTGCAAGTCTTCCAGCAAAGACATTCCTCCCAGTCTCTGTAAGGTGCACCCCATCCATCTCCAACAGTCCCTCATGTTGGAGGTACATACCATGGTCCAGGAAGCCAAATTTTTATCATCTACGTAACCAGCCATTCACCTCCAGTATCCTGTTCTCCCTTCCAGCTCCATGGCCCTCAACAGGTAAAATGGAGGAGAACACGACCTGTGCCCCCAGAGCTTTCACCTTCTTGCCCGGAGCCTCGTAGTCTTTGGAGATCCATTCAAGGTTTCTTCGGTTTTCAAGGCAAGAGACGCCCAGAGGGGCTTGCCACTGCCTGCCTCTGCATAGTGACCCTGGACTTCCCTGATGGTCTCCTATTCAAATACTGACCCGGGCAAACCCTGCTTAGCTTCTGACCTCCGACGAGGTCAGGATAACCTCAGCTGGCAAGGTCAGGGCAGCAGCCCCGGCACTTAAGACTCAGTGGTAAGCAGTTTTTGAGGATAGGGGGTACTATTGTTTTACAGCATGATCAGATCAATCATACTGTGCCTTTATATCTGCTCTGAGAGCAGTGGACTCTAATCTGGAGAACCAGGTTTGATTCCCCAATCCTCTACATGAAGGCAGCTGGGTGACCTTGGGTCAGTCACAGTTTCTTCTTCTTCTTCTTGAAAGGGAGGGAGGGAGGGGACAGGCAACATTTTAGTTTGTACTGGCTCAGTTTCCTTTGTTGGATCATGCAAACTTAATTTACATAATTCCTACCCCACCATTTCCCTCCTATGGGGGCTGAAAGTGGCATCCTGCTTCCCTCCATCTTCCCCTCAAGACAACCGCCCAGTGAGGCAGGGGAGGCTGCGTGTGCCTGGCCCACAGTCACCCAGCAAGCTTCCATGGCGGCAGAGTGGGGATCTGAACCTGGGCCTTCCAGTTCCCAGACCACCACATCCCACCGCCTCTTGTTGCCCGTAGCTCTTGCTTCTGGCTGCCAGTGCCCGTGAAGGCTCAGCAGCTCCTGCCCTGTGCGCTGACAGTAGCCTGCTTCATTATAAAATAATTTTATTATAATATGCGCAGGCAACACATTCCTAGATGGCTTCATCTGTTGGTTTTTGGAGACATCCTAGTGAGCTGTTATTGCTGCCTGCCATTTGGTAGGTGCTTTTACAATGGCTTGGAATAATAAACACAGCAATAATAATCAGAGCTCCTCATTTCTGGCATTTGCTGGGTTTTCACGCGGGGCGGTTGGAGGAGCTTCGATCTCTTTTCATGGCTCTGGAAAGCAGCCGCAGAGCAGGAGCCCTGGGGCACTGAGATGGCCCGTCTAGGCAATGGCACAGATTGGACCGCATCTCCTCCGGGGGAAAGCACATGCGTGTGCAGCGTAGGAGCCAAGCGAGGGAACAACAGTTCTGTAAAGGCCTTCTGTCTCCCAGGCAGCTCTGTGACTCAAGTCACTCTTGTTCCCATACTACAGAGGCAAAACTGAGGACGATCAGGTAATTCATTTGGGGCAGACCCCTGCAGATCCAGGGTTGGGCCTATATTAGACTTTTCACCTGCCAAGGCCACCCCCAATGAACTCTAACCATTGCACAACATTGCCTCTCGACATTCTTTTCTCTTCCAGGGGCCTACGAGAGAGCTGGTGGAGCACAGCAGCCAAGACTGTGACTGATGACCCCGGAATCTCGTGGTTCAAACTGCAACCACAGATTCCTTGAGGCAATCCACGGCCCTTTTTGCCTCAGCCCTCCTCTGCAGCGTGGTGATAAAAACAGTCGTCTGCCTTACGGGACGATTTAGGGAAGAGCCTGTCAGCTCTTAAGAGGCGGCCCAGGGGGCAGTCTGCACATTCTTGGCTTGTTCCTGAACACTGCCACTTACGGGGGGGGGGCTCTTGAGGTGTGTGGGGGAGCCACAGCTGCACAGCTCCCCACGCCCTGTTTTCAGTGCCAGCCTGAGGACTCCTTCCCCACTGCATTCTAAAGAGGTGTCATCAAATGTTATATGTACACACATTTTTAAAAAATGTATTTTAGGAATGCAAGAAATGTATACTCTTCAAGTCCCCTCACCAGGGAGCAGCGGGCAGAGGCTGCATTTTTCCGGCAAGCATTGCCTTTTACCTCATAATTCTCCACTGTCTGCATTGTTGAGAGTATGCCTTGCTTTCAGTAGTTTGAGGTTCGCCTTGTTTTCTAATCCTGTAACCCTGGTCCTATGGCATTGTTCACTGGCTGTTCTGTACTGTCGGATCACACATTTTCATAGGCCTTAATTGCCTCAGTGTCTAGTCAGGCCGGCCACATGACCATGGAAACGTCTTTGGACAGTGCTGGCTCTTCAGCTTGGAAACGGAGATCAGCACCGCATCCCTAGAGTCAGATTTGACTGGCTTTCAAGCAAGGGAAACCTTTGCCTTTGCTAATCTGCCTTGAGTCTCATTGAGAAAAGCAGACTTCTAAAGCAAGCAAGCAAGTAAGTGAGTAAGTAAATGGCTCTCAATTGCCCTGCATGCAAAACAGAAACAATTCCCATAATAAGATACTTAAAACAGGCATCCAGTGGCAACTTTAGAGACTAATGGAATTTGCTCCAGCATAAGCTTGTGTGAATCAGGGCTCACTTCTTCAAGTGAACAGCCCTGTTCGGCTATTACAGTGAGGGATGCACAAGCTGCAGGCATGATGTGCATATGCCTGCTTGTAAGAAACAGCCAATGTGTGTTCACAGGGACCCCAGTACCTGTCTAAACCTGGAGGTCTTGTGTGTCCATTATGACACCATTCTAGTATTCCAGCAAAATTCTTCCTTGAGCCTGCTCCTCCTCCTCCTCCTCCTCCTCTTCTAAAACCAAACCAAACCAGAATTAGACATTTCTTGGTATGGTTAATCAATTGGAAGTTAAGGATTTTGCTGCCGGATGCTCAGCTGCTGGGTTTCCCACCTCCCACCCTTTTCCTGCTTTGCTTCAGCATCCAGCAGGTGCCTGGCCGCTTCCAGATGGCTAGCCCGCAGGCCGAGCTTTTGACGCCAGGTGGCTGAGCTAGCACCAAAGCCGACTGCGGCCCCGTTTGATAGCCTGGTGGGAGAAGGAAGGTTAGGCAGGCAGACCGAGGGCGGCACAGGCACCCAGGGAGGTGGGGAGAGCAGAGAGCAGGGGCCAAATGTGGCCTGGCTTCTTAAAGGCACTGTGGTAGGCATAAGAATTGCAGCATCCAAGAGCAAGAGCTGGATTTTCCTGCTCTCAGGATCTTGGAGCATGTGACGGCTGGGAACCAGTTTGGAAAAAGAGATGACAAAGTCCACTAAATTGTGCACAGACAGAGAGACCAGCGCTAAGTTCATTCATTTCAGATTATTTCTTCTAGGCCATCAAAAAGATGTAGGCTTGCATGGAGAAATGTCAATGTGTCAAATAGCAGAGCACAGCTAGATGAGGCACGAGAGGGCTGGACTTTACCTCCTTTTGCTCATTTCCTGCCCCCCCCCATTTTTGTGTAACAAGCAAATGAACAAAAGACCCCTGAGCACCTCAACTGTACAGGAGACTGGGTGGAATTGGGCACAGTCAGATGCGCAAATCCCGGGCCACTTTCGGAAGAAGGCAGCGACCCTTTCGCACAGGCAGGGCTGCTTCTCCTCTTCCTCTGTCTTCTCTCGCCAGATGTATTCATGCTTCCTGCCTTCTGCAAGGGCAGGAACCTTCTCCTCTGCAGTGAGGCAATCAACTGACGTTACAGGGGTGGAATAGCTCTGAAAAAGATGCTCCTGTGTTGTATAGAATGACCATGAGTCAGCAATATGCTCTGTGCACAGAAATTAGGGGCAATGATGTGCTGTGCAAACATAGGCTAAGTGTTCTGGTTGGACAGTGCCCCTGTCAGACACAAAGCTGTGGAGTTACTCTTTCCTTGCCTCCCCACCCCATCTGTCACCTCAGGTAATACACGTTTAAAGACAGGGACAGGGACTCTGGAAACAGAAAGCAGCTGTGTACATCACAGCATTACTAGGGAAAAAAGTTCTGGCCATATCAGTTTGGATCTGAAAGTTGGAGCTAATTTCTTTGTGTCAGTTACCCTCTTGACTGATTAGTTACCGGGTTAATGAGCTGCATCCTGAATAGGTGCTTCTGATACAGCAGCAGTTGGTAATCAACGCAGACATTCCCCAAAGAGCCACCTAGCTTGAGGCCTACATGAAGAGACGTGATAGGCTGCCCTTGGGAGTGAATTCCACAATTTGGGTGTCATTTTGGAAAAAAACAGTTTTTCTCAGTGCGCCTGAATGAACATCACACCTGTTTATGTTTTCACATAAACTCAAGAGAGTGGCCAGGTCGGCTTCCGGTCGGAGTAAAATGGCGAATTGACACACTTTGCGAGTTGTGCAGAGTGTACTGCGGTATCTGACGACAGTCTGGGCTTCATCGGGCCCAGCGCAGCACTCCCCAGGCGGGGGGTGGCAAGCAAGCAGCCAAGCCTGAGGGGGAGTTGAGATCGGTGTGGATAAGCTTCGGAGGAAGCTTGTTTACACTTTGATCTCCTTCCGTGAAGAGGGCAGTTGCAAATCAGCACTACAGATACCAGCGGGGCTGAGAATTCAGCATAAATTCGTCATCTACCGACCTCTTTAACATCAAGTTTAACATCGATTATAGAAGAAGCACCGCGAAACCCCGAGATTACAAGCAAGGTAACAAATGAATAAGCGCTTACCGGTTTAAAGAAGAACGCGAAATTGAAACGTACGGATAAGCGTAGAAACCTTTAATGAATTATTTCCGCTTGATTTAAAAGTAAAACGAAAGCTTTCCTTTTGAGAAAACGGCTGAAAAGTGACTTTGTTTTGCATTCCTGTGGTCAGTCAAGTTTAAACTTTACGTAGCAGAAACGAAACTAACTGTGACTCTATGAGACAGGAAGTAGGCTAGAGTGGACGTTTTAGAGGTTGCTGTGCCGGAAACAGACGGACGTTTTAATGTGTGACACCACCTTTACCGGAAGTTGGATTACAGAGACGGACAGATAAACAGGAAGTTCGGAAGGAGCCTACTCTAGCCGGAAAATCATAGAGAAATTGTGCCCGACATTTTGAGGAGGACTAAATTTTAAAAAGTTATTTTTAAGCCGAAAAAGCGCTGAAACAAGTTATAAAGGTGGCGATTTGGCTTGAAGATTGTTAATATAAAGATTGATTAGCACTGAAGTCGCTTCCAAGACGGATTTGAGGTCAAGACCTAGAGCTGCTTCATCACCTAGTCCAAGAATGACTGCAAAGGAAAAAAAGAGTGGCAAGCGGCTATGGAAGCGATGGAAAAACGGATGACCGAAGTGGTGCAGAATTTGGGAAAACAAATAGAATCACAGTTGCAACAACAATTGCAACAACAGCTGCAAATACAACTGGAGCAAATAGAACAAGTGCAAGTCCAAGTACAGAAAAAAAATATGGAAGAACTGAAAGAACTGGTACTAATAGAAGTGTCAGGGATTAAAAAAGATACAGAAGAAGTTAAAAAAGAGGTCAAAAGTCTGGTGACAAAATCTGAAGAAATGGAACAGAAGGTTAAAAAACCCTGTTAGAAAATACAAGATTGGAGTCCATGATGGAATATAGGGCTACTCAGAATCACTTGAGATTGAGAGGGATAGAAGAGGAGGAAGATCAGGATTTACGGACTCTAGTAATCAACACATTGACAACTTATGTAGGGGAAGATGTTGGAGATTTGGATTCAGACTTTGACTTGATCTACAGAGTAAACTCAGCTTATGCCAAGAGAAAGCAATTACCCAGAGATGTGATTGTTCAATTCGTGACAACAAAAATGAAGGAAGATGTTTTCAAGAAACAATTTACACAACCGTTGGAAATTAATGGGAAAAAAATAATAATTCTGAGAGAAATTCCGAGATCGATCTTACAAGACAGAAAGAAATTCAAGAAATTGACAGACAGACTAAAAGAAATGAACATTAGGTTCAGATGGGAGATTCCATATGGACTTACATTTGTGTACAATTCGGTGAGATCTACTCTTAAATCTGAAGGAGATTTATACAGATTTAAAGAGAACAATTTTGATGACTTTAAAGATATTTAACTCAACACAATTATGGATTACAAATTTTTATCTTGGAACGTAAACGGACTAAATTCACCAAGTAAAAGAAGATTAGTGAATCATTGGCTGGAGAAAAAAAATGTAACATAATTTGTTTACAAGAAACACATATCAGAAAACAAGATAATAAATATTTGATCAATAAAAAATTGGGAGAAGAATTTCATTCTTTAGCAACTAATAAGAAAAAAGGAACAGTGATTTATATTTCAAAAGAATTGGATCCTAAACAAATCTTCTCGGATACAGAAGGAAGATATGTTGGCGTGGAAATATTGATGAACAGAAAAAAGACATTGCTCGTAAATATATATGCACCCAATGGTGCAAAAGAGACTTTCTTCAATGACTTGACTAAAGAGTTGGACTGTTTAAATTATGATCAAATAGTCCTTGCTGGAGACTTTAATGGTACAGTGAATAACATATTGGACAGAAAATCCAAAGCAAGTGGAGAGACAGTTGGAAAGCTACCAAAAAATTTCTTTCAATTGATGAAGCAAGAGAAACTGGAAGACGTTTGGAGGAAGTGGAATCCCAAGACTAAGGATTACACGTTTTATTCTAATAGACATAACTCCTTTTCTCGAATTGATATGATTTGGATGTCAGAGGAGATGGCGCAAAAAACTTATAAAATACAAATTTTACCGAAAACTAATTCTGATCATAATCCCTTACTCTGGATATCTAAAGAAAAAACTAAACAATTATATTGGAGAATTAATGAGGACTTATTGGATCAAAAATTAATCAACGAAACTTTAAAAAAAGAAACGAAAAGTTTTTTTGAATTGAATTTAAATAAAGGTATGGATATACAAGTTGTATGGGATGCGTATAAAGCGGTAATGAGAGGTATGCTTATCTCTCTGAACTCTAAGGATAAAAAGCAAAAGATGCAACAACAGAACGACCTTTATGAAAAAATTCGACAAAAAGAAAAGGAATTAAAGAAAAGACCAGGGAAGAAAAAGATTATTAAAGAGATCCACTTTCTGCAAGATCAATTGAATGTTTTATTAAACAGAGAATTATATTGGAATCTGAAGAAATTACAGCAAAAAGCATTTGAGGGTGCAAACAAGCCAGGAAAGTTTTTAGCGTGGCAATTGAAAAATAGAAAAGAAAGGAATTTTATATCTAAGATTATTGAAGACGGAAAGGAGGTTATGAATTTGAATGGTATTAAAAGAGCTTTCTTCAAATATTACGCCAAATTATTTAAAAAGAAAGGAATTGATCAACAGAGAATTAAGAAATATCTGGAGACTATTGAAGTTCCAGAGCTGGGAAAACAAATTAAGGAATCATTAAATGGTTTAGTAACGAAAGAAGAAGTGACAATGGCGATAGAAGATGCAAAGTTGGGCAAAGCTCCAGGACCAGATGGCTTCACAGCAAAGTTCTACAAGAAATTTAAAGAGGAGCTAACCCCCATTTTAGTACTTCTGTCGAATGAGATAAGGAAGACTAAACGGATCCCAGATTCATGGAAAGAAGCAAATATTTCATTGATACCTAAAGAAGGTTTGGATTTAACTCAAGTAAAGAATTACAGACCAATATCGCTATTAAATAATTACTACAAATTATTTGCAAAAATAATTTCGGAGAGATTGAAAAAATATTTGAAAGATATTATAGCGGAAGAACAAGCTGGATTTTTACCAAATAGACAAATCAGAGACAATTTAAGAGTGGTGATAGATGCAATTGAATACTATGACAAACATCCAGAAAAAGAAGTTGGATTCCTCTTCCTAGATGCGGAAAAAGCTTTTGACAATTTAAATTGGGAGTTTATGCTGCAAATTATTGAAAAAATGGATATTGGACAGTTCTTTTCAAACATGATTGTGGCAATTTATTCAGAACAAAAAGCGGCTTTGAACATAAACAAAGAAAGGACGGACTTTTTCCAAGTCCAAAAGGGAACACGTCAAGGCTGCCCGTTATCCCCGTTGTTGTTTATTTGGATATTGGAAATCTTATTGACAGCGATAAGAAAAGATAATAGTATTGAAGGACTTTCAGTGAAAGGATTTGTATATAAATACAGGGCATTTGCAGATGATGTGATGTTTATGATTCAGGATCCTATTGAGAAAATACCACATCTGATGGAGAAAATTGAAGAATTCGGCTCAGTTGCGGGTTTTTACGTTAATAAAAACAAAACTAAGGTGATGTGTAAAAATATGACGAAGCAAAGACAAATAGAACTTCAAGAGAAAATTCAATGTGAAGTCGTTACAAAGACTAAATATCTAGGAATTGAATTAACCATGAAAAATATTGATCTGTTTAAAAATAATTATGAAAAGGTGTGGCATAGGATTCAGCAAGATATGAAGAAATGGGACACTTTGAATTTATCATTGATGGGAAGAATCGCAACTGTAAAAATGAATATCTTACCGCGTTTGATGTTTTTATTTCAGACCATTCCAATACTAAAACAAAGGAAAGTACTGGATTCGTGGCAGAAAGAATTATCCAAATTTGTATGGGCAGGAAGAAAACCAAGGATTAAAATGAAAATTTTATGCGACGCAAGAGAGAGAGGAGGTCTACAACTACCAAATTTAAGACTGTATTATGATGCCGTCTGTTTAACATGGTTGGAACAGTGGATTAATCTTGAGAATAAGAAGTTATTGGCTTTAGAAGGGCATGATAACAAATTCGGATGGCATGCATATTTATGGTATGGAAAAGTAAAAATGGATAAATTTTTTAAACACCACTTTGTAAGACAATCACTGTTCGAGACATGGATGAGATACAGAAAATTCTTCTCAGAAGAAAGACCACTTTGGATAGTACCAGCTGAAGTGATTAACCCACACTCAAGAAATCAAGGGTTAGATTGGCTACCTTATAAAAATCTTTTAAAATTAGAAGGGACAAATTTTGTGTTAAAAGATAGATTTGATGTCGAATTTGAATATGATTGGTTGAAATATAGACAGATCTATGACTTATTTAAGACCGATAAAAGAGAACATGGTTTTAGAGAAAAGAACATTGAAATTGAAATTGTATGGCTTGAGAAAGGTAAAAAAATGATTTCTAAATTGTACAAGGTTTTATTGAAATGGTACACTGAGGATGAAACTGTAAAAGAGCAAATGATAAAATGGGCTGTAAATGTTAATAATGAGATATTAATGACATCTTGGGAATATTTGTGGAAAAAGTCAATGAAAATTTCAACTTGTGTAAACGTTAAAGAGAATTGTTATAAAATGATGTACAGATGGTATATGACGCCTAAAAAAATTGCTATTATAAATGAAAGTATGTCTAACAAATGTTGGAAATGCAAGAAACATGAAGGGTCTTTTTACCATATGTGGTGGACATGTGATAAAGCAGTAAAGTATTGGACTGAGATCCACAATGAGATACAAAAAATTCTGAAATGTACTTTTAAGAAAGACCCACAGATGTTACTGTTAGGTCTTAAAATGGAAGAAATAAATGTAGCCAAGAGAACACTACTATGGTACTTGATTACAGCAGCTAGACTGATTTTTGCTCAATGTTGGAAACAAGATAAAGTACCTGAAACATGGGAATGGATTAAAAAGACGTTGTTTTTGGCAGAAATGGACAAATTAACAAGAAAGTTAAACAACGAAGAAGATGAAACTTTTTTTGAAGATTGGAAAGACTTTCAAAAATATTTGCTGAAAAATTGGGACATTAAACGTGGTTTGATTTGTTTTGATAGTTATTAAGAAGAAAATGAAAGAGAATTAGACTTTTGAATTGTTACCGTTAGTAAGAGAAAATAAGTTTAGAAGTAATTGTAATAGAATAAGAGAGACATTAATGGGGTTGGAGCGGTGCGGGAAGCCTTGTTTGGGGGGGGAGACGGGAAAAAAGAAAAATGGATATGTATTGGTATGTTTAAATTGTATGAACATGTGATATATCCAACAATAAACCGTATTTACCAAAAAAAAAAAGAGAGTGGCCAGGTCTAGGTGCCCCAGTTCACAGCCAGGCTAAAGGTAGGATGCTGGGGGGGGGTGGTCAAGTGAAGGGGGAGCATTGTGCAAGAGAGCAACCTCGCTTCTGGCAACATCACCTGGAAGGGATGTCACCACTTTGAGTGATGCTCTAGGAACTCCCATGATACCACATATGGTAAATACCATTGAGAATGGGGGGGGTTTCCTAGGGTCGCCAGCTCTGGGTTGGGAAATACCTGGAGATTTTGGGGGTGGAACCTGAGTAGGGTGAGGTTTGGGGAGGGGAGGAGCATCAATGCAGTATAATGCCATACAGCTGACTTTCCAAAGCAGCTATTTTCTCCAGGGGATCTGAAACACTTCTTTGCCTCGTCGGCCAGTGACTGCATCATTCTAAAGAGAGACGTGTTCTTTCAAGGACTATTAGGTCACTTTTCAAGTGGTGTAGATGTCATTCATGCGTGGTGGCAAAACCATTTGCTGTGTATATTACAGCTGTATAAGAAGACGGAAGTCTCTAGTGTGATTTGTACAGTGTGACAGATGGTTCTGTTTGTTTGTTTGCATAACTACATTAGTTGTATTTCCATCCTTGTGTGGTTGACCACCTGGAGGTTGGCATCCCTAGGGGTTCCTAGAGAGTCGCTTGACAAGGTGATGTCAGTTCTGGGTCTTCACCCGGAAGTGATGTCACCATGCCACGTGCAGTTGTTCCCCCATTTCCCCTCTGCTGCTCCGTCAAAAGGACATGGGAGGAAGGAGCCTTTGTCTGCTCTCCGGAGGCAACTGGGCTGCCTGACTCAGGCCTAAACTGGGTGGGTGGCCGTTGCTATCGGCATCGTTCTGCCTCGTTCCCCAGTGTGCCAGGGCAAAACAAGCAGGGCCCTGGGTGCGTTCGCTGATGCCCTGCTCTTCTCCTCCATAGTGCTGCCACGCACCCTCCAAATGCTCCTCTTGCAGGAGTGCTGGTCTAAACCCAGGCATGGGCACCTTTCCCCGGTTCTTTCCCCTGTCGCCCCCACTATCAGTGCTGCTTCCTGCTCCTCCTTCATTTCGATTTAATGTGGATTTCATTCCAGAACTGGAGCATGTGTGGTTTGCAGCAGCTCTCAGCTCCTTGCATGCCCCCCCCTGCCATCATCTGCAGGCATCTTGCACATCCCTAATTCCTGCTTTTTGTTTTCATTTGGGTTCAGTTCACCTGTCTCACTCCCCCCCCCCAAAAAAAAAATCAAATTAACACAGCTGCTCCTCTGGATTTACCCAGGAGGACACAAATGCCTCCTTGCCTTCTCCTTTTCTGTGCTGAGTGGTCTTGCTGGTGATTCTATTAGGGGCCGGAGGGGCCGCGTGTACCATGGCCAGGCCACTGTCTTCTGAAGGCATGGCTGAGCTTGCTGACTTCTTCCCCCCAAAGGGTGGTGGTCTTGATCTGGTACATGAGGCGTCAGAAACGCCTGCTTGTCTTTTTAGTGTGGACAGGTTCAGACTGATGTTGCCAAGTGGGTGCCTGTCCTGCCTTTTAGCTGCTGAGAAAAGGTTTTGAAAGAAGAAGAAGAAGATATTGGATTTATACCCTGCCCTTCGCTGCCCAAAGGCGTCTCAGAAAGGCTTACAAACTCCTTTCCCTTCCCCTCCCCACAACAGACACCCTGTGAGGTAGGGGGGGCTGAGAGAACTTCTGACAGAAACTGTCCTTGAGAGAACAGCTGTGCCAGAGCTTGTGACTGGCCCAAGGTCACATCAGCAGGTGCAAGTGGAGGAGTGGGGGATCAAACCTGGTTCTCCCAGATAAGAGTCTGTGCACTTAACCACTACACCAAACTGGCTCTCTGAAACTGTTGGTTAAAATTGCCACAGGTGCCTCACTGACGCAGGGGACTTTCCCTAGGCCAATTATTAGCTCTCTGCTTAAAAAGACCTCACAGGCTAAGAATGAGGTGACCAATTACTGGCTGGTCCCCCATTTATCTTCTCTGGGGAAGGCGATACAAGAGCGTGTGTGGTGGCCGAACACCTCCAGGAGCCCCTGGATGCCACCACTGCCCTCGACCTATTCCAATCCAGTTTCTGGCCTGGGTCTGGAATCGAGACGGCTTTAATCGCACTGGTGGATGATTTTGCCATTTTAAGATGGACAGTGAACAGTTACTAGTTGATCTTTCCATTGTCAGACTCCTGCAACAATCAGATCCAACAACTCTCTCCTTCAGAAGTGTAGTTTATTGGTACAGTATTGGCAGAGCATCTACATTTCAGGATCTGTGTTAAGACTAAAGAAAAAGGTGCAGGGATGTGAGATATACCAGGTTCAAAGGGGGACCCCAATGGTGCGTAGCCATTCAAGGCATCAGGAATAGCCCACCAGAACTAACGGGCTGGAAGGAGGAACGGTTCCCAGGAGAATGTGTTACAACCAGGCACTCAAGGTCAGGCATGTTTTATATAGATAACAGAGCAGTGTCAGGCAAAGAAGAAATGAAAGTTAAAATACCAGGCAGGGGTCTCCACCCCCACACAGCTAAATAGCAGCTAGCTGACATCCATGGCCTCCGCCTTGGCTCTGACTCCGTCCTTGAAAGCTGTGGTCAGGCTGAACAAGCTGAAGCCGAATCCAGACAAGGCACAGGTGATGCTGGTCGGGAAGGCTGGTGATTTAGAGGAATTGGATTCTTTGGTCTTGAGTGGAGTTGGCTTTTGCAGACCAAGTTAAGAGTTTGGACCCAGCCTTGCTGTGGCTGAGAATGTTTCTGTCAGCAGCATCTGGTCTGCCACCTCTCTCTCTTCTTAAGCTCATCTGATGTGGCCGTGCTGGCCCATGCTTTTGTAACCTGACAGACTACTGTAAGGTGCTCAATGCGTGGCTGCCCTTGAGGACAACCTGCAAACTTCGGCTGATTGCAAATATGTAGCCCCGTCATTGTCAGGGGGCAGCTGGTGGAAACACATCAGCCTGTCTTAAAACAGCTCTGCTGGCTGATGGCTTTTATCCAAATCCAGTTGAATGTACTGCTGGTTATGACCTTTAAAGCCCTGAACGGCGTGGGGCCTGTGTATCTCAAAAGACCTTCTCCTCTCCTCTCTCCCAGGTGTGAGGCCCAACTGTGGCCCTCATGCTGCCCCCTCCTGCTGGCCTCCCCTCTTAAGGCAGCCTGTCTGGCAACAACCAGGTCCCAATGGCACCTGCACCATCGTGGCTCCCATCCCACCCAGTGGAATGGGCTCCCTGGGGAGGGGAGGCGGAATGCCCTCTATAGGTGTTTTAGGAGGCGCTGCAAACCCATTTTTATCACTCGGGTAAGGGGAACTCTTGGCAGTCTTTATTTTGTTGTTTTTACATTGTAATGTTTCCATGTTTGTGAACATCTTGAAGCTACAGGGCAAGCCAGGGTACAGATATTTTAATTGCAATAAATAAATAAATAAATGCTCTTTTATCTCAGCCTTCCTCTAAAGAGCTCAGGGCAGTACACGTGGTTTTCCCTTCCCCCCTTTCATCCTCATGACAACCCTGTGAGGTGCACCAGGCTGTGAGAGGGTGGCTGGCCCCGGGCTACCCAGCCTAATCAAGGCAGTGTGCACAAGCGCATGGAGACAGCGCTGCAGAAGGCAAGTCCGTGGTGAGGATAGCACACTTGGTTTCATCAGAGTTTTTCTTGTACGGCATCTTGCTGATGCTCTCGTGCACACGTAAAAATGCCCCCAGAAACCTTGACGTGCCTGGGCACAGATGGTGCTGAAGTTAGTCGAGGAAGGTGCTTCCTGCCCCTTGGCGCCTTGAGGAAACTCTGCCAAAAGGGAGCCTGGACACAGTGGCCTGGGCTGATGCAGCTCTGTGCAGGAAGAGTCAGCCTGGAGTCGTGATGAGAAGGTTGGACTAAGAGCTGGGCGACCCAGGATCTGAAGGACCAGCTGTGGAGGGATTTTGCCCCAGCTCCCGCCTAACTTTGTGTGGGTGCAGGGAACTGCTCTCTACACTCCTGTGTTGATGTCGAATCATGTGCATGGTAGAGCCAGAGGCTGCCTCCTGGCCATGGCCTCCTCTCTCAGCGAAGGAGAGCAGTCCTTCCCTCCAGACAGCTGCCTCCTCCTCCTCCTCCTCCTCCTCCTCATGCTCCAAATCCTTTGGCCTGGCTGGCAGAGTTTGTGAAATGCATCCCCCCCTGCTCTGTCGCTGCTCCCGCCTCCCCTGAGTGTGCCTCTGTGCTCGGGTGAGAGAGAGAGCTGACAGTGGCGAGCGCTCCTGCGGAGAATCTGTGGGGCCAGAGGACACAATAGGCTCGGTTCGAGGGTCTGAAACTGTAGACTTTAATAAAGCCACTGACAGCAGCTAAGAGCCTGACATGTGACTCAGATTACCGACAACAAGGGCTGCTTTGTGGCTCCATCTGCACCGTCATCGGGTCCCGTACTCCGGCTGAAAGAACAGAGCGAACTCTGGCGGCTTTTGGTAAATACAAGAGTGGCACAAAGGCAGCCACACAGACCAACTTTGTGCCGCTTCCCTTCAGCAGAGCTGCCCTCCCACCTTCCCTGGCCCTCCCCCTCCCCCCCACCTTCTTGGATCCTTCCTTTCCACGGGGAGGAGACGCCTGCCTCCAGGGCCCCCGGCCTTTTCGAGCCTGTAGACACCTGCGGAAATCTGGCATGAGGAGGAGCCGGCCACAAAATGGCTGTGACAGGAGGTGGAGTCACACACGGAGGGGGGACCCAAGAGCCGGAGGGAAGAGGAGCAATTTTTAGAAAGACTCTGGAAAAGAGAATAGAATCAACGCTGTGATGGCAGCTGCTGCTGAACAAGCGTTATTGTAATCCGCACAATCAGATCTCCAGTGGCCAATCAGAAGCCCTGCTGGACAAGAGCCCCAAGTGGCCCCGCCCACTTCTGAAAAAACTTGGTGGGTCCAGGAAAAGTATTGGTGGGCAACATGGCACCCACGGGCCCCATGCCAAGGAACTCTGGCCTGGCAGCCCGTTACGTGCGGATGGCATCAAAGCAGGACGGGAGAGAGCCAGGCTGCCGACCTCCCAGGTGGGACGGGTGCTCTCCTGTAGTTAGCACGGATTTCCTCTTTGCAAAGGTCAGTTCCCAGGGAGAAAATGGCAGCTTTGGAAGGTGGGCCCTCTGTGGCCTGGTCCCAAAGCCCGCCTTTCCCTGGCTCGGTCCCCAAATCCTGGCTCCGCTCCCACCCAGAGCTGGCAGCCCTGCACGAGGGAAGCTCCGCCCGAAGAAGCCTCCAGGGAACCCTTGGCTTTGGGGCCCGCAGTCCAGGCTAAGTGCCTGAGGGGAGTTCTTCTCTTGCCCTGGGGCAGGAAAGAGGGAAGGCCTTTGGGAGAGAGAAGGCTTCTGAGGTGAGGCTATTAGCGTCTTTCGGGCTCCCTGTGCAGGAAGAGCCGCGCTGCCCTCGACAACACCAATTGCTGGCAATTTCCCTGCTGAAAGGTGGCCCAGCTCGGGAAGAGCCTCTGGGAGCAGCTGCCGTCCCCTGCTGTCAGGCCTGGCCCAGTCCGTCAATTAAGAGAACACAGAGCAATCTGTGCCTGCTGAAAGGGATCCCTTCAGCCTGCCTGGTGGTGGAGAGACAGGCCTTTTGTCTGCCTGCGTGTCTCAAATAGTTTCAGGGCTCTGATAAGAAGGCATCCCATAATAACAGGCTGGGCTTCCGTGGCTGCTCCAGCATACCTCAGCTGGGGGCACGGGAGGAGCTGGGTGGGAGCAGGGAGAGCCGAGCACTGTTGTGTGCAGAGGGAGGCAAGGTAGTGACAGACGCCTGACTTGGTGGTCCCCAAGTGAAACCCACCATCACAAATTCCTGTTGATGGACACAGTAACTTAGCCCGCCCAGCTCTTGCGGAGTTTCATAATTGTCTGGGGCTTTATGGCCATGGAGAACAGAGAGGCAAATCGTCCCCTTTCAACGAGAGGCAGAGCTGGTGCTGAAAACCTCTTTTATTGGGGAGCTGGGAGGACCACCAGTGCTCTGAGGGAGGGAGGGAGGCAGAATTCGAACCCAAGACAGTTATGGACTGAACAACATGAGGGAAACCAGCAAGCATCACTTAGCCCAGTGATTCTTCTGGTTCGTGATGCTTTCTGGCTGCGTGCGTAGTGGGCCAGGGCAGAGTGATTCCACCAAGTCCAACGAGTTGTCAGTTCCATTCAGTTCCAGTCAAACTATTTGTTCTGAGACCAGAATTCCCTCTGTGTGTGTGTGTTACTTTAGAAAGCAACTGCAAGGCTTCCCTACACATTCAACTTGCTTGGGATTTTCTTAGCAGTCAATATGCAAGCACTGGAATCAATTTGGGCACAGTTCCCAACTTTCATTTTTTAAAAATGTAAGTCTCTATCTCCTCAGGGAGATACAAGGAAAAGGCATATCTCCAGGAGGGGAGGTGTTGGGCATAGAGACTTACATTAAAAAAATAAATAAATAAAGCTGGGGATTCAGAGAATTAACTGATTGTTAGAATAGCATATCAATAAATCAAAATTTTAGTGCCTTTTAAAAAATAAATAAAAAACAAAACCACGTCTTCAGGGAGTGGAGGAGGAGATGGAGGAGTTTGGCAATGATGACAGTCTAATCATCAAAGAAGTGGAATGGAGGTGGGTGGGTGGGAGTGAGTGGGACCCCCCCCCAAAAAAAGACAGAAACATTACGCACCAGAAAAAGGTTGGGGTTAAAAATGGTCTCAGTAGAACTGGGTGGGCAGCAAACAAACAAGAATGAAGCAAAAACTAAAGGCAAAAAGATAAGAACATAAGAACATAAGAGAAGCCAATGTTGAATCAGGCCGATGGTCCATCTAGTCACACAGTGGCCAAAATATACCAGGTGCCAGATGTGTGTGAAAATCAATCTCTGGTGGACTCTAATGTCCCTTGTTCAGTTTTGTTTGCACAACTCTGGCTGCTGTTGCATATGCACATATGCCTAATGACCCCAAGGGTATCTATATTTTCCAAGAGCCTGCCCTAGTTTTGCTATTGCCAGATGTGTTGCTATTGAACTAGCTCTGGGTTTCTTTTGAACCCCTTTCACTCAAAAGAAGAAGAAGACGCCTTTCTTTACTTTATTAGGAGGTTGTGGTGGTGTTCAAACTCATAACTTTTGGGTTTGGAATAGAATTTCCCGAGCTCATAATGCTTGGGTAAAGTGAATTTATTTCCCTGAAGAATTCTAAACTGACTCACAATGTAGAACAGAATTATTTTGGTATGTGATTTAATCGCCCCCCCCCTATCTTGGATACTAACCACAATGCAGACGGAGCTAAACAGTCACAGCCCAAGAAGTGACGGCTAAAGCTTTGTGGACTCTGAACTGGTCTGATTGGGAATCTCCCAACCCAAATAATGGCAAGTCTCTGCAAAGGCTTTTAATGCAGTCCACTTCTGCTGCTTCCTTGCCATTATTTTCTTGATCTTTTCACCTGTCAGGTCAAAAATGTCCACCTTTAAGGCCTCTAACATTTGTTGTTGGACCAAGGGGTTTCCCAGAGTTTCATTGGTCAAGCTCATTCATTGGCTCGGCCTCCCCCACCCCCCTCTCTGAGGGAGCTTTCCTCTGCTTGCTCACAGGCCCTGTAGGCTTTGCCAGGCCCTCTTGGACACAGGGACCCCTGGTAGTAGGGCTGCCAAGTCCCCCCACCGAAAGGGCCCCCAATCTGTCGTTCCAGATCTGGCCGGTGGAGGAAACCCCACCCCTGAAGTGGCCAGATCAGGCCAACATGCCCAGTGTGATTATGTCACTTCTGGGCAACATAATTGTGGTGTGTGTGGGCAAAGCGCGCACGCAAAACTCCCAGACCGGGACCAGCCCCTCCCCCACTATTGCAGGCAAGAGACTGGGCAACCCTACATGGTAGGTGGGAAATTCTTGGGTACCTGGGTGGCGCCTGGGGAGGGCGGGGTCTGGGGAGGGGAAGGGCCGCGGTCTGATATGATGCCACAGGGACCACCCTCCAGAACAGCCATTTCCTCCAGGGGAACTGATCTCTGTAGTCTGGAGATTGGTTGCAATTCCAGGAAAAACACATAAAACCATAGGGTTTCTGGCAATTCCTAGAAAGGTCTGCTGTCACTTCTGCCCCGCCCTCCCCCCCGGAATTACAACAGATCTCCAGACTGGAGTTTCCAGCAGTTCCTAGACAGGACTGATGTCCATTTCAAGTTCCCCCGGAAGTGATATCACTCCTCTCTAGGAATCAACAAACACTCTATGGTTTTGCAATAATAATCTGTTTCTTGGCTGGGTTGCTACTGTGGGTGCCCATGAATTGTGCTTGATACCTATAATGATGATCATATTTCAGCCAAGCGAAAAGATCTTTGCTGCCCTCTGGCTTGTTTCCAGGCACAGTTCAAGATGCTGGTTTGGCCCAACAAAGGGGACCACAGCCTCTGAAGTTCTCCTTCTCTGTGAGATGGCCTCTCTTCAGGGCCTCCTCACTGCTTCAGAGGTTAGGTGGGCAGACTGGAGCGGAGAGTGCCTTTCAGCGGCTGCATACACAGAGGTGGGTTTAGGGCAGAGGTGGGAGATTCCTGAAGCGTTGGGTGCAGATACTTGGGAAGGTGGAGTCTGGGGAGGGGCCCTGCTCTCTCCAGGCTCCGCCCACAGACTTTAAGACATCTTTGGGTAGTGAAGGGTGGGGTATAAATCCAGTCCTCTTCTTCTTCTCTGACTGGGGCTCTCAATTCGTTGCAAAATTCTAGGGTGAATTGATGGGGGCCTGTGGCATTGAACGTGCCCTCAGTAGTGCCTACCACCAGGAGACTGATGGTCAAACCAAATGAGTCAATCAGACCCTGGAACAATATCTGCATTGTTTTGCCAATTTTCAACAGGATGATTGGGGGGAGTTACTCCCTTATGCGGAAGACTGTTATAACTACGTGGTCCATTCATCTACAGGGGTTTCCCCATTTCAGGCGGTGCATGGTTATGAAGGTTCCCCCCTTCCCTGGTTGCCTACCGATCCCCCTCCCAAGGGAACTGTTGAGGACTGGTGGCACCACATCATAGCTGCCTGGCTGCTCCTCCAGCAAATGTTGGATAAAGCTAAAGCTGCTTATAAAGCACAGGCGGACCGGAAATGCCTCCTGGTATGGGAGGTGCAGGTTGGGGACGAGGTGTATGTTTCTATAAAGAACCTTCGTGGCCTGCAGCCCAGCCGCAAATTAGGATGGAAATTCGTTAGCCCCTTCCCGGTGGTGCAGAAAATAAATGACATTACTGTTGAACTGGAGTTACCCAAGATGTTTAAACATGTACATCCTGTGTTTCACTTTTCTCTTCTCAGAAAGGACCCTGGGCCCAATGTCTGGTGCCCTACCTGGGCAAAGTACCCCCCAGTGATGGTGGATGGACAGCCTCACTTTGAAGTTATGCAAATCTTGGACTCTCACTTGAAACATAACTGCTTGTACTATTTAATTGAACGGGTTGACTTTGGCCCTGAACACAGGGAATGGGTTAAGGCGTCTGATGTTAATGCTCCCCATTTGCTTCACTGCTTTCACTCTTGCTTCCCGGACAAGCCGGGAGGGGGGCTTGGAGGGGCGGGATGTCAGGTAACCCCGCCATGGAGTTTTACTCCTTCTCTGGAATGTGCTTGTATGAACAGCTGTTTCACTTTCCCTGTGTGCCTTATCTTGACATTGGCCTTGAGCACTTCACTCCTTCGGCGCAAAGCCGCTGATGTCTCCTGCTCACCCCTGAACTGTTAGGCAGTTCCCTGCGTGTTATGTCCACTGACCGCCACTAGGCGACAGAGACATACTGCAGAGCTTGGCTCTCAGTAAACAATAAGGACTAGGATCCTGAAACCTCAAGTGGGCACCACTGGAAACCTTGGCGGGAAGTTTAAACCCTCCAATGGGACCTGTGGGTGGTCCACGGGGGATTGTATATAGTTGGCTGCCTGGCGGGTATTCGTTGTTCTGTTGTGTGTGCTAGTAAACTATGAGCTGAGAAAGAGAAAGGTGGAAAGAAAGAAGGAGAGAGAGAAAGAGAGAAACAGAAACAAAGAAGCAAATAGATGGGGGAAGGCGGAGGGAGGGAGGAAGAGAGAGAGAGAGAGAGAGAGAAAGAAACAAAGAAAGCAAATAGATGAGGGAGGGGAGGAAGGAAGAGAGAGAGCAAAAGAAAGGTAGAAATGGAGAAAGAGAGGAAGAAAGGAAGGTGAAAAGAAAGAAAGAGTTGGAAAGAAAGCAAATAGATGGGAGGGAGGAAGGGAAGAGAGAGAGAAAGAGAGAGAGCTGGAAAGAAAGCAAATAAATGGGGAGGGGGGAGGAAGGGAGAGTTGGAACAAAAGCAAATTTAAATGTGTTTTCCAACCCCTCCTCTGCCATGCTCACATGCCAGCCGGCTTGGCTTGGAGAAGGGATTTAAAGAGACAAATGCCTTCTCCAAGCTAAGCCAGCCAGCTGATGTGGCAGGGCTTGGAGAGCACATTTAACTTTAGATGGGGAGGGAGGGGAGAAAGAGAGAGATAAAGAAAGAAAGGTGGAAATAAATAAATAAATAAAGGTGGAAAGAAAGAAAGGTGGAAAGAAAGAAAGAAAGAAAGGTGGAAAGAAAGGTGGAAAGAAAGAAAGAAAGAAAGAAAGAAAGAAAGAAAGAAAGAAAGAAAGAAAGAAAGAAAGAAAAGGAAGGAAGCAAGAAAGAAAATAGATGGGGAACTGAGGTAGGGAGAGGTGGAAAGAAGGCAACTTTAACTTTAAATGCATTCTCCAACCCCCCCTTGCTCCCCCATCAGCTGGCTTGGCTTGGAGAAGGGATTTAAAGAGACAAATGCCTTCTCCAAGTCAGCCAGTGGGAGGAGGCTTTGAGAATGCATTTAAAATTAAAGTTGCTTTCTCTCTCTGCTGCTCCCCACCTTAAGCCTACCCAGGGAGGGGAACACTGGCTGGGGAAGGGAAGACTGATCGGGGAGGATTGCCTCCCCTTTGCTTCCCCAGTCGCCCTGCTGGGAGCTGCACAATATGTGTGAAATAGCTGCATGTGGCTCCCGAACTGCAGTTTGGCCACCCCTGCTCTAGGGGAATTGACTGCTGTAGTTGGGAGGTGTGTGTCATTCCAGGAGCGCTCCAGACCCCTACTCCTCCACTTTTGAGGTGAATTATTTTTAATCTGAAGACATCCCATCAGGGAGGGGGTTGGGTGAAGCTCCCCACCTGCCAGAGATGCACCATCCCAACTTCTCTGTGCATGTTCTCCTTGGACGTTCGGCACTCCTGAGCCACTGTACAGAAGTCACTTGTGACTTACTGTGGACATTATAACAGAAGGGATGCAGGAAGTGAAATTTACTGCATCAGAAATCCGTGAACATTCTAATGAGGAATGATGAATTTGGCCAGTTTGAACTTTTGACTAGAATATTTTATGCAAATGATATTTTGGTTGCAGTTTTCTGTGCATAACATTCATTAGGCTATCAACAGTTGTTTCCTCTGTCAAGAGGAATAACTTTCCAGGGACTTAGTGGGTATCTGAAAGCCCTGCAGAAATGCGCTTTCATGGAGAAGGGGTAGGACTGATCCAGAAAGGAGGCAAGGCAAAGAGATCAGGGGCCAGCTTGACAGACGAGTGGTTGCAAACATGGCAGTTTCTGATCGCCACTTCCTTCCTGGCAGCATGCAAAGAAAGACAGCTACATTATATGCCAGCTTTTGTCAGAGGTGGAGAATGGTGGGGAGAGAATAACTCCAGCTCTCTTGCTTGCAATGATTCAGGAGGGTATTTTAAAAAAGGTAATAGGGCTGCATTCCAGTTCTTTAAAAAGGAGATGTCAAAGACTGGGGCAACTATTGGACCATTGCATTAATTTTTCGCACATAAAGTGATGCTCAGACTCTTACAACAAAGGCTGTTGCTGTATACAGAATGAGAAATGCCACAAGTTCAAGCTGGATTCACAAGAGGAAGAGGCACTACAGATCATCTGGCAAATCTACATGAGAGAATTTCAGATGGAAATGTTTTTTTTTTCCATAGATCACAGCAAAGCTTTTGATTGTGTGGATGATGAGGAGTTATGGATGGTTTTAAAAGAAATGGGCGTGCCACAACATCTGATTGTTTTAATGCTCAACCTGTACTCTGGACAAGAGGCTGCTGTTAGGACAGAATGTGGAGAAAATGGAACAGTTTCTGATTGGCAAAAGGTGTCAGACAAGGATGTATTTTATGTCCCTGTTTGTTCAATCTATGTGCAGAACAGATCATAAGGAGAGCTGGATTAGGGTGGAGTGAAAACTGGTGGATGGAACATTAACAATTTGAGATGCGCAGACAGTAAAGATGTGAAATGGCTACTGCTGCAGGTTAACGCAGGTTTAGAGCTGAACATCAAGAAGACAAAAGTAATGACTACTGAGGAATTACACAACTTGAAGGCTGATGATGAAGAAATGGAAATTGTTCAAGATTTTCTGTTCCTTGGTGCCATCATCAACCGAAAGGGAGACGGCAACTAAGCCGTCAGGAGATTGAGACTGAGACCGGGGAGGGCAGCTAGAAAAGATCCTTAAGTGTCAGGATGTGTTGCTGGTGACCAAGATCAATTTAATTCACACTGCAGTAATTCACCATTACTATGTCTGGGTGTGAAAGCTGGACCATGAAGAAAGTGGCTTCATTTGAAATGTGGTGTTGGAGGAGAGTTTTATGGATACCATGGACCCTTGAAAGACAAGTCAGCGGGCTCTAGATCAAATCAAGCCTGAGCTGTCCCTAGAAGCTAAGATGTCCAAACTGAGGCTATCATACTTTGGTCACATTATGAGAAGGCAAGAGTCACCAGAAAAGACAACGCTAGGGGCAGCAGGAAAAGAGAAGACCCCACTGGAGATGGGGGGACTCCATCAAGGAAGCCACAAAGGCCCTCAGTCTGCCAGGCCTGAGCCAGGCTGTCCACAAGAGGGCATTTTGGATGTTGCTAATTTTAGGATCGCCATAAGTTGGAAGCTACAATATGGCTAATGGTTCAAGAAGATGCTTTTGTGAAGGGGATGGGACTGTGAACTAGGGTGGTGGGAAGTGCTGTCTAGTCCCAGCACATTTGTAGCAACCTCTCATGGAGTTCTCCAGACAAGAGATGTTCAGAGATGGTTTGCTGTTGCCTGCTTCTGCCTAGCGACCCTGGACTTCCTAAGTGGTCTCCCATCCAAAGTACTAACCAGAACTGACCTATAATGTTCAGCAATCCATTCCATGTTTTGTTCCAGGCTACTAGAATCTAGAGCAGATCCAGTCCAGATTTTACTCAGGTCTCTGAATAAACTGGCTAGACTAGAGGAACTGCCCTGAAGAACTCTGGTAGGCCTGGAGTTCCTTCATTCGTTTCTGTCATGATCTGGGCTGTGCCACCAGAGGCCTACTGGGCCCAGGGAGCCTGGCTAGCAGTAGGGGAGGCTGGGCCTACAAATCCCAGAAGGCCTTGGGAACGTTTGGCGACGATTTTGACCAATGGGGAGGAAGAGGGCTGGGGAATAAAAGAACTGGTGCAAGAGGGAAAGCTGTTCGTCTTCCCAGGGAACAGGGTTGGAAGAAAGAGGCTGCTGTGGGGAAGAAACCCTCATCCCGAGGGAAGGGTGAGTAGTCTAAGGCCACTGGAGATCGTGAGCGAGGGACAGTATATATTCAGATGGGTTAGGGCATTGGATTTCTTTTCTTGTCACCCACTTACTGATATTATTCTGCACCTTGTTTGTTTGGCCTCCTATAAAATAAACCTTTTCCTTGTTGTTTACTCTGCCTGGTCCTCATGCCTACTATTTGGCCAAAAGGAGGTCTGAAGGTCTTGGGAGGGTCCTCTGGGCCTTCTCAAGGGATCCTAAATCCAGAGTGGTGGCAGCGTCAGGTGACCCCCCCCGACCCGTGACAGATTCTGCTGAATAAAGTTGCTCTATGTTGATTAAAAGGACCACCAGCTTCTCCCTGGAGGCGGCAGCATCTTACATGACCCTGCTTAGCTTCTGAGGTCGGGGCTCTGCGAGGGATACCAGGGTGCATCGACTGTTTGCTGAATGCTTTGTCCTCCTGTCGCTGCTTTGTCCTCCTACACCTACAAAGCACCATTTCCTGCACTGTTTGACGCCTCATATCTAACGCTCGGTGCTCTCTGTCAGACTGCTGTAATCCCAGTCCTGTCTTGTCCTGTCGATTGCACCAATTTACACTGTGTCACCCACGCTGAGTGTCTGTGAGAAAGGTGGAATATAAACAGCGTAAACAGAACAATACAAGTAAAATAAATCTTGATCAAGCAATCCTGGGAATTTTGGCCTTTCCCTGTGTGCAGCTCCAGCTGATCCGTGTGCTGTGCCCGTCGGCCCATGCATGGCCCCCTGAGCTGTGGGGCAGCCTGGTTCCTACCATGTTCTGCCCCTGGTTGGACAGTGAGTCCCAGATGCACAGTGGGCTCATGCAATATTTTCAAGCACAGTTTTCAGCTACTCTGTTTGTCCATTGGGTTTCCCTCCTGTTCTGTTTTCCAGATGTTTGTTATTAGACCAGAAATGAAATTGCATAAAACACTTAAATTCTGAATTTGAAACCGGAAGGATAATATGAAGTTTCAGGTGAGGATCAACTGCCCCTCTTGTATCACTGCTGATTGGCTTGTTGCTGTCAGGTCCTGCAGGAACCACTCTGTACTCAATAGTACTTGATCAGGTTTATTGGTAGAATATGGCTTCTGGGCAGGAGAACACCTTTGCCAGAACTGACAAGCAATAATACAAAAGCAGGAATTGGGTCAGGGAATCCACCCATCAGTCATATGTCACACTCACCCAGGCTACTACAGGTCATGAAAGAATATACAACCTAACTAGCTGTGTCTTGAGACTCCTGTCTCCCAAGGTCGCAGGCCCATCTGTGGGGGTAACTTTGGGAAAGTTACAAGTGGCATCTCTACCTCACTCCACACATCCATTCACACACTACACCCCCCCGCCCAGGAATGTCAGAGAGGACAGATAAAGCACTAGGCAGCTGGGCAAAGTAAGCAGGGGTTACAGAAGCGAAGGTTGGCATTAGCAACACAGAGCATCAATACACAGTCATCAATCATGGTACAAAGACAGGCATCATTCACTGTAAGGGTCCAATCCAGACAGTTGCCAGCTGAAAGGTGAACTTGTCATATATGCCCTATTTTCCCCGCAGTGGGATTGGAACCCCTTTAGAGTTGCCAGATCTTCCACTGTGACCCTCTGACAACCCCTTGTTGCTTCTCTGAGCAGCAGTAGGACATTTTTTTTAAAAAAAAATCATCCAAGTTTGCAGCCTGCACAGTGTGATATCACCTCCAGAAGGAACCCAGAAGTGATGACATGTGTTCTAGGACTTGTCAGAGATTGCTTGAGTGAGATATGTTGCTTCTGGTTTTCCCTGGAAGTGGCATCCTGGTCTCCTGTGGAATGCTTCATTCCTCCATGCAATGGAGGGCATTGTCCACAATACTTTGTTCTGCTGTACTTTTCTTTCTCTCAGTGGCCTCCCCCTTGTGCTTCTTCCTCCGGGTGTTTACTGGAAACCATTTCCCTGTTTCCATGCAACAGATTAGGGCATATTACTGGCACCGTTGTCGTTGATAAGAGACAGGGTTGCAGTGTCATTCTGGATGTAGTTATTTGAAAACCTGGATTCATTGCTTTAACGACTGACACCCTGGGGATGATGCACGGACTACCCATCAGCAATGAGACTGGAGATCGGAATGCCAAACTGCCCGTATGGAAGTCAAGGATGGTGGTTGGTTTCAACAGTAAACTGGGTTAAAAAGCCGGCCCCTCAGGATGGTTGTTCTCAGTTAATCTCACCCTCCCCCTTCGTGATTCTCTCCCCGAATTGGTGATCCAGGAATTGGGCCACTTTGGGGCTCATCAGGAGCCCTCCCCCCTCTCCAGCTCCTCGCCCTTAATTTCTAATGGGCTTCCACAGTCAAGGAAGTGAAATCACAAGGGAGGCCGACCGGCAGTCGTTTGCTTTCCCATTATTTTTCCTGGATGCCTCCTTCTGTGCAAAGAGCCCGATTTCACGAGAGAACAAGAGACAGGGAGAAGAAGAGGGGGGAAAGGGGGAGACGGAGGGAGAGAGAGAGGCGCTAAAAGCTCATTTCCCTGGTAATTTACTCTTTTCTTCAGTTGGGCCCTGCTGCTCGGAAGCCTATTCCTGTTACAATATTAGATATAAACAAGTAAACTGTGTAATGGATCACATTAAGCAGACCCTGCATCTTGAGGCAGGATTTAATTTGCATGGCAGATTATCTTGTCTGCAGTAGGAGAGACACCCTGGGGCACTGGCTGCATTAATAGGATCTAGTCTCTTAAAATCCATTAAGTCAATTGAGTGGACCACTCCATAATCTCATTTCAAATACAGCGTGAAAGTGCTTAAACGCCGGCCCTCTGACATTGACGGCAGCCGGGAAGTGGCTCAAGGGAGGCTGGAGACCTCATGGTACCATATTGCCGCCTTGCCTGGGGCGGGGGGGGGGAGGGGAGAGGAGGGGAGCCACCTCCCCGGTCTGGAACTCCATTTGAAAAGAGCTCTTGACGGCAGGGAGGAGAAGGGACGGGAACAGGAGGCAGGAGTGCTGCAGCGAATGAGCCTGGGATGCGTTCCAAGTCCTGGAGAGCTGCTGGCACGGAAGGATGTCGCTGCGCAGGGGTCTGAAGACAAGGAAAAGAAAGTTGTGGCGGGGAGGGCTGTGGACTTCATCACTTCCCCCCTTTTCTTCTGGAGTAATTACCCTTCCGCCTTGACTCTTCTTTAGAGCTACTTTGCTTCTCTCTGGCAGTGACATTGTAGTCACTTCCCACATCACTGCTCTTCCTCTGCACGTGGTTCTCTCCTGTGCTTCTTCCTGGGACCCCATATGCCCCACAGCAACACTGGGAAGGGACCGCTTTTGGGGGGATAAGACAAGGGTCCAGCAGCGCCTCCTACACCACCAGCATGTAATGGAGCGGAAGTCCTTGTGAGCCGGAGCTCACGCCATTAGAGGCGGGCAGGAAAAGGGCCCTCTGCTCACTCAGGACTGCCCTTGATGATGACTGTTCACCTCTGTGGAAACAGTAATGAGAGCCAGCAGATGCCGAAGGGAAACACAAGATTACCTCTGAGTAGGAGGCTGAGAGCACTGGGTGAGCATGTTCTTGATTACTCACACTTGAAAACGAATGAATGAATAAGTACTGTAACTAAATTGTAATTTATCTGTAAAACAGCTCCATGTATACATGCATTGGGGGAAATGGAATATATACCTAGGAAATCTGTTGTCACATGGCAATTGTCTAGAAGCAGCAGCAGCACTGCGTGACTCAAAATAAAAGAACAAAAGAGGAAGGAAGTTTGTGAACTGTAATAGAGGCCCCAGTCACACACAGAATTCGTGGAAGGCACGAATGTCAGGTGGATTTTCGGGGCGCGATCACACTGCAACGTCTGGGAAGCGTAGCGCTCCCGTGCCCAACCTGCGGCATCCTGCCAAAGATGCGGAGTTAAAAAGTACCGTGGAAAGTGCACTAGTATCCAGAAAACGCGGGGCAAAGGTGGGCGACTGATCGCGGGAAGGCTAGTATCCCGTGGCATCCGGCGTCCGTCCACGTCCCGTCGCAAACCGGATGTTTTTTGTAAGTCTCCATAGGATGCACACAGACGCCGAACTGCGCATGTACAGAAACGCGACCTGTTGCACCAACTCGCCATGAAGCGGTCCATCATTCCTTGATCGTGCACATGCGGGGACTCCACTGGAAAACAACAATTGCCCGTCTGATCCGGAAGCAGTGGCTTGCAACCTCTGCTTGTGTGATTGCGCCACGCCGCTTCTTTGCCACGCTTCAGCATCTCCATGTGATCGGCAGCTAACAGCCTAAGCGCAGAGACTCGAGGGACCGTGTGATCGGGCTACCACACTTTATTTTGCTCCCCCCCCGCTTTATCTGGCCCATGTGACCACAGCCAGAACCAGGTTTTCCACAGTGAACATTGGTGGGGGGCAACCTCTGGTTAGTCACTGTGGCCCATTTGTGGCTGGAGGCTCCAGGTGGTGGCTGGAGATCTCCTGGAATTACAACAGGTCTCCTGGTGACGGAGAAAATGGCTGCTCTGGAGGGTGGCCGGCTGAGGTCCCTCCCCAGGCTCTGCCCCCAGTTCGCCAGGAATTTCCCCACCCAGAGTTGGCAACTCTGTCTGACTCACAAAAGCTTCTGCTGTCTTTAAGGTGCTAGTGAGTGCCGGTTGTGCTTTGCTGCTACAGACCAGCATGGCTGCCCGTCTCGAATTATCTTCATGTCCAACTGCTTCAGGCAGTGATGGTTTTCAGTCAGTTTTCCATGATTCCCCCCTCAGTCAAACATCATTGCAGATGAAAAGTGTAGGGAGCAAGCTTCTGGCCTCACCCTCCTCACGCTAGTTTTCTGCTCACAGGGAACTATTAGTGTAAGAGGATTTCCAAAAATGTAGCTCCACCTTTGCAGCCTGAGACGGTGTCACCCCCACAGCACTCTGCCACCTCCCTTTGGCACGCGGGCAAACCAGGCCTCAGTGCATCTCTCAGGGCCGGGCATTCTACAGAGGCAGGAGGGTTGCCAGCTCCAAGTTGGGAAACTCCTGGATATTTGGGGGTGGAGCTTGGGGAGAAGAGGGATCTCAACAGGGTATAATGCCTTCAAGTCCACCCTTCAAAGCAGCCATTTTCTCCAGGGAAACTCTGATATGTGGAGATCAGTTGTAATTCTGGGAGATCTCAAGGCTCCACTTGGAGGTTGGCAACCTTGGGGGTGTACAGCCATAGGGAGAGTAGCTTTGAATATTCACATTGTGGTTTCTAGGTGCAGGAACCGGGCAGTCAAGATACAGCATCACAGGGGCAGAAGTGGTCTCTAAGGACCTCTTTTTCATTTCCGTGACAAGAAAAACAGCAGACCCAGGAACTGTTGGCATGACCTTTTCCCCTGCTGCTCTGCATCCTTTCAGTGTTCACAAGCAGCACTGCCGGACTGTCCGTATCGATGGATCTAGGAACAAGCTAGTCACGGAGTTCTGGGGAAGGTTTTGGCTCCAGCAAAATGGGAAGAACAGACACTCGTTCTCATGCAGTGGCTGTCCTACTTTAGCTTATGGGGTCTGGAAGGGACTTACAGGAGAGGGATCGGGGCACCCTGACCTGGCTCTTCCTCACGTGGACGCACGTGGACGTGGCCTTCTACCGAACCACACCATCAGCCCACCAAGGTCCGCATTGTCTGCTCCAGTGATACTCTTACTAAGTGGCTCCAGACTCACACATGGCCCTTTGACTTGCCACCTGTAGCTCTTCCAGGCACTGTTTCCCCATGTGGCGCCTTCCCTTGTTTCAGGAAAGTAGGCAAGGCCACTGACTGGCGGGGCTTGTGGTTGGCCAGTGGTTCCTGCCTTGAAACAACCACTACCAGAGGAACAGGTGAGCCGTGATCCTCCTTG
The DNA here is from genome assembly GCA_029375565.1 of Gekko gecko. Taxonomy (NCBI): domain Eukaryota; kingdom Metazoa; phylum Chordata; class Lepidosauria; order Squamata; family Gekkonidae; genus Gekko; species Gekko gecko. The sequence continues at coordinate 8,114,875 of JAPDNY010000008.1, forward strand.
TGGAGCAGGCCTCACGCCAGCGGTGGAAATGGCGACCTTCTCCGTGCCAAGCAGATGCTCTGCCACTGAGCCACGGCCTTCCAAATAGGTGGGTTAGGGGGCACGCTGAAGGGGTCATCTTCAGGAAGAAAGGGCTGTGTGTACGCTGTGCCGAAATATCCAGATTGTGACCAAGAAACCCAAACACATTTGTAGATTTCTACTGTAGAGCTCGCTGCCTGATTCTGTTCTGAGTTAGGCAAGCTTGAGCCCATTAATGTCACGAGGCTCAAAGGCAGCCCTCTCGGCTGAGGCCTCTTCTGGCACAAACTTGGGAGGGGTGGAAGAGAAGGAGCCTGGGCTGCAGTGAGGAACTACGGGGGGTGGGGGGAGGATCCAACAAAGAGCAGTCAAGAAGTCTCTGTGTCCCTTCTATTACCACCAGGGTTGCCACCTCTGGGTTGGGAAATTCCTGGAGGTTCGGGGGTGTGTGTGTGTGGGGAGTGTGGGGTTTGGGGAGGGGAGGGACCTCAGCAGGGTATAATGCTGTAGACACCAAATTCCAAAGCAGCCATCTTCTCCTGGCCTGGGGAACTGATCTTGGTTGGCAGTGGCAGTTCCAGCAGATCTCCAGCCAGCACGTGGAGGCTGGCAGCCCCCAAGGAGCATTCCAGATGCACCGCGCCAGGGCAGGCACAAAGCCGCCTTCGGTTGCCCAGCCGATTGGTCTGCTTAGGTCAGCACTACTTGGCCAGGACTGACAGTCTCTCCCATATCCTCATAGCTGAGAGCCTTTAATCTAGAGATGTCTGGCAACCAGTGGGGGGGGGAGGAGGAGGAGGAGGAGATGGGATTTATACCCCGCCCTTCACTACCCAAAGGTGTCTTACAAATTCCTTTCCCCTCTCTTCCCCACAACAGACACCCTGTGAGCAGTGTTCCCTCTAAGCTGAGTTAGTGTGAACCAGCTCACAGTTTTTAGCCTCCAGCTCACACATCTTTGTCTTCGCTCAGGAAGGATGGCTCTAGAGCAAACCAATTTATGCAGTAGCCAAACTGCTTGCTTACAACTTTAATGCCAGTTGCTCACAAAGTAGAAGTTTTGCTCACGAGACTCCACAGCTTAGAGGGAGCATTGCCTGTGAGGCAGGTGGGGCTGAGAGAGTTCTGACAGAAACTGCTCTTTTTCAAGAACAGCTGTGCCAGAACTATGTCTTGCCCAAGGTCTTCCAGCAGGTGCAAGTGGAGGAGTGGGGAATCAAACCCGGTTCTCCCAGATTAGAGTCCGTGCACTACGCCAAACTGGCTTGGGGGGGACATGACATCACTTCTGGGGGAAACCCAGAACTGACAGTGGGTAGCTGTAGGAATCACCGAAAACCATAGAGTTTTCAGTGATTCCTAGAGATACCTGCCATCACTTCCAGCTTTTGCCTGAAAGTGACCTCATGGCACCCTGACAGTTGGGATTTTTCTTCTTCTGCCACAGCTCAGAGCAGCCATGGGCAAAGCTGAGCACTGCAGTGGAGGGAGGCTGGCAGCCTTGGGCAAGACCTTATTATCGCACGCAGGACAGGTGCTCTACCACTGAGCCACAGCTCCATTTGCTCAGTTTCAAGCCTTGATCTGTAGCCACCAAATATTTTTGACAACGCTCACTTAGAAACTCTGAAAATGTGTGCTGGGGAGAAAAGCCAATGTCATTTATCATTAAAAACTGCTCAGAACTTGAGGGCAGGAGGTGAGCAGGCCAAACGCACATCTTTTTGCAAAAGGTGCTAAGGGCAATCACCGGAATTACAGGTCTTGATGAGGCTCCCATCTGGAGCAGGAAAAATAGCCAAGGAAATCACGAAAGGCAGGGGTACATAAAGCATCCAAACGAGTAGGGAGAATCTACTCAGGGGGGCCAGTTTAGCTGCTGGTGGGTGGCTTGGAGTCTCTTGGCGCTGAGGAAATTCTTGGAAAATCGCAACGGAAAAGTAAGAAATGGGAACCTGAAGATTGTAATTCAGATCATGGACTCAGCTCAGCATTTGGCATCCTGCACAACACTGAGGCTGCAGTACTAAATAATTCAGTTTCATTCCACTTTCAATGCACTTTCCAACTGGATTTTTACTGTGTGAACTGGCAATATCCAATTCAAAAGTGCACTGAAAGCGGATTGAAAGTGGATTGTTTATTGTGTGTGACCTCAGCCTGAGATGGGCCTTGATCTTGCCCTGAATTGTTTATTTCATTATAAGACACCCGCAATTGCTTGGCTCTGGACCGAAACTGAAAATAAAGCAGGCCTCAGCAGGAGGGTTGGCCAGGAGGAGTCACAGAGGGACAGACAGGTGCATCATAAGGAAACCCTTGAATGCAACAGCTGAGGAAGACAGACTTAGGTGGAAGGGCAAAACCCATGGTCAAGAGCTGCAAGGGGAGAGGACCAGGATCACCAACTCTGGGCTAGGAGATCACTGGAGATTCTGGGGGCTGCTGGAACTTGGAGAAGGTGAGATTTGGGGATGGGTGGGAGGACCTCAGCAGGCCATGATGCCGTAGAGGCCAAAGCAGCCATTTTCTCCATGGGAATTGATCTCCCTCATCCCTAGGTCAGTTGTAAATCTATGAAATCTTCAATGAAATCTAGAATGATCAAAGGGTTGGAACACCTTCCCTATGAAGAAAGGTCAAAATGCTTGGGGCTCTTTAGCTTGGAGAAACGTCAACTGAGGGGTGACATGATCGAGGTTTATAAGATTATGAATGGGATTGAGCAGGCTGAGAAAGAAGTACTTTTCTCCCTTTCTCACAATACAAGAACTCGTGGGCACTCCATGAAATTGCTGAGCAGGCGGGTTAGAACAGATAAAAGGAAGTACTTCTTCACCCAAAGAGTGATTAACATATGGAATTCACTGCCACAGGAGGTGGTGGCAGCTACAAGCATGGACAGTTTCAAGAGGGAATGAGATAAACATGTGGAGCAGAAGTCCATCAGTGGCTATTAGCCACAGGGTATAGATGGGAATTCTCAGTCTGGGACAGGTGATGCATTCTATTCTTGATGTTTAGTGGGGCAGCAGTGGGAGGGCTTCTAGTGTCCTGGCCCCACTGCTGGACCTTCTGATGGCACCTGGTATATTTTGGCCGCTGTGTGACAGAGTGTTGGACTAGATGGGCCATTGGCGTGATTCAACATCGGCTTCTCTTATGTTCTTATGTTATGTAACGCCCACCTGGCAGTTGGCAAACCTAGAACAGGATTCAGGGAGTGTCATGTAGGTAGACTGGAAACTGTAGGGCAAAGATTCTGAGGAAGACACAGGGCAAGATGCGAGGGTGGCCTGGGACAAGAAAAGAGCCCCGGAGGAAGCTGAGCCAGGCCCAGGGTTGCCAGCTCTGGGTTCAGAAATACCTGGAGATCTGCGGGGGGGGGGGTTGGAGCCTGGGGAGGGGTGAGATCTCATCAGAAATGTGAAGCCCTAGAGTCCACCCTCAAAAGCATCCATTTCCTCCTGGCAAACTGAGCTTGGTCATCTGGAGATCAACTGTAACAGCGGGAGGTTCTCCAGGGGACACCAGGAGGCTGCTCACTCCAGGCGGCCTCCACCGTGTTGGAGCACTGCCAGCAGGGCCGGCTCACTCACTAGGCAAACTAGACTTTTGCCTAGTGTGGGCCTCCGAGGAGGGCGCCGAACTGCCCTACTGCCCCCCTGCCAAAAGCCCCCACCCTGCCAAAAGCTGCTACTCAGCCCCAAGAGCTCTGCTGCCGCCCCTGCTCTCCAGAGGAGGAGGAGGAGGAGCGCTTTCCTGGTGCCTGACCCCACGCAGCCCCTGGCAGCTGCGGCACGCCTCTGAACACGAAGGGGGGGAACGAGGGCTGGCAGCTCCTTGCCCAGTGAGGAGGAAGCGCGCTGCCACCCCACCCCACCCATGGGCCCTGGACTTCCCTGCATGCACCCATTGCCGATTCGCTGCCCACCCCTCCCCTCCGGAGGTTTGTGAAGCGCCCTGTGCAGCTGGGGGACAGAGGGGGCTTCCACAGGGAATCAGGTCTCCCATAATGCGAGGCAGAAGCAGTGGAAGAGGAGGAGGTGGCAAAGGACAGCAAGGGGGTGTCCCAGGGTGGGTGCTGGTCCCTGCTTCTGGGCTCACCCGGGCTGGGCTGCCACCGCCTCCTGACTGCCTTGGGGGAGGGGGGGGAGGAAGGGACCCAGAGGCAGCTCCAGCCTCCTGTTCCGAGATGCTCCGGATCCTCCTCCCCCACGTCCACCCGCCGCATTCCTCCCAAGTAGCCCCATTGGGAGCCGCAGAGGGCACAGCGGAGGGCAGCCTGGGTGATGCTCCTCCTGGGGGGGAGGGCAGGACGGGAGCCTTTTCCCCTTCCTCTGCAGGCCTGAAGGGGTTAAGCTGAGGAGCTGCCAGCTGCGTGGAAGAGCCGTGCAGCAGCAGCAGCCAGAGGCTGCTATAAGAGGAGGATTGGTTCTGTTTTCGGGATCCGATTTAAGCCAGGCTTCGTGCCGCTTTCGGCTCCGTGGCGGGGGAGGGGGGCAGACGGGCTTTGCGGAGGGTCCCCAAAGATGGACTGGAAGGAAGACATGCCCCCATCTCCCCCCCCCCCTTCAGTTTAATTCTGGGGATGAGTTTTCCTTGAAGCTTTCTCCGAAGGGCGCGTCTGCCCACGGGAAACTTAGGTCCAGAACTGTACTTTGTGGGTCTCCAAGGTGCCCCTCCCGGACTCCAGCTTTGTTCTGTGGCTTCAAACCAACAGGGCGACCCCCCTGGAATGTGTCATCAGGTCTGGGGGCACGCATCCAGCCAGGCCCCCCCCCACGCTCTGCTGGGAAGAAGGAGGGCCCCTGGCATGCCGGCTCCGAGGCTGGGGGGGCTGGGGGGGGGGTTGCTGTCAAAAGATCGATAACAACCCCTTCGTGAAAGGATTCCAAGACACCAGGAATGGCAGGCGAGAAAAGAGGTACTTTGCAGCCCGGATGCCTCTCCCCTCCCTCTCCCTGCTTGAAAAGGCCTGCCCCCGGCCAGGCTTTTATGTTTGGAAATTGGTGGGACGCACGGGGGGGGTGCCAGGAGGCAGCCTCGCCTAGGGTGCAGAAAGCCCTGGAGCCGGCCCTGACTGCTGGCTCTGCTTTGCAGTGACCTGGGCCACAGTTTGGCGAGGAGCGCAGTGGCCGACTCCGCTCACTCCGGGACACCTTCCCAGCCAGAGGATCAGCCCGCTCCCGGGCAGAAGAGAGGAGAAACAGGATGGGGCCGTTTCAAAGGAAACCTCGGAAGTGAAAATGAGGAGAAGGGGAAGGAGGAGGAAGCCAGTGGAGAAAACAACAGAGTGATGCGATCTGAAAGCCAAGTGGAAAACATCAAGCAAACCCTGGGTTGCCAGCTGTGGGTTGGGAGCTTCCTGGAGATTTGGGGGTGGGCCTAAGGATGGTGGGCTTTGGGGCGGAGAGAGGCCTCGTCAGGGTAGAAGGCCGTGGACTTCCCCCTCCGAGGCGGCCCTTTCCCCCTGGTCAACCAGCCTCTGTGGCCTGGAGAGCAGTTGTATTTCTACAAGGGGAGTGGGGCAAAGGAAGGTAGAGAAGACCCCCCCCACCCACACGGTTCCCTGTGACTCCTCTTTAGAGCTGCCAGCCAGACCTGCAGGAGGTGTAGACCGGAAGGGGATGTGCAGGTATGTCTCACTCGGAGGCTGCCATGTCACTTCCCTCATGACCCTGGAAGTGATGTCATCATCTTGGCAAGACACTCTGGGATTTCCTCAGAATTTTTTGGGGGAGTAGTCCTAGAGCACTGACAGAATGACATCCCTTCCAGGATCACGCTAAAAAGGACATGGTGGTGTTGGAGTGGAGTGTATTTCCACACATACACACACCCATTTCCACCCACTTGCGGTGGCTTCTAGCAGCCGTGACGTGGCTGGCAGGAGAAAGCAGCGTTTTCCATCTTCTTCCCTAGCCAGCCACGCTCACCCTCGTCCCACCACTTCTCTCCTTTACTGGGCTGCACCCGCCCATGTCGAGAAAGCACAAGGGCTCATGAGTTTTCTTCAGTGCATGGCGGGATGCAGCCCACTGCACACTCCGTTTCCTCCTGCTTCCCTGCTCACTCTTCCAGTGCCGCACACCACTCAAAGGGATAAGCCAATGTGGTGCCTTGGTTAGGTTGTCAGACTTGGTTCCGGGAGACCAGGTTCAAATCCCACACTCTGCCATGGAAGCTAACCAGGTGGCCTTGGGCCACTCACACGCTCTCAGCCTCACAAGACTGTGGGAAAAGTAAAACAGAGGAGGTGAGAACCACTTCAGCCAACCTGGGCACCTTGGAGGAACGGAAATATAAAAACGCATGAAACAGAGGGATCACCAAGCCGGGCATGGGTTTGCCAACCTAGGGGGCAGGCAGCGAAGCCTGTTAGTCTGCCAGAAGGGAGTCCTGGTTGAGCTCAATTGCTGATCTTTGACCACCCAAAGTACTATTTTATTTATATGCAAATTGATGCAGATTTAGGCCATTTCATTAATTGATTAAGACTCCTGAGATTAATTGACTGCCCTGTTTTTAACCAGATGACAGGCCTCGCTGGGAGCTCCCTCCAGGCAGCTGTTGGGGACTGAGACCACCCTTCCGACTCCTTCCCTGTGGCTGAGCAAAGCACAAGCAGAGCCCTGAGCCCTGCCAGGCTCTCTTCCCAAGGTCTAGCCGGGGTGTCCCAGGCTCACGTGGGGCCGTGGATCGAGGCAAGTGTCTCCCGGGGCAAACTCATTTCCTTGGCAGCAAATGATGAAGGCGGTGAATGTGTTTCCTGGGAGCAGGGCACGTTTGGCCAGGCGGAAGAGATTGGAACAGGCAATATTCCTCTAACCTCACTGCAATAGAGAGATAAATAAATAAATAAAATAAAATAAACACGTCTGCAAATGGGCATTCCAAGTAAATTAATTGTGCAGAAGAGTCCCCAGAGGGCTTGAATGGCGGTGAGGAGGAGATGGAGATTACTTTGCAGCCGCACTCTGAAACCGAGGCTAAAAGACCCAAGTTCTGGTTCTTCTGTCTCTCACATTTGGATGCCTGAAGATGACAAAATGCTAAATCTGGATTTCCTAACACCGAGAATTACACACACAAAGCCCCCAGATGACCAGATGTTGGCACTGAACACACAATTGTGCTTGCGGAGTCTACTTTTATATTTTCTCCAAGCAAATGTGGGGATTTTGCTGCTTTGTGAATTATCTGTTCTGGGCCTCTGGAACAGAGCAATGGAGGCGTTTTCTGTGGAGAGGATGCCTTTGCAACGTGCCAAGGTGGAGTGGGGGGGGGATAAAAATGCACTAAATAATTTTTTAAAATTAAATTCTTCCTGAAACCACGATGTTTAGTTAGCAGATAAGTGGAGAGGGAAGGAAGAGAATGCAGGAATGAAGCTACTGCTGCAGCTACTGTGTAAAGTCTTTGCCAATAAGCCCCACATAAAACTCTGTTTCTGTAGGATGTGGGTCCCCATTGATGGAGAAAGAGGAGGAGAGGGAGAGAAGAGGCACGGAGGGGCACAGAGAAGAGAGAGGGAAGCGACAACCGCTGTGCCATGTGCCGTGTGTGTATGGCAGAGATTTGTGTGTGTTTGTATGGAGCAGGGACTGTTTAGATAAACAGATGGCAACAAATGGCATAAAATTATATACCCATAATGTCAGTTCATAACATTTTGTTCGACATACTTGATTTAATCGCCTAGCTGACGATTTTGCTTTTGGGCCCATATGGTGGCAAATGGCAAATGAACACTTTTACACAGCAACTCCAATCTGGCCCTTTTATCGCGGAGACTTGGGGAAGAATCCAGGAAGGGAGATGCAGATGGCAGCTAAATGAGAGAGAGAGAGAGAGAGAGAGAGAGAGAGAGAGAGAGAGAGAGAGAGAGAGAGAGAGAGAGAGAGCTCTCTGTGTATATGTGCTCGCATGCATATTGGCTTGTGGTGACAGTAGGTTAGGAGAAAAGAAGAAACTCTGGAGGGAGGGGGCCACAGAGAGAGAAGATCAGCAGCACCTCTTGAGTAGTGGAGTGTTAAATCAGCTTGAAAGACAGGTCTGGCGTAGTTTTAAAAAGGGGGAGAGAATGGATGGACTGTATTCCCAGCTGAGGAGCGAAGCACAAAGTTTATGACCAATGTTCAAATCGGCCAGTTAGTCTCCCAAAACAAGACGGGGGCTCAAAACTGAGAAGCACCTTGACTCAAGGAAGGGGATTGGAATGTGAAAGAAGAACCAGGGAGACGTGTCCCCCTCCCGCCCACCCCTGAGCGATGCTTCCTTGCCTGGCCATTTTGTTCCACGGAAGAGAGGAGCACCCTTTGCCCTTTGCAGTGAGGGTGCTCAAACAAAGTGCCCCCCCCCCAAATCCACACATCACCTCCCATCAGTTTCCAGGGTTTCCCTTGCTTTTCTCTGATGCTTCCAAACCTGCTTTTGGAACGGTCTTTTCTGAGCAATGCAAGGCCAAAGGAGGATCGGGTGCCACTTGGCTGGTCTCAAAGGTGCCACTGGGCTCAGACTTTGTTCTGCTGCTCGAGCCTTATAACACTGTTGTAATATGGCAGCTGCTGGTGGTTTTTCAAAGCAGCCCCCAAACCAATGGAGCTGGGGGGGGGTCAGAGGTTAAGATGCTGAGCTGCAGACTGGAAGGTCTGTAGTTCGGCAGTTCAAGACCCGAGTGCCGTGTGATGGAGTGAGCTCCTGTTTCCAGCCCCAGTTCCTGCTGCCAACCTGGCAGTTTGAAAGCAAGAAATCACAAGTAGACAAATAGGTACCACTTTGGTGGGAAGGTAACAGCGTTGCGTGTGCCTCTGTGTTTAGTCATACCGGCCACATGACCACGGAAATGTCTTCGGACAGCGCTGGCTCTTCAGCTTGGAAACGGAGATGAGCACTGCCCCTTCGAGTGGGATTCGACTGGCTTTTGAGCAAGGGAAACCTTCACCTTTTTAATCAGCTTAAGGATGACAGGACAATTCTAAGCAGAGCTGTGCCTTCTGTGTGGCTCCTTCACACAACGACTGGAGCCGGGGCAACTGCTTAGGGTCGCCTTGTGAACCATCCTCTGTGGATTCTCCGTTGCCACCAGGAACGCCTCTGCTGCTGCAGCAGCGACTGACAAGTGGGGCGTCGTGGCCACGTAGAAGCAAGCAAAGAGTACTTTTGGGCCTTGGGTTTCATTCTGCCTAGGCACGCTGTGGGGGCTGACTGACTGCAATCGGAGGATACTTGACATCTTAAGAAGCCACGTCCTTGGACGGGAAGAAGTCTTACACCCCGTGACCTACGTGGACACTGGCAGCATGGCTATGTTGTGGAGAGGCTGTGGCTCTGTGCTAGAAGATGTGCTTAGCAGGCCAAAGATCACAGGTTCACTCCCTAGCATCTCATGTCGAAAGGATCATGAGGTGGGTGACATGACAGGGACTCTGAAGAGTCTGTGTAGAAAATACTCACCTCGATGGACCAGGGTCCATCTGTTTCAGTAAAAGTCAGCTTTGTGTGTTCCTATGGCTTGCGTATGACTTGCAGCCCCAAAGACTTATGCCATTTAAAACGTTAGTCTCAGGAACACTGTAGCAAATGGCCATCACAGTCTATAGCTTTCAGTTGGAGGTCAAAGTCTAAGGCAATTATTCCTCCTCTGGACCACATAACAAAGCTCGCTCTCTTCTGGCTCTTCCCAATGTGTCTCCTGCAGCCTCCAAAAGTTGTTCTTTGACCCGTCCGCCTTCTCCAGCTTTCACTTGATTCTTCTCCTGCCCTTTACCTCCCGGCTTCCACAGTGTGCCACCTAATACCACTTTCCTTCTCTCCTCCAACTCATCTCCATGCCTACAATCTGGATATTGGCCTCTGCACTCCACCGATACCGACAGATCGACAGGGAACATGTTAAGTTCTCCTAGTGCAGCAAATGGCTGTTCCCCAGTTCTGTTTCAGGGGGAAAGCCTAAACTCTCTCTTCTTGGGCACCGTGACCCCGATCCAAATCCCTGTCTACCTGAGAGCTGCATTTCAAAAATCACTGTGAGCTCCATACACAGATCTTTCAGCACTTACCTGGTTAGACAGGAAGTGGGGTGCATCCAGGGTGAACCTGGAACCAGTGTGATAAGTGTGGTCAGGCTGAGGGAGGCTGCCAAGTTCTCTGTCACCGTGTTCACCATCATCAAAGGTGTTGAACAAGTATGAGCTGCTCACCCAGTCTTTTTGGTTCATGCTGAACTGGGGCAAACATCTGCCAGACAGGTTTGCATTGGGTTTTTGCAAAAGCGTGCAGATGCCAACGCATCAGCAGCCATTACTGTTGCTAGGAACTGCTTAAGAAGAATACCAAAGGGTAGGATTTTGTTATAACGCAACATTTATTTTTGACTATTCAGTGGGATTTGTGACTGACTTGTTTATTTAAAGTTAGCTGCTGAACAGAAAAGTTGTGTGGCAAGGGCAGGCATGGAGAGTACACCTCAACCAGTCTGCGTGGGGACTGCACATGTGCAAAAAACCAATGGCGACTGCACTACACGGCTAAGAAGGAGTTTGGCAAAGCAACCTGATGAACAGTCATGAGCAGGTCAACAAACAGCTGAGCTGATCGTTGAAAAATTGCCTCCTTGCTTGCGACTGGTGAACGGGGCTTGAGCCAAAGCAGCAGTTGTTCGAATGTCCCTAAGTGAGGTCCTGAGTGATGCCTCTTCTCTCCTTTCCTTCAGTCCCTCCTCAAATTCCATTTTCTCCCCAAAGCTCTGAAATTCTGTTCATGCTTTTGAACATGTTCCAATGAAATCAGCTCCAGCCCTTTCACTGCAAAGAACAGATGCTGAATGAAGAGCCTGGACAAGCCCCCCCGATCCATGGCCAGCTTCCTCCAACAGAACATCTGGGAGAATCCAAGGGTTATACCCTCCAGTCACTGATGCCTGTGTTGGTTTCCCCCTGCTGGGACAAGGCTGCCATGCATCACTTTCTCAGAACCCGCAAATGTCAAAAGAATGGCCACTGCCAGATTTTGTCATGAATCAGCTCAGAGGGACCCTATGTAACCAGCCTTGAGTTAACAGCAGCTGATCAGCAGGAAAATGAGCTGTAGGCTTGTCAGGATTCACAGCCAACAGCTGTGCCACCCACACCTTCCAGCCCTAATTCAGCAGGTGAACCTCAGCTGGCCATTCACAACCCTCTAGTATCATCTACAACCTTAGAGTGTTACAGACAAAGGCTGAGAACAGAGCTACAGACAAGATGACAAAGTGCACACCTCCTGGTCCAATGCCAGCTGCTTGCTGATAACGAAGATTAGTAGTTGCAGGACTGCTTCTGAGCAACTGGTTACAAACATTACCCTTAGGTGTGGAGCTATAAAACCAGCCAAGAGAGGCTGTTAGGCATGGATGCAACATGTATGATAGATGCTAAGCCACCAATTTTGTGCCAGCTCAGCTGCTGCCATAGCTGGTAGAAGGGAGGGGGAAGGTGATGGATGATATGTTGCTGTAATGGAATCTTAACTTTCGTTTCTTCCCGACTCGCCTTATCTGCTAGCCTAGGCCGGTGACCTTGGTACCATGTTGCTGTTTGCACTGGGAAGTCAAACCCATTAGGTTAGGCGGGCTTTTTGCTTAATTTTCTCACTGGCCCAGAGCCATCAGATGACCCCTTTTGAATTATGTATAACTTTCCTTTTCCCACATTTGCAATTAGTTCTAACACAGAATGTATGCACAGATGACCTGCCTTTACTGTACTCAATAAACTTCACTCTTTTGAATGGGAGTTGTTGGGAACTGATTGCTGCAGGACTCTGACACTCTGCCTTGCTTGATTTCTGGATCTCTGACCTTGGACTGAATGACTCTGCTTTGCCAATGTGATGAAATGCATTTTCTCCTGGGACACTGGCAAGCAACAAACTTCCACATGACATTTTAAAAGTCCCTCCCCCCCTCTGGGCAGAGAACCATCTGGGAAAGATGAAGTCCATCAGTGGCTTTCCAGGCTCAACTCTTAAGAAATGCTAATCGGTTTAGACAAAGGGATGGTCAAGCCTCCCCCTTCTTCTTCCCCCTTCTCCAGGCAGGGAACAGAGTTTGGAAGACTTTAGGCTAGAATAGCTCCAGGAAGAAATGCTGGAGGAAATGCTTCTTTGACCTTGGCTGACTGGGTCAAGTGGGAGGGGAAACAGAGATGATAAAACTTCCCTGTCACAGGAAGTAGTTCTCTTTCTTTGGGTTTCTGTGGTTAGGAGAACTCTGAGTTGGGCTCTGCAAAGAGGCAGCCATATTGACTATGAGCTCACCTACAAATTGTGAGAGATCTTCAAGGACACCACAATTTAAGAAGGATATAGACAAGCTGGAATGTGTCCAAAGGAGGGCAATGAAGATGGAGAGGGGTCTGGAGACCAAGTCCTATGAGGAAAGGTTGAAGGAGGTGGGTATGTTTAGCCTGGAGAGGAGACGACTGAGAGGTGATATGAGAACTGTCTTCAAGTATTTGAAGGGCTGCCATCTAGAGGATGGTATGGAGCTGTTTTCTGTTGCCCAAGAAGGTCGGACCAGAACCAATTAAATTTGAAATTTAATCAGAAGAGTTTTTGATTAAACATTAGGAAGGACTTCCTGACAGTTAGATCAGTTCCTCAGTGGAACAGGCTTCCTCGGGAGGTGGTGGGCTCTCCTTCTTGGGAGGTTTTCAAATAGAGGCTAGATGGCCATCTGACAGCAATGCTGATTCTGTGATCATGAGAGGGAAGGCAGGGTACTTAGTTGCATCAGTACTTAGTTCTTGTGGCCCTTTCTTACACACCCAGGGAAAGGCCGATTGCCACTTTTGGGTCAGGAAACAATTTTTCTCCAGGCCAGTTTGGCTGGGGATCCTGGAGGTTTTTTGTCATTTTCTGGGTGTGGAGCAGGGGTCACTGGGGGTGTGGAGGGGGAGGTATTTGTGAATTTCCTGCATGGTGCAGGGGGTTGGACTAGATGACACTGGAGGTCCTTTCCAACTCTATGATTCTAAGTCTCCATGGAGATTTGTAACTAACTAAGCTTAAAGAGCCTGTCCTCTTTTAACAGCTAGTAGAGCATGGATAGAGAGGGAGAGAGGATTTGCCCTTCTTACCAAGTTCTTTTGTATTCCTTGCTAGGGTTGCCAGGTCCGGCGTTCTCCCCCACGGGGAACTTTGGGGGGCATTCCTGTAGGGGGCGGAGATGTCCTCAACATGATGATTTCACATTGGGTACATTCCCACCCCAGCCCCGCCCCAATAATGGCCACCCACAGCCACCCCCCCTCTTCCCTCCTGCGAGATTTAAAGGGCCCACTGATCAGCTGAAGGACCCTTTAAATCTTGCAGGAAAGGAGGCAGAGGGACACTGTGTGCCTGAACTCCAAGCTGTGTGCCTGAATTCCAGGCACAGGAAGGCCTGCCTTGCTGCCTAGAAGCATTTAAAGGGACCCTTTAAATGCTTCTGGGTCATGGGGCTCCACACCTGAATCCCAAGTGGCAAATTCCCACTTGGAACTTCAGGCATGGGACCTTGGCTGCCCCTCTCCCTTCTCTCCAGAGAGACTTAAAGGGCCCTCCAGCTCCTCAGCAGGCCATGTGTTTCCCCCCAATCACCTGGAGAGCCCTTTAAATCTCTCTGGAGAGAAGGGAGAAGGGTGGCCGCATGTGGCCATGCTTGGGGGTGGGCTGAAGCCTTGAAAATCAGGAGAACCCCCACCTGGACTGGGGGTCTGGCAACCCTATTCCTTTCTCAAATCTGCTGCTGTGCTAAAAGTATGCTTGTAAACAATTGTTTTTAAATAGATAGTTTAAACTTTTGATGCTGAGAGTGGTTCTCTGTACCACACAGACCCCTACTGTTTCAAACATGCTATTTTAGAAAAGGGATTCCAGGTGAGTTGGCAAGTGGCTATTTCTCCAAGGGCAACCAAGGCATTAATCTGTTCCTTTGGTGGCCAGGTGCTGGGCCAAGCCTCAGAACTTGGAAGGGAAGCTGGGAGTCCCGTCCCTCCCAGTGGGCGATTCCTTGAAAAATGGCAGGTGGTGGTGGTGAGTTACCCAAGAGAGAAAGAAAGGCCCCTCCAGGGAGTTGGGAACCCTTAGGCAGGCAGGGTGGAAACAGGGCCTGCAGGCCAGAGCAGGCATATTCAGCCACAGGTTGACTCCTGGACCCAATGACCTTGGACTGAAGGGCCCTGCCTGACCTGACTTCTGGCACCTGACAGTCGGAGCTTGCAAGCGAGTGTGAGGGGAGGGATGCTCCCTGCCAGTCATGCAGGGCAAGTTGGTTGCAGGCAGAGAAGAAATGGCCTTGGTTACCGAAAAGCCTTCATTCTGGATTGGGCTTCACTGGAAGTTTTCTAGCAAATGTGATGATAATGTGATAAGATGATCTTATCCAATCTGAGGATAATGCTCTCTTGAAGTGCTCAGTGCTTTCAGTGTTATGAAGTTTAACTTGATATTACTCAGATATGCTGCAAGCCCTGTTATGAGGTTTTTGGTCCAAATAACACACATTCCGTCCTTTACTACAAAATTTGCATTTTCTGCTTTCAATGTTTATTTTTTCCTTGGCAGTAAGTCGGGGGGGGGCGAGATGCCCCACTGTAGCTATGGGCCTGATGTCAGCTTGCTGCCATAGAAGCGGGTTTGCAGGGGGAGGCTGCTTGGATTCTCTCTTGCTGTCTTGGTGATGCTCCCTTATCTGTGTGTTTTATGTGCCTGACCTTGGTTCATCTCAGGGAACGTGGGACTGTTACTTTCTGGTGGCCCCTGTATTTTACCTTGATTGGCTCCATGCTGCCCAGTGAACCCTTTGAACCATGTATATCCATCCACGCCGCACTTTTTGCTTTAGTCTTAACACAGAACCTGACGTAGAGATGCCCTGCCAATACTGTATCGACAAACAATTCTGCTGAAGAAGCGAGTTGTTGGTTCTGATTGCTGCAGGAGTCTGACACCTGGAAGGGAGAATCAGCTGTTCCCCCTGAGCCCCTTGGAGAGAGGACTGAGGAAAAAGAAGCAGCAGCAGTAGCAGAGGGGTGGATCTCGTGGCTTCAGCTATCAGGCGGAAGACTCCCCTGCTGCGTTCAGTGGTGGCCGGCACAGTGCAGTGGCTGACGTGTCCGACGAGGGTCTAGGAGATCCCAGGGTGAATCCCCACTCTGCCGTGGAAGCTGTCTGGGAGACCTTGGGCCTCTCATGGGCTCTCAGCCTCACCTACCCCACAGGGTTGTTGTCAGGATAAAATGGAGGAGAGGAGAACAAGGTAACCCGGTTTGGGTCCCCTTTCAGGAGAAAGGCAGGGTAGAAAGGTAAATAGGTCAGCAACCCTTGAGTGACTTTCTGCTTCCTTCCAATCTCAAGCTGGGCGGGATTCCGTAAAAGTGAGAAATGACCCCAGCCCTAGCCACCCCCAGGATCCCCAACGTCCCAAAAGCAAGCCGTGCAGGGGGGCAAGGACGACTCACCCTGCCTCGCCACCACCCCACGGGCTGTATTGGACTCCTCCTCCTCCAGAGAGCCCCACCGCTGCCAGCCTGGAGGGGGAGGGTCGCTGCTGGGCTTGGGCTTTATCCCCGCCCGGCATACAGTCTGCATGGCCCCGAAGAAGATGGAGGAGGAGTGCCTCCAAGAGCAGCCCCTGGGCCCTCCCTTCCCCCTACCTGGGCAGGCAGCAAGCGGGGCTCTGAAAGTCCTTCGCCACCCCCCTCGCCTCTGGCCCGCCTGCGGGCAGCCGTAGCCAAGGGAGGGCACAGAAGGGCCCAGCTCCAGTGACCTCCCCACCCCCCGCTGCAGCAGTTGGCAAGCAGGGCTGGTGCCGGAGAGAAGGGAGAAGCTCCCGGGCAGAGCCTGGGAAGGGAATGATGGGGCCTCCTCAGTGTCACACCCATGCGCAAGGCGGAGAGCTCCCGGTGACATCATTGTGCCAGGGCAACACTCCAGGATTTGCCAAGAACTTTGTAGTAGCATGACAACAGTGTGATCGTCTGTGCCTCCAAACTCTCCCGGCAGACTGCACCCTCGCCCAGTACTCCAAGGACTGCACTCTGCTGGTACCTGGCTGACTGTTTTCCAGAGCTGTGTGTGAGGCGAGGGCAAATAGTGGGGCAGCAGTGACAGACGAGAGTCAGCAGACGTCCTTTCGGCAGAGGTCCTCCACAGACATCTCGCCACCTCCTGTTAGCCATCATTCAGTTTATTATGTACAGTATCTATACATCAACCGTTCTGCTACTACAAGAGCTGCCAAGGTGGCTAACGGCTTAAAGCCTACAAGATAAAAGTGATGTTATAAAACCACTGCAGCAAACAACTCTCCCAAACATACCTCATTAAAACCATTTTACAAAGAATTAAAAGCAGAGTGAAGATACATATAAAACAGTTAAACTACATAGAAGTTAGTTAGGAAGGGAGACCATTGAGGGGAATGCCAAAGGAAACAAAAAAGTCTTCTGCCCCCTCTGCCCACCCCCGGCAGAAGGCAGCAACAGAAGAGGGCAGCTGACTCCCCCTGGGGAGGGCGTTCCAGGCCCCCAGTGACGGAGGAGGCCCTTTCCCTGCGGACACCCACCTAATCGCAGGCAGCAGAGGCACCCCCAAAGCTGTAATTGGGGAGGTTCATTAGGGGGTTAGTGGTCCCTCAGGCTTGTTGGCACTCAACCAGGCGGGGCTTTTAGAGCCAGACGAGCACCTGGAATTGTGTCCAGAGACAAAGTGGAAGCTGGTGGAGGTGGGCCACGGCTAGAGCGATGCAACTCCTGTGACCCGCTCGGGTCAGCATCCCTTCTGCAGTGCTCTGTACCAACTGAAAGCTCTGAGCACTTTCCAAGGGCTGCCCCAGGCAGAATGCATCTCAGTAATCAGTAATCTGGTCTAGATGCAACCAGGGGCCTGCGCCGCAGGGACCAAATCTCTTCTGCCCAGGAAGGGCTCACCAGTCAACGCCAGCAAAAGGCACTTGGCCCTGCTTCTCCGGCAGCAGGCCTGGGTCCAAGAGCACCCCCAGACTACGGGCCTGTTCCTTCAAGGGGTGGGCTCCAAACCTTTGGTTCAGTCTCCTGGGATGTATACTGGCTGGATCCCCCATCTCTTTTGGGTCTTCTCAGATGTGCTTGGCCAGTCAAGCAGTCTGCCCCCCTTCGCTGTGGACTCTTCTCTTTGGAAGGTAGTTATAACTTCATCAGTGCTTTGCCCTTTTTCGTCTCTGATCTCTTAAGATGACTTCACCCCTTCATTTCCTAGCCTGTGTGTGTGTGTGATATTTTTACCAATTAGCTGAATATATTAGGGATATTTTCTTAATAAATTTCATAAAAGGTATTTCCTGTCTGTTGTCTGTGCCGCTCTGAGAAGGTTATGACTCTGGTATCGTTGGAGTATGACCCCTAGCTTGTGCACCTATTAAGCAAATGGTGTCTCAGCTAAATTTTCCCATCATAATTCAAACAGAAACCCAGTGTTGTGGCTAACAGCTTTAGTTATAGAGAGTGCACCTGCAGGGGAGAGGGGAAACTGTGCTGTTTGTACCCCCTGGAAGGCAGGCTGGGAGGCAGGCAGGCTGCTGCAGAGCAGATGGGGGGCAAGGGAGAGGCAATTTTATGTTAAAGCAATTATGCTGGTTTCCCGATACAAATTATATTCCCAGATGCTATTAGGAAAGAAGACAAGGAATGTAATATTTCTGGGTCCACAAAGGCTACCAAAATGAGCAATGGCTTAAAACAGCTTTAATATGAAGAGCAATTAGTACACCATGTATAGCAATCTCTGTGTCTGGTTCTAGATAAACTGTGGCCTTGTGGTCTTAGGACAAATCCACAAATTAACAATAACTTAACTTTAAATTCATGCAGGTGGGTATCTGAAGAAGCATGCATGCATACGCAAGCTTATAGTAAAGGTAAAGGTTCCCTTGCTCGAAAGCCAGACGAATCCGACTCTAGGGTTGCGGTGCTCATCTCCGTTTCAAAGCCAAAGAGCCAGCGCTGTCTGAAGACGTTTCCATGGGCATGTGGCCAGCATGACTAAACACCAAGGTGCACGGAACGCTGTTACCTTCCCACCGAAGTGGTACCTATTTATCTACTTGCAATTTCTTGCTTTCAAACTGCTAGGTTGGCAGGAGCTGGAACTAGAGACGGGAGCTCACTCTGTCATGCGGCACTCTCGGGTCTCGAACTGCTGAACTACCGACCTTCCAGCCTGCAGTTCAGCGTCTTAACCACTTGAGCTACTGCAGCCCCACGCAAGCTTATACCTGGATTTAATTTTTGTTGGTATTAAGGGTGCCCCTGGACTTTAAATTGTAAACTCCCCCACTACAGGGTCACAGCGGGAAGTGGCATGCTGAGGCCAGACTGGTGCCCAGATTGCCCTGTGTGTGAGCAGTTCCTTCGAAGGAAGTCCCTTTGTGTGCAAGCCACTCGGGAAGCTGGCCTCGGGTCCCGCGCAGCAAAGGGCATCAGGTGGATACAGAACTCCCATCACAGCTAACTGGACACACCTCGGAACAGGCTTACCTGGGACTGGTGGTTTGGGGTGAGGCTCTGGGAGAGTAGGCTCATGTCCCATGCACCCCAGGAGGTGACCTCCAAGCAGTATTCAAGACAGGGCAGCAGCCGAGGGAAGACCACTCTGGGGAGCAGCCAAAGCGGAGCGTGCTGCTCGTGAAAATGCAGATCTCATCTGTGTTGCCTGCAGTGGGTCCCTTATTGCTATAATTGGGAGGGCATGAGCTTAAGCATAGAATTATATGTACATAAAGTGGTAAATAAAGTGTATGTTACAGTAAGTAATAATTGTCTTCCACACAAAAGAAGAGCAGAGAAAGAGGCTGAACTGTGTCATTATGTTTGTTGTTCCCGTATTGAATAAACATTATCCAACTTTCAATGAATTTATCTTCCTGTTGTGGTTCATTTATACCTCTCAGGGACCTCATTTCTGCAATCTCCAAATCTTTTAAAGATAGTCATTAATGTCAAGATCTTCAATATGCACCCACTTGCCTGCAAAACAGATTCTTGCAAGCATATTACAAATTCCATTTCACAAGCTTCAGTTCTGCCCTTCAAATAATTCACAAATTAAATTATTGGATCTTTGGCAGTTCACATCCCAATAACTTTTTAATTAATTCTATGACTTTCTTCCAATAAATTTGAATATTTTCCCAGTGCTCCCAGAAATGCATAAAAACTGCTTGTTCTTTGTTATACCTGTAACATTTTGCAAGATTTAATATTCAGATATGGTTTTTTAAAAATGTTTATAGTGTTAATTAGTTCTGTTGAAATCTAATTTTATAAAGGTTTCCCCTTCATGTTATTAATTCCAAGGGTATATCTAGGCCTGACCAAGTTTCCATCTATCTTGTCCAACAATTAAATTTAAATCTTTCCCCCATTTGTCCTGATAGGAGTGCCTTGCTGAGGAATAATGTTCCCGTATCGCATGACACGAACAATTCCACCATCATTTCCTTGGAGCCAAAGCTTCTCAAAGGTTAACTGGAATAAATTTCAGAATCAACACCGTGGCCGTATATCTTACCTTGAAATCCTGGTACAGGGAAGGTTTTGTCCCTCGCATTTTAGTTCCCACTTCCTGGTATACCAGGATCTGGTTGTTAATAAGGCATATTTAAATTTTAGTGGGTTTGATTCTACAGTTTGATTACTGCACAATGTTGATGCTAAACGTTGTGTCAAAAGTTTTGTGCTGAAGTTTTTGATCAGTACAGTTTCCATTGTCTCATGGTGGTGTAAATGACTGGGTTTCACTTAAGAAGTCGTTTATTGTTTGGGAATAAAATACAGCACTTGGTTCTCTTTGTTCTAACGCTGAACTATTTGACCTCACACAGACACACCCCAGGTGTTGCTGGCCTACTGGCAAGAAGTGTTCCCTCTAAGCTGAGTTAGTGTGAGCTAGCTCACAGTTTTTTAGCTTCCGGCTCACCCATTTTTGTCTTAGCTCAGGAAGGAGGGGTCCAGAGCAAACTAAGTTATGCAGTTGCCAAATCGCTCACTCATAACTTTAATGCCAGCAGCTGGAGTTCTTGAAAAGCTCCTGGAAATGTGTTGAAATCAATATTTTCTCTCTCTCTCTCTCTCTCTCTCTCTCTCTCTCTCTCTCTCTCTCTACACACACACACACACACACACACACACACACACACACACACACACAGATTTGTCTCCACTCATACATATTAATCTTATTCTATTTATTTATAATTTCAATTTATATGCCGCCCTTTTCCCTGAGTTCAGGGTGGTTGAGAACAACAAAAAATACAATATAAAACCGAAATTAAAACAGCCAAGTTAAAATTAAGGAGCATTAAAATTAAAGAAATTAAAATTAAAGAAGCTTCAACAAGGGCAGGTCAGAGAAAAGTCAACAGTCCCCAGATGGTATAAGCAGCTTAGTCCCAAGGAGGCTGTGATCTCTGTGTAAACACCAGTTTGGTGTCATAGTTAAGAGCGGCAGACTCTAATCTGGGAGAACTGGGTTTGATTCTCCACTCCTTCTCCGCATGCAGCCAGCTGGGTGACCTTGGGTCAGTCACAAGTTCTCTCAGAGCTGTTCTCTCAAGGGCAGTTCCCAAGAGAGCTCTCCCTCGGCCCCACCTACCGCCCAGGGTGTCTGTTGTGGGACGGGAGGGAAAGGACATTGGAAGCCACGCTGAGACTCCTTTGGGTAGTGAAATCCAATCCCTTTTCTTTTTCTTCTAAACCTGCCCTCTGATATACTCCCTGGAGCCTACTGGAAGGGTCCACAAGGATTTCGTCCCCTGGGCCAGGCGGGAGTGCTGCTTTGTGTTCCTCCTGAGGGGGTCTGACCATGAAAGTTGGAATCCTTTAAGGGTGGAAAATGGTGGGCATCTGTCAGGCGCTTCAGAAAGTCAGTCAAACACCAGGCTTCATAAGAAGATAGTGTTTATTAAACAGCAGTTCTAAAGGCACGGTAACATTCTCTTGTCAGGAATGACACACACAAAGAAGCATCTATGGATAAACCCTCCTGAAGCAAAAACCCCCCCCCCCACATCCTACCAATAGCTAAAGAGCCTGCGAGCGGGAAAGAGAAAGGTGCTACATCTCTAAAGCTGTAAATTTCGACGGCCTAGCTGTTCTCTCAGAAGAAAAGGAGAAGAAAACAAGCCTGGCGACTCAAGGCCATTTGGAGCATCTGGAGATAACCCGGGCTGTGAATTACTGTGTTACCCAGGCAACTCCGTCACCTCCCCACATACCAACCAAGACACAAGACAGACCAACTGGCACCTCCACCCTTCCCTTCTGCCCCTTATGGCAGGGTTACCTGGCAGCACCCCAATGAGGAGGTTTTGCCCGGTTCCCTCCGGTCTCCCCTGCCGTTCCCATCCGGTTTGGAATTTGGTAGAACTCAGAGGGAAGGCCCTTCCCTAAAGCATTTGACCTCGAGAGAGTTCTCTCTAACTTTTCCACTCAGGCGTACAATGTATGGCTGAACTGGAGGATCTCATATGGTAAAAATTAACATTTAAAAAAGAGTGCCAGCCCAGCCACCATGTTCTTTCAGAGCAATAAATGCCAAGTGTGAAGCCAACGCCCCCCCCCCCCAGTCCTGGCCTCATTAGTGTTGGCACCCATTTTTCTTTTTCTCATGGCAGTTTTCACAGACCGGTTGAATGGATTTCTCTGCAGACCAGTTTGACTGTACTGGCTCTGCTGAAGTCCTGGATGGCACACTAATGTTCTTATTCATTCTCGTTCATTTGCTGGTCACTCTTATATGAGCAAATGTGCTCAAAGTGGCTTGTGTGTGGCCGTCTCTCATGCAGGCAGCTGACATTATTCTGATGGGCCTTTGGACTGTTTTTTTTTGTGGGGGGCACCCAGGATAGGCTCCATGAAGGAAAGATTCTGCAGAAAACACAGGGCACCATTTTCGAGTAGCCTGTGGCACAGAACACAGACATTTCCCAAAGACCTCACCTGGGCTCCTTAAGTATGAAGTCTGGGATCCAACAGCAGCCTTTGAATGGGTCTGTGGGATCCTTTCCACATTGCATTATTATTAGAGAAACCCACAAACTCCACAAGGCCTTTTTGCCAAAATCTAAGAGTCAGGACATGTGGATTAAACGTTCAGATCCAGACGGGCCTAGACTAGGGAACTGGGGGCGCCGGTGTCTGTTGTCCCAGGGGACCTCTAGTACCTGCCGCAAGTTGACAGATTCATTGCCATCACAGACAGGACCGTCTTTGTGATGTGACTGTCATCTTTCCAGACATCCCCTGGGGGTGCTGGATCTAGAGGGTAGTGCTGATAATGGGAATGTGGATCCAGTCAACACCTGGAAAATTAAATGCTCCAGATCAGACTTTAAGAAACCTAACCCACCTCAGATGATATGAGACTCAATCCAACAGTTTTTGTGAATAAAATTTCCCCATATTTGTCTTAAAATGTTATTACCATTCTCTTAAAAGACCCCAAAGCAAATGAAATTACTTGCAAATTTAGGCAGAAGTGTCATTGACCACATCTTGGGAATGTGGGGTTCTTTAAGAAAGGTCTGCCTGGTCACCCTTTCCTTCATGGGAGGGTGCCGTGGCTCAGGAGCAGGGCACCTGCGTGGCATGCAGAAGGTCCCTCCCCAGTTCAACCCCCGACAGCATCTCCAGGTTAAAAGGATCTGGCAGCGCGTGATGTGAGGGACCTCCGCCCCAAGACCAGATGAACAGGCAAGGCAGGTCTGGAGGGGCTGATCCAGTCTAAGGCAGCCTCCCACAGGTACACACCATGCCCACAGCTGTCCCTCTGTGGTCCCTCCTTGTCATGCAGGATGGGATTTCATACCAGTTTTTCCATCCTACCAGGATACACCAACATCCGGATCCACAGTCCTTATGTGTTTGTGTTGCCCTTGAAGTTAGTGCTTTGTCTTCTCCCCTGTTGTGATTCTCTGAAAAGCAACAAAGCCACACCGGAACACAAAGCAAAAACTCCTGCGTCCTAGCAGCTGGTTCCACCTCTCATTTGATAGGGTGAGGGGGCCGGTTGGGGCCGGTTGCTCCCAACAGACCCCACTTGGCTCTCTCCAAGGGGGTAGTTATGTCTTTATGACTGGCTTGAATGAAGATTCATCCCACCTACCCCGGATTTGTTTCTTCTCCCCCTGGGCTGTAGATTCCCAGGTCCCTGTGGCTGAAAGTGGCACAGAAGGTGGCTAATTAAAAGCCCCGTTTATCAGCCTGGGAGCTTGCTTCGGATTGCTTTTTTGATGGTTGAGGAAACTTTGCCTCTTTTCCTCCAACACAGAGTAAAAAATGGTTCTTCCATGGGTACTTTTACAGGGAACCTGCTCAGCCTGGTGAGGTTGCTGGCACTGCAGGCAATCAGCACTGGGGAGCCGTGCCAAAGCAACTCTGGAGGCTTCCAGGGAGTGACTTCCTGACTTGCTTTGGGGAGTCTGTATGAGCAGCCTGTGAAGCGTAAAGCACTGGGTTCACAGCATGGAGACTCGGACTACGATATGCTAAACAACACATGTTTATTGCACTTCACACAAAAAACACAAATGGCCCGGCAAGAGCCAACTATATACACCCCACCCAGACATACCCACAGTTCCATTGGGGGATTTGAATCTCTTGCCAAAGGTCCTATTGGAGGACTAAGGGTGGCCTAGGATCCTTGTCCCCTATTGTGTTTGGAACCAAGCTCAGGACTGAGGCCACAGACCCCTGTTGGCGATCTGTGGACACAACAACCCTCCCCCCATAGTTCAGAACCTAAGTCTTGTAGGTAGGCTGGCGGCTGGTGCTCTTGTAGGGAACACTGGGGCACCGGGATGGAGTTGCTCGCGACCAGCTCTGGGCTGTCGGCCTGGATACTCTGTGGTGGCAGGGCCAGCACCTCTTCTGGGGCCAGCAGCTCAGGTGGTGCCACAGCCGTTGGGATCTCAATCGGGGCAGTCAGACTTTCACTTACTCTTGCTTCTGGGGTGTAGCTCTCAGGTCCCACGAGCCGCAGTGGGGCCTCTTCCTCTGCCAGGAGCTAGTCCACATGCTTCTTGAGGAGCTGGCTGTCATCCGTGGACCAGGCCTATTGGCATAACTACCCAGCCCGCCAGCCACAAGGGTCCCTTCGCCTCCCTTTGTTTGACCAGCCTTTGTGACTTTGGCGCCCAGTCTGGATGCAGCTCGTCCAGACTGGCAACCCATTAGGAGCTCAGCAGGGCAATGGCCATTGACGGGATTTGGCGTGGACCACTGGGTCAGAAGGAAACAGGCTAGTTGGAACTCCCAGTCCCTGCGCACGACCCTGCTGAGGGCTTCCTTTGCCGTTCACACCATCTGCTCCATTTGTCCGTTGGTAGTGGGGTGGAAGGGTGCAGACCTCACATGCTGGATTAAGTTCCTCCAGAGGAACTCTTGGAACTCCTCCAAAGTAAACGCCGCTCTGTTGTTGGAGACTATCATGTCCAGCAGCCCATGGGTCGCAAAGATCCGGTGCAGCATGTGGATGACTGTCTTCAAGGACATGGTGATGACAGGGCTAATCTCCAACCATTTGGAGTATGAGTCCACGGTGACTAAGAAGAGCAGTCCTTGAAATGGCCCGGCAAAATCTATGTGAAGCCAGGACCACAGCCTGTGGGTGGACTCCCAGGACTCAGTGGGTGAACTCGGTGGATTTGGCTGGACCGTCTGGCATGTCTGACACCTTTGCACCCAGGACTCAATCTCTGCATCGATCCCTGGCCACCAGACATAGCTCCAGGCTGGGGCCTTCATTTGGACTATTCCTGGGTGGGCCTCGTGGAACGCGGTGAGGATACATTGTCGCAGGGCGTTGGGGATGACCACCCTATCCCCCCACAGTAGGCACCCCTTGTAGGCTGACAGTTCATCCTTGTGGGTGGCAAAGGCTGTGAATTCTGGACCTGTGGAGGCTGTGGGCCACCCCCTCATCACCCAGCCCCAAACCCGGGAGTTTACAGGGTCGCGGGCTGGTGACATCTGCGGCCTACAGGAGTGGCTTGGGAAGGTCCTCAAGCAGGAAGACCCTATGAGCAGGAGCTGGGTTGGCATCAATAGAAGGGAGCAGCAGCCGGCTGAGGGCATCGGTGTGCCCCATCGCCTTCCCTGGGCAGTGTTCCAGGCGGTAGTTATAACCCGCCAAGAAAAGAGACCAGCAGAGGACCCGGGGGGAAAGCATCTGGGGAGTCTGTTTGTCAGCTGCAAAGAGTCCAAGGAGCAGCTGGTGGTTCGTCATAATAGTGAAGGGCCACCTGTACAAAAAGTTGTGAAACTTCTTGACCCCCGCAACTATTGCCAGGCCCTCCCGGTCGATCTGGGTGTAATTTCTCTCAGCGGCCGATAAGGTTCGGGAGTAGTAGGCCACTGGCACCTCACAGCCCTCAGGGAGTTGGTAGCCCAAAACCGCGCCCACACCGTAAGGCAGGGGTCCTCAAACTACGGCCCGCGGGCCACATGCGGCTCGCCGAGGACATTTATACGGCCCACTGGGTGTGCGCAGGGGACGCCCTCGGGGGGGCACGTGGGGCTCTCGCTTCTGCGGGCAGGCGGGTGCGAAGACCCGGAGGGCAGGGCCTAGCGGGGGGCGGCTGCTGCCACGGCCCCGCCCCAAATCTCCAGGAGCCCCCCCTGCCCGGCCCGGATCGCTACCTTCTTCCTGCCTGGCAGGCGGGCACCGTGGTCTGGTCCCGGGCCGGTCCCGCTCAGCGGAAAGCCCCCCTCCCCCCCTTCGCCGGCAGGCCGGGGGTTGCAGCCCGCAGTGCCGCCCGACGCACGAGCAGACCTCGGGTGGGCTCAGGAGGAGGCGACTCTGCAGGGATCCTGCAGGCAGGAACCAGGTGCCGGGGAGGGGGCGGATCGCGTGTTGCCCGGGGGAGCCTCCAGGGAAGGACCCCGCACTGCCTCCCGCTTCCCGGCATCACCCTCTGCTGCTGCTGCCGCCTCTGGACTGTTCCATAGTCTGGCCCTCCAACGGTCTGAGGGACAGTGAACTGGCCCCCTGTTTAAAAAGTTTGAGGACCCCTGCCGTAAGGGGACATGTTGCAGGCGAGAATCACCAGCAGGGATTCACAAAATGTGCCAGCACCTTGTTGGAGATCAGGAGTGCCTTGATTCCCCAGAACGCTGCAGACTCCTGGAGACCCCAGGACCACGGCACTGATTTGTCCAATAATCTGTGCAGCAGCTCCGTCACTGCCGCTTAGTGGGGAAGGAGGACGTGATAAAAATTCAGTAGCCTGAGGAATGCCTGAAGTTCCACCTTGGACTTGGGCAGTGGGGCCTTCATGATGGCCTTAACCTTGTTCCTTGCCAGGTGGAGGCAAAATGCATTGACCCGGAACCCCAAGAAATCAGGGACCCCTAGCAGGTACTTTTCCCGCTTGACCTTCAGGCTGGCCTCATTGAAGTGGCAGAGGACAGTGCAGAGACGGGCGGTGAAGTCGTCCGGGTTGGCTGTGGCAATGGGACATCATCGAAAAATGCTGTCACTCCAGGGATTCCTTTTAAAAGAGAGTCCATTAAATCCTGGAAGATCCCTGGAGCCAAACACACCCCAAACTGTAACCATTTCACCTTGAACACCCGGTGGGTGACTATGGCCTGGGCAGCAGCCGTAGCATCATCAACTGGAAGCTGTTGGCACACCTGGGCGAGGTCCAACTTGCTGAAGATTTTGGCCCCTGCTAAAGTGGCTAACGCATGACTTACTACTGGGACCGGGTACGCATGGTCCTGCAAAGCCTTGTTCAAGATGTGTTTATAGTTTGCGCAGATGCAGACATTGCTGTTGGGTTTCACGGGGGTGACTATGGGGGTCTCCCATGCCACATGGGAGACTGGTTCTAGGACCCCTTGCACCACCATGCAGTCCAGCTCCATGTCAATTTTTGGCCGTAGGGCAAACGGGGTGTTTCAGAACTGCATGCGGATGGGGGCCACTTTAAGGTCAAGTTGTAAGGAAACCAGGGGCCCATGAAACATCATAGAGCCCCATCAAATACTTCAGGGAATTCCCTGCAAACATCGCTAAAGTCTCTTGGGGCACAGTGCTTCACCTCCTTGATTGTGATGCCCAGCAGAGTGAACCAAGCCCGTCCCAGGAGGCTTACCACGTTCCCTTCAACTACTATTAAGTCCAGGTAGCCCTCAAACTCCTCGTACTGTACCCAGAAAGCCCCCACACCCCGTAAAAGGACTGGGTTCCTTTGAAAGTCCACGAGGTTCAAGGGCAAGGGACCCCCATTTGGGCAAAGTCTTTTAATCATTTCCACCAAGATGATGGATGCCGCAGACCCAGAGTCTAACTCCATGGAGCAATTAGAACCGGGACCTGTATTTTTGGGGCCACCGTCTGGCTGGGGATGCATAGTACCTGTAGTGAAGATTGGCTTGTGAGAAGGTACAGTTCCTCCGTGCCTGCAGTGGCCTCGTAGTGTGTTGTGGCCCAGTGGTATTGTGGCAGCTGTGTGTTCAGAGACCTGGCAGCTTTGGACCTGCAAGCGTGTGTGAGGTATCCTTCTTTTCCACATGTGTAGCATGTTGCATCGCGGAAATGGCACGTCCTGCGTTCCTGTGCGTCTCCACAGCTAGCACACTGTGCTTGGCCGGTGGGCTTGTCAGAGGATCTGGTCGCTCCAGTGGGTAAGGGTGGCTTCCTGAAGCTGGAGGGGTGGAAGAACTGAACTTCTTCATCCGAGATGTCGGATGCCACTTCGGGTAACACAAGGTGCATCACTGATGGTGTACAGTCATGGTGGGAGGCTTCATATACGGTGGCAGTCTGTAGGGCACCATCGATTTTGAGGTTGGTGGTGCCCACCAATTTGCTCTGAAGTTTGGCGTCTCACTGTCAGTTTTCCCCAGAAAATCCCTCAAACACCAGGCTTCTTCAGAAGGTAGCATTTATTTAGGCAATGCCGGAGACATGTGTACATACTCTGTGCCAGTGATAACTTGAAACAGAAAGCAGGTTAAGTTATACCCCATTCGAACTACCCCCCCCCCCAGCTAAGCCAATAGTTACAGAGCGTGCGTGCATGAAAGGCAAGTGGGCAAACTTAAGAAAACAACCCAGACCTGTTACATTTCCCAGTGCTGTGAGTTAGCGGCTTGAGACCCAAGATCAGGCAGAGTGATAAGAAACAGAACAGACAATGGTAAATCCATGGTAAATTTTAGAGTCCAAAATAGCAATGCGGCTCACCCCGGATGATGAGGTGAGGGGGTTTGGCTTGCTGCGGTCACCAGACGTTCGGTCCCGGGTCATGGCACAGTAACCTAAGGTGGAAGACAGGGTGTAAATATCACAAGGATTAGGGCAAAACAAGTTCAGCAGCCACCTCATTAATCATACGCTTAATTGGGAAAGGACCCACAAATTTCCAGCCCAGTTTCCGACTCGGCTGGAGGCCTCTGATGTTTTTCATAGAGACATACACAGAGTCACCTGGTTTGGGGTCCCAACCCTTGGACTTCTTTTTATCCACCTGTTCCTTGTAAGTTAGCTTGGCAGCATCCAACGTCTTACACAGAATCGGCCAGGCAGCTTGCAGGGTCATGCACCACTCCCCCACCTCCCCCTCGGGTAATGTGCTGTCTGACAAGAAAGGTAGGGGTGGGGCCTCATAGCCATGCACAGCCATGAATGGTGAGACCCTGGCCGAAGAATGACAGGCATTATTGTAGCAAAATTCCGCTAGGGGAAGTAACCCCTCCCAATTGTCTTGTTGAAAATTTGAAAAACAATGGAGGTATTGTTCCAAGGTTTGGTTGACTCTCTCAGTCTGCCCGTCAGTCTCTGGATGGTATGCACTACTCAGCCTTCTGTCCACCCCCAGAAGCTGCATCAGTTCCTCCAAAAACTTTGAAACAGATCGTGTGCCATGGTCGGAGATTATCTTACGAGGCAAAGTATGCAAGCAGACAACATGCTGCAAAAAAGCCTTGGCTAACATTTTAGCTGATGGCAAGGATTTAAAGGAGATGAAGTGCGCCTGTTTGGAGAATGGGTCAACCACCACCCAAACAACAGTCTTCCCCTTGCTTGGGGGTAAATCGGTGATGAAGTCCATAGAAATCACCTCCCAAGGACGATTGGGGGTCGGTAGGGAGTGAAGTAGCCCCGGTGGTTTTCCAGGTCTTGGTTTACTCATCAGGCACGTTTGGCAGGACTGCACAAACAGAGAGAGGTCCTTTCTCATTCCTGGCCACCAAAATTAGTGTTGGAGGAGGTGCAGGGACTTCACAAACTCCAAGTGCCCAGCTAGTTTATTCCCATGCACAAAGGACATAATTTCTCTTTGGAGTTTAACCGGAACAAATAGTTTCATGCCTCAATACCAACATCCATCCGCCCGCTCCTCCATCCCCCCTCCCTTTCCAGTTCAGTGTGGTCCTCATCCGAAAGGGACGAGGTGAACTTCAGTTCCCAAGAGTCATTGACGGGGGGGTGGAGACTTCACCTGGCTGCGAGTCAGCACCGCCCCACCCAACTGGGAGGGGGTGAACATAGAATCCAGGATGTCCTCCCGCCGGCTATTGTGTTGCAGAAGGTGGGACAAGGCGTCAGCCAAAGAGTTAGCCTTTCAGGGAAAATGATGGAGGGTGAAGTTAAACTTAGAACAGAAGTCCGCCCAGTGGAGCTGCTTAGCGTTCAAGTGCCGAGGTGTGCAGAGGAGCTCTAGGTTTTTATGATCTGTCCACACTTCAAACGGCACCTGGGCTCCCTCCAGCCAGTGGCGCCATGTTGAGAGTGCCAATCTGATCACCCCTGCTTCTTTATCCCACACCGACCAGTTGCGTTCCGTGTCATTAAACTTTTTGGACACATAGGCCAGTGGGTGTAACTTCCCGTCATTCCCCTCCGAAGCATCCACTTGCACTATGAATTTTTTAAGTTCGTTCGGGTGGGTGAGGATGGGCTCAGATGTGATCAAAATCTTTAAGTGATGGAATGCCTCTTGACACTCAGGCGTCCAATCCAATTTGGCCCCAGGGCATGTGCTTTCCGGCCCCTTCCCTTTTGTCTTTATGAGGTCGGTGAGGGGCAGACTCACCTGGGCAAAATTGGCCAAGAATGCCCTGTAAAAGTTCGCAAACCCGAGGAATGCTTGAAACTGCCTCTGGGTCTTGGGGGGCTCCCACCCAACCACATCCTGGACCTTTGTGGGGTCCATTTTGATTCCCTCAGGTGAAATATGGTACCACAAGAATGAGATTTCTGTGCAATGAAATTTACATTTGGATAGTTTGGCAAAAAGTTTGTGCTTGTGCAACGTTTCCAAGACCCCCTGAACCAGTTTGACATGGGACTCTTTGTCGGGAGAGTACAACAAAATATAATCCAAGTACACCAGTGCCCCTTTGAACAAGTGCTTATGCAACACTTAGTTGATTAGATTCATGAAGATCCCTGGAGCCCCCTGAAGGCCGAAGGGCATGACC
Source organism: Gekko gecko (assembly GCA_029375565.1). Classification (NCBI taxonomy): domain Eukaryota; kingdom Metazoa; phylum Chordata; class Lepidosauria; order Squamata; family Gekkonidae; genus Gekko; species Gekko gecko. The sequence continues at coordinate 8,145,396 of JAPDNY010000008.1, forward strand.
AAGTATTCGAACTGCCCTAAGGGGGTGTTGAACGCCGTCTTGTATTCATCCCCCTCCCGGATTCTAACGCGGAAATAGGCATCCCGCAGGTCCAATTTCAAGAATATTTCCCCTTTGGAGACTGCTGCCAGGAGGATTTTAATCAAAGGGAGGGGGTAAGCATTCATGGCTGAGACCACATTCAAGCCCCTATAGTCCGTACACAACCACAAGCCCCCATCCTTCTTTTTCCAGAATAGTATGGGGGCTGCGAAGGGAGAAGAAGCGGGGCGGATGAAGCCCCTAGCTAAGTTTTTGTCAATGAACCTCCGTAACTCCTCCTTTTCTGCTGGGCTCATGGAGTATAGTTTCCTCTTTGGGAGCTTTTGATCTGGCAAGAGTTCGATCACACAGTGTGAATTACGATGGGGGGGCAGCTTGTCAGTCTTCGCCGCCCCAAACACCTGCGCCAAATCTCGGTACTCAGGGGGATTGATTTCAGTTCAGCGCTGGCTAAACCAATCGGCACGCATTGTGATAGGGTTGGTTCTTCCCACGACCTGTCCCAGACATGGGTTGCACAGCGCGGGGACACGAATTTTATGACTCCCTCCTCCCACAGTATGTAAGGGTCATGGGCGTGGAGCCAGGGACTCCCCAGAACCAGTGGGAACCGAGCCGCTGATGTGATGACAAACGCCCAGCGTTCCCAATGCTGGCCTGCCCCCATCCTCAATTGTACTGTCTTGTACTTACAAGGGTCTTTCATAGTCGACCCATCCATTTGGGTGAAAATCAGCGGGTCGGGGAGTTTAACTACTTTCACCCCGAGCCCCGTCACTAAAGAGGGGTGGATCAAGTCTTGCCCACACCCCGAGTCAATCAGCCCCCTTACCCGCACATGGGTATTCAGTTTGGGGTAAATAATAGTCACAGTCACGAAGAAGAGGGGAGGGCAATTGCTCACCGGTTTCTACGCCTTGGAACGTGGGACCTCCTGCTCAGTACTATTCACAGCTTTTTGTTTCCCGCAGGCTGGAAACTCTCCTCACCAGGCGAATCAGTCTCTTCTTCCTGGGCACTAGCTTGCAGTGCCCACGTGGTCTTTGGCCACGTGGTCGGTTTCTTCACCGGAGTCTTGAACCATTTCTTGTTGCCACCCTTCCCTGGGGAAGTTGTAGATCCGGTCTCAGGACACACAGCCACGAAATGGCCCAATTCCCCATATTTGAGGCAAAGCCCCTGCTTCATCCTCTGCTTGCGGGTCCTGTCTTTTGGCTGGAGCATGGGAGCTTTAGGTTTCGCTGGGGGAGGGGTGCTCTTCCCCAGGGTCACGGCGTCATCGATGCGGATGTTGCGGAGACAGCTCTTGGTGTCTGTTGCCTCCTTCATCCAGGCAAGGAGGGATACCAGCTTCACACTGCGGAGGATAGTCCCCCGGATCTCAGGGTTCAAGCCCAACCGATAGTGCTGCACCTGCACCCCATCCAGCCATTCACGAATCTTTGTTGCGTGGCAGCGGAACTCCTCCATGTACTCCCACACCGATTTCTTTCCCTGGTGAAACATACGTAGGAACACCTGGGCTGTCTCACTCGCATTGAAATCTTTGTAATGGGCGCACAGGGCCCACATGAACGCATCAAGTTCATGGAGCTCCCTGCTGTCCTCGTGGTGTAAGTTCATATACCAATCTGCTGCTCCCTCCCGGAGTTGGGAGGCTATAGCATCCACAATGCGCTCTTTGTTGGGGAATAGGTGGCCCCAGTTTTCTATGAACTTTTCGGTTCTCACCAGGAAATAGGACAGCTTCTCTAGGGTGCCATCGAACCTCGCCTCCAGCAGGTCTGCCAGGTTTGGGAATACCCTGCCTGGCCCTCTGGGGATTCCCCTGGATGCCGGAGCGGCCCCCCCCCCCAGTGGGGGTCCCGCTGGTGCAACCGGAGCCACCAGCACCAATGCTGGGATTACTGGTGGAGCAGGTGGTGCCTCTCTGTACCACCTCAGCGATCATCTCTGGCATCTTTCGGAACAAATCTCCCACCATCTTAAGTATTTGCTCCTGGCTGCGCTCCAGCAGCCCAAGTTGCATATCCGTGGATTCTTCAGATTCCACTGGCTGGTGTCGCGGGGCCTCCGCTGCAGGTGCTGTGTTCAACTGGTAGATCGATCGGTCATACTGGCTCTCCCTACAGGGCCCACGGGGGGTCAAGAATCATGTTTCCATAGTCTCTGCTAGTGGTCTTCCCCATTCCCTCCATTTCCTGGGGCACGTAGTCACACTGGCGTATGCCCTGCCAAATGGATCAAAGTAGGCCCCCTCCAACTCCTTGTCCAGGAGCTAGGGGGGCAGAGTGATTGTGGTCAGCACCCTTGTGGTGGGTACCAATGTGACTGGTATTGACGTGGTGGGTACCGTGTCCCCAGATATGGTCACCACCATCTGGTCCTCCTCTTCTTCGCTCATCTCGGTGAGATGAGCAACGGATGGGAGGCATGTTGGGAGGATCACTGACACTCTGCCAGGTTCCCCAGAAAGTCCCTCAAACACCAGGCTTCTTCAGAAGATAGCATTTATTTAGGCAATGCTGGAGACATGTGTACATACTCTGTGTCAGTGATAACTTGAAACAGAAAGCAGGCTAAGTTATACCCCATTCAAACTACCCCCCCCCCCAGCTAAGCCAATAGTTACAGAGCGCGCACGCATGAAAGGCAAGTGGGCAAACATAAGAAAACAACCCAGACCCGTTACATTTCCCAGCATTGTAAGTTAGTGGCTTGAGATCCAAGGTCAGGCAGAGTGATAAGAAGCAGAACAGACGATGGTAAATCACAGTGAGAAAGGAGGCCCCCTCAACTCCCGCATTCCTGTAACAGAGATGGATGCCCCCTGTATTCCAGCTATGGCAGGGTTACCTGACACTTGCAGGCCCCAGATGAACTGTGTTAGGATGTTCTCCTCCACCTTCGTGAACCTGCAATCCATTGCCTGTTGGCGGAGGTCGGCCATGAAGGCGGTGGCCATCTCGCTGGGCTTTTGGAGGTGCACTTGAAAGTCCATTCATTTGGCCATCATTGTGGGCTTGGGTGCATAGTACTTTGTCAAGGCCCCGACAATCTCATCATATGTATTGTCCATGAGCACCTTGTGTGCCAGGAGGCTTTTTGCTAGCCGAATGGTGGCCACTCCACATGTGCTGATGAGGAGAGCCCGTTTCTTGCCTGCATTGGTGACTGCGTTGTAGGTGAAGAAACACGTTAGCTGGTCTACCCACGATTCCCAGAACTCAGGATGTGTGGGGTCGAAGACCTCAAGATGTCCCAGAGTGACAGCCATGACTCTTGCGCAGAGCGGGGAGCAGTGCAGTGCTGCTTGGGAGTGGTGCAGGGTGTGGCGCCTTCCACTGGATCGATGCCCAGTGCTGTGCAGGGTGAAGAGTCAGGATCGCAAGGGCCAACTATATACACCCCACCCAGACATACCCACAGTTCCATTGGGGGGGTTGAATCTCCCACCAAAGGTCCTATTGGAGGACTAAGGGTGGCCTAGGATCCTTGTCCCCTATTGTGTTTGGAACCAAGCTCAGGACTGAGGCCGCGGACCCCTGGTGGTGGTCCACGGACACAACATTAAGTCTGGCTGGGGATGAACGCCATTGCTGTAAAAGCCTTGATGTAAGTGCTTTGCTTTTCCCTCCCAACTCAGTGCCAAAGGAGGCCTTTGGCAGCAGACCCAAGAAGGGGATGCTGCAGGTTGCAGCTCAGAGGAGTGGTGGTGTGGTGGTTGAAAGTGCCACCAAGTCGCGGCTGACTTATGGCAGCCCTGGAGGTTTTTCAAGGCAAGAGACGTCCAGAGCTGGTTGGCCATGGCCTGCCTCTGCTCAGCAACCTGCTTAGCTTCCAAGATCTGGTGACGTCAGGCTCCCACGGGCAATGTTCCCTCTAAGCTGTGGAGTCTTGTGAGCAAAAATTCTTCTTTGTGAGCTGCTGGCATTAAAGTTGTGAGCTAACAATTTGGCTACTGCATAAATTAGTTTGCTCTGGAGCCATCCTTCCTGAGCTAAGACATAAATGTATGAGCCTGAGGCTAAAAAACTGTGAGCTAGCTCACACTAACTCAGCTTAGAGGGAACACTGCCTGCGAGCCATCTGGGTCAGAGCGAAGGGAGGAGAACCTAGGCCTTCTTCTTGCTGGTCTTATCCTTGAATCTACTTTCCTAGGCACATATTTTCCATATCATGGCAAAAAGCAACAGGAAGGAGGGAGAGGCAGCCAGGCCATCCAAGGGACTGCCGGGGGGGCCATAATGAGGACACTGATGGAGGGCAGGGGATGCGCTCAGAAGATGGCTGGCATCAGCTCCTGGGCATGCACAACCACCAGCCGGGTTCAGCCCAAGTCCTAGGGTTGCCAACCTCCAGGTCAAGACCAGAGATCTCCCAGAATAACATCTCCAGATAGATTCAGGTAGGCAGCCCTGTTGGTCTGGATCAATAGAATGAAGGTCGAGTCCAGGGGGGGCACCTTTAAGACCAGCAAAGTTTAATTCTGGGTATAAGCATTCGTGTGCACGCACACTTCATCAGAAACACCTCCACCTATTAATTTCCAATCTCCAGCCTGTACTCTTGAGTCGTGGAGATCTTAAACATGGTAGGATCTCCGGCAATTAAAAAATGGTTTGATCATGAGTGCACCCAAGCGAAATTGACTCTCAGAGAGTACTTGAGGCCTTTGAACAAAATCCAAATCCAACTGCTGAACTAGAATTACAACTTTTAAAAAAGGAATATAAGGAGCTGTTAAAAGCCAAAAAAAGAGCTGCTGATTCCCTCTTATGGCAATCCCTTATTAAGGCCACTAGAGAAAAAGACAATGTCAGCTTCTGAAAAATCATCTCCAATTCACAAATCAAGACTTCTAACCCGGGAACAATGGATGAAACAAGGCCTCTGTCTCTGGTGTGGTGAGTCTGAGCATTTTGCCACCGCGTGCCCGGGAGCAGGAGCATCACCTTCCGCAGGCAAGGGGGAGAAGAAGAGGAGCGACACCCCAGTGAAGAAGCCAACAGCCAAGCTGAGGGTATCGAGAGCATTGCAGGCGAGCCACTGGAGGAAGACTCCCACTCATTGGAAGATGACCCAACCCAGCCGGCAGGAAACGGGAAGGACCTGCTGTGAACAGCGCTGAACAGCAGGTCCCTGAACCCCAGGCGCTGCGATCGGTGAGCAATTACCGTTCCCTCTTCTTTGTGACTGTGACTCTAATCTGCCCGGAATTAAACACCCTTGTGAGGGTAAGGGGGCTGGTTGACTGTGGGTGTGGGCAAGACTTAATCAACCCTTCTTTAGTGACGGGACTGGGGGCAAAATTGGTCAAACTGGCCAACCCCTTGATTTTTGTGCAGATGGATGGGTCCACTATGAAGGATCCTTGCAAATACAAGACTGCCCCGCTCCGCGTGGGGTTAGGGGATCACTGGGAAACCTGGATGTTCGTAGTGACCCCAGCAGCACGGTTCCCGTTGGTGCTAGGTAGTCCCTGGTTCCACGACCATGACCCACACATTCTGTGGGCAGATGGAGTTGTGAATTTCATCTCCCCTCGCTGTAAACCACTCATGGGGGAGACCCCTGGTGGAGCAACCAGTTTCTGCAGGGCTAGCGAGCACGGAGCTAAACTGTATCCCCCAGGAGTACCAGGACTTGACGGCGGTATTTGAGGAGGGGGAAGTGGATGAGCTGCCACCCCATCGAAACTCTGACTGTGTCATTGAACTATTACCTGACCAAAAGCTGCCTAAAGGGAAATTATACTCAATGAGCCCCACTGAGAAAGGGGAGTTAAGGTGGTTCATTGACAAGAACTTGGCTAGAGGATTCATCCGCCCGGCCTCCTCCCCTTGTGTAGCACCAGTGCTCTTCCGGAAGAAGAAGGATGGCGGGTTGAGACTCTGTACTGATTATTGGGGGTTGAATGCTGTGTCGGCAACGAATGCATATCCCCTACCCTTAATCAAAGACCTTCTCGCAGCAGTGGCTGGGGGGGAAATCTTCTCCAAGCTAGACCTGAGGGATGCCCACTTTTGGGTGCGCATCAGAGAAGGGGATGAGTACAAAACGGCATTCAATACCCCTTTAGGTCAGTTTGAATACCTAGTCATGCCGTTCGGACTTCAAGGAGCTCCTGGGGTCTTTATGAACCTCATTAATGAGGTGTTACACAAACATTTATTCAAGGGGGTCCTTATTTTCTTGGATGATATCTTGCTATATTCCCCAGACAAAGAATCTTATGTAAAACTGGTGTGAGAGGTTTTACAAACGTTGCACAAGCACAAGTTGTTTGCCAAGCTATCTAAGTGTGAATTTCACTGTTCTGAGATTTCCTTCCTGGGGTGCAGGACGTGGTGGGGTGGGAGACACCCAAGACCCGCAGACAATTACAGGCATTCCTTGGTTTCACCAATTTCTACAGATCTTTCTTGGCAAATTTTGCGCATGTCTCCCTGCCCCTTACAGACCTACTGAAGACAAAGGGGAAGGGAGCGGACAGTACTCAACCGGGGGCTAAGCTAGACTGGACCCCGGAATGCCAACACGCCTTTGAGAGGTTAAAAGCGCTATTCACCTCCGAGCCCATATTAGCCCACCCGAATGAACTGAAAAAGTTTATTGTCCAGGTTGATGCTTCAGATGTTGCTATGGGTGGCACCATTTTGCAAGAGGGGGAGGATGGGAAACTCCACCCGTTAGCTTACGTCTCTAAAAAGTTTAATGAGACGGAGCAGAACTGGTCAGTTTGGGGTAAGGAAGCAGGAGCAATCAAATTAGCTCTATCTACCTGGAGGCATTGGTTGGAGGGAGCAAGGGTCCCGTTTGAGGTTTGGACTGATCATAAAAACCTTGAGCTCCCGCAGACCCTGCGCAATCTCAATGCCAAACAGCTCCGGTGGGTGGATTTCTTTTCAAAGTTTAACTTCACCCTCCACCATTTCCCGGGTAAAGCGAATTCACTGGCTGATGCCTTGTCACGCCTCCCACAACATGATAGTAAATGGGAGGAGGTCCGGGACTTCATGTTCATGCCCGCCCAGCTGGGAGAAGCAATCATGACATGTAGTCAATCTAAAGCATTGTCTCTTCCTCCCAGAGAGTCATGGGACACTCAGTTCGCCTCCGCCCTCTCTGAGACTGATCGACTGAAAATAGCGAGAGATGGGGGGTTGGAACAAAGGGAGAATGGTTGCTGGTATAAGGGCGGCAAACTGTTTGTGCCAGAGACGCTCAGGGGGGAGATCATGGGCCTGGCGCATGGCTCTAAACTGGCAGGACATTTTGGTTTTGTAAAGTCGCTACAGCTGCTTCAAAGGCAATTCTGGTGGTCAGGCATGCACAAAGATTTATCCTTGTTCATTCAATCATGCCAGATCTGCCTCATGAGTAAACCCCGCCCGAGGAGACCCCCTGGCTTACTCTAGCCTCTCCCTACACCCTCCTGCCCGTGGGAGGTCAATTCTATGGATTTTATCATGGACCTTCCCCCCCAGCAAGGGGAAAACGGTGATTTGGGTGGTGGTAGACTTGTTTTCTAAGCAGGCGCATCTCATACCTTTTAAAGCTGTTCCTACAGCAAAGCAACTTGCCAAGGCATTCCTGCACCACGTGGTGAGGTTGCATACATTGCCACAGAAGGTCATTTCCGACAGAGGGTCCCAATTTGTTTCACAATTCTGGGGTGCGCTCATGAAACTGATTGGGGTGGAACGGGGCCTGAGCAGTGCATATCACCCCGAAACTGATGGCCAGACCGAACGGGTCAATCAAATGCTGGAGCAGTATTTGAGATGCTTTACTAATTTCCAACAGGACGATTGGGAGGGACTATTACCCTTAGCAGAATTCTGCTACAATAACTTGTGTCACTCATCAACAGGTGTCTCGCCTTTCATGGCGGTGCATGGTTATGACGCCCCTCCTCTCCTGTTCCTCACTGCAAAGGACTTGCCTGGGGGGGAGGCGAGGGATTGGTGCAAACAGCTTCAAGCGGCATGGCCGCTCCTTTGTACAACTTTGGATGAGGCTAAAAGGGTCTATAAGGAACAAGCTGATAAGAAACGGGATGGTGGGTGGGTTCCCAAGGTGGGAGATTTTGTGTATGTGTCAACGCAGAATATCAGGGGACTCCAGCCCAGCCGAAAGCTGGATTGGAAGTTTGTAGGTCCTTATGAAATCAAACGCATGAGGTAACTGCTGAATTAATTTTGCCAAAAAATCTGAGTGCTGTTCATCCTGCATTTCATGTCAGATTATTATGGCGTGACCCTGGAGAGAATGCGTGGCGCCCGCACTGAGCAACACCTCCTCCCCTCATGGTGGGGGTGGAGCCACACTATGAAGTTTCTGAAGTCCTGGACTCTAAAGTCTCACGTAACAAATTGTATTATTTGATTGAGTGGGTGGACTTTGGCCCTGAAACTACCCTATTAATATCACAATTGAAATCTGGGAAAGCCCCAGGAGGTGACTTTATAGTTGCTGAGCTTTTAAAATCGCACATAGATTTGTGGGCCCCAGTCCTAGCAAATCTTTTCTCCTATATAGATACCTCAACTCAAATTCCTAAAGACTGGGGCTTGGCTATAATTGTCCCTTTATTTAAAAAGGGTAGCTCCTATGATCCATCGAACTACAGCCCAATTAGTCTGAATGTGATTTGTAAGTTATATACTAAACACCTATGTCAGAAGTTGTGTGAATGGTTAGATCATAGCAACTTACTTGAAATTGAACAAGCTGGTTTCACACCTGGGCGCACTACTATTGATCATTGCTTGGTCCTAGATTATTTTATCTTTAAATATGTGAAACATCGGAAGAATACCTTGTATGCGGCCTTTGTGGACCTCAAGGCGGCCTTTGATTCTGTTTCTAGGGGAAGGCTTTGGGCCAAATTGGCTGACATGGGTATCGATAGAAGGCTATTGCTTCTATTAATTAAACTGCATGAAAATAATAACATCCAAGTAAGACTCACACAAGATGGGAAACTATCGAAAAGAATTCCAGTGCAAAAAGGAGTCAGACACGGTTGCCTTTGGCTCCCTTCTTATTTAACATCTATGTTAACTCTTTAATCACACACCTTCATTCAATTGATACTCATGCTCCCTCATTCTCAGGCAGCAGAAAGGTTTCAATCTTAATGTATGTTGACGATGCTGTTCTTTTATCCCAGACAAGGATTGGCCTGAAACGAGCCCTGATAAAATTTAAAGAGCAATGTGACACCAAATTATTAACTATTAATTTTGCTAATTGTCCGTTTTGGTAACTCATTCAGGAAGTTTAACTGGAATATTAAAAGAAATGCCATAGATCAAGTTAAGAACTTCCAATATTTAGGCATTACGTTTTCTTATAATTCCAAATTCTCTGCACATCTGTCCTCATCAGCTAACTCGGCAGAGAGAAGTGCAAATGCCATTCTTAGATTATTTAGAAGGAAAGGTGCAGATTTTCTTCCCATGGCTTTAAAAACCTTTAAAAACCTTTCAGGCAAAATCATTGGCTCAACTCCTGTATGGTCACAAATTGGACTTTCTGCCAATCTAAAGACCCTTGAAAGGGTTCAGTCAAAATTTCTTAGATCTCTATTTGGTGTCCCTAGAAGCACTTCTAATGTAACACTTAGGCAAGAGGCTGGGCTACTCAGAGTTGAAGCAAAGGTCTGGGAGCAGGCTATAACACTCTGGATAAAAATTCATTACAGCCCAAAGGGTTTAATACCTTACCTTTTAGCCTCGGATCCTTACCCTGCCTGGTCCACACAAATTCTTAATAAGTTAAATCAGATCGGCCTATTCCCAGATCTCTTCTATAGAAGCCTATGCAAGGCAAGAACAGCTGTTGCACAGAGGCTCCATGATATTGAATTACAAAATGAAGAAGCTTTGCTACCCAAGGACTACAGAAATATAAAATCTTGGCCTAATTTTACTGCTGCCCTTTATTTATTTAACATTACCTATGAGCATTATAGATGAGCCTTTTCCAGAGCCCATTTTGAGGCACTCCCTTCCGCTGTACTGCAAGGTAAATTCACTCGAGTTCCAATGCATGAACGTAGATGCCCACGCCTGGCTAACATGGTGGAATCAGTTACTCATGTCCTCCTGTTCTGCAGATTCTATCAGGAGGAACGAGAGCATCTTATACTGCCCCTTCTGTTAACCCTCTGCAGTCTTATCTTGACTTTAGGCCAGAAGTCCTTTGTAAATTCCTCTTAGAAGGTGTTCAGAGCTCAGTGACTTATGCTGTGGCAAAATTTTGTTGCTTAGCTATCAGGAAGCGCAAACTTATTTTAACTGGGAAAACTGTATGATTCTCTTATTAATATTATTCTATTTTACGAATTGTATTAATTTTCTCATGTTAATATTTTTTAACTTTCCCCATGTTAATGTTTTTATACTATTCCTATGTTATTACTGTTTTAATCCTTCTTATATTAGAATTGTACTGTTTTACTGGCTCTTGCTGTAATAAATTTGATTGATTGATTGATTGATTGAAAGATCTCCAGATGACAGAAATCAGTCTTCCTGGGGACAGTGGCTGCTTTGGAGGGTGGGCTCCATGGCGTTACATTCCTGTTGGGGCCCTTCCCCTCCCCAAATCCCACCCTCCCTGGGCTGCACCCTCAAATCTTCAGGAATTTCCCAGCTCTAAGTTGCCAACCCTGAGGTAGACTTGATCCTGAGCAGTGATAGCAAAAGCCCAGAAGGGGAAGGACACACACCTTGTCGTTGTAGTTACCAAGTAGCTTCCCATCAAGTAGCTTCTGACTTATGGTGACCCTATGAATTAATATTTTTCAAAATGTCCTCCTGTTAATGGTCTTGCTCAGGTCGATCCATCTCCGGTTGGGTCTTCCTCTTTTCCTGCTGCCCCTAGCGTTGTTGTCTTTTCCGGTGGTTCTTGCCTTCTCATAACCAAAGTACAATAGGCTCAGTTTTGACATCTTAGCTTCTAGGATAACCTGAGGCTTGATTTGATCTAGAGCCTGCTGACTTTTCTCTTAGAGGTCCACGGAATCCATGAAACAATGCCACATTTCAAATGAATCCACTTTCTTCATTGTCCAGTCTTCACACCCATATCTAATAATGGGGAATACTGTGGCATGAATTAATTTGATCTTTAGCCACCAGCAGCACATCCTGACACTTAAGGGTCTTTTCCAGCTCCATCGTTTATAGCTGACCTCTGCAGTCTCCATCTCCTTCTGACCTGGGTTGCAGTCTCCCTTTTTGTTGATGATGGATGGAGCCAAGGAGGAGAAGATCTTGAGCAATTCCCATTTCTTCATCGTCAGCCTTCAAGTTGTATCATTCCACAGTAGTCGTTACTTTTGTCTTCTTGATGTTCAGCTCTATACCTGCTTTGGCACTTTAACTGCAGCAGTGGCCATTTCACATCTTCATTGTCTTCAGCCAGTAATGTTGTTTCATCTGTGCATCTCAAATTGTTCCTTTCACCAATTTTCACTCCATCTTCATCTAACTCTAATCCATGTCTCCTTATGATATGTTCTGCATACAGATTGAACAGACAGGGAGATAAAATGCAGAGCCAGTTTGGTGTCGTGGTTACGTGCGTGGACTCTAATCAGGGAGAACCGGGTTTGATTCCCCACTCATCCACTTGCACCTGTTGGATGACCTTGGGCAAACCGTAGTTCTGGCACAGCTGTTCTTGAAAAAAGAGCAGTTTCTGTCAGAGCACTCTCAGCCCCACCTACCTCACAGGGTGTCTGCTGTGGGGAGGGGAAGGGAAAGGAGTTTGTAAGCCGCTCTGAGACTCCTTTGGGTAGTGAAGGGCAGTGTATAAATCCAATCTCTTCTACTTCTTGTCTGATTGATTGTCTTTGCCAATCAAAAACCATTCTATTTTCTCCATATTCTGTCCTAACAGCAGGTTGAGCATTAAACCAATCATAACTTTTCAGGATCCACATAGTCAACAGCTTTGCTGTAATCTATGAAACACAGGGGCTTCCGGTCGGAGTTAAAATGGCGAGTTGACGCACTCTGCGAACTGTGCAGAGTGGACGATAGCTCCTTTTGACAGTTTGGACCCTTTTCTGGTCCAACGCAGCACTCCCTAGGTGGGGGGGTGGCAAGCAAGCAGCCAAGTCCAAGCGGGAGTTGAGATTGGCATGGGCAGGCTTCGGAGGAAGTCTGTTTATGCTTTGATCCCCTCCCACGAAGCGGGCAGTTGCGAGACAACACTACAGGAGCTAATCAGGCTGACAATTCAGCATAAACCCGTCATCTACCGACCTCTTTACCATCAAAGTCAACATTAAGCTAAGAAGAAGCAATGCGAAACCCCGAGATTGAACTGTAAGGTAACAAAGAACTTTTGCTTACCGGTTTGAAGACATAGAGAGATTTGAATCAAGCAGCTTAGCACACAAAAGCATTTCTGATGTAATCCGCTTTGTTTGGAACTTAAAGAAGCTTTCTAGAACAGGAAAATAGCGAAAAAGAAACTTTTGTTTTGCATTCCTGTTGTTAGTTAGAGATTAACGGCAAGCTGTAAAAACGAAACTGATGTGAATCTGTGCTACCAAAAACAAGTTCCGGCTGAGAAAAGACGAGTTTGGGGCAAGAGAGGCATTTCAAAAGACTGAGTCACCGGAAGGAGTAGGAAGAGTTAGTGCGCTGCACAGGAAGTTGGATTTTCGGGACAGACATCCAACCGGAAGTTACAAAATAGCCTACTCTTGCCAAAAAACCATAGAGAAATTGCGCCCGCCATTTTGAGGAGGACTAATTTTTTAAAATTGAATTTGAACTATAAAATTAAAGAGAAGAAACATATAAAGGCGGCGGTTTGACGGAATACTTAGAAGAAAAGAGATTTGGTGATATTTAAAAGTTTTCAAAATGGATTTGAGGCCAAGACAAAGGGCCGCCTCTACATCAAGTCCCAGAATGGCAGCAAAGGACAAAAAAGAATGGCAGGCAGCAATAGAGGCTATGGAGAGGAGAATGATGGAGGCAGTGCAGAATCTTGGGAAACAAATGGAATTACAGACTAAACAAATGGAATTACAGATGAAACAACAAATGGAAAAGCAATTGGAGCAAATAGAACAAGTACAAGTGCAAGTACAAGAGAAGATTATGGCAGATATGAAAGAACTGGTCCTAGCAGAAGTGGCAGAGTTTAAAAAAGATACAGAAGAAGTCAAAAAAGAAGTCCAAGGTTTAGCAGCTAAGTCGACGGAGCTAGAACAAAAAATTAAAAATACCCTCCAGGAGAACACAAGGCTAGAATCAATGATGGAGTACAGAGCTACACAAAACCACCTGAGGCTAAGAGGAATTGAGGAGGCAGAAGACCAAGATATACGTGCGTTGGTAATAACAACATTGACGGCATATATTGGTGAGGATCAAGGAGATCTAGACTCAGATTTCGACTTAATTTACAAAGTAAACTCAACGTATGCTCAGAGGAAAAAATTACCCAGAGATGTCATTATGCAGTTTGTGACAAGAAAAATGAAAGGATATTTTCAAGAAGCAATTCACACAACCGTTGGAAATTGACGGCAAAAAGATAATAATACTAAGAGAAATCCCAAGGGTGATGTTGCAAGACAGAAAGAAATATAAAAAATTGGTCGACAAATTAAAGGCAATGGGAATTAGATTCAGATGGGAAATACCTCAAGGATTGTCATTTACATACAACTGAGTGAGATTCACGATTAAATCAGAAGGAGACCTGTATAGGTTTAAAGAAAACAATTTTGAAGAGTTTTTGGATATATAAATCAAGACACCATGGATTACAAATTGCTATCTTGGAATGTAAATGGACTTAATTCACCTAATAAAAGAAAATTAGTAAATCATTGGCTGGAAAAACAAAAGAGCAATATAATTTGTTTGCAGGAAACTCATATCAGAAAACAGGACTATAAATATGTGATAAATAAGAAATTGGGAGAAGAATTTTTTTCACTGGCGACTAAAAAGAATAAAGGAACAGTGATCTATATCAAAAAAGAATTGGAACCCAAGCAAATTTTTGTGGACAATGATGGGAGGTATATTGGAGTAGAAATAATGCTACACAGGAAAAAGACTTTGATTGTAAATTTGTATGCACCCAATGGAGCTAAAGAAATTTTTTTCAAAGATTTGACAAATGAGATGGAACAATTAACTTATGATCAGGTAATCTTCGCAGGAGATTTTAATGGTACAGTGAACAACTTACTGGACAGACATTCTAAAAAAGTTGGAGATGCGGCGGGGAAATTACCAAAAATTTTCTTTAAACTGATGAGACAAGAGAAGCTGGAAGATGTTTGGAGAAAATGGAATCCCAAAGCAAAAGACTATACTTTTTACTCCAACAGACATGACTCTTTCTCAAGGATTGATATGATTTGGATGTCGGAGGAGTTAGCATCAAAGACTCAAAAGATTGAAATCTTAACAAAAAATAATTCTGACCACAGCCCCTTACTTTGGATGGTGAGAGAAAAACCCAAACAATTATACTGGAAAATTAATGAGGACTTATTAGATAGAAAAACAGTTAATGAGACATTGCGTAGGGAAACACAGAACTTTTTTGAAACAAATTTGAACAAAGGTACGGAATTACAAATTGTTTGGGATGCATATAAAGCGGTCATAAGGGGACTGCTTATTTCATTAAACACCAAAGATAGAAAGCAAAGATTGCAACAACAAAATGATTTACAGGAAAAGATCCAACAGAAAGAAAAAGAGTTAAAGAAAAAGCCAGGGAAGAAAAAGTTTATAAGGGAAATTCACATGTTACAAGACCAGCTAAATGTATTGTCAAATCAAGAATTGTATTGGAATTTAAAGAAGTTACAGCAGAAATCATTTGAGGGTGCGAATAAACCTGGAAAGTTTTTAGCATGGCAACTGAAAAATAGACGTGAAAGAAATTTTATAAACAAAATAATAGAAGACGGAAAGGATATTGTGGACTTGAATGGCTTAAAGAGAGTCTTTTTCAATTTTTATGCCAAACTGTTTCAAAAGAAATGTATTGATTCACAGAAACTTAAGAAATATTTGGAGAATATTGAAGTACCAACATTGGGACAACAAATGAAAGAAGTGCTTAATGGTCCAATTAAAAATGAAGAAACTGTCAGTGCGATAGAAGAAGCAAAATTGGGGAAAGCTCCAGGTCCAGATGGATTTACTGCAAAATTTTACAAAAAATTAAAGAATGAGCTAACCCCAATTTTTGTACTTTTGTCAAATGAAATAAGAGAGACAAAACGGATTCCAGAGTCATGGAAAGAAGCAAATGTCTCGCTTATACCCAAAGAAGGTTTAGACCTAACTAATGTGAAGAACTACAGACCAACATCCCTCCTGAATAATGACTACAAATTGTTTGCTAAAGTAATTTCTGAAAGGTTGAAAAAGTATTTGAAAGATGTTATAACAGAAGAACAAGCTGGTTTTCTACTGAATAGACAAATCAGAGACAATTTAAGAGTGGTGATAGATGCAATTGAATATTGTGATAAACACCCTGAAAAAGAAGTTGGATTTCTCTTTTTGGATGCAGAAAAAGCTTTTGATAATTTGAACTGGGACTTTATGCTGCAAGTGATAGAGAAAATGGAAATAGGTCAATCGTTTTTAAACATGATTATGGCAATTTATTCGGACCAAAAAGCGGCATTGAACGTAAATAAAGAAAAAACGGAATATTTTAAAGTGCAAAAAGGGACCAGACAAGGCTGCCCCCTATCTCCACTATTGTTTATTTGGATATTGGAAGTATTATTGGGGAAAATAAAAGAAGACAAGAATATTAAAGGATTGACAACGAGAGGCTTTACATATAAATATAGAGCCTTTGCGGATGATGTAATGTTTATGATTCAAGATCCAATAGAGAATATATCACGACTGATGCAAAAAATTAATGATTTTGGAGACTTGGCCGGTTTTTATGTTAACAAAAGTAAAACAAAGGTGATGTGTAAAAATATGACAAAACAGAAGCAAATGGAACTTCAGGAGAAAATCCAGTGTGAAGTGGTTACAAAGACAAAGTATTTAGGGATTGAATTGACTATGAAAAATATAGATCTATTTAAAAATAATTATGAAAAAATTTGGTATAAGATTCAACAAGATATGAAAAAATGGGACACTTTAAATTTATCACTAATGGGAAGGATTGCAACAGTCAAAATGAATATTTTGCCTCGGTTAATGTTTTTGTTTCAGACTATCCCAATACTACAACAAAGTAAGATACTGGATGGATGGCAGAAAGAAATATCAAAATTTTTGTGGGCAGGAAGAAAACCAAGAATTAAAATGAAAATTCTATGTGACGCTAAGGAAAGAGGAGGATTTCAACTACCAAATCTTAGACTTTATTATGATGCTATCTGCTTAACGTGGATAGAACAATGGATTAACATTGAAAATATGAAGTTGTTGGCATTAGAAGGTCATGATAACAAGTTTGGATGGCATGCATATTTATGGTACGAAAAATAAAAAATCGACAATTTTTTTAACACCACTTTATTAGGCGATCACTGTTCGAGATATAAAAAATTCTTTTATGAAGAACGACCACTTTGGATAGTGCTGGCAGAAGTGATCAAACCATATTCGAGACATGAAGGATTAGACTGGTTACCGTACAGAAATCTTTTAAAATCTGATGGGAAAAGTTTTGTTATGAGAGACAGAGATGATGTGGAATTTGATTATGATTGGTTGAATTATAGACAGATCTATGATTTGTTTAAAACTGATAAGAGAAAACATGGCTTTAGGGCAAAGAATAATGAAATTGAGACTATATGGGTGGAAAAGGGAAAAAAATGATTTCAAAAATATACAAGGTTTTACTGAAGTGGTATACAGAAGATGAAATTGTAAAAGAACAAATGATAAAATGGGCGGTAAATGTAAATAATGAAATAACTATGGCATCATGGGAATGTCTGTGGAAAAAAATCAATGAAAATTTCAACCTGTGTTAATGTTAAAGAGAATTGTTATAAAATGATGTATAGATGGTATATGACTCCAAAGAAAATCGCTAATATAAATGAGAGTATGTCTAGCGAATGTTGGAAATGTAGAAAGAAAGAGGGCTCATTTTACCATATGTGGTGGACGTGTGATAAAGCCATGAGTTATTGGTCAGAGATTCATAATGAAATACAGAAGATTTTGAAATGTACTTTTAAGAAAGATCCACAAATCTTGTTGTTAGGTCTTAAACTGGAAGAATTAAATGTAACCAAGAGAACATTGTTATGGTACTTGGTCACAACAGCTAGAATGACTTATGCACAATTCTGGAAACAAGAAAAGATTCCTGAAACATGGGAATGGATTAAGAAGATGCTTTTTATGGCTGAAATGGACAAAATGACAAGAAAGCTTAATAACGAAGAAGATGAAACATTTTTTGAAGAATGGAAAGATTTTAAAGACTATCTTGAGAAAAATTGGGATGTTAAAAATAGATTGATTTGCTTTGACAGTTATTAAGGAGAAAATAAGAAAAAGAATGATAAGATTGCTAAAATGTTACCTAATTTGATAATGGAAATGACATATTTTGTGAATGGTAATTAGATAATAGAGTTTATAAGGGGGTAAGAGCATTGCAGGAAGCCTTGTACTGGGGGGAGTGGGGAGAAAAGAAAAAAGGTATGTGGTATCTATAAGATGGAATTTTAACTATGTGAAACATATCCTATAATAAAATGTTTTTTTTAAAAAAAATCTATGAAACATAAATTGATTTTCTTCTGATTATCTTATATGTTCCAGTAACCAATGTAGTTTTGAAATATGATCTCTAATGCCGCCTCTTTTTCTGAATCCAATTTGAACTTGTGGCATTTCTCATTTCATATATGGTAACAGTCTTTGTTGTAAGAGTCTGAGCATCACTTTATTTGCATGAGAAATTAATGATGGTTGCTGCAGTCTTTGACATCTCCTTTTTCATAACTATTTCCAGTCCATAGGCCATTGTTTAGTTTCCATCTTTGTTGGCATATTCTTATTAAGACTTTTATAGACTCCATTTCTGTGGCTTGACATATCGATATCCCATATATTCCTGGTGATTTGTTTCTACCAATTGCTTTCAGTGCAACTTTCACTTCACTTTCTAAAATTGGTTCTTCTTCAAAAATTTCTTTGTTGAAGGAATGTGTCATCCTTTCATCTCTTCTGTATAGTTCCTCAGTGTATTGTTCCCATCTTTATTTTGTTTTGTTCATGTATTTCCATGTTGATCTTTCAGCATGCCTAACTGCGCTTTAAATTTCCACTTGAGTTCTTGGATCTTGTGAGACAGATCTCTTGTTCTTCCTTTTTTCTTGCTTTCCTCTACTTCTTTACACTGGTTACTGTAACAGTTCTCTTTGTCTCTATGTGCAGATCACTGGGATGCAGCATTCTGATTCTGTTTCTGTTGCTTTTTACTTTTGCTTCCCATCTGTCTTTTTATCAGTTTTAAGAGTTTCATCAGTTATCCACTGAGGCTTTTCATTGCTTTTGGCTACAGGAAAAATCTTTCTGCATTCTTCCTCAATAATTGCCCCTGGCTGCTTTTGGTACATCTTGCCTCACTATTAGAGCAAAGGTATTTCTTCTGAGTTTGTCATTGCCAGAGTAAAACACCTCATAATTTCCTAATGTCAAGTTCTCCAGATAGTCAGTCAAACACCAGGCTTCGTAAGAAGATAGTGTTTATTGAGACTAAACATAGAGCTGCATGAACACATACTTTGTCAGTGATACTGGGTGATACAGAACAGCATCAATTATAGCTCATTTGAAATGCCCACCTATACTACAAGCCAATGGTTACACATCGTGTGCGTGGCAAAGCATAAAATTAACAGCTCACCAGAAATATCCACAAAAGCCAGATCAGCTTGGGACCCAAGGTCAACTGTGTAGATAAGAGGCTGCGCAGACACAGTAATTTAGAGCGCCTGGAGACAGTGTGTTACTCCCGCATTCCAGAACAGTGAAAGATGTTTGGAGATGTCTCTCCCCCACCCCCATCCTCAGCAATGGCAGGTTACCTGACACCTAACAATGTCCTAATCTAATCCACTTTTGCAGAAGAAAAAAGTAAGAGTCCAGTAGCACCTTAAAGGCTAACAAAATTTGTGGCAGGGTATGAGTTTTCTTGTGAAGTGAGCAGTGACATGAAATCTCATACCCTACCACAAATTTTGGGCTACCCATCTTGATCTCAATCCACTTTAGTTAACTCACACCCAAGATTACAATGTTTAAATATTCTATTTCTCTCTTTCCTACATGTTCCTCTTATATATGCTGTACAGCTTTGGGCTTTCATTTTGCATTATGTATATCAACGACTTTGTGTCTTTTTGGCTTTAATCTGATTGCATCATTAAGAACAGTGCTGTTTGTACTTGTCCTTTGCTTTCCCCCAGCAACGAATCAAGTGCTTTCCAGCCTGGGGGTCCTCGCTTCCAGCACTATATCTCTTTTCATTTTGGATTGTCTCATCGTTGGGTTTTCAAAGTACAAGATGATCAGAATTGCCTTCTTCTGTGCAGTACTCACCAGGGTGACGGCCATCGTCTGTGACAGATCCTCCACCAGGGTCACCTTCAAGAAGCCCTCTGCCCCATCCCCATTGGACTGTTCCTTCTCTTCTGCTGACGTGGCTGTCGATTCCTGAAGGGGGCAGGTGCCTCTAAGGCCCTTTCTGCCCTCTCCTCTGAATCCATGTTCACCCCCGTGTCCTCCAAGCAATTCTGCACTAAAATCAAATCCAGCCTTCTTTTTAATCCAGTTTTTTCCCCCATTCTGCACTAAAACCGAATTCAGGGTTCTTTGTATTCTGGGTTTTCTCTCCATTCTGCATCACATTCCCTCCCTTCGGTAGTCAGCCTGCTGTTGCCCTGGGTTATTTGGATGCTGTTTTGCTCTGGGTTTAAATTGCCTCGACTCAAACACTCAAACTCTGAGAGACTCAGCGAGGAGTTTTGACTCTTGACAGACTCTAAACTCCTGAAGATGTTGCTCTCAGCTTTACTGACACACAGAAAGCCCCTCATGCTGTGAAGGTGTGTATCCAAACACATTTTATCATCTCCTGTATTGTACTTACTTGCTTATCACCCTCCATGTGGGGTCTGGCATTCTCCTTGAGTTAGAACTGATCTCTAGTTTCCCTGCAGGAAATGGTTATCTTGGAGCTGTCAGGTTCTCCAGAAAGTCAGTCAAACACCAGGCTTCATAAAGAAGATAGTGTTTATTGAAAGCAGTTCTAAGAGACACGGTAACACTTCATTGTCAGTGATAACTAAATCTAAAAAGGCACCCATAGTTATACCAGCTCGAAATGCCCCCCCCCTTCTATCTACCAATAGTTGCCCAGCCCGCACGGGAAAAGGTGTGAAAGCAATAAAGCAATAAATAACCAAAACGCCCAAGAGCTGTCCCAAACAAAGGAAAAGACTCTGTGAGACCCAAGGACATTTGGTGAGATAACAGATTGCCCAGGTGGTGTAACTCTGAGTCTCTTAGGCAACCTGTACACCTCCCTACATTCCAGAGCATGAAAAGTTGCAGACCATCCCTCCCTCCTACCCTTCCATCCATCTGATGTCAGGATTACCTGACAGGAGCATAGACTCTATGGCATTATACCTTGCTAATGTTTCCTCTCCGCAAACTATGTTGGTCCTTCCAGATTTCCAGGAATTTCCCAACCCGAAGTTGGCAACCCTACCTATGACTGTCTGCCTGCATCCCCCTTTCCCCCTGGCCTTTCCTCCTCAGTCTTCTGGCTGCTCTACAGACTGAGGACAAACCTGGAACAAATAAAACACTTCCAAAATCTGAATTCTGCATTCTGATCGCCAGCTTATTGCAAGACTCGTCTAATGCTGCAGCACGCAATCCAAGGCAAGCAGAACTATGCAAACATGAGGAATAGGAAATATCACATCTCCAGGCAGGCTTTGCTTGCAAATTGTGGTGGTTTTATTAATTAAGCTGCCTTGAGCTCTGCAAGGAAGAAAGGCGGCTAATACATGCTTTACATAAACAAGTAAAATAAAATTACTTTTAAATACAACTACCCTGCTGCAAGGGCAACTCCTACGGCCAGGTACTCATGAATGGGGGATCATGCAGGCCATTTGGGAAAACCAAGCTGCAGACTGCAAATCCAGGGATGCCATGGCAGAAATGTCAAAACGCATGCAGAGTAAATCAGTCAAGGATGTGAGCCAAACCACAGACTACAACTGAAGCTGAAGTGTGGATCATATAGAAAAAGAGTTAAGCATGTAGAAAATATTTATGCATTTGACAGATAGTGAACAGAAAGAAAGACAGCTTGATCAATGCAAATAATTTTATCTCCTGTATGTACACAAAGAGAGGGAGAGATCAGTGGCACTTGTCAGATCTTGGAAGCCAAGCAGGGTCAGCCCTGGTTAGTCTTTGGGTGGGAGACCCCCAAGGAAATCCAGGGTCCCTACACAGGGGCAGGCAAATGGCACACCACCTCTGAATGTCTCTTGTCTTGAAAACCCCTTGAAGGGGTCCCCATAAGTTGGCTGTGACTTGACGGCACTTTATTATCTGACTCCTGGTCAAAAGACTCCCAACAACACTCTCTTCGGCAGTGATTTGTTTATTGAGATATCGGCACTATCCAGGTTGGAACAGTACCGTGTCAGAACTGAGGATTTTGGTGGTAACTTCTACAGATATAGAAGTTCTTTTCTTGACATCCTGTCCAGGAAGTTTTCTACTCCAGTATGAAATGAAGGGTAACAATCTTTGCATAACCCGAATATCCATTTTGTTGAAGTCTTTCTGTTTTAAAAACCAATATTTTATTTATCAATATAAGTTGCCAAATTTTATGCAGCCACGTTTCCATACTGGATAAAGATTGTGGCTTCCAGTGCTGAGCAAGAAGCATCCTAGTTGCAAGAATTAAATGTTTCAGAAGATGTTATTGTTTTTTAGACACCTTACTAGCAGTGTTTCCTCTAAGCTGAGTTAGTGTGAGCTAGCTGACAGTTTTTTAGCCTCCAGCTCACACATTTTTGTCTTAGCTCAGGGAAGGATGGCTCCAGAGCAAACTAATTTATGCAGTATCCAAATCACTCACAACTTTAATACCA
This sequence comes from Gekko gecko, assembly GCA_029375565.1. NCBI lineage: Eukaryota > Metazoa > Chordata > Lepidosauria > Squamata > Gekkonidae > Gekko > Gekko gecko. The sequence continues at coordinate 8,167,636 of JAPDNY010000008.1, forward strand.
GTAGCTCACAAAGTAGAATTTTTGCTCACAAGATTCCACAGCTTAGAGGAAGCATTGCTTACCAGTACAATAAGCTCATAAATGCATTAGAGAAGACATTTCCATATTAAAACGCAACATCTCCCAACTACTGTTATGAATTTTCCTACTCCCTGGCATCCCCCCAATACATTCCCAAAAGAATCCAGTTGACATCAGTCAGTCAGTCAACCTTTATTGGCATAGATAAAATTCAGCATGGATCACATTTTGAAATGCATATCAAAAATATGTAAATGTAAAACAATGAACCCACCAGAGCTTTGACCTTATATTCTCTTACCCTCATTGCGATGGAGAGAAATTGTGCCACTGAGAAAGTAATGTGGGGGTGGAGATCTGATAAAAGGGAAGATATAAAGTCTCTCTTCAGATAGACTCTGCTTATTGTGCAGGAGTGGGCCTGATTAGAACATCCCGAATCCTATTATAAAATTCGCAGCTGAGCAAGACGTGAGCAATCGATCCTGGGTTCCTGCTGTTGAATGGGCAGGTCCTTTCAGGGTAGGGGGGATTGGCAAATCTACCATAAAGGACCTCTGACTGTAGGGCATCAAAGCATGCTGGCATAAAAGCTCGTCTTCGTGATGAAGCGGTGAGTTGTAAAAAATAATCAGCCATTCTCTGTCGAAAGAGGGAGTCGTGGTGGAACTCCATCAGTCTCTGTTGATGCTGACCCCGGTGGCCCCACTGAGGTCCCATGAGGGGAGAGAGGCCAGGAGTGGCCCCAGGGACATGAAGGTGCCTTCTACTGAATCAGACCCCCCTCCCCGGGTCCCTCAGGGTCTGCACTGCCTACTCAGACTGGCCTCAGCTCTCCAGGGTCTCAGGTGGCGGTCTTTCAAGTCACCTGTTGCTGAGTCCTTTTCCACCAGAGAAGCCAGCGGTTGAACCTGGGGCCTTCTGCGTAACAAGCAGATGTTCTCCCACTGAGCCACGGCCCGTCCCAAACGTTTGTGGCCAGGAGTAGCCGCTGTGGGACTGGAGGGTCAGCAGAAAATCCCACTGCAATTCCAAGGCAAAATGAGATGACTGGCTTCAAGCCTGAGAAACCCAGCACCAAAGGGCAGCACTGGGGAGCAAGTTATGATCCGTGGGGTTGGGACTCCACATGCCAGGTTAGTTAGAAGTCACCTCCAAAGTGGGTGAACCAGGAGTGCTACTTATGCTCACGGCTATTTTTGGGCAGGAACGCACAGGAACGGAGTTCTGGCTGGCTCCCGAGTTGGCTACGCCCAGCAGGAACTAATTAACATAATAGGCCACGCCCGACAGCAGAAACTCATTAGGATTGGCTACATGAGGGGTGTGTGGCCTAACATGCAAAGGAGCTCCTGCTACAAAAAAAGCCCTGGGTTTTGACAACAAACAAGGTAAACAGAATAAGAAGCAAAAGGTGGGTGTGGCTGGATGACCACACTTCAGGTAACAGGGGGGTATGGCCTACTAGGCTAATGAGCTGTGCTATCAGGGGTGTGGCCTAATATGCTAATTTTACTGTTGGGTGTAGCCTATTATGCTAATGAGTTCCTGCTGGGCTTTTTCTACACAAAAAGCCCTGCTTATGCTCAAACCTCAGCTTAATGCTCTGCATTTGCAAGGGGGAGTTCAAAAAAATTGTGATCGTCTAAGTAATTTTAAAAACTAAGATGAGATCTCTGAGACCTGTGGGAATCCAAGCTGGAGTTGGCAACCCTCAGGGGAGAGGAGATTGGCTCTGTCAGCCGCGGCATCAAAGCCCATGAGCAGTTGTGTTCTCTTTAAAATGCTAATAAGGGTTGGGGAGCCTGATTCCGATGAGTGAGGAGAGGTTGAAAGTTAAATCTCCTCTCCCCGTCCTGCATGGATCAGATCCACGTGAAGTCTGCACATGCACACAATTTACCTTTGACAGGTGGAGGGATGAGCATGGCCTTCATTGCACCTGTCCTGGGTTCCTTGGGTGGCAGTCCAAGCAAGGGCCTTCTCAGCAGTGGCGCCTCAGTCTTCAGATTCCCTCCTTGTCTTCCACCAATGGTTTTGCTTGGTGTCCCCTTGCTGACTCTCCTTCTCGCCTGTGATTTTTGTTTAATTGTTGTTTTAATTGTTCTCAGGGCTTTTTATTTTTTTTTTTTTTACAAAAAAGAGGTGCCAGAACTCTCAAGAGGGAAATGAAATTTTCAGTCTGTATACTGAAAATTCACAAAGTTTTAAACATTTTAAAAGAATTTTGTCGAAGAGGTTCTGGAACTCTGTTCCAGCACATCCCCTAAGAAAAAAGCCCCGATTGTTTTATAGTTGTGTGTTTTTAAAGCTGGTTTTAATGCTTTTGGCTGTTAGAGCCCTAAGTTGGATGGAAAGGCAGCATTAAAGTGTTTTAAATAAAATAACTAGATGCCCTTCTAGAAAGCTAAAAATCCTACATTGTGAATCCATTGGGTAGAATCCTGCTGGGGCACTTCTGTAAGCCAAAAGACTAAAGGTTTGCTTATAATGAGATCCAGGGGAATGGGAGAGGCCTAAACTGCCCCAGACTCTCCGTCTGACTCCCAGGTCTGAGTCAAAGGCCAGGGACGTGAAGGGTGTAGTGAGCAGGACTTCCTATTGGGAGACACGCGGTGGCCATAACTGCCCAGAACTAGGCAGGGAGGGTAGGGGTGTCAGTTTCTACTTCTGGATACAGTTGAGGATTTCCGCCGCAGGAAATGCAGAACAAGGCATGGGACACCCTCTTTCCATCAGAGACTGCATTCTTCTACTGTCCAGACCAGTTCTGGATGCCGGCTTCTTATGAGGCATGGATCAGTGAGGAGGACAAAGAAGCAGGGGACTGAAGGGGAGAGGAGGTTCAGTGGCTGACCCGTCATCTTCATGGACTTTGCTGCTCCTCCACAGTCTGGGGTGACACTAGTTCAAGTCCTTGCTGCATTAGTTGCTCTGGCATCCCCCCCCTCAGGGGGGGCAATGCAAAGCCACCACCAAAAACAAGGAGGGAAGAAAGCCTAAAAGGGTGAAGAAGGATTTTCATTATGAAGTTAATTAGCTTCTGAGCCAAGCTGCACCTTTTCAAGAGGAGGAATTAGAGGGATTTAATTGCTTTATCAGCCTTCTCTTTGATTTTCAGCAATCAGGCTGATTCCATTTAATTTAACTGCCACAGATGAGAAGAAAATTGATGCCCTCACCTGCCTTGGAGCAGAAAAGAAAGAGAGGGAGGGAGAGGGAGAGAGAGAGAGAGGAGAGAGAGTGAGGAAAGAAAGGATAGTCAAGAAATTGGCAGATTAATGAAAACCAGCAGCATTTGCTCCCATTTGGAAATGATGTGCCTTGCCTGAAGGTGTCGGGATCTGTGCGTGTGCTGCTGCAGTGAGGTGCACAGCGATGCGAGTCCCATCTTAATGGTGGCAGAGGGGAGAAACAGGGGGTTGCTGTGCCCTCAGGAAGCGGGGAAATGTATTCTCAAGAAGGTCAGAGACCAATTAATGAATATATACAAGGGTGGGGAGGAACAGCGGTGCCTGGTGCAGGCACGCCAACAATGGGGCCACCGGACCCAGGTCTCAGCTTGGGCTGCTCTGCCATCGGTGAGTTCTCATTCCACCACCCCCTCCCCAGGCCTTTGAAGACCCCAACTGTCTCTTGGCCACCTGACTTTGGCTTAGGGCTCCTCCACTGCAAAGACTCGTCCACTTCCATTCACAGGGTCACGACCCCATGAAGCTGCCTTCTGCTGAATTGGACAACATGGCTGGTCAAGGTCAGTATTGTCTACTCAGACTGGCAGCAGCTCTCCAGGGTCTCAGGCAGAGAGGTCATTCACCCAATCCACTACCTGATTCTTTCCATTGGGAATGCCCTGGATTGTACCTGGGACCTTCTGTGTACAAAGCACCGCCTCTGCCACTGAGCCACAGCCCTTCTCCTGATGGACCACTGTCAAACTGAGGGTCACTGGAGTGGGAGTGCCAAAGGTTAGTCATCCCACCCCCTTGGCCAAGACAGGTCCATCCATTTCCACCCCCCCTTCTTCCTGGGCCTTTTCTTTCACTCAAGCCCCTCTGTGAATCCCGGCAAGACACCGGCGCTCCCACCACCCTTCACAATGCCAGACAGTTAGCTAGTTATTAAAGAAGCATGTGCAGAGTAATGTACCTTCACCACTGAATAACCATAGCATTCCTCTGAAAGAGGCACATAGCATTCCTCTGAAAGAGAGGCACAGATCAGGAGTCTCAATGTGTGCATGAGAGAGTGGTGCAGGGGGGAAAGGTTCAAGTTTGTTATGCAATGGGATGCTTTTCGGAACAAGAGGGAGCTGTACAAAAGAGACGGTCTCCACTTGTCCCGAGAAGGAACTAGGCTGCTGGCGCTTAAAATCAAAAAGGTGGCAGAGCAGTTTTTAAACTGAATACTGGGGACAAGCTGACAGGAGATAAAGAGTCTCTGGTTCGGGATGGCTCATCTCAAAGAGATGAAGGGGGAGCTGTTACTTTTGTACAAGGAAATGGATTACAATTGTCCACTGAGACTGTGGCTAACTATATGGACTGCCTGGCAAGGTCTTGAGGCAGCAAGAGGGAGCTTGTGGGCTTAACATGCATGGGAAACTATAGATGTTTATATACAAATATTAGAAGTCTCCGAGGTAAAATTGGGGAATTGGAATGCTTGGTGTTGGGGGAAAAATAGACATTGTGGGTATTTCAGAAACTTGATGGGATGAAGAAAATCAGTGGGATACGGTGATTCCTGGTTATAAATTATATTGGAAGGATGGGGGGGAAGAGTTGGAGGTGGGATGGCTCCGTATGTCAGAGACGGTATAAAGTCCGGTATAAGACTGAGAGGGTAAGAGAATTGGATTCGCTTCTGGAAAAGCTATGGGTTGGAATAGTGGGCCGAAAAGGAAGCTTAACACTGGGAGTTTGTTATCGCCCACCAGATCAGAAGATAGAGGAGGATTATAAAATGATGAATGAATTAAAGATAGTGGCTAAACAAAATAACTGTGTTATAATAAGTGATTTTAACTACTCACACATTGATTGGGTCAATATGTGTTTAAGTCAGGAAAAAGAGATTGAGTTTTTAGACAATCTCAATAACTATGCTATGGAATAGATGGTCACAGAACCTACCAGGGGAGAGGCGATCCTGGATTTGGTCCTAAGTAATGCCCAAGATCTGGTGACAGATGTAAAAGTGATTGTACTGCTTGGGAACAGTGACCATAATGTTACTGAGTTTAACATTTGTATAAATAGGGAGTTGCCCCAAAAGACTGACACAATCACTTTTAACTTTAAGAAGAAGAAGAAGAAGAGAAGAGATTGGATTTATAACACACCCTTCACTGCCCAAAGGCATCTCAAACTCCTTTCCCTTCCCCTCCCCACAACAGACACCCTGTGAGGTAGGTGAGGCTGAGAGAACTTCTGACAGAAACTGTCCTTGAGAGAACAGCTGTGCCAGAGCTTGTGACTGACCCAAGGTCACATCAGCAGGTGCAAGTGGAGGAGTGGGGAATCAAACCCGGTTCTCCCAGATCAGAGTCCGCGCACTTAACCACTACACCAAACTGGCTCTCTGAACTTCTCTGAAATGAGGGGACATGAGAGGAGGAAACTGAAAGGAAAAGTAGAAAGGGTCAAAACCATTGGGGAAGCTTGGAGACTAGTTAAAACTACAACCCTAGAAGCTCAGAAAAAATATATACCGCAGGTTAGGAAAGGCACAAGTAGGTATAGAAAAAAGCCTGCATGTTTAACAAAGTAATGGAAGCTGTAAAAGATAAGAAGGATTCCTTTAAGCGGTGGAAAGCTAGTCTCTGTGAGGTTGATAAAAGGGAACACAGGCTGTGGTAAATAAAATGTAAGTCTGTAATCAGGCAGGCAAAAAGGGAATGTGAGGAGCATATAGCAAAAAGCATAAAGACTGTAACATACTGAGCTTGGAACCAAGAACAAAGGCAGGCTTAGATCCTAAGAGTGCACCAGTAGGAACGCTCAGATCCTAGACAGCCCAATAGAGTCATCTGGAAAGATGACCGGGTGTAAATCGCCTATCATGGTGGTGGGATGTGTTTTAGGGTGTGCGTTCAATGGGGCATATAACCGGGCTTTGGCCCTGGGTCTTGTGTCTTAAGTTTGCTAAATAAATTATAAGCTGGTCACGGAATGCGTTTGGACCCACTATATTTCAAAGAGCAACAATAAAACTTTCTTCAAATCCATTAGAAACAGGAAACCAGCCAGGGGAGCAGAGGGGCCCTTGGATGACCAAGGGGTAAAAGGAGTACTGAAGGATGATAGGGAAATGGCTGAGAAGCTGAATGCATTTTTTGCCCCTGTCCTCATTGTGGAAGATGAGAAGTGCTTGCCCACTCCAGAACTGCTGATTTCGGGAGGGGGTTTGAAAGACCTGAATCAGATTGAGGTGACAAGAGAGGAGGTCCTATGATTGATAAACAACTTTTTTGTTGTTCAGTCGCATAGTCGAGTCCAACTCTTTGCGACCCCATGGACCAGATCACGCCAGGCCCTCCAGTCCTCCGCTGTCCTCTGAAGTTTGCTCAATTTCATGTTCGTTGCATCGATGACACTGTCTAACCATCTCATCCTTTGCCCTCCCCTTCTTCTTTGACCTTCAATCTTTCCCAGCATCAGTGAGTGCTCCCTTCTCATTTGGTGGCCAAAGTATTTGAGCTTCAACTTCAGGATCTGGCCTTCCAGGGAACAGTCAGGGTTGATTTCTTTTAGGATTGAATGATTTGATCTCCTTGCAGTCCAAGGGAATCTCAAGAGTCTTCTCCAGCACCATAGTTCAAAAGAATCTATTCTTCGGCGCTCGGCCTTCCTTATAGTCCAACTCTCGCAGCCATACATTAATACGGGGAATACCATTGCTTTGACCATGCGGACTTTTGTTGGCAGAGTGTTGTCTCTGCTTTTTATCATGCTGTTTAGGTTTGGCATTGCTTTCCAATGAGCCAGTTTGGTGTAGTGGTTAAGTGCGCGGACTCTTATCTGGGAGAACCGGGTTTGATTCCCCACTCCTCCACTTGCACCTGCTGATGTGACCTTGGGTCAGTCACAAGCTCTGGCACAGCTGTTCTCTCAAGGACAGTTTGTGTTAGAGTTCTCTTAGCCCCACCTACCTCACAGGGTGTCTGTTGTGGGGAGAGGAAGGGAAAGGAGTTTGTAAGCCGCTCTGAGACGCCTTTGGGCAGTGAAGGGCGGGGTATAAATCCAAACTCTTCTTCTTCTTCCCAAGGAGCAGGCGTCTTTTAATTTCATGGCTGCCGTCACCATCTGCAGTGATCTGGGATCCCAGGAACTTGAAGTCTGTCACTACTTCTACGACTTCCCCTTCTATTTGCCAAGGAGTGATGGGGCCAAATGCCATGATCTTAGTTTTTTTGATGTTGAGCTTCAAGCTCACTTTTGCGCTCTCCTCTTTCACCCTGAGCAAGAGGCTCTTTAGGTCCTCTTCACTTTCTGCCATCAGAGTGGTATCGTCTGCATATCTGAGGTTATTGATCTTTCCCCCAGCAATCTTAACTCCAGCTTGTGATTCATCCAGGCCAGCATTTCACATGATGTACTCTGCATATACTTTTGATACAGTTCCTCATCAAAGGCTCCTAAGTAAGCTCAATAATCATGGGATAAAAGGACAAGTCCTCTTGTGGATCAAAAACTGGCTTATAAATAGGAAACAGAGAGTGAGTATAAATGGGAAACTTTCTCAGTGGAGGGTGGTAAGCAGTGGGGTACCACAGGGATCAGTACTCGGTCCGATGCTTTTTAACTTGTTTATTAACGATTTGGAATTGGGAGTAAGCAGTGATGTGGCTAAATTTGCAGATGACACGAAGTTGTTCAGGGTGGTGAAAACCAGGGAGGATTGTGAGGCACTCCAAAGGGATCTGTTGAGGATGGGTGAGTGGGCGTCAACGTGGCAAATGGGGTTCAATGTGGCCAAGTGCAAAATGATGCACATTGGAGCCAAAAATCCTAAATATAAATACACGTTGATGGGGTCTGATCTGGCAGAGACGGACCAAGAGAGAGATCTTGGAGTCGTAGTGGATAACTCACTGAAAATGTCTACACAATGTGTAGCTGCAATAAAGAAGGCCAACGCTATGCTGGGGATTATTAGGAAGGGAATTGATAACAAATCAGCCAGTATCATCATGCCCCTGTATAAATCATTGGTGCGACCTCATTTGGAATACTGTGTACAGTTCTGGTCACCACATCTCAAAAAGGATATTATAGCATTGGAAAAAGTGCAGAGAAGGGCAACTAGAATGATAAAAGGGTTGGAACACCTTCCCTATGAAGAAAGGTTAAAATGCTTGGGGCTCTTTAGCTTGGAGAAACGACGGCTGAGAGGTGACATGATCGAGGTTTATAAGATTATGAATGGGATTGAGCAGGTTGAGAAAGAAGTACTTTTCTCCCTTTCTCACAATACAAGAACTCGAGGGCACTCCATGAAATTGCTGAGCAGTCGGGTTAGAACAGATAAAAGGAAATACTTCTTCACCCAAAGAGTGATTAACATATGGAATTCACTGCCACAGGAGGTGGTGGCAGCTGCAAGCATGGACAGTTTCAAGAGGGAATTAGATAAACATATGGAGCAGAAGTCCACCAGTGGCTATTAGCCACAGGGTATAGATGGGAACTCTCAGTCTGGGGCAGGTGATGCACTCTATTCTTGGTGCTGGAGGGGCAGCAGTGGGAGGGCTTCTGGTGCCCTGGCCCCACTGCTGGACCTCCTGATGGCACCTGGTATATTTTGGCCGCTGTGTGACAGAGTGTTGGATTAGATGGGCCATTGGCCTGATCCAGCATTGGCCTCTATTATGTTCTTATGTTCTTATGTTCATATAAATTAAATAAGCAAGGTGACAATATACATCCTTGTCGTACTTCTTTTCCTATGCTAAACCAATCAGTTGTTCCATATCCGGTTCTAACTGTTGCTTCTTGACCCTTATACAGGTTTCTCAGGAGACATGTGAGGTGGTCTGGTACTCCCATCTCTTGTAAGAACCTGCCATAGTTTATTGTGATCCACACAATCAAAGGCTTTAGCATAGTCAGTGAAGCAGAAGTAGATGTTTTTCTGATACTCTCTTACTTTCTCCATAATCCCGCAAATGTTGGCAATTTGATCTCTAGTTCCTCTACCTTTTTGAAACCCAGCTTGTACTTCTGGCAGTTCTCTATCCATGTACTGTTGGATCCTAGCTTGTAGGATCTTGAGCATGACCTTGCTAGCGTGTGAAATGAGTGCAATTGTGCGATAGTTTGAACATTCCTTGACATTGCCCTTCTTTAGGATTGGAATGTAAACTGACCTTTTCCAATCCTGTGGCCACTGTTGTGTTTTCCAAATTTGTTGGCAAATTGAGTGCAGCAATTTAACAGCATCTTCTTTTAAGACTTTGAATAACTCAGCTGGGATACCATCACCTCCACTAGCTTTGTTGTTAGTAATGCTTTCTAAGGCCTATTTAACTTCGCATTCCAGGATGTCTGGCTCGAGGTCAGTGATTATACCATCATGGTTGTCATGGACATTGAGGTCCTTCTTGTATAGTTCTTCTGTGTATTCTTGCCATCTTTTCCTAATCTCTTCTGCTTCTATTAGGTCCCTACTATTTTTGTCCTTTATCATGGCCAGCTTTGCATGGAACATTCCCTTGATTTCTCCAATTTTCTTGAAGATAACTTAAAAACTGATAAATCACCAAGCCCGGATGGCATACATTCAAAAGTACTGAAAGAATTCAAATGTGAACTTGTGGATCTCCTGACAAAAATATGTCATATTTCCTTAAAATCTGCCTCCATTCCTGAGGACTGGAAGGTAGCTAATGTCACTTCCATCTTTAAAAAGGGTTCCAGAGGAGATCCAGGAAATTACAGGCCAGTCATTCTGATGTTGATACCGGGTAAGTTGGTAGAAACTGTTATTAAGGAAAGAATTAGTAGGCACATTGATGAACAAAACCTATTGAGGCAGACTCAGCATGGGTTCTGTAAGGGAAGGTCTTGTCTAATTAACCTGTTAGTATTTTTTGAGAAAGTGAATAAACATGTGGACAAGGAGGACCCAATAGATACTGTTTACCTTGACTTCCAGAAAGCTTTTGATAAATTTCCTCATCAAAGGCTCCTAAGTAAGCTCAATAGTCACGGGATAAAAGGACAAGTCCTCTTGTGGATCAGAAACTGGCTAATTAATAGGAAACAGAGACTGAGTATGAATGGGAATGTTCTCAGTGGAGGGTGGTAAGCAGTGGGGTACCACAGGGATCATTACTCGGTCCGATGATTTTTAACGTTTATTAATGATTTGGAGTTGGGAGTAAGCAGTGAAGTGGCTAAATTTGCGGATGACATGAAGATGTTCATGTCCACAGAGAACCACGGAGGATTGTGAGGCACTCCAAAGGGATCTCTCGAGGATGGGCAAGTGGGTGTCAACATGGCAAATGGGGTTCAATGTGGCCAATGAAAAATGATGCACATTGGAGCCGAAAATCCTAACTATAAATATATGTTTATGGGGTCCGAACTGGCAGAGACTGACCAAGAGAGAGATCTTGGACCTATAGTAGATAACTCAGTGAAAATGTCGAGACAGTGTGCGACTGCAAAAAAAAAAAAAAAAAAAAAAAGGTCAATGCTATGCTGGGGATTATTAGGAAGGGAATTGAAAACAAATCAGCCAGTATCATCATGCCCCTGTATAAATCATTGGTGTGACCTCATTTGGAGTACTGTGTACAGTTCTGGTCACCACATCTCAAAAAGGATATTATAGCATTGGAAAAAGTGCAGAGAAGGGCAACTAGAATGATGAAAGGGTTGGAACACTTTTCGTATCAAGAACGGTTAAAATGCTTGGGGCTCTTTAGCTTGGAGAAACAACAGCTGAGGGGTAACATGATCGAGGTTTATAAGATTATGCAAGGGGTAGAGCAGGTAGAGAAAGAAATACTTTTCTCCTTTTCTCACAATACAAGAACTTGTGGGCTCTCAATAAAATTGTTGAGCAGTTGGGTTAGAAGGGATGAATGGAAGTCCTTCTTCACCCAAAGAGTGATTAACAAATGGAATTCACTGCCACAGGAGGTGGTGGTGGCTCCAAGCATGGATGGCTTCAAGAGGTAATTAGATAAACATATGGAGCAGAGGTCCATCGGTGGCTATTAGCCACAAGGTATAGATAGGAACTCTCAGTCTGGGGCAAATGATGCTCTATATTCTTGGTGCTTGGGGGGGGGGTCAACAGTGGGAGGGCTTCTGGTGTCCTGGCCCCACTGCTGGACCTCCTGATGGCACCTGGTGTTTTTGGCCTGATCCTTTCTCGCGACATTTTTACCAGTGATGATAAGAATGCCTCTTAATCTCCAATGCATCACCTATGAACACTGTTTAATGTACCATGACTACTAGTGCACAATATTCAGAATAGAGGACATCACCCAGCAGAGGACAGCCCTGGACAGCAGCAAAAGTATACATAAGTTGGGAGCATACCTGATTGGTGAGCTAGGGAACAGGCCATTTATCCCTGAAACTGGGAGGATGAGTGCTTACTCCTTCAGCTGAGATTTTTAACATGGTCGTCCAGATGGAATTGAATTCATTTGACAATGGCTCCATTGCAGTGTATAGGAGTGAAAAAGGTACTCCTTAGAGATGAAGTCTGTAGTCCAATGCAAGAGGGCCTTCCTCAGGGAGCACGGAAGGATCCTGTAGCCTGGGCCAGAAGACACCTTCATTTAACTCTGGGCACTGCAAATGAAGTCCCCGAAAGCACTTGAAGAGGAAGGCCAGAGCCCAGAATGGTGGTGGAAGAACAGCAGCAAAGGGGGCTGAAAGCGAAGGGCTGGGCCATGTCTCTTCGGGTTGCCAGGTTCTCCTGGCCACCAGCAGGTGATGAAGGGTTGCTAGATCCAGGCTGGGGAGGACCGGTACCTCAGTGGGGTACAACGGCCCTAGAGAGTCCACCCACCAAAGCAGCCATTTTCTCCAGGGGAATTGATCTCTGTGGCCTGGAGATGAGCTGTGATTCCAAGGGACTCCAAGAGAGGCATTCAGCAATCCTCCAGTGAAGTGGCCAGCCTACACAAGCTTATTCTGGGAGAGAGAACGAAACATTGGAACTTACCTGAAGGTTCCTTCTCTTCAGTGGGGCGAAGTCATCCAGACGGTTAGGCCACGCCTCCTCTCGCTCCAGGCAGGGCTATGCAAATTTGTGCAGACTGTATTGGCTCAGAGTGAGGCTGACCCTCCAGTTTTAGTATAGCCCAGCTCCATAACAGATTTTATGTCCAACTAGATTTTATTCTGTTTTATTTTATTTTGGGTGGGATGTGGATGACTTCGCCCCACTGAAGAGAAGAAACCTTCAGGTAAGTTTCAATGTTTCGTTCTCCTTGGGAGAAGTCATCCAAACTGGTTATATGCCCAAGCTACGACCTGGGTGGGATCCTCATTCTTCTTTTTATCTGTTCTACCACTATGCTGCACACCTTTCTACCAGATGAAACCTCTGCTGACTTTAACTGGTCCCACCTACAGTGTCTCACACAGGTATAAAAGATAGACCAGGATGCGACTTTGACGATTTCTTCCACTAGAACACTGGTGGAAAAGGTCACTATGTTACTGCAGATCTGGTGCAATGGGCTGTCACATCCTTTGGAGCTCCTAGGCCTGGCACTTCATATGTCCCTCAGATATGTGGCTTGAGGCCTTTTTACCTAAAGGCTGAGCTGTGAGACAGAGACAGAAAATCCTTTAGCCTAATCTGTGCCATCCTATGAAGGAGGCACACAGAGCTCTGAGCACATCCAGTTTGTGCCAGACTCTCTCGTTGGGGGAACATGGTGTAGGACAAAAAGATGGCAGTGTCAGCTCTTGGTTAACGTGATAAGGGAAGAAACCTTTGGCACAAAGGAAGGATCCCTCCTGAATACCACCGAGATCTAGTGAAATATACACAATTCCGTCCCTGCCAATAAAGCCCCTAATTCAGAAATCCTTCTTGCAGAAGTCATCTCAGCAAGAAAAATGAAGTCTTTCGAAAAGGAGACATTATATTCTGATGATTTGAAAGGATCAAACGGAGGATTGCTCACAGGCCTGTAACACTTTCGACAGGTTCCCAGTAAACAACTTATGCCTAATGGGAGGTGCCCACTGCATGGTTCCTTTCAGGGAAGCTTAAATTGCCCTTGAGAAGAAAAATTAGGCAGCCTTATGCAGTCCCCCATAGAGGCCAGTGCTGCAACCTGTCTCTTAAAGTATCTGGTCTTAGAACCTGACTCCAAGGGTAGAAAGGGAATGATGTCTTTGTAAGTTTCAGTGTATCCAGCTTTTTGGTACTGGTCCACTTTTGAATGTCTGTCATGTACGATTATAGAGATGACTGGCAGCAGGTATTCGGGACTGCACCATGGTGTCAACTACTTAACTTGGAAGGCCCAGTCCTACTAAATGCGCCATTTCAATCTCTAAGCTGTCAGCTGGAGTCAAATAGGGTCCGGGTGGCAAGTGGATTCTTGTACAAGGAGGACCCATCACTTGGCAATCTCCACGGTGGAGACCCTGACATCTTCACTAGGTTTGAGCTACGAAAATCACCTCTGTGGTCTTGACACTTTGTTCAGGCCTCAGCTGATCAGCGTGGACAGAGGAAAAGCATACAGCAGACCATGGCATCACCAACAAGTGGGTGTGCCCTTGCCCTCTGCCCTGGAATCATAGAAAATGATTAGAAACCTGGCAACTTGGTTATAGTTTGCAAAAAGGATCCAAGATAGGGCTTCTGAAACAAAATGTGATTTTTCTGGAAGATCTTTTTGTGTAGACTCCATTCTCCTGGAGCCATGACAGTCTGTAGCCGTAGCAAAGAGCAAAAGCCCAGAAGCACCTTAAGACTATGTGGCAGGGCACGAGATTTTGTGAGACACAGCTCAGGTCTTCAAATACCGATAGCTTCGACTCTTTTTTAATTTAGAACTGCTCTCCAGTCCTCGGCTCTTTATGGGACTACAAATGGAATGGAACAAATCCCACGGAAATGCTGTTCCAAGGGCACCGGCTCCACTGTCCCTACGTGCGTTAAATCTGAATAGGTCACGACAGAAGAAAAGGTGTCTTGGGAAGTGGGGAAGCACAAAAGTGAGGAAACTACTGGAATTGACCCCCAACCGTATAGTCAGGTGGCTGGTCTTTGTTTTGTTGGTTCCTGTCCTGTCTGTTAGGAGGCAGCCCTCTCTGTTGGAATCTGGACCTATAGTCCTTTTGTTCCCGATTTTGGCTTATGGCTTTGGCCCTAACTGTTAGCTGCCCTGAGCCTTAGGGGAGGGCAGGGTATAAATCGAATTATAAATAAATATAAATAAATAATTTTTTTAAAAAATGCTGATGCATCTAAAATAGACAAGAGGGTCCACCTTCCAATGATTTAGCCACAGCTTCATTCTCATATTGGTGAGGCCTGTGCTCTGGCACCAAACTGCAGGGCCTCTTAGGGTGCATCTGCTGCAAACTTGGCAGCCCTTCAATCTCTAAGGTGGCCCTCTTAAGCATCAAGGGGGCAGCGTTGGGCTCTTGAGGTTGGTTAGCAGCCCAAACCATGATGGCCCTGGAGAAATCTGAGAGCAGGGCAGGGGGCTCAGATTGTCAAGAGAGGGCGCTTCAGGGGATCCCCTGGGGGCGTCTCATTATTCTTAATATTTTATCCATTGAATTGTTTGGCCACAGCCTTAGGCCAAACTGCTCCTGAATGTAAGATTACTATTGGAGCAACCCCCCTATGCCTGCAAGAAAGTGTCATTGCCTGGAACTGCCCATTCTGCCTTTAGTATGTAGTCAAAGAATTTTGAGAACCCTTTCGATGGTTTCTCAAACCCTCTAGCATCTAAGTTAGATGAAGCTGATGATCTAGGGTTTGTTTGTTTATATCCAACTGGTAGTTAAGAAAAGGCAAAGGCACTTTTTTCTTTTCTTTTTTAAATTGCTGGAGATGTTCCAGCCAGAAAGGCCTAGGGGAATTTTCTGACCATTCCCCTTCCTCTTTATCAGAGCTGGTTGTCGTATATCCTATAGTTGGAAAGAGCCCCTCCACCCCTGAACCAAAGCCTGACTTGGGTGGTGAGGGAGAAGGGGGGACATCTCTTTGACTCGCTCTCCAAGGCTCCTGAGGTTGCCCAGTGCCGGTGTCCTTACTGGCGAGATCAGCCACAGCCACTGCTTGGCCAGGTCCTCTTAGCCACGGAGAGGCCAACGTGATTCCTGGCTGCACACGCACAGGGCTGGGGGAGGCCCAGGCCACACTAAAGGTCTAAAGAGGGAGGCAGGGGAGAACCCTGAGCAGTCGCCCCACTGGCGTTTCCCTTAAACTGCTGAACCAATGCTGGGACAGGCCTCAGTTAAGGCTTGGGGGGGGGGCTGCTCTGCTGCATTTGCTTGGATCAGCCCTTTGCTCGCCTTGGGGTTCCTCATCCCACTGTCCCTATGTCTTTTTTTGGGTTCCGCTCCAACCCTCTCACTCCCTGTAGGCCTGGAAGCCTCTAAGTCTGTATGGGGCGGGCCACATGCTGCGATCTCCTCATGGTTGCTTGGCCGAGTAGAGCTCTGCTGGGTTTTCCCTCTGTCTGGCAGCACTGACAGAGGCCTGTGCCAGTCTCCGATGCCTGACTCCTCAGGTGGGAGAGGCCTGCCACAAGGGTCTCTCACTGAGGGCAGTTGGTGGCCTTGCAGATGTTTCTGCCACTGGCCCATCTCCGGTGCCTGGGACTGCAGGCGGGAGAGGCTTGTCTTAAAGGTCTCTTTTTTCTTCTTTTAAGACCGATGATGGGGCCTTTCTTCAAGGCTTTTCCCCATCTTCCATGTAAGGCAAGAGCCTCCAAGCAAGCAGAGCTAGGCTCGAGCGTCCTGCTTGGAGCGGCAGGGCTATGGAAACTGGAGGGTCAGCCTCCCTCTGAGCCAATACAGTCTACACATAGCCCTGCCTGGAGCGAGAGGAGGCGTGGCCTAACCTGTTGTGTTCTAGGATTTATTCCCATGCTGTTTGAATTGCCCTCTAGTATCCTAGTTCTCTCATTCTGTTGGCTGTCTAATAAAGACCACCCATTGGTCCTGAAGCCACCTAAAGTAACCAATTACAGGGCTCTGTTTAGGTCCAATCAGACCTTGTGTATATTTACATCGTATATAGTTTACTGTTGAAATCGTGTAAGTTTGAGCATCACTCTTTGCAGAGCAGTCCTGAACTGAGCAATGTTCTGAATAAAGCCTTCTTCGTTTGACCATTGTCTCCTGCCTCAGTACTTAAAATAACCAGTCTGAATGACTTCCCCCACTGAAGGAGAAGAAACACGCTAGTCTTTAAGGTATTGCTAGACCCCTGTTTATTTCTGTTGGAAAATGTAGAATCCAATAAAAGAAGATGATCCAATGTATTGTTTATTCACATTTAACAGTGGATAAATATTCATGAAGAGAAACTACAAAGGCATTAGACGCTACTTGCATCACTGTATAAATTAGACAAAGCCAAAGGCAACATTTTCCAAGACAGAAGCATCTTCTCCTGGTGAATGAAAATCTCGGAATGAGTTGGCAACTCACATGTCACATGATTCAGTTTTAACCATCAAACAACCCAGTTCCCCCCGCCTTTCCTGCTGCAGAGTGGGTCACCCTTCTCTCACCCTTCGCTCCCCATAAAATGCCCCTGAACCCATTTACATACCGGAGCTAAAAGCCATGGAGAGACCTGTTGGCATGACCTTGGGTCAGCCATAAGTTCTCTCAGAGCTGTTCTCTCAAGGGCAGTTCTTGTCTCTCTATTTTTTTAAAAAAACAACCCATTGTTATAACTTCTAACCCTCTAAGTTGCCCTCCCTCCGGACTGAGTGGTTCTTCCTCCAATGGAGGAGCCACTTGAGTTTGGGGGGTGGGGTCTCTATAGACTGTGGAAAGAATTCATACTTGAGCCTAAATGAAAGATTTGGTGTAAATATTTTAATAAACAAATGAATAGATGTATAATTTTTGCTCAGTGGCATGGAGGTCAGGGTCAGCTACACCTCTTCATCACTGTGCAATATCTGGGCAGAATTCCAGGTACCGAATCCCTGCCACTCTGGAAGAGGGAAACTGTGGGATGGTGTGAAGCTTTGGCTAGGCTGGCAATAATCAGTCAAACCAGAAAACACTTAGCAAAGGTTAAAGCAATAGATTTGCTTTAAATTTTTAAATGTTAAGAGAGCTTCTTCTGTTGCAAGAGGCTCTTCTGTGAAGAGGAGCAAGTCTCATGTCAGGGGCAGGTGCCTCGTGTGAATTGTGCTGATGGGAGGGGCCTAGGGAGGTGCATTTGGTTTGGCTGGGGGAAAGACTCCAATAGGGCTGGTACTGCCGAAATTGACATGTAGGAGTCATTCTGCCTCGGAAATTGATTCTGCCGGATTGGGTGGAATCTGAATCAGGCTGAATTTTTTTTTTTGCACACCCCTAGGAGGGGCCACTGCTAGCGGATCGGATTTGTTGGATCCAACTCAGGAAGAACAGTGACCAGAGCTCCCTTTTCAGGGCAGAAAGGGCAAGGAACTCCATCTGAGGGTCGTTGTGGGTTGGATCACTTATCCTCTTGCTGAAGGAATGAATTTGGGAATCATCCCCTGCCCCAGTTCCAGTTATGCATCTCCTTACTGCCAGCTGGCCGGCTGGCCGGCCTCCCTCTGCTGAGCTCAGTGGCT
Organism: Gekko gecko; assembly: GCA_029375565.1. Classification (NCBI taxonomy): domain Eukaryota; kingdom Metazoa; phylum Chordata; class Lepidosauria; order Squamata; family Gekkonidae; genus Gekko; species Gekko gecko. Next base: position 8,185,454 of record JAPDNY010000008.1, read on the forward strand.
CCAAGGCTGGTTATCATGAGTACAGAGCTGTTCCAACCCCGTCCCCTTCTATTACGTGGGTATTACCATGAATTTCTCAGTTAATCACATTCTGGCTGGCAGAGGTCAAGGAACTGCAGCAGAGGAGAGGAAGGTAAAATGGTATTATGCAAATGGATTCTGGCTGAATCAGAAAGCTCCACCTGCTGGGAGTGGATAATAAGCAAGACGTCTCAAGAAGCTGGAAGTCCGGGGCTGCCAGTTCCACAGAATTCTGGAAGATTTGGGGGTGGAGCCTAATGGGCAGTGTTTGGGAAGGAGAGGGACCTCATAACACCAGAGTCCACCCTCCAAAGCAGCCATTTCCTCCAGGAGAATTCCAGGAGGACCGGTGCTCTCCTAAAGACTTGCTGTGTCAAAAATTCTCAGAGAAAGCAGGGATGCACCATAACTGCAAAAAAGTGATTTTAATGTCATATTCTACTAGGACAGTCTGTTCAAACACAATACTGGCAATGTTCTAACACACATAAGATGAGCTCTTCTAATGGCCTCATAATGTATTCTTTCTTTTGGAACGCTAACACATTCATAATACTAATACATATATAATTCATGATATATAATGCATAGATAATATTAACCAACAGGCAAGAGGTTGGTAGATGAGCTGAAGGTGAACCTTAGGGGGAAGTGACCAGGTCCTGCTAGAATTCCTTTTGTTGTGGGGGACCAAGGAAGTTTGTAGCCACACGTGTATGTTAGATTTCAATATGGCAGACTTTACTAAACTCAGAGGTCTGATGAGAATCATTCCATGGGCAAGACTGCTGGAAGAGAAAGGAGCAAGTGAAGGGCGGGCTCTCCTAAAAACAAGAGCGCTTGCAAGCTCACGCCATCACTGTACCAACAAGGAAGAAACACGGTAGTGGATCCAAGAAGCCAATGCGAATGAACAGAGAACCGTGTGATGAGCTAAGGGAGAAAAAGGAAATATTCAAGGAAGGAAAGATATCCCTCTAAAGAAGAGGACCTGTGGGTTGCTAGGCACCGTCAGCCATTAGAGAGGCCAAAGTTCACAGTGAGCTAAAGCTGGCCAGGGAGGCTCACTACAATAGGGTTGCCAGGTCGGATTGGGAAATACCTGGAGATTTTGTGGGTGGATCCAGGAGAAGGCAGGGTTTGGGGAGGGGAGGGGCCTCAGTATGGTAGAATGCCATAGGGTCCACCCTTCAAGGCAGCCCCTTTCTCCAGGGGAGCTGATCTCTGTCAGCTGGAGATCAGTTGCAAAAGTGGGAGATCTCCAGGCCCCACCTGGAGGCTGGCAACCCTAACTACAAGAAAATCTTCTTCAGATATGTCAGGAACAAACACAAGACAAACGAGGCAATGGGCCCACTGCTGGGTGAAAATGGAGACAGGCTTTTGACAGAGTTCCCCACGATGTTCTGATGAGTAAACTGGAGGACGGCAGATGGGATGCTAGGATAGTTAGGTGGACAAGGAACTGGCTGCAGAACGTGGCCTTTCATCTGGTCGGAAGGAGGTGTCTATTCTGGGACTGGTGCTTTCCAATATTTTTATCAGTGATCTGGATGAGGGTGTGGAGGGGCTACTCATTAAATTTGCAGATGACACCAAATTGGGAGGAGTAGTGAACACCCCGGAAGGCATAGAATTCAATGAACCTGAACACACTGGAAAAGTGGGCAGATGTGAACAAGATGCAATTCAACAAGGATAAGTGCCAAGTTCTACATCTGGGTAACAAAAATGACAAGCATCCCTATGGGATGGGGGACACATTTATGGGCAGCAATGTGTGAGGACAAGATCTTGGGGTATGGGTGGTGTCAGGTCCTGCAGTAACCACTCAGTGCGCAATAGCCCTTTTACAGGTTTGTTGGCAAGGTATGGCTTCTTGGCAGGTGAAGACCTTTGCCAGACCTGGCACTCAATAGCGTGGAACAAGGGAAGAAGGGTTAGGGTCCCACCCCCACGCATACGTCACACAGAGGCCCCTCAGCTACTACAGGTCATGACAGAGCTATCTTAAGGCTTCCGTCTCCCACAACCTCAGGCCCAGCTGCGGCTCTCGGGCTAGGTGGGGGCTGCTTAGGAATAATTGCCGCCAAAGCTGCTACCACACTCTTTCCATTCATTCACACGCTCCCCCCCCCCAGGAATGTCAGGGAGGACTTGAAAAGGTGAACAAGCAGATGGGCTCTGGACTGAACAAGCAGGCAAAGCAAGAGGGACTCCAAAGTGAAACCAAGCATTGACAGCACAAGGCACAAGGTTACAGATGTTGGCAATTGATCATTGGCAGCGGCAACTGGCAGCATTGGCATAAGGTTATAGGTAGTGTAGACTGATCATGGTACAAACACAGGCATTGCTACCCAGAGGAAAAGTCTGATCCTGACATACTGCACCCATCAAGCTCTCATTCACCTCCTGGTTTGTTTGGGTACATCCTGTGGAACTTCCAAAGAAGTGCAGGGGCTTTCACATGTTTAGAGGCAACCCATTCATTCTCAGGACCAAAATCTTTCCACCGGATGAGATACTGCAATTGTCCATGATGCATTCGAGAATCCAAGATCTCATCAATCACATGGTGGAGTTCCCCATTGATCGGAAGAGGAGGAGGTGCTGGGGGCTTGCACTTCCAAGGGGAGGGGTCCCAGGTCCCATTTTAACAATCTAAAGTGAAACACGGGATGCACAGAACACAAAGATTTAGGGAGTTCAAGTTCAACAGCCACCTTATTAATGACATGCACAACTTTAAATGGACCGATGTATTTCCAACCCAGCTTCTGTCGGGGTTGCATGCCTTTCAAGTGCTTTGTAGATACATAGACAGAATCACCAGGAGCAAGGTCCCATTCAGGACAGCGTTTCCCATCAGCATACTTTTTATAACCCTTTTTTGCTTTCTCCAGGGTTTTATGCAGTACCTCCCAGTTCTGAGTGACGTTAGACCACCATAACTGAGCATCATTAGTAAGAGGGTGGCCTAAGTCAACTAATGGCAACGGGCCCCCTACATACCCATGTACTGCCTTGAAGGGGCAGTGGACCAAGTTATCATAGCTGTATTCAGCGAAAGGCAACAAAGATACCCAGTTATCTTGCTGATAGTTCACAGCAATGCAACACTTGTTCCAGTATTTGATTAGTACGTTCCATTCGGCCATCAGTCTCTGGGTGGTGGCTACTACTTACTCCCTGCTCAGTCCCCAGGAGTTTCGTGAGCTCCCACCAGAACTTGGCAACGAACTGCATTCCGTGATCACTGATGACTTTCTTTGGCAAAACATGCCGTCTAATCACGTGCTGTAGAATACTCTTACAGGGCATGAAATGTGCCTGTTTCGAAAATAAATCTACTACCACCCAAATCACTGTCTTTCCTTGACTTGCTGGCAAATCCGTAATAAAATCCATAGAAATCACAGATCAAGGGCGTTCGGGGGTTTCCAAAGGTTGTAGTTGCCCAGGTCGATACATAGGTTGAAACATCTGTAAGCTGAAAATGAGCAGTCAGTGGGATACAGTGACAAAAAGGTTAATGCAGCCTTGGGGTGTATCAACAGAGGCCTAACATCCAAATCACAAGAAGTCATCGTCCCACTGTACACCGCACTGGTCAGGCTGTACTGGGAGCCCTGTGTACAGTTCTGAAGGCCTCACTGCAAAAAGATTGTGGGCAGAATGGAGCAGGTGCAGGGGAGAGTGATGGGGATGATCGGGGGGGTCTGGAGACCAAGAAGCCCTCAATGAGGAAAGGCTGAGGGACTGGGGAAGATTCAGTCTGGAGAAGAGGGGGACAGGATGGCTCTCTTGAAGTATTTGAAAGATTGTCACTTAGAGGAGGGTGGGGAGCTGTTCCTGTTTGCAGCAGGGGAAAGATACCGGCTGGATATTAGGATTTTCTGTTTTACAATAAGGGTAGTTCAGAAATGGAATGGGCTGCCCGGGGAGGTGGTGAGCTCCCCTTCCCTGGCAGGCTTCAGGCAGCGGCTGGAGAAACGCCTGTCCAGGGGTGCCCTTGGCTGATCCTGCATCGGGCAAGGGGTGGGACTGGATGGCCTGCAGGGCCCCTTCCGACTCTCTGTGACTCCATCAGGTTCTACGTACATGTGAAGGCGCCTTCTACTGAATCAGACCATCGATCCCTCAAGGTCAGTTTTGTCCACCTAGACGGGTGGTGGCTTCCCAGGGCCTCAGTCCTGGAAACCGCCCGTCTCCTCATTCTTTTCAGCTGGAGATGCTGGGGACTGAACCCGAGACCACCTTTCTGCAGGGAGGGTGGCTGGCCTTCAGATGGCGGCTGAAGATCTCCCAGAATCACATGCAATCTCCAGGCTATCTTGCTGAGGCTCCTCCCCTCCCCAGGTCCCACCCCCCCATCTCCAGGAGTTTCCCATCCTGGAGGTGGCAACCCTAAGCAGATGCTCTGCCACTGAGCCACATCCCCCTCCCCAAACTCTCCTACGGGCAACTCAGTTTGGGTGAACCCAGGATCCAGAAGGGAATGTCGAGGGTGAAATGTTCAGCAGTATCCCCTCCCACCAGTCCCTGCCACTCCAGGCCTCCAGTCCGCTGGCCCCTGTCACCGTTCCAGGTCCCTGAACCCTGTGGATTTCTGAGCCCCGAAGGAGACTCTTCCAACCGGCTCCTGCAGACATCATGCCTGCTGCGTTGCCCGTTCCTCCTTAGTCTTCCTTTGCCCTTCTGCTGCTGCCCTCTCAGGACCACATGCTCGAGTGCGGCATTGGGCAGGAGACGTCTGGGGTGGTAAAAGCCCCACCACTTTGAATACTGCCCTTGGGAACCACCAGCACTTACTGTTGCTCAAGACTCTCCTGCCTTACATGGTGCTGTTGCTGCTGTGTGCCAGTCTTGGTCCTGGGGAGGCCGACCCCAGCTGTGAGCAAACAGAGATGCTGGGACTGGTGCTCAGCCAGGGGGGGCGGTGAGCATGGAGGGGAAGGAACGAGCTCGGCAGGGCTCTCCAGAAGAGGCCATCCAATTAACTGCTTGCTCTCTTTTTATTTCCTTCCATCTCTCCACTCTTGCATCATTTGTTCCCTTGTTTAAGTGAAACAGCAGGGTACTTTTTGAAAGTTTAATTCTGAAGTGGTGTGCTCAGGCCCTGTCAGGCGCTGTGTCCTGGGGCTCTCTATTCTGGATGGTGTTCTTGGGGCTGGCAAAGCTCAATCAGTTTGGGAAGAGGACTAGGAGTGTCTGCTGATGCCACAAAGTCTGCGTAGCACCACCAGCCTCACAGCAGTTTCCCATCACAGGCCGTTCGTTCAATCAGGAGGACTTTCTGTCTTTGCATTACTGTAGACTGCAGTAGTCAACTTTCTTTCTGGCAGAGGTGCTGTAGGCAGAAATTCAACAGAAGTAGGAAGATGAAGTGGCAGGGAAACTACTCCTGTTGAATATCTGCTTGTGAAAGCTGGAAATGGTAAGCCTACAACAGACTCCAAACTCACCTGAGGGGGTGGATGAAAAATACACTTTACAGTGTGTATGGAAGACATAAGAACATAAGAGAGAAGCCAATGTTGAATCAGGCCAATGGCCCATCCAGTCCAACACTCTGTCACACAGTGGCCAAAAATACCAGGTGCCATCAGGAGGTCCAGCAGTGGGGCCAGGACACCAGAAGCCTTCCCACTGCTGCCCCTCCCAGCACCAAGAATAGAGTGCATCACCTGCCCCAGACTGAGAGTTCCTATTTATACCTTATGGCTAATAGCTACTGATGGACTTCTGCATGGACATTCTGGTAGGTGATATAAATGAGTAGGGATGTCAATTTGGAAATTAATTAATTTAGAAATTAATTAATCAAATCCAAACCAAATCCTGTTTATTCTTGAACTAGCAGTAAAGCCTGTTGTAAAAACAATGCAATGAGCTCTAGAGAGATGTGGTGTGTAACAAATGCATAGAAAGGTACAAATGTGGAAGTAAAGTCTCACATACCTTATATGTTAACAAAGTACATCGTGTCTAAGGATACACAGTGTTGGCCAGTAAACACAGCACACAGGGCTCCGTGGAGTAGTTTTGACAATTGGGCAGTCTGCAAAGTGATTTTATGGCAGACGTCCCTGTCATTCAATGTCACTGAGGTTGCACTGTCCAACCTCTTATAGAAGAGGTCTCAAGGGAAATTGGGTTGAAGGTAAAAGGTTCCACTCGCAGGATACTCCCGCCACCTACAGGGGCTGTCATTCCACCCTCAGAACACATCTGCTACCCCCAGGGGCTGTCATTCCACTGTGGGGCTTGTCATTCCAGTCCCCGGACACTCCCGCTACTCACAGGGGCTGTCATTCCACCCTCAGAACATATCTGCTATCCCCAGGGGCTGTAATTCCACACTCGAGCCTGTCATTCCAGTCCCAGAAAACTCCTGCTACCTCCAGGGGCTGTCATTCCACTGTGGGGCCTGTCATTCCTGTCCCAGAAAACTCCTGTCACCTCCAGGGGCTGTTATTCCACTGTGGGGCCTGTCATTCCACTCTCAGAACACATCTGCTACTCACAGGGGCTGTCATTCCACTCTGGGGCCTGTCATTCCAGTCCCAGAACAGTGTATTTGGGACCAGAGACTTTAATGGAAGATCCATTCTGCATTTTCTTCGCAACGCTTCTTGAACTGTAATGTATTTCAGTGGAGCCCATGCAAATCAATTGCCAATCCTGGCTCCCATTATTTCCAATGGGCCTTCAAGTCTCTCCCATTGTTTCCAATGGGCAATCCTGTCCTTCATTTTAGTACATCCCCCTTGAAGGCCTTGCTCTCTCTGTTTTGCCCGAAAACCTTTTCTCTGACTGAAATGGTAGGAAACAGCAAGAGTGCAGTAGCACCTTAAAGACTAATAAAAGGAGGCCACCATCCTTCCCTCTTCATGAAGGTGCCTTTCTGCACCCGGCCACTGGAGGAAGTGAGTCTGGCCTGACAGCTGGAGTGCACCACGTCCTCCCCCCCCCGCGTAGAGCCAGGCAGGCCGAAAGGGTAGCAAAGGAGCTGGCAGAGATGGAGCAGGAGTACCTGTAGCTGCTGGCCACCGTGAAGAGCAGCTTTTCTGCTGGGGGGGGGGCTTGGGCCTTCCCTGGGGGTGGGGCACAGGGGGCTGGGCAGCAAGGTGAGGCTGGGCTGGGTTAGGGTGCAGAACGACAAAACGTGAAGTCTCCAGCCTCTCTCCTGAGGTGACAGTGTCTTCTTTTTTATTATTTTTTTATTTATTTTCAATCCCAAACACACACAAAAAATACATGAAACATAGAAATGGGGGTAAATTATAAATTATTTTAACTTCTAGGGCCTTTTCTATACAAGTTTCAAATCAAATCCTTAAAATTAATGTACTCTTTTTTGCAAAAATTGTATAAAGATAAAGAAGTTTTCTAGTCTATAACCTCTTCTATATATTATTGCTTACTTTTGTCCTTGTCTTGTTAAAGTTATAATTCTCATACCAAGTGTAAAATCTTGCCCATGTATTTTCAAATGTATTTTCTGTGTGGTCTTTCAAGAATAAAGTGAGTTTATCCATTTCCGCTGCTTCAAGTACTTTGTTAATAAATTCTTCTTTACTCGGCATTTCCAGGCTCCTCCAATATTTAGCATACAAAATTCTAGCAGATATAGTCAAATACAATATAAGATAGGACTCATCTCTTTTACAATTTTCTGGCAAAATATTCAAAAGAAATATTTTTGGGGTAAAGGGTAAATGGCATTTCAACATTTTTTGCAATACTTCATGAATCCACGGCCAATATTTCTTTGCCCTCTCACATAACCACCACATGGGATAAAAGGATCCCACACTTTGTTTTGACATTTCCAACATCTATTTGAACATTTTGAATCAAATTTGGCCAATTTCTCTGGAGTTATATACCATCTATAAAAAATCTTATAAATATTTTCCTTATAGGAAATTGTGTTCATAAATATTTTTTCCCCATACTTGAGAACACTGGTCTAACTCGATATTGTGGCCCAAATTTTGGGCCCACTGTATCATAACATTTTTAAAAGTTTCATCATATAATCCAACAACAGAACATTTTTTTCTTTTTTTCTCCTGGGTGGGTGGGTGGGGGAGTGGGCTGAAGCCAGGCACGGTGGCTCACTGGCTGCGGTAGTGGTCTCATGGGTGGGTGGGTGAGGGGAGTGGGCTGATGTGGATCACTGGCCACAGTGGCCATCTCCTTGGTGGGTGGGTGGGGGAGCGGGGCGGGGCGAAGCTGGGCACGGCAGCTCAGTTGTGGCCACCACCAGCCACCGCCACCTCCGGGGCCCTCCCAGGGCTTTGTCGGAAGGCCTGCCTCGGGGTGGGGGGGAAACCCGGGGAGTGAAGCCCTGTCCCTGCACTCTGGTCCTCTCTTGTCCGAGGCCCAGAGCAGAGTGAGCAGAAGATGCTGGCAGGGCTGACATGGGTGGAACTACGCAAAGCAGCCAGCCAACCCAGCCAGCGTCTTCTGATGGGACAGTTCATGCACCCAAACACTGTTGGCACGCATCGAACATTGTGGAACCAAAATTTAATTATTATAAGGAGAGATATCTTGATTCAATCTGAGCTTTATGCCACCAATTTAACTCAGGAGGTAATTTCAAGTTGAGTTTGGAATCCAATAAATCATAGTATCTTTTAACTGATTCTTCTTGATATGTCTTCAGGTTTGTGAATGCTTCTAAGGGAGCCACCAGTTTAGAGATTTAGAATAAAACTGTTTTCTAATTGGCTCCCAACCTTTCATCAAGAAAGCTCTCACCCAGTGTTGTTTAAAATATTTGTGGGAATCGGTTTTCCCGTACCATAAAAAAGCATGCCATCATAATAACATATCATGCCCTTCTAGTTTTAATAACCTTTGGTTATGCAGTGTAATCCAGTCTTTAATCCACGCCAATGCTGCTGCTTTATAGTAAAGGGCCCAATCTGAAAGTGTGAAGCCTCTCTTTTGAATCCTGAAAAACTTTAAGCTTTATTCTTGGTCTTTTTCCATGCCAGATAAAATGAGTCATCAATTTGTCAACTTCTTTAAAGTAAGTTTGATTTTGAATGACTGGTATTGTTTGAAATAAAAACATCAATCTTGGTAAGATGTTCATTTTGATGGTGGCTATTCTACCCATGAAGGAAATTTGAAGGTTTTTCCAATTATCTAAATCTTTTTTAATTGTTTTCAACAATTCCATATAATTATTTTCCACCAAGGAACTGCATTTATTTGTTAAATTTATTCCAGGATACTTGATTTTCTTTTGGATTTCAAATCCTGTTTTTTCCTGCAGAAGTAATGCTTGAGTCCTTATCATATTTTTTACCAGGATTTTTGTTTTGTTTTTGTTAATTTTTAAACCTGCCACTGTTCCATATTCCTGTAACAGAGGTAACAAGACATTTGTTGAATCTAAAGGGTTTTCCAAAATAAAAGCTAAGTCATCAGCAAAAGCTAACAATTTAAATTCTCCGCCTCTTATTTTGAGACTTCTGATTTGTTTCTGTGCTCTGATTACATCATTTATGACTTCAAGAACAAAAACAAATAATAAAGGTGACAGTGGACACCCTTGTCATGTCCCTTTTTGAATTTCAATATTTTGTGATAAGTCTCCATTAATTGAAATCTTAGCATATTGTTTAGTATAAATTGCTTCAATCATTTTAGGGAACTCTGCACCAGCCTGTGAATATGTTAATAATTCCAACATAAATTTCCAGAAAGGCCTTTTCATCGTCTAAAAAAAATTAGTGCCATTTGTTTTTCTGGATGAGCTTCATAATATTCTACGACATCCAAAATTGTCCTAACATTATTTCTGAGTTGTCTTCTACATAATGCTTGATCTTTATGTATCATTTGTGCTAGAACCTTTTTCATTCTTGTTGCTAAGATGGAGGCGTATATTTTATAATCCATGTTTAACAGAGAAATGGGTCTATAATTTTTAATCCCTTTTTAATCTAGGCCTTGTTTGTGTATAAGAGATATTATAGCCTCATTCCAAGAATCTGGTAATTTATACTCACATGTTACATTCTGGCACACCTCTTTTAAAGGACATATCAATTGGTCTTCAAAGATGTGATAAAATTCTGCTGGGAGCCCATCAAGACCTGGGTTTTTGTCTTCTGAGGTGAATTTTGGTGGGCGCTGCTTCTGTGGGTGGGACCCACACAACACAGCCAGTACTTAGGGAGTCCTTTTGAGTGACAGAACACAGAGCCAACTGATTAGGGAGTGCATGGAATTTTCAGCAAATGGCCACCCCAAAACAGCTTTATATATGAGGATATCCACCACTAAAAATAATGAATGCCAGTAATCTCCAGCAACCTTTGTAAATAGTATGTATTAAGGGACTTTGCTATCTGCTTTTCCCATTTACATGAGGCAAGGGCAACACAAGGGACCGGGAGGGGAGACGGAGTCTGCCTGGGGCATCCCAATGGACAGGGCATCTCCCAGCCAAGGCATTTAGCAGATGTCGCTGATGAAGAGGATCAGATGATACCCAGAGGCATTTGCCAATCAAGTGTTTTGCTCACATCTTCTAGAGTGCAAGTATGGTGAGGGGGTAGAGACACAAGCTCCATCTTTCCCTAGAAATGGGCAGAGCACCTACAGGGGTGGCAGTCAAACATGTTGCTTTTGCCCTCTGGCAGGCAGGCAGGCTTCTGCTGAGCAGGGGGGAAGAAAAAGAGGAAGAGGAAGAGGAGACTGGATTTATATCCCACCGTTCACTACCCGAAGAAGTCTCAGAGTGGCTTACAATCCCCTTCCCACAACAGACACCCTGTGAGATAGATGGGGCTGAGAGAGCTCTTTTGAGAACTGCTGTTGAGAGAATAGCTCTGAGAGAACTTGTGACTGACCCGAGGTCACACCAGCAGCTGCATGTGGAGGGGGAGTGGGGAATCAAACCCAGTTTTCCCAGATTAGAGTCCATGCTTCTAAGTGGCTCTCACCTGGGGTGCGTGGGATAAAAATACGCTTTACAATGTGTAGGGGTTAGTGGGAAATGTCCCTCCCCATGAAAGACAGGGCAAACTATACAAGAGACAATACATCTATGATGGGGAAGGACGTATGATAACTCTAGAGCATAACACAGTAAGAATGAAGTTTCTGAGATGTCCGAATGCATTTCACTCCATTTGAAAGCCACGACATCCTTTCCATGACACAAACCTCCTCTTTCCATTGTTATTGGCCCCTGAAGGGGAAGCAATTGGGGCTGGGGGAGTTTGTTTTATAACCAAGCAGAGTGTGCTGATGCTGAGGGCAATGACACCCTGCTCCCGACAGCACCTTCCTCTCGTGTTTGGAGCATTCTTCTTGGCTCAAATGCCAAAAGACAGCTGGGATGGGTGAAAGTATTGAATTCAATGGAATGCCCTGAAGTAAAAGGGGGAGGGTTTAGTCCTTCTCCTCCACACACCCCAGTCCTGTTTCAAAGACCTCCTCAGCACTTGCTTGAGAGTAAAAGAAAAAGGCTTCACTGAATTCCCAACCTCCCGTCTGATAAGTCTCCTCTTCTATTTCCAAGGAGGTGGATTCTGATGGGTTGGTCTGCAGCAGAACAAAGTTAATTAAACTTTACTGGTCTTAAAGGTGCCACTGGACTCAGACTATGTCTCTTAGGAGATGATAGGGTGAGATTTGGGATAGGGTAAGCTATGAATGAGACAGACCAAACAGTTTCCTGTAGGAATTTCAGCTTGTTCACTGAAATTGCCGGCACTTTCTCCTGACCCTTTATTTTCTCTTGTGTAGGCTAAAGGGTACATAAGGGGCTGGTTGAAAGTGTTCTACTGTCTCAAGCAAGGCACTGTCAGACCCCTGGAGAAATCAGTTCCCAACAACAGTCATTCAAAGGAATAAAAAGTTTATTGAGACATTGATAGGATCCAGGCTCTCAACATTTCCATGTTAGAACTGGGGAAAAGAGCACAAAGCATGCAATTCTACCTAAATCAAGCAGGACCCTAATGGCCCAAGGTCAATCACACTGAAGCTAGAGACCCGCTGAAATAATGGCCTACAGTTTCCAGGGGAAAGAGGATACCAGGCCTGAGCCAAGGAAGATAACAGCAAAGCGCACAGAAAAGAAAGTATACATTCTTCCCACGTCCCCATGACAACCAAACCCAAGAAAGGGGCAAAGTTGACAGGAACACCCATCACCTGTTCATCTGGCATGGGGGCTTGGCATGGACCCAACCTCTAGTGGTATGGGCCCAGGGGAGAACGCCCATCCCTTTCCACACCACTGATGGCTGGGGGTGAGCTGAGACCCTGTGGGACCCTGGGAGCAACTCTATAGCACAGTCTGAGTTCTGGTGGGGGGGCAATTCATCAGCCTCCACCTCCTCAAACACCCATGCCAGGTCCCAGTACTCGGGGGGAATGAAAGACAGTTCTTTCTGTGCCAGGCATGCTCAAAATGGTTCCTCAGGAGGTGGCGAGCCCCACCTAGGGTCCCAGCCATGGTCTTTGCATCAGGAGGTGATGAATTGAACCCTCCCTTCATCCCACAGTATATATGAGTCACCAAGGGGGAGCGGGCCATCGGGGTGATTACAAAAGACCGAAGTTCCCAGTGTCCACCTGCGCCCATCCTCAGGGGCACTGTCTGGTATTTACACGGCTCCTTCATCATGGAGCCGTCCATCTGCGTAAAGATGATGGGTTCTTCTAGTAATCTTTCCATGGGAGTCCCTAGCTCGATTACTAGCAAGGGGCTGATTAAGTCTCTCTCGCACCCCGAGTCTATCAAAGCCCTTACCCTAATGTGGGTTCCCAGCTCGGGGTTCATAATGGTCACAGTCACAAAAAAGAGGGGAGTGTAGTTGTTCACCATGTGTGGCACCGATGGCTCCCGGAACTGTTAGTTTGTGACCTTCACAACAGGTCCTGGTCGTTTCCCACCAGCTCGCATTCTTCTTCGCTGCTGGAGGGGGGGTCACCCTCTTGGAACCTGATCTGCAGAGCCTTTTGGAACTTAGCCTGGGAGGTACTCTTCCTCTTCGGGGGGGAGGGGGGTTCAGGTGTTTCTTTTCTGATTCTTGCTTCCCCGTGTTGTAGGGACCCCCCCTTTTGCAAGCCAAGGTGAAATAGCCAGCTTCTCCACATCGCAGGCATAGCCCCTTCTGCATGCACTGTTCTCTTACCCCTTTGGGAGGTTTTGGGACCTTTGACTTCACCACTGGGGTCCTGCTTCTGCTGTGCACTCCTGTGTTATCAATCTTGATCATCTGGATCTGTGTCTCTGCATCGGCCGCCTCCCACATCCAGGCAGTCAGAGTGACAGGGTGCATGGTGCGAAGGATTGTCTCTGAGATCTCTGGGTGCAGCCCCAGCCAGTAGTGCTCAGCCATCACCCCGTCGGGCCAGCCTTGGATCTTAGTAGCATACCTGTGGAATTCTTCTGTGTATTCTCTCACCAACCTCTTCCCCTGATGCAGGGTGCAGAGGTGGTAATGTGCCTTCTCCTCCCCCATGGGGTCTTCATACTGTGTCTGCAGTGCCCACATGAATTCCTCCAGGTCCCGTAGCTCCAGACCTTGGTTATTATGCAGTTTCAAGTACCAGACAGCCACTTCGTCTTGTGGTTTCGAAGCGATGTAGTCAATTATCCACTCTTCTGAAGGGAACAGGTGGGCCCAATGTTGCACAAACTTCTGTACCTGTACCATGAAGAATGCCAGCTTCCCTGGGGAGCCATCATAGGTCGCCTCAAGCAGATCTTTTGACTGCTCCAGCCCCAGCAGAGCGGGACAAGGTGGCAGCCCCCCCAGGCCTGGCACGGGATTGGGTGCTGGAACCAAGGCTGGGATGGGTGCTGGTGGTGGCGGGCTGGCTGTGGCAGGGCCGGAGGATGGAGGCGCAGTTCACTTGGGCAAAATCTATAAGTGGCTCCTGTAGCTTGCATCCCGTCTTCTCCTGGGCCAATTCCAGCCGGGCGAACCATTCTTCCCACTGGTCCTTGCCCCCTCCGAGTGGACCCCGCTTGGGTTGGACGTCACACAGGGACTGGAGGTCATAACAGCTAGTCCCTGAGGGTTGGGGAGTGAGCAGCCAGTGCCCTAGCTCAGTGGCGTTCCTCCCTCCACACCTCCTTGGAACCCCAGCAGTGGAGCAGGGCTCACTGGGACATCTGGTGAGGGGGTAGTCGGGATCACTGGTTTGTCTTCTCCGCTCATCCTTGCAGGGGTGGGTAGAGGAAAACGAATGAGATTCCTGACACTTTGTCAGAGTCCCCAGTCAATCAAGCTCAACAACAGTCCTTCAAAGAAGTTCAGTTTATTGAGAGAGGCACTTAGGTCATTGTTCGACACACACAGTGACAGGAATGGGGTTAAAGTGGGAAACCAGATAATTATACACAGTTCATACACAGGGGGCCCCCTGATGGGCGGGGACCAATGAGGAGGGTACCTGAGCGTGCCCAAATGAAAATGGCTTGCGGCTCCCAGCAGGAAGAAGCAGCGCGGCGGAGCTGAGCTCCAAGGACACACACGAGATAAGGGATGCACTGGGCACACATACCAAGCCAAGGAGGAGGCTAAGGGGGAGGGGGGCTGTTCAGGAGCGAGGGGGGGGAAGGGAGAGAAACAGAGAGCCCATGGTGGCATCAGCTGACATTCAGCACCCACCTCTCTGTGCTGCCCCAAGCCAGAGAAACAGCCCAGATCACTTGGCCAGTGAAACGGAATGGGTGGCTTGTGTTGACCGAATGGCATCCCAGCAAGAGAGACAGAAGGCAAAGGAGCTGTGCAAAGGCTCCATGGCCCAGAGCACCAAGCGTAAAATGGAGCTGGACGGGGGTGCGGCCACCAGGTCTTGCCATCTGTCCAGGGCTGGGCTGCTGCAGGGTCCTTGTTCTCCTCCCCCCGCTTCCCACTCCTCTTCTCCGCTCTGCCCCGGCCTCCCTGCTTCTCTTCTGCCTTCCGCTCTCCCGTCTGCGTTTGCTGCTTCTTGATTAAAATGTTGACTTTAACTTGGAATTAACCTGATTAATGTAATTGAAAGTAAAACTCTGCTGCTCAGCACTTTGGGTGATGAGTGGAGATGGATTGAGAAAGAAAGCTTTCAGATTGAATATACTTCTCTCCCCTGGCTGTTAATTGCTCCGTTTACTGGTACCTGCCTCACTGACCGTCGCTGTTTAGGCCAGTTAATGATGATACACAGGCCATACTTTCCAGAGATAATTAAAAAAACATTTCAGCCCATGCCATACCGTGGGGACTTTGCCCCTCCATCGCAGCCTGCAAAAGGCCTTGGGGCGAGGAGGGGGCCATCCGGGAGGGAGGCGTCTTCATTTGGGGGTGCAGTGGGGGATAAAAAGGTCCTGTGTGTATTCCTCAGAGCAATGTGGTTCCCCTTCCCCGGAAAGCAGCAGAGGCAAAATGCCATGGCCATATTCTGACCGGGGGGGGGGGAGGGAAGGAAAGTCTTGCCATTTAGAGAGAGGAGGAGCCAGCCGCCTTGTCCTTCTAAGGACAGCGTTGCCAACTTCCTGGTAGTGCCTGGAGAGCTCCTGTAATGACAACTGGTCTCCAGACTGCAGGGATCAGTTCCCCGGGAGAGAGTGGCTGCTTGGGAGGGCGGATCCCACGGGCATTCTGTCCCCGCCCAGCACCCCCCCTCCCCGGGCCCCACCCTCAAAATAGCCAGGAGTTTCCTGGCCCAGGTCCCCCCCTTCCCATCTGTCTCTTCCTTTTCTTCCCCTCTGGCTTGGTGGCCTGAGGGGGTCTGGCTCTCAGTCAGGGGCACGGGAACTCCCATATTCAAGCTGTGGGAAGCTATGGGGGGGGGGATTGGAGGGTGGTGGCCTTTGAGGGGAGGCCCCAAACAGGTGTAAACGAACCTTGCAGAACCAGCCCCTGCTTGTTTTCCTTGGTTAGATTGGGATTGTGCCCGAGGCATTCCATCAGGTACTTCCTGCATTGCATGGTCCCTTGACCCTGCCTTTTTTAAAAAACAAACACGCCCCTCCAGTTCAAAAAAGTTTGCCTAATGAGGACCCCATGACAGTGTGTCTGGAGAAGGGGTGTGTGTGTGTTGATGGAATCAAATGTTAGTTTTAGGGAGCTGACAGATTCTGTTTATTCCTTTCACAGACACACGGACACACATGTGCACACAAACAGAGGCATATTGCGTGTTACCAAGGAAACTGTGATAACACAGACTGGAAACAGATCAGAGGGTGACTTTTATGCTGCTAGAAATTGGTTGGGAAGGTAGTTGGTCCCTGGAGATACATCCCCACCTCCTTCCAGAAGCAGCTTTTTAAAGGAAGAGGGCCCCTAAACCTGTGCTACTCCCACCTGGAATCTCCGTGAGAGAATCCACCCACCCGGCAGATTTTCAGGACTGCAGAGTGAATCTCCCCTTGGCAATTGGCCTCCCTCCCTTCTTTCTCCATGGGAGTCAGCACCCCATCCGTCTGGACCCTCTCTACAGGCAGAGGGTATGGACCCCAGAATCAGCTACTCAAGGGTCCTGGACAACCAACTAGTTTGCCCTGCCTTCTTTTTCCATAGCAAACCTGATTGGAAGATGAGCTGGTAATCCCAGAAGGCAGCCTCTGTGTATGGGACATATGCAGCCCTTACGCTACAACCCAAATAGTAGGAATAAAGAATAATTAAGAACTGTCACGTCACAACTGACTCATGGCCAACCTGTCGTGGGGTTCTCAAGGCAGGAGACGTCCAGAGGTGGCTTGCAACTGAGAGAGAATCCGAAGAGCAAAGGGAGGGCCCCGGCAGCGCCTCTGAACCAGGCACCCAGCCAGCCACCTCGAGCAGCTCTGTGTGAGTCGGGGAAGCGAGAGCAGCAGCCTGCGGAGGCCACCCCCCACAGAGCCGGCGTGACTTCTGATGGGCCCAGCATTTGGAGTGTCAAGCTGGAGGCTGTTCTGCCTCGTGGGCCGCCACCGCCATCAATGGCATGAGCTCGGTTCCAGCAGTAAAGCTGGGATTGCCGGGGATAACGGGTGAAGTGTGAAGGAGCCAGCTGCAGAGCCTTCTCTCAGGTGCCCCCTCCTGCAATGCCGGGAGTCTGCGGGAGGCCAGGAGGGAGGCCGGGAGGGAGGCAGGGAGTCCGGGAGGGAGGCAGGGAGGCTGGGAGGGAGGGAGGCCGGGAGGGAGGCAGGGAGGCAGGGAGGGAGGGAGGCCGGGAGGGAGGGAGGCCGGGAGGGAGGGAGGCGGTCTTTCTGGCTGGGGAGGGAGTGGGGCCCAGGGTTGCCTTCATCTTGTTCCACCTCTGGCCTCTGTGATGCCCGGCCCTGGGGGGGGGGTGTTCAAGGGACATGCTCGGTGGGAGAAGACCCTGGAAACATGAAACATCGGAAGCAGGGCTGCCAACTCTGGTTTAGGAAATTCCTGGTGATTTGGGGGGTGGGGGTGGAATGGCAGAGGGTAGGATTTCGTGAGGGACTTCAGCAGGGCACAGTGTCCTGGAGCCCACCTTCCGAAGCTGCTGTTTTGCCCAGGGGAGCTGATCCCTGTCATCTGGTGATCAGTTGCCATGCTGAGCCGCCTCCAGGACCTGCTGGGAACCCCCACATTCCCTGCAGGGACTCAGTTGGCCCCCACCCATCAGTGGTGCAGGAGGGGACTGGCATTACCCCCTGGGCACAAGACGAAACCTGGATGCAGCTGGGGAAAGCGATGGGGAGGGGCAAAACAAAGACGTGGAACTGCCCCCCCCCGCCTTGCAGACCTCGCCTTGTCTAGGAACAGGAGCGGGGAAACTGGAGCGCAGCGTGGGCAACGGCCGTGCCTCTGAAAAGCTCCTGCTTCCCCATTTGGACCCTGGGCCACCAGCTGTGGGACTGGCAGCCTTCCTCTGCCGCTACTTCCAGTAGTCTTCCGCCCTTGTGGGGCTAAAACAGGCAACAAAGGTAGCGAGATGAAGCTCACTGAGACAGAATGTGAAGAAGGCGGGAAAGAATGTCCTGAACTGGAGCAGGGAAACCTGGTTGCAGCCCCAAAGCAGGCTGCCGTCTCCTTTGTTAGGAGCCAGCCCTCAGCTTGAACGCAACTGGCCATCCACGCAGCACCTGCGGCTGAAAGCACAGAGCAGCCATGGATCCCATTCCGCAGGGGAATCCCTCCCAGCACCTGGCGCGCTTCCCGACAGGAGCGGCCCCCAGACAGTGACTTGACCCACCAGCTAACGGGAGGGAAAAAGCAACTGCAGCACAGCACCCTCAGTTGTCGCTCAGTTATTTGATCTTTACCCCTGGAAGGTAACACTTTACCCCGAAATGACCCATCACGAGGAATCTGAGGGGGCTCCTGCAACAGCAGAGGCCACCAGCCACCATGGAGCCATCCTGCCCACAGGCCGGACGGGTCATTTCCAGCCCTTTCGGCCCTTTCAGCTCACTTCCTCCATTGCTGGTGACTGGATGAATGACTTCCCAGTTGCATCTGCCCCTGCCCCAGACTTCTGGCTCTCTCTCTCTCTCTGTCTTTATTGAATCATCCTCTTCCAGTATGCTTATTGAATGACCCTGAATGTCAGGTGACCCCCCCCGCAACCCCCCAATCTTATACACAAAAAAGTTAATACTGGACATAACTAAAACTTGCATGCAAATATAAGATGACCCCTTCTTTTTAAAAATGGCATATCTGGAAAAAACCTAGTCTTGCATTTGAGTGCATCAGCTTGGGTTACAGCCTCATGCTAGTCCAGTGAAGGCCACGCAGAAGTAGCATAAAAGTTTGCCTGTAGGGCATACCCGAGGTCCCAGGACGTGTTGTCTGAGTCAGGCAAGGAAATTCATGACAGGACTCCTTGGAGCTGTTGTTAAATGCAACCTGCGGCACCAGATCCTTTTGTACCTTTTAGAAGCCACAGGTCATGATTCATCCTGGGATCCTGTGGTTGCTCCCTGTTCTGTTACCCTGACGGTGGTGGCCCTGGCCTCTCACAGAGAACTTACCATGCACTTGTCATTGCAGCAGGACAAGGCGTCAGGTTTGGTTGGAAGACCTCTCTTGTCGCCCATATTAATAATCATATCATGAGAGTGAGGGAAATGGCTCTCATATCTAAACTGACATACCAAAATGGAATTACAAATCAAGAAGATTTAAGGACTGATCTATTCATGGAAAGATGGGCTTTGTTTACAATGCCTTTGAAAGATGAGGGTAACAATGGTTCCCCTCTCACTTTGTTTTTTTTGAAACTTTCTAGGTTGGGAAATGCCTGGAGATCGGGGGCAGAATCCACGGAGAAAGCAGTTTGCTGTGGAAAGAGGGTGTCAAACTCTACCATGATTTGTAGGGGGAGTGAAATTCCTGAGGGGTGTGTGTGAGTGGTTGAGTGTGTAAACCACTCTATCGTAGGTGACATAACTCTTCCCAAGATACCTCCCTTCACCAGGGATGACCTTGAAGCCAAGGCTGTGCCTGCTTTGCTGTTTTAGATAAGGGAGCCATATATTCACAGGTGTGTGTGTGTGTGTGCAGGAGCATGAAAGCTAGGTGGGACGTTTGCAGAGTGTGATTGGCTGTACTGGAAGGGGGGCTTTGTTTGAACTGTCTATACCTTTGGATTCTTCCGCCAGAACCCCAGTTCTGACACGGTACTGGTCTGGCCTGGAACATGATTATCTCTCAATAAACATATCACTGTCAAAAAAGAGTGTTGTTGAGAGTAACTTTGTCCAGGACTCTGACAGAGGGTAGGCTTAGAATTGAATGAATGGCTTCCTTTCTTTGGTGTTCTTTGCCAAGACCAAGAGGCTCCACCAGGCTCCACCCATGACTCTGCTGCCCAGACCAATGGCCCATCAGCTCCAGGAGCTCCTTTGCTGCCTCCCAGGGAAGATGGGCCACCGAAAACCTTTGGCATGTGCCACAGCCATGGAGGGGGAAGGGGTTCACATCTTCTGCTCCCCCTAACTTCCGTATCAGGCCTATATTTCTTTTCTTTGTTAAATTTTGTTATGCGTGTGAACTCCTAATGGAAATAAGGTTGGGGTCATAATGAAATTGGCCCTGGGATGCACCTTAGGAGCACCTTTGCCCTGCTGTTCGTTGTCTTCAAAAAAGTCAGGGTTGCCAGCCTCTGGGGGTGGGAAAGCTCCCAGAATTGCCACTGATCTCCAGACAAGAGGTAACAGTTTCCCTTGAGAAAATGGCAGCTTTGGTCCTCTTTCCCATTTCATAGGGAAATGGCTGAGAAGCTGAATGCATTTTTTGCCTCTGTCTTCACTGTGGAAGATGAGAAGTCCATTCCAGAAGCACTGATTTTGGGAGGGGTGTTGAAAGACCTGAGTCAGACTGAGGTGACGAGAGAGGAGATCCTACGACTGATGGACAACTTAAAAACTGATAAATCACCAGACCCGAATGGCATACATCCAAGAGTTCTCAAAGAACTCAAATGCGAACTTGTGATCTCCTGACAAAAATATGTCATCTTTCCTTAAAATCTGCCTCCATTCCCGAGGACTGGAAGGTAGCTAATGTCACTCCCATCTTTAAAAAGGGTCCCAGAGGAGATCCAGGAAATTACAGGCCAGTCAGTCTGACATCAATACCGGGTAAGTTGGTGGAAACTGTTATTAAGGAAAGAATTAGTAGGCACACTGATGAACAAAACCTATTGAGGCAGACTCAGCATGGGTTCTGTAAGGGAAGATCTTGTCTCACTAACCTGTTAGTGTTTTTTGAGGGAGTGAACAAACATGTGGACAAGGGGGACCCAATAGATATTATTTACCTTGACTTCCGGAAAGCTTTTGATACAGTTCCTCATCAAAGGCTCCTAAGTAAGCTCAGTAGTCATGGGATAAAAGGACAAGTCCTCTTGTGGATCAAAAACTGGCTTATAAATAGGAAACAGAGAGTGAGTATAAATGGGAAAATTTCTCAGTGGAGGGTGGTAAGCAGCGGGGTACCACAGGGATCGGTACTTGGTCTGATGCTTTTTAACTCGTTTATTAATGATTTGGAGTTGGGAGTAAGTAGTTGTCAGGTCACCCTGTCATGGTTATGGAATGTGGAGGGGGTACTCTCAGTCCACCAGCCTCTGAGCATTACCGTTTTCACTGTCTGTATGTTATTGCTTTTTTTGACCTTGTAGAAGCTTCAGCTGCAGAACTCCTAAGCCGGGAACCAATGGCTTTTAGATTGTTTGCCTGCCTTACCCGCTTGCTTTGCCCACACGCTTGAACTATACTCATTGGTAAATGATAAAATGGTAAAAGAGTTGGAACACTTTCCCTATGGAGAAAGGTTAAAATGCTTGTGGCTCTTTAGCTTAGAGAAACGACGGCTGAGGGGTGACATGATCGAGGTTTATAAGATTATGTATGGGATAGAACAGGTTGAGAAAGAAGTAAAAAGAAGTGAAATTGCTGAGCAGTCAGGTTAAAACAGATAAAAGGAAGTACTTCTTCACCCAGAGTGATTAACACATGGAATTCACTGCCAGAGGAGGTGGCGGCAGCTACAAGCATGGTCGGCTTCAAGAGGGAATTAGATAAGCATATGGAGCAGAGGTCCATTGGTGACCTTTAGCCATAAGGTATAGGTAGGAACTCTCAGTCTGTGGCAAGGGATGCTCTGTATTCTTGGTGCTTGGGGGGGTCAACAATGGGGGGGCTTCTAGTATCC
Organism: Gekko gecko; assembly: GCA_029375565.1. NCBI lineage: Eukaryota > Metazoa > Chordata > Lepidosauria > Squamata > Gekkonidae > Gekko > Gekko gecko. The sequence goes on from JAPDNY010000008.1 coordinate 8,207,137, forward strand.
TGGCCCCACTGCTGGACCTCCTGATGGCACCTGGTGTTTTTGGCCACTGTGTGACTGTGTTGGATTTGATGGGCCATTGGCCTGATCCAACATTGGCTTCTCTTATGTTCTTATGTCCCCCCCCCTTGCCTAAAGTGGATTACAGGTTTTTTTCCCATTGAGTTGTTTCAGCATTTAGGTCTGCTTTTGTGGATTACAATTTAAAACCTTTTTTGGCATATTGGATCTGTAAGTGTTTTTTTCCATTTTGTGGAATATTTGGATTTTTGGTCTAGTGAAGAATTTTCATTGGATTACAAAGATACCTATTTTTAATATGTGGAGATGTTTAAATCTCACTGGAAAGAAGAAGGAAGACAGCACTTCTAAAATGTCATTTCCTGAGTGTTATGGCTTTGTTTGGTCTCCACAGATACTAACCACAAAATACAAACTGTACCTTTAGCAATGTAAATATTTTGGTAAGGGTTTCTTGCTTTGTTATCCCTTAGCTTGGGAAAAGCCATTGTATTACTGTGACTGGGTACATAAACAAAAACAAAAAGGTTTGTGTTCGAGAGAGACAGGGTGACTGATTTCTTATTCTTAATAGAAGGTGTAAAATATGGCTAGTGGCACAAAAAAAGGCCCTGCAGGCTCATCTCCAGGACAACTGAAGGCTGTGTCTACTAATTTAGCCCAAATTTCAATTAAGGACCTGCAGAGCCTGATCCAAGAAGCAGTAGCAGTGGCTGTTGATCCCATCCAAGTTAAATTGGACTCATTTGTCCAACAAGTAACTACCAAAACTGAAGAGACCAAGAAACAGATTGCAGATAATAAACAAGGAACCTCTGGTCTGGTAAAAGTAACTAGTAAGCTGGAAAACAAATCTGAAGAAAAAGTTCTTCAAGTCCAGGCCATGAGATCCAAACAGGACACTATGGAAGATTCTCTCATAAGGTTGGAAATTGATAAAGCTGCCTACATATTAAGATTTCAGAATATACCAGAGAAGAAGGATGAAGAATTAAAGATGGACATGGCCCACATACTTGTGGAATATATATGTCCAGAAGAGGGCTACAATGAAATTGACATGACATATAAAATGCATTCTGCATACACAAGAAAAAAATAAACTGCCTAGAGAAGTACATGTGAGCTATGAGGGATGGAATTCTAAAAGCTGCAAATGATACTTCTCTCCAAATAGAAAACACAGACATAAAAATACTAAAAAAGTTCCCTTGGAGAGTGCGAGAGAAAAGGAAAGACTACATGCAACTTGCATCTAAACTGAGAAAAAATGGAATTTTATATAGATAGCTGATACCAGATGGGAAAAGATATAAAATCAATATTTAAAGTAGATTTTCTTAAAACATATGGAGAGGATTTGGAAACATGGGGAGAAGAACAGACGACGAAGAAAAGGTCCTACAAGGAACTGTAGGAATTACAGGATTACCCCAAAGACCCAAGAAAAAAGCAGTAAGGATTGAACCATCCCAACTAGTCACAAGACTTCAACAGAAGAATAATGACACAGAAAACCAATTACAGGATGGATGGGAGAAAAATCAAAATAATTTCAATAAATGTTGGAGGGCATGGCGTCGGCTTCCTGATATGGCGGACGTATGTTGCTAGCTCTCCAATCTTGAAACTCTGAAAAGCTATGATTACCACTTCAAAATCAAACGTTTTAAACTCAGAAGGTATGAATAATCACTCAGGAAGCAAGAAATCACCTAAAAAGGCGAGAATGCTGGATCTTCACTCTTTTTAAAACAAAATCAGTGCAGCTGTGCAGGGAGTGGCCCTGCCATCCCCGACAATCAAAATGGTGACCACAGCAACTGTGTTGGATGACACAGGAGGTTGGTTGACCTCCTTTCATCTTTAAAAGCTGATCTTATGACCCACATTGATGAAAAAATACTGCCACTTGGAGAACAATTAGACAAGATCACTAAATCTCTACAACAAGTAGCCAATACAGCTAAGGGAACTTGGCGTCACGTTGCAAAATGAAGTACAATTTGTGCAAAAGAAAAATGAATGGGCAACAGAAAAGATCCTAATGTTAGAGACTAAATTGAAACAAAACTCACTTAAATTTAGAGGAATAGAAGAAAAAGAGGAAGGGAACATGGAACTGATCACCTTTATGATGTACTGACTAACGGAAATTCTGAGCCCAGATGAAAAAATTGTGCTGTTAATATTACGTGCCTATAGAATTGGCTCCACAATCTCCTCTCCAAAAAAGAGACCCAGAGATATAATAACTGAGTTTCAAGACGCTAGAACGGTAAAAGCAATCTTACAGCTTGTGTGTAGAGAAGGCTCTCTCACTTTTAAAAATCACAAGATTCAAGTTTATCCAGACTTGCCCAGGGAAAATCTACAAATTAGAGCTGCTTTGAAACCAATCACTACTGGAAGCTGATATTCGTTACAAATGGCTCCCATCTGGTACACTTCAAGTGTGTTTTCAAGGAAACATCTTCACTGCACACGACTTGGAAAGTGGCCATCACATGTTGCAGCAACTGAAGTTGGAACCTGCATTGGATCCTGATGGAAAACGATCAATGAAGAGGAAGCTGGATTTTCAAATGTCTCCAATCCGGTGGTCTAAGATCCCACTTCTCAACCAATCTGCTTGACTCTCTACCATAGTGTTGTGAATGCTAAAAACTCTAATTATTTTTCTTAATAAAATGTGGTAATCTGTTTACTATATATGCTCTTTTTTATTTTAACTGAGTGGTAAAGAAAGGAGTTTTTAGTAACATGAGGCTCCTACTGGTGTGTATACTTTTCTTTTTTTTACTGGAAGGTATGAATTTTTATAGAAATGTCATTGCCAATTTTGCCCAGGTCAGCCTTCCCCTCACTGATTTTTCAAGAGGGAATTAGATAAACATATGGAGCAGGAGTCCATCAGTGGCTATTAGCCACAGGGTATAGATGGGAATTCTCAGTATGGGGCAGGTGATGCACTCTATTCTTGGTGCTGGAGGGGGCAGCAGTGGGAGGGCTTCTGGTGCCCTGGCCCCACTGCTGGACCTCCTGATGGCACGTGGTATATTTTGGCCACTGTGTGACAGAGTATTGGACTAGATGGGCCATTAGCCTGATTCAACACTGGCTTCTCTTATGTTCTTATGTTCTTATGAAAACTAAAGAGAAGGGGCCAAATAGCACAAAACCGAGTGCTAGGTTAGCATGGACTGATGAATGCCAGTTGGCTTTTAACAAACTAAAAGAACTGTTTACGTCTGAGCCCATACTAGCCCACCCCGATGAAAATAAAAAAAATATTATTTTCCAAGTGGATGCTTCAGATGTCACCATGGGTGGGGCCATCTTGCAAGAAGGGGCTGAAAGCAAATTACATCTCCTTGCATATGTCTGGAGAAAGTTCAGTTCCACAGAATGCAACTGGGCGATTTGGGATAAAGAAGCTGGTGCCATCCGGCTTGCCCTATCCACATGGAGACATTGGTTAGAAGGTGCACAAGTTCCGTTCGAGGTATGGATTGATCACAAAAACCTCAAGGTCCTCCACACCCCCGGGAACCTTAATGCTAAACAGTTGCGGTGGGCTGACTTCTTCTCCAAGTTTCAATTTACTTTGCACCATTTCCCAGGGAAATCAAATTCCTTAGCTGACGCACTCTTGTGCCTCCCTCGGCATGACAGCCAAAGAGAGGGAGTGGTTGACTCTATGTTTACTCCCACCCAGTTGGGAGAGGCGGTTGTGACACGAAGTATGATGAAAGTGGGAGGGGACACTGGAGGGCGGGACTGGTCTGCTGAATTCATGTCAGCCTTCTCTGACTCTGACCGTGCTGAGATTGAGGCAGATGGCGGCCTGGAACAGTGGCACTATGGCTGTTGGTATAAAGACCATCGTTTGTCCCCGAAACCTTGCGGAGTAAAGTAATGGAGGCAGCTCATGGGTTGAAACTTGCGGGGCTATGTCAAGACTCTGCAGCTACTACAATAACAGTTTTGGTGGGCGGGTATGAGCAAAGACATTTCTCTGTTTGTGCAATCCTGCCCCACTTGCCTTATGTGTAAACCCTGCCCGGGGAAGCCCCCTGGACTATTGCAACCACTTCCGACCCCCTCCAGACCCTGGGAAGTTATTTCTGTGGACTTACCCCCAAGTGGAGGGAAGACCGTAATTTGGGTAGTGGTGGATATGTTTTTCAAACAAGTACATTTCTTCCCCCTCAAACAACTTCCCACTGCAAAGCGCCTAGCTAAACTGTTCATGCATAACATCGTGAAACTCCATTAGCTCCCGAGGAAGGCATCTCGAATGGGGCCCCCAATTTGTTGCTAAGTTTTGGGGGGAGTTAATGAGCTCCTTGGGAATTGAACAAGCCCTGAGCAGTGCCTATCACCCCGAGACCGATGGACAGATGGAGTGGGTTAATCAGACTCTGAAACAATTCCTTCATTGTTTTACTAATTTCCAGCAGGACGATTGGGGGGAGCTTCTCCCTTATGCCAAATACTCTTACAACAATCAGTTCATTCATCAATGGGTGTCTCCCCATTGTAGGCGGTTCACGATTATGAGGGGTCCCCCCTCCCCTGGATACCTTCTAAGGACTCTTGGAGTGGGACCCTTGGGGAGTGGTGGCAGGGAATCAAGGATATTTGGCCCCTCATTCAATGAACATTGTCCAAAGCCAAAGAGGCTTCCAAACTGCAAGCTGATTGGAAATGCCACTCAGCATGGGAAGTGTATGTTTCTACTAAAAACTTACGTGGTCTGAAGCCCAGCCACAAATTGGGCTGGAAACTTGTGGGTCCTTTTCCTGTGGTTCATAAAGTCAATGATGTCACTGTTGAATTCGATTTGCCTACGTCCTTGAAACATGTGCATCCTGTATTTCACTTTTCTCTCCTCAGGAAGGACCCCAGACCCAATGTCTGGCGTCCAGTCAAGGCTCGCCCCCTCCCTGATGGTGGATGGACAGCCACACTTTGAAGTGTCACAAATTTTAGACTCCTGCTTGAAACGCAATCGCTTGTACTATTTGGTTGAGTGGATAGATTTTGGTCCTGAGCAGCGTGAATGGATGGATACCTCTGATGTCAATGCCCCCAAACTGGTGCGAGCCTTTCACTCTCACTTCCTGGGCAAGCTGGGAGGGGGAGCCTTGGGGGGGCAGGAAGTCGGGTAGCCCCGCCATGGTGTTTCATTCTGCCTTTGGAATGTGCTCAGTGTGCAGCTGCTGTGCTTGCTTTGCCTATCTTATCAGCTCCTCGGCCAAGAATGCTCCTTTCTCTAGGCGTGGAGTCTCTGCTATCTCCTGCACATTTCTGAACCGTTACACACTTCCCCGCGCTTGCCACTGATTGCTTATTGGCCTCCAGGTGTCAGGGGGTACTGTATGAACCCACTATAATTGCTCTAGCCATCTTTGCCTTATTCCTGACTCTAACAATCATAGTAACTTTGTCTCGTCTGATCAATAAACCTGAATCTTCTTAAGAACCTGGTGTTGATGCTGTGTTATTGAAGTGCCTGACATTGACAACCTTACCTGTTGACAACCTGAGGAAGCCTGCAAGTTGACTCCTAATTAATTAATTCCTCTTATTTCTGTCAGGTTTTGAGATACTCAGATATATCTTCAGTGGTGACTCTGACTGCTTATCAGTCTCTATTGCTTATCAGCTGTTGAAAGTTTCTGAGTCTGATTGCCATAAACAAAACTGTAATGAGTGTTGGAAAACACCCAAAACATCTGAGAGACAGTGAAGGAATCTCTCCTCCGGCAAGCAAACAGACCAAGATAGCTGACTTTTCCCCTGAAAGTGTTGCATATAATATTCCAACTTCAAATAAATACGCAATTCTAGCTGAAGAGAAAGAGAGAGCTGAAAAGTTGGAAGTTACAGCAACAAAGACTGTTTCTTTAAATGACAAAGATATCTGGTGTCATGATGATGGAAGAATGCTGGCCAAGTTAATAGATTTGACTTTCAGGACTGTTACATATATTTGAGAATGTTTAAATGGAATTAATGAGAAGCTTGAGAAGAAGAGAGGAAGACTAGGAATTCTGAAGGTACAAAGTCTGGTAGCTATGTAAGTTCTGCTAACGCGCCTCCAAATGTCTTCATCCCACCAAGGAGTAAAGAATCCACAATAGATCCCCTTCCACCACATAAAGTGAGCAATGAAATTTGATTTACCAGCCAAAAAAAAAAAAGTCTGTCAATTTGTAAATACCGAGGTGCATTATCTTTGTGGAATACAAAAAGGAAGGTGTTAAGTAATCTGAGCCTATTACTTAAGTCAAAAATTGCTGGAATTGATTTGAAAGAGATAGGAATAATTAGCCAACCAAACCAGGTGCAGAGGGTCACGCTCACATTTTTCAGTGGGAGGATCCCATCTTTAATAATGAAGTGGAGTGCAACTTTTAAGAGCAAGGGGATCTTCCCAGCCCACACCTTTTTAAATACACTGCAACCTGTACCGCTTTTGGTTAAGAAACATAATGAGACCAAAGGGAGGCAAGATCGGATCTCCCTGCTCCCTGATCTAATGGACCTCTCTTGTCAGGGGAGGAGGTTCCAATTTTGAATGCACTTCCTATGTGCCTTAATAAACAATAACTCCTGGTAGTGGTGGTGGTGGTGGTGGTGATGATGAAGATGATGATGAAGAAGAAGAAGTGTCATCAAGTTGCAACCAACGTATGGTGACCCCATCCTGAAAGGCAGGAGATGAACCGAGGCGATTTGCCATTGTCTGCTTCTGCCATTGTCTGCCCTGGTCAGTCTCCTGTCCAACGCTGGCAGGCCCCACTTAGCTCCTAGGACCTGGCCCGCTCAGGCGAAACTGGGCTATTCAGACCGCCAGAACTCCCTTGCATGCCCTGAGCCTCCGAGGACCACTGCAGGGCGACTTCCTGATGCAGAGGCGGGCTCAGGTGGGTCTCCAGGCTGTCATGCTTTGGGTTCGGAGCCCTCCTCCCTGGCTTTCAGACAGGGGACCGGTGGGAGCAAAAGACCCGGGAATGGGGTCGCAGGTGGCTTTTATGCTCTCTTGGCCCTCTTTTGGAGGTCACCTTCAAGCCAGGAGGAGGAGAGCTCTTCCCAACATCAGCCCTTGTCTCACTGCAACACACTTTGGCTTCCACTGAAGTCCGGCTGCCTCCGCCAGCATTCCCTGCACCTGCCTCTTCTGGGACCATGGGAACTAAAGGTGACGCATCCAGAGCAAGACAGTGACGTGTCCTCGCTCTTCCCTATAATTAATAAACAAAGCACAGGGGGACTTCTTGCCCTGCTCAGTGCTATGACAGGGGCTGTCTACAGTGCACTTAAGCATTAAATGACCAATTTCTGTCAGACTAACTTCCCAAGTCTCCTCTCCCTCCCTCCCTCTCTCTGTTCCTCTCTCCCCATTTACTTTCTCCGGTACAGAGCCGGCTTCCTCGCTCTCTGCACTTGGAGTTTTTCAGCAACTGATGGCTCCTGGTTCATTTCTGTGGAATTAATTGGTCCCTGAATGAATTCTTTTGACAGGGCAATTTATCATGTGTTTGGGTTGACAGTGCTGCGTACCGGCAGGGGCGGGAGGGTGGGAGAAGGGGAGACGGGCAGGGCGTATATCTGTGCATGTGCCACGGGGGCTGTGGAGAGAAGGTGGCATTGGAAGAGCGGGAAAGGATGGAGAGAGGGGACCGAGGAGTTGCATCCTCTTCCCTCTTCATCGTTTGGAGGAATGACGATGGTCCTGGTTATTCTCATCCTGCTGGCAAAGGCTTTTGCCAAGTGCCAGATTCACTCAAAGGAGAAAAACCCCCACAAGGGCCAGCAAAACTTTACTGATGCTCTTACAAGCATTGCATTTGGAAGAAGTCTGCAGACCCCTTGGTCCATCAAAGTGGGTCTTGCGTACTCAGACTGGCAGTGTCTCTGCAGGGTCTCAGGCAGAGGTCTTTCAATCACCTATAACCTGGCCCTTAACTGGAGATGCTAGGGACTGAACCAGGGACCTTCTGCATGCAAAGCAGAGGCTCTTCCACTGAGCTATGGCCCCTCCCCTCAAAGTCACCTTCAAGCCAAGGGGAGGAGAGATCTCCCTGAGATCAGCCCTAGCCTCACCGAAGTTGGCATGGGCCCTTCCTAGGAGAGTCCCAGATGTTTTAAAAATCAGATTTGCTAAGATCCAGTTGACCTTGTGTCTTTCAACCTTATTGCTGAGTAACTCACCATTAATCCACGTCTCTCAGTGCAGGTTTTCCCCGTCAGGATGACTGCCTGCTGTGCTGTCTCCTATACAGAGCTTCTGCTGGGCTAGTTTGCGGCTGGAATATTTTGCAGCCAGCCCTGCAGGGGGCTGCCAAGCCTCCCCCTTCCTTCCATGCCAGCGCTGAGAAGCAAGAACAAGAAGCAACAGGCTTAATGCGCAGCAAGGCAAATGCATGTTCAGAGGCCTTTTACAATCTCATTTGCATTTGCCTTCAACAGTGCAATGGAACCTTCTCCCAGAGGACCTGGAAAGACCCACGTCCCATCTGCACCTTCCTAGGGGACGCGTGGCTGACTTTTATAGAAGGGCTTTTGGCTCGTCTGGACAGGGCAACTGCTTGGCTGCTGTCTTTTAATGTTGTTGCTGGCGACTGTAATGCTTTCATGCTTTTGTGATGCTTTGGATCCTTCCTGTCAGAAATCCCATTCCAACGGGGCAAGCGCTCTCCGGGCTTCAGGCAAGAAGCCTCCTTGACGAAGGGCAGCAGCAGCAGCGGCTTTGGTTTCTCTCCTTGCCTCTTCCCAGACTCCATCTGGGCCACCGGGCTGCGTGGGCTTGCTGCTCGGGGGTTCTGTGGGGCCCAAATTCTGGGGAGGAGCCAAATGGCAGTGGGGGCACAACTATTCATGGATACCTGATCATCTGTGGCATCTTCAGAGATGGGAAGGAAAAGGGGGCCACACCAAGCCATGGCTAAGACGAAGAAACGAACTGGTGCTTCAGAGAGGGAAACAGCGTCTTTGATCGTTATGTGTGACCCCTACGGGTTTCGCGTGCTGCTTTGTCAGGGGGAATCCATTCCCAGACATACAAAACGAAACATGGAGGGGTCGTCTGATAATTAAAGATTCTCTTTCCCTCCGCACCAGTGGTCAGCTGATGTAGCCAGGTGTGTGTCATCAATGGGCAGAGGTTCTCCGCATGCCGATTGGTTGGACGCTCTGGGGAGGGAGGGGAGACCCTCCTGGAGGGGTACCTCCTGCCTCTGGTCCAGTTTCTGAGGCCTTGCTTGGCCAACAATGGCAAAGGTTCAGCTGTGACCCAAGCTTCCCCAGTCATCAGGAAAAGCTGCTGAAATCCACAGGCCAGACTTCTGAGTGAACATGGCTAGTGTTAGACCACAGGGCTGTCTACAGAAGGTGTCTGGTCTAGGGGTTAAGTACGCGGACTCTAATCTGGGAGAACCAGGTTTGATTCCCCACACCTGCTGGATGACCTTGGGCAAGCCATTGTTCTGGCACAGCAGTTTCAGTCAGAGCTCTCTCAGCCCCACCTACCTCACAGGGAGTCTGTTGTGGGGAGGGGAAGGGAAAGAAGTTTGTAAGCCACTCTGAGACTCCTTTGGGTAGTGAAGGGCGGGGTATAAATCCAATCTCTTCTTCTTCATCATCCAAGGAGTTGAGAGCTGCATTCATGGCTCTCTCTCTTCACAGCCCTGAGAGGCAGGCCAGGCCAGGCCAAGAGAATGAGCCAAGGGTGCCCAGACAGCTTCAGAGCCAAACGGGGTTGGAAAGCTGGGCTTCCAGGTCCTCATCCGGCACTCTTAAGCCACCGCCCCAAACTGGCTGTAGCACGCAGGAAGGAAGTTGGAATGATGCTGGATGGGGGATGCTCTTCTGGGTCGTGGCGTGTGTGGATGGGATCCTGGGGTTGGGTGACCTACAAGCTGAGTAGGCATATAGCCATTGCAATGCAGAAGCAAGTTTGAACTTTGAGTGCATCAGCAGAGGCGGGGTGCTTAGGGCACAAGATGTGACGGGACCTTGTGTCCAGTTCTGGAGGCCTTTTGATAGGAAGGGCATATAAACCTTAGGTTTGTTACCGAGAGAACATCAGGGATGGCGAGGAGGTTGGAGATGAAACCTTATGAAGAAAGGCTGCGGGGATTGGGAATGTTCAGCCCAGAGAAAAGGAAGGTTTTTTTGGGGGTGGATATGATTGCTCTTTTTGAGTTTTTGAAGGACTGTCATTGAGAGGAGGGAAGGGTGCTATTTCCATTGGTGGTGGAGGATGGGACTTTAAATGACAAGGTGGCTCAGCGGTTAAGACGCTGAGCTGCAGACCAGAAGGTTGGTAGCTCGGCAGTTCAAGACCCGAGTGCTGCATGACGGAGTGAGCCCCCGTCTCTGGCCCCAGCTCCTGCCAACCTAGCAGTTTGAAAACAAGAAACTGCAAGTAGATAAATAGGTACCGCTTTGGTGGGAAGGTAACAGCGTTGTGTGCGCCTCGGCATCTAGTCATGCCAGCCACATGACTTCCGACAGTGCTGGCTCTTCGGCTTGGAAATGGAGACGAGCACCGCCTCCTAGAGTCAGATTTGACTGGCTTTTGAGCAAGAGAAACCTTTACCTTTACCTTTAGGGAAATATTGGCTGGGCATTTGGGAAAAGATTTAACTCTAAGACTCTTTGGGAAGGAGACCCACTGGCCCGCTGGCACCCGCTCTCATCCGGAGCACCAGTTCCTGGTGAGCCTGAGCCATGTGGCGTCTCTTGTCTCCAGGACGGTCCCCCCCCCCCGTGCCTGTTTTGAGCTGCAGAGATGAATCCAATGAAGCCTTTTCTGGCCATTTGAAGGCACAGATGAGTGAGACTGTTGCAACATTTACCTGAATGAAAACATCAAACAACCTTCTCACTTGCGGCTGACAAATGATAATTGTATTAGCTAGCACTTATGTATGCTACGAATGTTATGGATGGATGTATTTACTTGTAGCCTGTCCTTCTGTTTGAGTCTCAAGGTGGATTACAAAATAGAAAACCATGCCAGCAGGCACCGTATGACATCCAGTGAACAGTGCAATGGGACTAGGATGACAAAATTTAGAAAACAACGGAAACAAAAAAAATCCAGAAAAACCCCTTATATGACACACCACAAATAATGCAGAAAATGTAATTATTTATTTATGTATTATTTATTTATTTATCTGTTAGATTTTTTTGGTTGCCATTCACCCAGGGCTCTCACAGCGCCTTACAACATTAAAACAATATAAATAAGATAAAAACAACATAAAAACAAATAGCAAATATAAGATATTATCATTAAAATATTAAACTATTAAAACATATGGCTAGCACCATACTGACCCAAAGACAGGCCTGAAGCCCAGCGGAAAAGGGTCCAGGGCAGAATGTCTCGTCCAGGAAAAAACGGGAGCTGCTTGGCCACGGCTCACGGAATTACTTTCCCCAGAAAGGGCCGATTAGACCCTGGGTGGTAATTGGCCAGTTCCTTTTTTATCTAAGGAGCGTTTCTCTAGCAAAGGTCTAAGTATTGCCTCCTTAAGGGAGTTGGGGAAACAGCCCTGTGAGAGAGACAAATTACTAATCTGTCTCAAAGGGACGCTTACCACTTCATGTCATGATCTGACCAGCCACGAGGGACAAGGACCCAAGGAGATGGTAGCTGGCTTCCTAGCAACATCCACGAGGGACAGCTGGCCAAAAGAGGAAGCAAACAGTGCAAATGGAGCCCCCATCCCACGACTGACACCAAGTTCAGCAGCCAACTCCAGGTGGAGCTTAGAGGCTTCATCTGCAAAAAAAAAAATTGCAAATGAATCGGCATCATTTTTAGGACACACCACACAAAAGGAGACGATAATGCAACAAGAGCAGGACACTGTATACAACAAACCGTGGCAGAGGCAACAGTCCTGTTCCCTTGACAAAAGTTTGAAACATTCCACACCCTTTATTTTGGTAATCTTTATAAGAGCCTTGAGAGAGAAGTCAATATTACTATCCCATTCTATAGCAGAGGAATGAGGCTAACATCCGAATGGCTTACGTGAGCTGGAGATTTAAGCCAGCGAGTGTGCACATCCCCTGTAGCTGCTGAAAGAGGGCCTGGAACGAGGGTTGCCAGCCACCAGCTGGGGCCCGGAGATCTCCCGGAATTACAACGGATCTCCTGACTGCAGAGACCAGTCCCCCTTTGGAAGGTGGGTGGGCTGTGGTGTCAGACCCCCACTGAGCTCTCTCCTCCCCCCGCCCCCCCAAATCTCCAGGGATCCCCGAAGCCGGAGGTGATGCCACGGCCGAGAACAGACCAGCCCCAGCCCCTGTTATGGAGATACGCACTGTACCACCAAGAGAGGGAGGGAGGGAGGGAAGGGGAGAGCGAGCAAGCAAGCAGGCTGATGGATCCTGGCTTCCAAAAGTCCACCCCCTGCGATGGGATTTCATCCCAAATATTATGACAAGGCATGCATACAATGGGATTGTGGCAGAGCAGGTGAGTGAAGCTGGAAGGAACCGACTGAACTAACTGAGGCTTGCTGTGAAGGGTGGCACAACTCAAACTTCTTCCCTCTCTGGTTATCCGAGGAACCCGCCAGCTTCTGGTCCCAAACTGTCCTTGATTATTTTTTTTAAAAAATATCAATTGTAAGCAATGAGGCTTGCATTTAATTAGAGTTAACATCTAGAGTCTTAAGGATTGGAGGGCAGCAATAACAAATGATTATTTTATCGCACCTTGTTTCTCTCCACCTTGCATCGTTATATCAGGCAACGGGTTATGTTTGGTGCTTCTGGAATTTCCTTATGGAAAACAAAAACTGCTGAGTTTGCAGACATGCTGGAGTTCACAAACCTCTCCCCGCCCAGAGCACTTCCTCCCTGTGACTTCACTGGATCCACGGCACATTTCGGATTGGCTTCCCTTTGGCTCCTGTGTCCAACCAGTATGGCCTTTGTGCACATGCACCGGGGACGGCCACCACTCTAAAGAAAAACTTGAGGCAAATCAGGCTCCTCAGTCAGGTCACACAACGCAGGGCTTCTTCAGAAGACAACGTTTAATGGTGAGTCAGAACTAAAGACACATGTACAGCTTGTGTCAGTAATGGCCACATACAATAAGGCCTTCTAAGTTATACTACATTCAAGCACCCCCCCCCATGTAGCTGAAGCCAATGAATAAATTTCGTGTGCTTGGGCAAAGCAAAGTTCAAAATTCTAGAAACCGTTGGTTCCCAGCATAAGACTCCAGCAGCTGGAGAATACAAGGTCGGAGACCTGATAACAGACGGTGAGTAAAAGCACAAAGGATGGGAGATGGAAAGTCCTCCCGCAGCATTCCATTCACATGACAGGGTTACCTGACATCCTGTCCCTCTCAAGTGCCTTCCCGGTTTGTCTGGGTAGAGGTAGTGGAACTTCTGAAGGAGACGGGGAGCCCTGATGTGATCCACCTCCACCCATTCCCTGTGTTGAGGATCAAAGTCAACCCATATTCCATTTGAACTTAGAGTCCAATCTGTCAGCAACTTCATAATGCGGTTCACCTTGCACTATAAAGGGTGGGGGAAACCACCAAGAATTAGTTCCAGGATCCCTGCGTAGGACTCTGAAATGGAAAACAGGATGCAATTGTTTTAATAACTTAGGCAACTCAAGTTCCACAGTGACATCATTGATCTTTCCCTTGACAGGGAGTGGTCCCATATATTTTCAAATGAGCTTCTGGCTGGGTTGGAGACCCTTGATGTTCTTAGTAGATATATAAACAGAGTCAACTGGCTGGATGTCCCAGCCCACATCTCATTTCTTGTCGGCTTGCAGCTTATAGGCTTGTTTGGCCCCATTTAATGTCTTACATAGAAGCGGCCAAGCGTCTTGAAAGCGTTTGCACCAGTTCCCCGCATCCCCTTCCAGCAACTCTGCATCAGACAAGAAGGGAAGGGAAGGGGCTTCATAACCATACACAGCCATAAATGAGGAGACCCCTGTGGAGGAATGACAAGCATTATTGTAGCAAAATTCAGCCAAGGGGAGGAGCCCCTCCCAATCATCCTGTTGAAAGTTAGTAAAAGTATTGTTCAAGAGTTTGATTGACACATTCAGTTTGCCTGTCAGTCTCGGGGTGATAGGCGCTGCTCAAACCCTGTTCCACCCCTATCAGGCATAACAGTTCACCCCAGAATTTAGAAACAAATTGCAAGCCCCGATCAGAGATTATCTTCTGGGGCAGGGTATGTAGCCTGAAAACCTGTTGAAGGAAAACTTTGGCCAACATCCAGGTGGACGACAAGGACTTAAATGGAATGAAGTGTTCTTGCTTCGAAAAGAGATCCACTACGACCCAAATGACAATTTCCCCCTGACTAGGGGAAAGATCCGTGATAAAACCCATAGAGATAACTTTCCACAGTCGACAGGGTGTAGGAAGGGGCTGAAGGAGTCCCGGGGGCTTATGAGGTCTCAGTTTACTCATGAGGCAGGTCTGACAAGATTGGACAAAGAGGATGAGGTTCTTCCTCATCCCCGGCCACCAGAACTGGTGTTGCAGAAAATGTAGGGACTTCACGAATCTCAAATGACCTGCCAGTTTATTACCATGCACCGACGATAAAATTCCCTCTAAGGCTTTGGGGACGAACAGTTTTTGGCCCCAGTACCAGCAGCCATTTGCCCGTTCCTCCCCCTCCCCTTCCCCCTGCAATTCCAGCCGATCGCTTTTGGAGGGGGCAGAGGTGAACTTCAATTCCCAAGAGTCAGAGTTCAGGAGGGGCTGGGCTTTGGCTTGGCTGTGCATAACTACTGCCCCTCCCAACTGGGAGGGCATGAACATAGAGTCAAGGACCTCCTCCCGGCAGCTGTCATGTTGTGAGAGGCAGGACAGTGCATCAGCTAGGGAGTTAGCCTTCCCTGGAAAATGGTGGAGCGTGAATTTGAACTTAGAGGATAAAATCAGCCCACTAGAGCTATTTGACATTGAGGTTACGGGGTGTGCAGAGGAACTCCAAGTTTTTGTGACCAGTCCATACTTCGAAAGGCCCCCTGGCCCCCTCCAACCAATGTTTCCACGTAGAGAGCACCAACTTAATAGCTCCTGCCTCCTTGTCCCAAACTGACCAATTACGTCCAGAGTCAGTGAACTTCTGAGAGACATAGGCAAGGGGATGTAAACTTCTTGTCCTCCCCCTCTTGCAAGATGGCACCACCCATAGCGACATCAGAGGTGTGCACTTGCACAATGAATTTTTAAAGTTCGTTTGGGTGTGCAAGTGTTGGTTCAGAGGTGAACAAAGCTTTTAAGCAGTCGAATGCCACCTGGCATCCGGGCATCCACTCCAACTTAGCCCCTGGCCACGTACTGTCCGGACCCTTCCCTTTAGTTTTCAATAGTTCCGTGAGCGGCAAGCTCACCTGAGCGAAGTTTGCCAGAAAAGATCAATAAAAATGTGTGAAACCGAGGAATGCCTGGAGTTGCCTCTGAGTGCGAGGGGGATCCCACTCCACCACATCCCAGACTTTTGCTGGGTCCATTTCCAAACCCTGGGTGGAAATGTGGTAACCCAGGAAATCAATTTCTGTGCAGTGGAAGTCACACTTTGCAAAAAGTTTGTGCTTGTGCAATGTTTGCAGGACCTCCCTGACCAAAGACCCATGGGATTCCTTATTGGGGGAATAAAGCAAGATATCATCTAAATAAACTAACACCCCTTAAACAAATGCTTGTGTAGAACTTTGTTTATCAGGTTCATGAAGACCCCCAGATCCCCCCTCCATATTCAAACTGCCCCAACAGGGTATTAAACACTGTTTTGTATTCGTCCCCCTCCTTAATCTGAACTGGAAGTAGGCATCCCAGATGTCGAGTTTGGAATAAATCTTCCCCTTCGAGACCTCTGCTAAGAGGTCCTTAATCAAGGGAAGCGAGTAGGCGTTAGTGGATGACACTGCATTTAACCCCCTGTAGTCTGTACACAGCCGCAGCCCCCCATATTTCTTTTTCCGGAACAATATGGGGGCCACAAACAGCAAAGAAGCAGGTCTGATGAAACCCCTGGCAAAGTTCTTGTCAATGAATCTATGCAATTCCACTTTTTTCTTTGGGCTCATAGAGTACAGTTTTCCTTTAGGTGATTTCTGGTTGGGCAACAATTCAATAGCACAGTCCGAGTGTCTGTGGGGGGGCAACTCATCCATCTCCTCCTCCTTAAACACCCGAGCCAGGTCCCGGTACTCAGGGGGAATCGTCTCAAGTTCCTCGCTCGCTAGGCAAGCCTGCACAGTTCCTTCGAGAGGGGGTTTCCCATGCCCCATCCCAACTGTGTGCCTGGCGGGATGAAATGAAGTGGACGATGCCCTCCTCCCACAAAATATAAGGATCATGATCGTGGAGCCATGGATTCCCCAGCACCAACGGAAAATGGGCTGCTGGAGTAATAACAAATGGACGCTGTTCCCAGTATTGGCCTGCTCCCATCCACAAAGGAACAGTCTCGTACCTGCATGGGTCTTTCATTGCGTAACCCATCCATTTGAGTACACACTAGAGGTTCAGGGAGTTTAACAACTTTAGCCCCAAGTCCTGTTACCAAGGAGGGATGGATGAGATCCCTTCCATATCCTGAGTCAATTAGACCCCACACCCGGATTGTTGTTGTTGTTGTTCAGTCGCACAGTCGAGTCCGACTCTTCGCGACCCCATGGACCAGATTACGCCAGGCCCTCCTGTCTTCCGCTGTCCGCTGAAGTTTGCTCAATTTCATGTTCGTTGCATCGATGACACTGTCTAACCATCTCATCCTTTGCCGTCCCCTTCTTCTTTGACCTTCAATCTTTCCCAGCATCAGGGTCTTCTCCAGTGAATGCTCCCTTCTCATTTGGTGGCCAAAGTATTTGAGCTTCAGCTTCAGGATCTGGCCTTCCAGGGAACAGTCAGGGTTGATTTCTTTTAGGATTGACTGATTTGATCTCCTTGCAGTCCAAGGGACTCTCAAGAGTCTTCTCCAGCACCATAGTTCAAAAGAATCTATTCTTCGGCGCTCGGCCTTCCTTATAGTCCAGCTCTCACAGCCATACATTACTACGGGGAATACCATTGCTTTGACCATGCGGACTTTTGTTGGCAAGGTGATGTCTCTGCTTTTTATCATGCTGTTTAGGTTTGCCATCGCTTTCCTCCCAAGGAGCAGGCGTCTTTTAATTTCATGGCTGCAGTCACCATCTGCGGTGATCTGGGATCCTAGGAACGTGAAGTCTGTCACTACTTCTACGACTTCCCCTTCTATTTGCCAAGGAGTGATGGGGCCAGATGCCATGATCTTAGTTTTTTTGATGTTGAGCTTCAAGCCCACTTTTGCACTCTCCTCTTTCACCCTGAGCAAGAGACTCTTTAGGTCCTCTTCACTTTCTGCCATCAGAGTGGTATCGTCTGCATATCTGAGGTTATTGATCTTTTCCCCAGCAATCTTAACTCCAGCTTGTGATTCATCCAGGCCAGCATTTCGCATGATGTACTCTGCATATAAATTAAATAAGCAAGGTGACAATATACATCCTTGTCGAACTCCTTTTCCTATGTTAAACCAATCAGTTGTTCCATATCCGGTTCTAACTGTTGCTTCTTGACCCTTATACAGGTTTCTCAGGAGACATGTGAGGTGGTCTGGTACTCCCATCTCTTTAAGAACCTGCCATAATTTATTGTGATCCACACAATCAAAGGCTTTAGCATAGTCAATGAAGCAGAAATAGATGTTTTTCTGGTACTCTCTTGCTTTCTCCATAATCCAGCGAATGTTGGCAATTTGATCTCTAGTTCCTCTACCTCTTCGAAACCCAGCTTGTACTTCTGGCAGTTCTCTATCCACGTACTGTTGGAGCCTAGCTTGTAGGATTTTGAGCATGACCTTGCTAGCGTGTGAAATGAGTGCAATTGTGCGATAGTTTGAACATTCCTTGACGTTGCCCTTCTTTGGGATTGGAATGTAAACTGACCTTTTCCAATCCTGTGGCCACTGTTGTGTTTTCCAAATTTGTTGGCAAATTGAGTGCAGCACTTTAACAGCATCTTCTTTTAAGACTTTGAATAACTCAGCTGGGATACCATCACCTCCACTAGCTTTGTTGTTAGTAATGCTTTCTAAGGCCCATTTAACTTCGCTTTCCAGGATGTCTGGCTCGAGGTCAGTGATTATACCATCGTGGTTGTCAAGGACATCGAGGTCCTTCTTGTATAGTTCTTCTGTGTATTCTTGCCATCTTTTCCTAATCTCTTCTGCTTCTGTTAGGTTCCTACCGGTTTTGTCCTTTATCATGGCCAGCTTTGCATGGAACGTTCCCTTGATTTCTCCAATTTTCTTGAAGAGATCTCTAGTCCTTCCCAATCTATTGTTTTCCTCTATTACTTTGCATTGTTCATTCAGGAAAGCCTCCTTATCTCTCCTTGCTGTTCTCTGGAAATCTGCATTCAGTTGGGCAAATCTTTCCTTTTCCCCATTGCCTTTAGCTTTCCTTCTTTCCTCTGCTATGTGTAAAGCCTCATCAGACAGCCACTTTGCTTTTTTGCATTTCTTTTTCTTTGGGATGGCGGTGAGTGCTGCCTCCTTTACAATGTCATGGACCTCTGTCCATAGTTCTTCAGGTACTCTGTCTATCAAATCTAGTCCCTTAAACCTATTCTTCACCTCTACTGTATATTCATCGGGGATGCGATCTAGGTCAAATCTGAATGGCCTTGTGGTTTTCCCAACTTTCTTCAATTTAAGTCTGAATTTTGCAATGAGTAGCTCATGATCTGAGCCACAGTCAGCTCCAGGTCTTGTTTTTACTGACTGGATAGAGCTTCTCCATCTTTGACTGCAAATTATATAGTCAATCTGATTTCGGTGTTGCCCATCTGGTGATGTCCATGTGTAGAGACGCCTCTTAGGTTGTTGGAAAAGGGTGTTCGCTATGACCAGCGTGTTCTCTTGACAAAACTCTGTTAGCCTTTGCCCTGCTTCATTTTGTTCTCCAAGGCCAAACTTGTCTGTTATTCCGGTTACCTTTTGATTTCCTACTTTAGCATTCCAGTCCCCTATGATGATGAGGACATCATTTTTTGGTGTTCGTTCTACGAGCTGTTGTAGGTCTTCGTAGAACTGGTCCACTTCAGCCTCTTCTGCAGCAGTGGTTGGGGCATAGACTTGGATTACTGTGATATTGAATGGTTTGCCTTGGATTCGGACCGAGATCATTCTGTCATTTTTGAGATTGTATCCCAATACTGCCTTTCTCACTCTCTTGTTGACTATAAAGGCCACACCATTTTTTCTATGGGATTCCTGGCCACAGTAGTAGATATAATGGTCTTCTGAGTTAAATTCGCCCATTCCTGTCCACTTTAGTTCACTGATTCCCAAGATGTCGATGTTCATTCTTGCCATCTCATTTTTGACCACGTCAAGCTTACCTTGATTCATAGATCTTACATTCCAGGTTCCTATGCAGTATTGTTCTTTGCAGCATCGAACTTTCCTTTCACCGTCAGACACATCCACAACTGAGCGTCCTTTCGGCTTTGGCCCAGCCGCTTCACTCTTTCTGGGGTTACTCGTACTTGCCCTCTGCTCTTCCTCAGTAGCATATTGGACACCTTCCGACCTGAGGGGCTCATCTTCCGGCGTCATATCTTTTAGCCTTTTGTTACTGTCCATGGGGTTTTCTTGGCAAAGATACTGGAGTGGGTTGCCATTTCCTTCTCCAGGGGATCACGCTTGGTCTGAGTTCTCTGCTGTGGCCTGTCCGTCCTGGGTGGCCCTCCACGGCATAGCCCACAGCCTCATTGAACCACGCAAGCCCCCTCGCCACGACAAGGCAGTGATCCATGAGGGAGATACCCGGATATTAGTGTTTAAATCAGGGTTCATTATAGTCACTGTCACAAAAAGGGGGGGTAACTACTCACCGTTTTCTGCACCTCTGGGATGGGGACCTGCTGGTCAGCGCTACTCACAGCAGGTCCTGGCTGTTTCCCGCTGATTGGGTCTCCTCCCCACTGAATGACTCAGTCTCCTCTTCCTGGAGGCTGGCTTGCAGAGCCCATTGAGTTTTTGGATGAGGGGTCGACTTCTTAACTGGGGTGTTGGCCCGTTTCTTCTCCATGCTCTTCTTTGGGGTACTTGCAGGTTCCGATCCCAGGCAAGCGGCTGCAAAATGACCAGCTTCACCACATTTTAGGCACAGACCTTACTTCATGCGGAGTTCTCGCGTCCCCTCCTTCTGTCACACTGGCCTCTTGGGCTTTGCTGGTACCGTCACACTCTTCCCCAGGGTGGCTGCATCATCAATGCAGATGGTCTGTAGATGACTCGCCATGTCTGCTGCCTCCCTCATCCAAGCATTCAGGGAGATGGGTTTCATGCTGCGAAGGATTGTCCCATGAATCTCAGGGTTAAGCTCCAGGCGATACTTCTGGGCCAACACTCCATCAGGCCATCCTTGGATCTTGGCTGCCTGGCGCCAGAACTCTTCCGTATACTCACACACCGATTTCCTCCCTTGGAGGAAAGTGCATAAGAATGCTTGGGCAGTTTCACTGGCATTCGTGTCCTCGTATTGAGCTCGAAGGGTCCACATGAAGGCATTGACCTCCCGGAGTTCCCAGCTGTCCTCATTGTGAAGGCCCAAGTACCAATCAGCAGCCCCTCCCACAAGCGGGACGCAATGTAGTCCACAATGCTTTCCTCATCGGAAAACAAATGGCCCCAATTCACCATGAACTTCTCTGCTCATACTACAAAGAATGCCAGTTTCTCAGGTGTCCCATCGAATGTTGCATCCAGCAGCTCTGCGGGTTGGTGCGCTTCCCGAAACAGCTGCCCTGGGACCCTCCTCGGTTGGGGTGGAGGGAGGGCTGGCAGTTGGCCTGGGGGAGGCAGTTGCACCGGTTGCTGGAGAGGTGGTTGGGCTGCAGGCTGGAGAGGCAGCTGCACTGGTAAGCGTTGGTCAAGTTCGCGCTGCACCACCTCCATCACAGGCAGTTTACGGAATGACTCATCAACCATGCAGAAGAGCTGGTCTTGCCCCAGTTCCAGCAACTCCAAAAGGGTGTCCACAAAATCCTCAGATTCTCCCAATCCCCAAGGTTCCGCACTAATCCCGGGTTCCACACTCAGTCTATGAATGGCTCGGTCGTAACGGCTTTCCCTCTGGGGCCCCGGAGTGAGAGTCCACGTTTTGAGAGTTTCCGCATGAAATTTTCCCCACTGCCCACCCCTGCGGTCGAGTGGTCATACCGGCTTGCACCCCGCCAAATGGGTTCAGGAAGGGCGCACCTGCATCCTCTTCAGAAGGATGGGTGATTGGTACCGTGGTCATTGGTACCGATTCCCCAAACGTCACCTCAGTGTTGAGGTCTTCCTCGTCTCCGCTCATCTTGATGTAGAGAGATGTAGGTCGAAGGAGAGATGGATTACTGACACTTTGTCAGGCTCCTTAGTCAGGTCACACAACACAGGGCTTCTTCAGAAGACAACGTTTAATGGTGAGTCAGAACTAAAGACACGTGTACTGCTTGTGTCAGTAATGGCCACATGCAATAAGGCCTTCTAAGTTATACTACATTCAAGCACGCCCCCATGTAGCCGAAGCTGTGGGCAAAGCAAGCGGGCAAAGCTAAGCACAACATTCTGGAAACCATTGGTTCCCAGCATAAGACTCCAGCAGCTGGAGAATACAAGGCCGGAGACCTGATAACAGACAGTGGGTAAAAGCACAAGGGATGGGAGACGGAAAGTACTCCCGCAGCATTCCATTTGCATGACAGGGCTACCTGACATCCTGCCATTGTAGAATCACCATCTCATGAAGCAGCTCTCACCTCAGGCAGTGGATGTACACCTGAGCAGGGGGTGACCCAGGCCCATGTGCAAAATGCAATGTGGCGAATTGTCCAGCTCCCCAAATCGCTTTGTGCAAAGACCATCGGAAGCCAAAATGCAACAGGCAGGCCGATGTGGTGCTGAGGGTGGGCCGGAGGGGGAAGGGGGGCAATGGGTGGGGTTGCCAGCTCTGGCCTGGGAAGTGCCGGGAGACGCAGCGGCTGGCTGGGGTGGAGACAGCAGAGGGCGGGGCTTGGGGAGGGAGCTCAGCCAGGGCATGAAGCCACAGAGCCCACCCTTCAAAGCAGCTGGAAATCTCTGGGGGTTGGCACCCCTCGCCATGGGGGGGGGGAGCGTCCTGGGAGAGCTACTTGGAATGGCAAAAACCAACATCGAAGTCCAAGAGGCTGCAGCTTCAAAGGTAACTGGGTTTTCAGGTGCAAAGGCTTTCAGGGCTCATCGAGGCCCCAGGTTCTAAGGAGACCACAAAGAGCACAAACGTTACACACTTACCTTGCAATAGGTTTATTTATTGAAACCTTTGAAACCAGATTTTCTCCAAAAGGGAGGTGGATTCTGTCTTTGCCTCATGCAAATGACAGGTCAGATGACTAACAACAGGAATGGAAACATGATTCATTTATTATAAGGTCAGAAATACCAGCTGACTGCTGAATGAGGGACATGAAAGCCAGCTACGAAACTCTGAGAAGCAACAGAGATTTTTTAAAAAGATTGGCAGTCAGCAGTAAAATCCACATGTGGGGGGTGGGGATGAAGGCCCTCCAGAACAAAACATGGTCTACAACTTTCTGGGAGGAGGCCCAACCAGTGGGGTCCAAAGGACCTCCTGGCGCATGACTTCATTCCCCACGTGCCGCAGCCCTGATCCACACGCTCCTCTTGGCTAATGTGGGCACGCGCAGCAGGGCAGCCATTGTTGACCTCCAGGGAGAGGCCGTGGCTTCTGCTTGGCATGCAGAAGGTCTCAGTTTCAATCCCCGACATCTCCACTGAAAAGGATCCATGGCTGTAGGTGATGCAAAAGATCTCTGCCAGAGACCAGGAAGAGCCTCTGCTGGACAGTACTGAGCTTGGCGGACCAGCGATGATCCGGTTCGGTGTAAGGCAGCTACATGTATGTTGATGTGAGGTCACAGATAGGCTTATCTGGGCAGAGCCTTTTAAGGTCAAAACCCAAGACTCTGAACTAGGCCTGGAAATAAACTGGCCTCCAGGGCAGTTGGTGGACCTTTGGGGAACAGTGTCTCAGCTGCAAGTTTTGGGTAGAACTTTTGCAACCACCGTTGGGACCAATTGAAGCCCCCAAGCATTTCCCAAAAGCAGCCCCATGCAAAGCATATCGTTGATATTGGTGATCTCATTGCAACCAAGAGGACAATCAGAATAGCTCTTTCCAGGATGGCCCGGGCAAGTCCGATCTCGTCAGATCTCAGAAGCAAGGCAGGGTCGACTCTGACAAGTGCTTGGATGGGAGACCTCCTGGGAATACCAGCAGTCAGGAGGCGGGGGCAGGTTTTATTCAGCCACCTCTCTGAATAGCCTCCAGGTCCCCAGTAGGACTTCCAGGTATGAACACACTCACATGCACACACGAGCACACGCACATATGAAAAATGCCACCCCCCCAAATGCTGGTGGTGGTAGGGGAGGAGATGACCTTCTTTACTATAATGATAGAGTTCTACCCACCCCACACATTCCCTAATCCTAAGTGCAGCTATTCCGTTATTTGATGAGCCCATGCAAGGAGTGTGCTCTTTCACTAGTCTGAAGCCTTGGCACTGGCAGCTGGACCTCTCTGAGCCTGAGTTTATTTAGATTCCCTCCCAGCCCCTTCGCAAGACCTCTCCTCCCTGTAGGGAGGTGTGTGGGGCTTCAGGCAGCCTGAGTATGGTGCCCTTCCCATTCTTCAGCCCAATCGCTGATCACAGAAACACTCACTATCACCCCACTATCACCCTTGGCACCTCTGTAGTGGTCAGAGTGTCAGATGCTCAGTCAGGTCACTTTCCACACACACCCTTTCCTTGATGAAAGTTTTATTAGAAGATATGAGATGTTCAGGGATCAAACTCTTTTGTCAGATCTGAGGTGCCAAGGCAGAAGAGCAATGTATAAATGAAACCCCACATTCCATTCACACACGTCAGCCATACTACCCAGACCATGAGAGACTGCACGGTCTGCCCCTAGCCATACACAGGCTTGCCTTCAAGGTCGCTCCCGTGAGAAGAGCCATTCTTGAGGCATCATAGTAGAGTGAGTGAAGGGAGCCTCCCTAATGCTACCAGTCTCCACACATTCACTCCCCCCCCCGCCGTAGAAACGCATTGGCAGGTGAGGGTCAGCAATAAGCACACTGGGTTAACTAACAGCTGGAAGCAGAAGCGAGGGAAAATACTAAGACAGCAGCAGGTTCTAATACAACAGGTACAGTTGTCCATGTAACGGATACAGAAGTCCAGAAACCTGAGCCTGACACAGAGGCAGATTTTAGGTGACGGATGCTGGATGCACGGCCTCAAATTTATCCTGGAATGGGACAGTTTGGCTGCCCTTCCTTTGAGTTTCTGTTCCGGCTCTGTGACCAGAACAGCACAACAAGCCCTGAGAGGCATCTTTTTAGCTGTGTAAACGTTTTCTTTAAAAGTATTTTGTGAAGGCATGAGGGGAGGGGTGCTACAGTTTGGACCCATGAAACTGCTTTATACCGGATCCGACCATCACTGGTACATCAAGGTAAATCTTGTCTACGCAAATTGACAGCAGGTCTCCAGGGCAAGAAGTCTTTCACATTGTCCACTACCTGATACTTTAAAAAAAATAACTGGAGGTGCCAGGGGTTGAATCCAGGACCTTCTGCTTGCCAACGAGATGCTCTGTCATTGAGCCCTGGCCCTTCCGGGAGACTGTGTGAGAAAGTACATGCCCACATTGATCCGGACAGTTCAGCTGCTACTGACAGACACTGAGTGATGCTGCCATGAGGCACACAGAGACACCAAAGTAGTAAGTCTCAACTAAAACAAAATGACAAAATGTTGGAAGTGGTAGCAGCCATGAAAATCATGTGTCACAGTTCTCCTTTTCCCTGAAATTTTACATTTTTGAGTATTTTGAGTGCAGATGGACACTGTGACAAAATTAGGCTCCCACAATCGCTGCCTTTGAGCCGTCTGCAAATGGAGCCCTGATGGAGCAGCCCCTGGCCTGGACTACACAAGTCCCTCCTCTACAGCCCTTGTCTTGCTGCTCTGGGCCTTCTGGACAACCCCCCCAGTTCCTCTGCCATAGCTGGGCTGGGCTGACCATGAGAACCTCCAGAGCTGACTTGAAGGAGAGACAGCCCCGCATGTGACAGAGGACATTCTGGTTCCTCGCTTTGCTCAAGTGCGTGGCAGGACAGGTAGTGTCCCCCTGGAGCAGAAATCTCCTCCCTCCTCCTATCCTTTCGGGCTAGAGGAGGACGTAGGCGCCTCCGTGTGTGTGCGTGTGCGCAGAGGCCTGTGGAAGGGGGGGGGGCGGTGGCAGGTACCCTACAATCTGCCTAAATGAGAAGACCCAATCAGAGTAGTCCATTCCACATTCGCTTGTCAACCGGCTGTTGCTTGCAAAAGATGAGTGTGATTGGCGGGCGCATCAAGGTTCACAGCTTATTGCTTTTTGCAAAAGAGCCAGATCTGCCAATTTAGACAGGGGAGTGACACAAAACTTTCCATCTAAATGGACTAATTTTACCAGAGGGAATTCCCCAGCGGAGCATGCCAAGGCGGGGGCAGCCCTGCCTTCTTTTTTAACAAGGAGTGAATGACAAACACAAACGACAGTTCAGGGCTGGTGGAACATCAACATTTGACACTTCACAGGGGAGCGTGAAATAAACAATAGGCAGGGAAATGGAATTTGAATCAGCTGAGCATCAGTGGCCTTGGAGGGAGACGCCGAGGGGGGGGGTGAAGAGGGAGGGGGTGGGGGGAGCAAAGGTTGGAGATGAACACAGGAGCCCCGCAGCACCTCTCCTCCTGGGCACCTGGCTGCAGTGACAGGGGGCTGAAGTGGCTGTCCCTTGGATCTTTCCAGCTCCTCTTATTCTGTCTTAATTCTGCCCCAGGGCAGAAACGTTGATCCCTCAAGGATCCCATAAACAAGCTCCTTCCCCCTGCCCCCCACCCCGGTTGTGAGGTCCAAACCCAGAAACCACATCATGGAGTCCAAAAGTAAAAACAGTGTGCAAGCTCTGGAGTTCCCCAGAACTCTTTATCTGGCTGGATGTTTTAGCAAGGGGAGGGCGGGTGTTTCAGGCCGTAATCTTACAGTGAGTTACGTGTCAAGCACTGATTCTGAAAACTTCAAGGGATATGCTTGGAGAAATGACGGCTGAGGGTTGACATGATTGAGGTTTATAAGATTATGAATGGGATTGCCAGGTTGAGAAAGAAGTACTTTTCTCCCTTTCGCACAACACATGAACTCGTGGGCACTCCATGAAATTGCTGAGCAGTCGGGTTAGAAAAGATAAAAGGAAATACTTCTTCACCCAAAGAGTGATTAACAGATGGAATTCACTGCCACAGGAGGTGGTGGCAGCTACAAGCATGGACAGTTTCAAGAGGGAATTAGATAAACATCTGGAGCAGAAGTCCATCAGTGGCTATTAGCCACAGGGTATAGATGGGAACCCTCAGTCTGGGGCAGGTGATGCACTCTATTCTTGGTGCTGGAGGGGGCAGCAGTGGGAGGGCTTCTGGTGCCCTGGCCCCACTGCTGGACCTCCTGATGGCACCTGGTATATTTTGGCTGCTGTGTGACAGAGTGTTGGACTAGATGGGCCATTGGCCTGATTCAACATTGGCTTCTCTTATGTTCTTATGTTCTTATGCCTAGGCGCACGGTCACTGTTTCTTACATTGGAATGCGTGTTTTGCCAGCTTTGATAGACCACATATTCTGAGGAAATCAAGAACCCTGAAGAGCTTCGGTCTCAGCCAAGGTCTCCCAGAACTCTCTCCATCCCATCACCCTCCTTCAAAGCACCAGTCCATGGAGTCCTCAGTGTCTGTTGCCCCACAGCGCAGGAAAGGAGATTCTACACAGAAATGCACATTCTCAAGCACAGAGAAAGAAGAGGAGATTGGATTTATACTCCACCCTTCACTACCCAAAGGTGTCTCAGAGCGGCTGACAAACTCCTTTCC
Source organism: Gekko gecko (assembly GCA_029375565.1). NCBI lineage: Eukaryota > Metazoa > Chordata > Lepidosauria > Squamata > Gekkonidae > Gekko > Gekko gecko. Next base: position 8,234,246 of record JAPDNY010000008.1, read on the forward strand.
TTTCCCCTCCCCACAACAGACACCCTGTGAGGCAGGAGGGGCTGAGAGAGCTCTGAGAGAACTGTAACTGGCCCAAGGTTACCCAGCAGGCTACATGTGGTTCTCCAGGTTAGAGTTTGCTGCTCTTAACGAAACTGGCTTTTAACCAAACTTGCCGCCCTGAGCCTGCTTCGGTGGGGAGGGCAGGGCACACATTCAACTGATAAATAAACAAATAAATATATCAACAAAGAGCACAGTCCAGGAATACCTAGCTCCAAATGCTGCTGAAAGCAACAGAATGGGGCTTGGTTGTGACCGTGTTTGTGCGGAAAGTACCACCCAGTAGCCGTTGACACGGTGACCCCTCCTGGGGTTCTCCAGGCTAGAGAGGCGCAGAGGTGCTTTGCCCTGGCCTGCCTCTGCAGAGCCACCCTGGACTTCCTCGGGGGTCTCCCAGCCAAGTCCTGACCCTGCAGAGCTTCAGAGATCTGATCAGGCCCGGCTGTGTTTTTACCCTCCTGCCTCCTCTGGACCGTTCAGGCCTCGCTGACTTCAGTTCCCTGACCTGAACGGCCGAGGCGAGCCTGGTCTGGGAAGAGCCTGGAAGGTAAGCAGGGCCACGTCCAGGGCGGCTGTGGTGTATCTATTCAGGTGTTACTAGCAGGGAAGCCCATTGCAAGAGGAATGCGATGGGACCCAGAAAGAGGCTTCTCCTAGCTGCACACGGCCCCCCCCGCTGTCTTCTCCCCTTCTCCAGAGGCCGTGGTGGAGGAGAGATGGAATGGGCTGCAACGACCTCCCTGCATGGCGGCCTCCTGGCTGGCGGGGCAAACCAGCACCCCCGCATTTCAGGCAGCGGTGTGGAGTCATGCATCGGAGGTGGTGGAGGTGGGCGAAGGTGTGCCACGGAACAGACCACGATTGCCTTCCTGCTCATCTGCCTCTGTTAGGTTCCTGCCCGGCTGTGTGGGCCATCACCCCGACAGCTCAGGTGGCGTGGTGTAGTGGTGGGCTGGAGCTCGGCGAAGGTGCACTCGGGGCCGGCCACTCACCGTATGTCGGCCTCAGGGCTGGACAGTCACCATATGTCGGGCTCACCCTCATCCGTGGGTGGGTTTTCTTCCATGGGGGTGGTCCCTGCCCCTCGGCGTGATGAGTCTCTGGGTGCCAGAGCATGCTGGCTGCCCGTTGGCTCCCAGGAAGATTCTGGGTGCCTCTTTTATGGGTGGGATGATGGCAATGCAGGTAGCAACGCAGCCAGTGGATTGAGTCCCCTGGTGAATGACACACCAGGGAGTGAACTGATTGAGTGGGTGGGCGGGAGTTAGAGAACACAGCCAGTGGCTGCAGTCCCCGTTGTGAGTGGCAGTTCTTGCAGCCAACTGATTAGGGAGCACATTGAAGGTGGCCACCCGAAAAGAGCTTTATAATATAGAGAGATGTGATGTAATCTAAACCAGAGCTTCAGGCACAAGCTCCATTGATTCGCAAGTATCCTAACCCTACAGTTGGATTGGTAGCTGTTGCGTAACAGACCAATCCAGAAAAACTCTGACTGATGGCAGGAACTTATCCCATTGGTCCTAAGCTTTCTATTGTGATTGGATGTTATGGTACTAAGGGGGTGTGGCCGCGCTAGTTCAAAATGTATATATTGCATCGTTCAATTAAGGTTGTGTCGTGTTGTGTGTTCTGAGTGGAATCAATGAATCACTTGCTCTGGAAACGCTGCCTCGATCTCAGTAGACAGCAGTTGCTGTGCCAAGGCAGGCAGCAGCACGCCTCCTCCATGTGCCTCCTGCCCTGGCCCGGATCTCGTCTGAGCCCGGTCAGCCCTGATTGGGACTTGGGGGGTGGGAGATCCCCGAGGAAGCCCAGGGCCCCTGCCCCCTACTCAGAGGCAGGCCATGCCGACCCCCTCCCCCCCCCCGCACGGGGTGCCTTCTGCCCTGAACCGGGGGGCCCGGGCAAGCTGGAGCCCATCAGGAGCTCAGCAGGGCACTTGGATGGGAGGCCACCGAGGAAGCCCAGGGTTGCTGGGGAGAGGGGCAGGCAGTGGCATCAACCACCTCCGTGTGCTGAAAATCCTTTGGGCTTGCTATCAGTCAGCTTGGAACTTTCTACCACCAGCTTAGGCATCACTCAGTTTTTATGGGAAGGCCTGTACCACTCACGCTCACTCACTCGCTCATGTGTAAAGATCACAACAGCACATATTTCGCTGCAAAAAGCCCCTTTGCTGTGACGGGGAAAAAATGTATGAGGGGGGAATTTACAGAAGAAAAAAGGGCTTCAGCCCTCCTTCGGAGTGTCCTGGGGTCCCACAGCTGTTTGGAGGTTCCCACAGCGCTTGTTAGGTGGAAGGGGACCACATGAGCCTGGATGCTCTGCACCATGCCAGAAAAGACAGACACAGATTCTGCTGAGCTGAAAGCACAAGCCCCCCCCCCCCAGTCTTTCTGAGCCTGTGGGGTGCCTATTAAGTGCTGTCAAGTGGCTTGTGACCCTAAGAGTTGATGTCGTCCCCCCCAAACAGCCCCTCATTCACAGCCCTGCTCAGGTCCTGCAAACGGAGGGTCCTCGTGGCTTCCTCGATTGACTCAGTCCTTCTCCTGTTGGGTCGTCTTCTTTTCTCGCGGCTTTCAACTTTCCCTCGCATTCTCGTCTCTTCCCAGGGAGCCTTGCCTTCTCATACGCTGACCGAGGTATGATAGCCTCATTTTAGCATTTTTAGCTTCCAGGGAGAATTCAATACTGATTCGATCTACATCCCAATTATTTGCCTCTTCGGTGGTCTGCAGTATCTGTAAAACTCTCCCCTGACAAAGTGAGCATCTCTGGAATTCTGGCACAGGGTGGTGAGCCCAGCCCCCAAGCAGCAGCGGCAGGAGGCAAAGCCGACCACAAAATGGCTGCCTCTGGGGGCGGTGCCATCCACGAAGAGGGAGCCTGAGGGCCGGGGGAAAGAGGGGTGACTAAAGAGACACCAAGGAGCAGGACAGAGAGCGAGAGAGCGGGAGGATAAAACAAGCACTGCCACGGAGACGATGCCCTTGCGATCTCCCTCTCCAACCAGGTCTCCAGGGGCCAATCAGGAGCCCTGCTGGGCCAGAACCTGCCTGGCTCCACTCACTTTCTGAAAACACCGGAAGGGCACTGAGGAAGATGTGGGCAAGGGCCATGGTGCCCGTGGGCACCCCATTGGGCACCCCCTGCTTTATATGCTTTTGGTCAGGGCACACACTGGAGGGCTAGTCTTTTGTAAACCTTGTAAACACCGTGCATGAAGGAGCTTCCCTCTAGGCAAGGCTTAAAATGACAAGAATGGCAAGAATCATTACCAAGAAATAAAAAGATGTTATCAGTTTACTGTTTTTTATTCTTCTGCATCATGTCCACGGCCTGCTCCATTTCCATTTCCTGTTCAGTGCCGTGTTTTGGGGCTTGCCAAGTGTCCCGTAGGAAGGCTGACGTCTGTAGAGGGTTTCATTTGGGATCTGGAATCCCTGGCCAGGCCCTTCTGGATGCGTGCTGACACTCCTCCTCCCCTCCTCCAAATGCCTCTTTAAAGGGCCCCGCGGTAGAGTTAGACACATCGAGGGGTTTTCATTTGCCGTCTCTTATCTTTGTCTGACTGATTTCTGCTTGACCTGGGGATCCACTGGTGAGAGGCAAAGGAGCAAAAGGGCCAAGAGGGAAGAAACCCTGGGGAAGTGGGCGGAACAAACTTTTCTGCCCAAGGATGAGTGAGACTCCCCGCAGGGCTGGTGTGTATTGGCTCTCCAGGGCACCCCTGGTCTGCTGCCTGTTCTATCTACTGCCCGGCCGGGGGGAGGGGGGGGAGAAAGGTCCAGGGCCTCTCTCTAGCAATCTCTTCCTGCCTCAGACTCAGGGCAAGAAGAAGCTAATCAGACGGATGCCCTTCTCAGTGGCAGTGATGATCGTGGCCTTTCTGAGACCACCTGGAATCAATCTTGCCAGCCATTCAAAGCAGCTGCTGTCCACACAGAGCCACAGACCAAGCAAATTCGGGGCGCCCAAATTAACCACTTATTCATTTAGAGTCTGGGTGTCAGGTAGTCCTGTCATGTGTATGGTATGCAGAGGGAGTACTCTGGTCTCCCAACCTTTGAACTTTCATTCACTGTCTCTGATCAGGTCTCCGACCTTGCTTCTCCAGCTGCTGGAGTTTGGCTGGGAACCCAAACGGTTTCTAGATTGTTTTGCTTGCTTGCCCGCTGCTTTTGCCCACGCATGCGAACAGTAATCATTGGCTTTTGCTATATGGGGGGGAGGCTTGAATGTAGTACATCTTAGCCGGCCCTATTGTATGTGGCCGTTACAGACACAAGCTGTACACATGTCTTTAGTTCTGATTCACCATTAAACATTGTCTCCTGAAGAAGCCCTGGGTTGCGTGAGCTGATTGAGGAACCTGACACTGGGTTAGGCAGTCTATTGATTTAGAGGTTGCTGATACAATAAGTCGCCATGTGCCTTATGCTTCTACTAGCCTTTTAGGAATCCTGCCCTGCCTTCTCTCTCTGCTTTGTTTTGGCATTCAGAGTCACTCACCCGGTCTTCTGGCCAAAAAAAAAAACAACCCTCCCATGGAGAGGCAGCCTCTGAATTAAGGTCACAGGGAGAGGCCCTCCTGACCGCCCCATCAGTCAAAGGAGCTCATTTGGGGGTTACACGAGAGAGGGGCCTTTTCAGGGGTAGCCCCACAATTATGGAACAGCCCCCCCAGGGAGGTGCTCCTGGCCCCCCTCTCTTTCCCATTTTAGGAGCCAGCCAAAGAGGGCTTGATTGAGGACCTGATTAGAGTAGTCCTGTGGGTTGCAGTGGCTCAGAGGTTAGGATGCTGAGCTGCAGACCACAAGATCTGTAGTTTGGCGGCTTGAGACCTGAGTGCCGTGTGATGGAGTGAGTTCCTGTCTCTGGCCTCAGCTCCTGCCACCCTAGCAGTTTGAAAGCAAGAAATTGCAGGTAGATAAACAGGTACGGCTTCGGTGGTTTTTGGACAGTGCTGGCTCTTTGGCTTGGAAATGGAGATGAGCACCGCCCCCTAGAGTCAGATTCGACAGGCTTTCAAGCAAGGGGAAACTTTAGAGCGCTTCTAAGTTGTGATTTTATATTTTTTGGTCTTATGTATTTTACGAACTCTGTTTCAAGTAAGTTATTTATATTGTCTGTCGCCCTGGGCTCCATGAGGAAGGAAAGTGGCCAGTAAATGTTTCAAGTAAATCAACAGCCCTGCTGGGTCTGCAGGAGAAGAGCCGGACTCAGGTCCAGCAGCGCCTGACAGGCCAACAAGATCCCTGGGGGGGGGGATGGGTTAGAGTCAATCTGACAAAGGGAGCTTCGACTCCCCAGAGCTCGTACCGCCCCCCCCAAACCCCTGGTTGGTCTGTCAGGTGCTGCCGCCGCCTCTGATCCGGCAGGATTTCCCGTCTCCCTTGGTGCCCACCAACTCCCTGGGAAAGGTCTTGGGGAGCTGGTGCCCTGGAGGGGCCAGCTGAGCCCAGGGGCGTATCCCCCATCTCATCGCTGCAGCCCCCCCGGTTCAAGCTGATGGAGGGCCAAACATGGCTGTGCTGCTGCTTGTCGAGTGGTGGCAGCCCCACCCTGGTGCTCACTGTGGCTCATGGGGACAACAGGTCACCCAGCTCCAGGTCCTGCGCGGATCGGGGCTGTGTTGTCTCCTCCACACTCACTGTGGAGGCTGGAGTTGGCCACTGCGAGCCAGTGTGGCATAGTGGTTAAGAGCAGAGGACTCTAATTTGGGAGAACTGGGCTTGATTCCCCACTCCTCCTCCACATGCAGCTGCTGGTGTGACCTTGGGTCACTCACAAGTTCTCTCAGAGCTGTTCTCTCAGGAGCAGTTTCTGTCAGAGCTCTCTCAGCCCCACCTACCTCACAGGGAGGGGAGGGGAAGGGAAAGGAGACTGTAAATCGCTCTGAGACTCTGAGTGAAGGGCAGGGTATAAATCCAATCTCTTCTGCTGTTGCTGCTGCACCTCTGAACAAGGACTGGCCACATCGTCCCCAAAGGGTGACCATGCCAGCTGCAGCAACGCCACGCTGGAACAGCCCTGCCTCACCCAGCCCAGGAGAGGGGGGCCTGTCCTGACCGCCAACCCTTGGGACCCCTCCCTCCTTGGGAGGGCTGGCCCTGAGAGACTGGGAGAAGGTGAGGCAAAGGTGGAGAGGGCCCAGGGGGAGGACAGCCGCTGCGGGAAGCTCTGACAGGCTAACAGGATCCCGCCCAGAGTTTGGGGGCAAAGCCCACCCAGCCCCAGAAGCCCTTTGTAAGGCAAGCCAGGGCTGGGCCGGGGCCGGGGAAGGAGAGCTGGGCCTCTCCCATGCTGCCGGGGGGGGAGGAGGGTGGCTGGAGAGGGGGGCCCAAGGGTGCTGTGGAAACACCCCCACACACACCCCGTATTCTGAGAGCTGCACCAAAGCCCGCTAAAGGGCTCAGCAGCCCCGGACTGGAGGACAGGGGAGGAAGAGCCAAACTCGGCCATTTTAATCAACCAGAGGAGGGATGTAGACGCCCATAGCCAAGGATCAGCGGGGCAACAATCCAGGCGGAATGGCTTGGTTGGTGCCTTCATGTCAGGAGCAGCAAAAGTCGCCTCTTGTGACCGTCCCGTAGAAACAAGGGAGTGGGGATTGTGCTGATATGTGGGGGACAACTTCCTGGTTTCTGACCAACTTGCTGAAATATTGTTTCCCGACCCGACCTGACCCGACCCCCAAAGCTCCACCCTGCTGCACTGCCCCCATCGGGTGCACTGAGGGTTTTGCCCGCTGCCCAGAACTTGCCCCATCACAGGCACATCTCCATGCTGACACTTTGGGGAGCACCCCCAACTGTGCCAGATTGCCGCCTGGTGTACTGTAACTGTGTTATCGTTTAATCTTGGGACAGTGTTTTAATCGATTGCTTTATCTTTTTGTTGTAACCCTCCTGAGCCCTGCGGTGCAGGGGAGGGCAGGACAAAAGTCCAGTCCATCAATCAATTGCTTCACATAGTCAAGAAGAAGGGTTGCCTTAACTAGTGATATTCCAAGAGGTGGGTAGGTTGCCACGGAACCCGCAGGGGGATTCCCCGGTGGGCCACTGGTGCCAAACTCCAGGGGCCGCTTGGCCCAGACCCCTCCTCGGCCCTGGGAGTTGGCGCCCACTCCCCATTTGCCTCCTCCGGCACGGCTTCCGCTTTGGGGAGGGGGCAGGGGGTGGGCAACACCCACTGTTGGTCCTTCTGAGCTGAGTGGCCCTGCAGCAGGAGGGGTTCGCCCTGCTGTGCTCCGGCGCTGTTCTCCCTCCCCAGCACCCTCCGGCCTGAGCGGGGACACGACGAAGCAAGGAAGCTGGGCTGCTTGGGGAGACCCGGGCAGCCCCAGCCTCAGCATCTGCCAGCCACCCGTGGGGGCTTTTTCCTCCAACAGGAAAGGTCTCCTCAAGATCGCACTGCTGAGGGCAGAGCCTGGCTTTCTCCCTCCGGCCCAGTGAAGCCACCGGGTGTGGGAGAACTGTTGTGGCTTTCGTGATTTGAAAAGAATGGATGCAGCAGAAAGTCCCAGGAGGGAGGGAGGGAGGGAGGGAGGTGGTCTGTAAACGGTGATCGTCTTTGACAGCAATCCCAGGTGTTGAATTACCGGCTTTGAGCATGTTGGTGTCGCTTCTGTCAAGGACAGAGCATTACCTTTATCACGTTTTGTCCTCAGGACTCCAGGCAGTGAACACAGTCCCTCATCAGTGAACACAACAACCCTGTAAGGTAGGTGAGGCTGAGACATAGTACAGCATATAGCCCCCTTTGGAAACCGTGGTGCAACAACTTTGGCTGCAAAGAAAGCCTTTTTCTCTGCAGCCGTCACGGAGGTGCAAAGTTACCTGTCAGAGCAGCCTTGGGGGGGGGGGATTGATCTGTTTGAGCAGCCACTTGCAGGCAGAGCCATTGACAGTGTCCAGTTGGTCAGTAACAGGCTTGCCTGGTGGCCTTCTGATCCCGCTGCCTGCCTTGGACAGCCTTGCTGAGGCCCGAGGGGGTCACCTGGCTGGTCTGGAGCTGCCTGCTCCGATCAGTCTCACCTGGTTACGTTTCCTGATGCTAACAGAATGCCAAGATCGGCATGTAACAGCCACAAGTGCCTCTTGGGCTATTGATTAATTTGACTTGACCTTTCTTCTGCTTCTTAGCCAAAGCTCCTGAAGTGGCCTACAAGGAACAGCAAATACTGTCTGTGGCACTTGGAGGGGAGGGAATGTTCAAGAAGCCAGCTTAACTATCTACTTACTTGTCTACTGGCCAGTCTTTTGTAGAGAGAATGGGCAAATCACGTTTGTGTGTGTGTGAACTCAGATCCTGACAAGTCGGTCTATGTTGCTTGCCTTCCTGAACAGCTTTTCTCCAGAGAATGGCTGAGACAGTACTGTTGATTTAATTGGAACTTGTGGTAACATTTTGTACAGTAGAGACCACCACGTCCTCTTAAATTGACTGGGGGAAAGACTAGGCCTTTATGGAAAAGATTCTGTTCCCTTTGTTAGCTATCCACAGAGGGTGGTGAGAGGGACCAGTCTGGCACCCCACAGATACAACGATACCCACGGACATCTTTCCTGGTGCCTGTGGAGTCTTTCTGGAAAGTGGATGTGGACAGGTGTTTTTTTGTAGGGCTTCTGATTGGCCGCTGAAGATAACTCCCTGCCTTTTTTTTGATTGGCCGTCCTCCTGTGGCAGCCATTTTGTGGTTGCGCCCACCACCCTTCGTCAGAATTCCAAAGGTGTCTGCAGGTGTCTGCAAAAAGGCTGGGGACCCCTGGACTAAACTCCCTAGAAGTTACCATTTGGGGTCCCCCATGGATCAGGTTCTGTCTAGTTTAAATATCTGTATGAGGAGAGAAAGCTGGGGAGCTTGAGTTGAGATTTACGTGGATGGTGGTGGGGCAAAGTTCTGTTTCTCTTCTTCTGCTTGTTCAGGGAACAGTGAGTCTCAAAGCTGTTGGTGTGTCTGGAGCTTTCCTAGGGTCCCCCCCCCCTCCCCATCGCACAGGCTTCTAGACAAAACTAAAGGTCTTCTAAGTCTGGGAAGGCTTTAAGGGATTCCTCCACTCCTACATACTTCACCATTCAGTACAATGAGCTAAGCAGCCCACCAATACAAAGGTGCCTTTCTTAGGGGTGTCGGTATGGGGGGGGGGAGGAACTTTTCTGTAGTGATTCCTACACTTAGAAACACGTTACCTAGCAAGGTCTGTCTATTCCTGAGGGCGTCACTGCAAAATGTTCTAATTTAGCCAAAAATGACTGGATCTGGTAAATTTTTTAGGACTGTTCTTATTAGTGGTTATTCTGAGCTTCAGGGAGTTCCATAAAGAGAAAATGACTTAAAGTTTTTAAAAAAGAGGCCTCAGGAGGAAATGCCGTGTCAGTTTGGGGGTTTGTTTCTGCATGTTGAATATCCTCGCATCCCCATGCGATTAGAGCACCAGCACTTTTCTGTAATTTTGTACTGTTTTATCTGGTTGTTACTGTTTTTTATTATGGCTTTGAGCCCTTATTGTTAGTTGCCCTGAGCCCGCTGGGGAGGGCAGGATATAAATGTGAATAACAAATAAATAAATAAATTACCTTTGTATGTTCACTGCCAGCATCAAAAGGTGGGAAAGTGCGCCCTAACCACTAGCCCCAGCGCGACCCACAAGGGCCGATCACCACGAAAGACAAGATGCTTTGAAAGAACGCTTACAGCTTGCAAAAGGTGTCCATTGCGACAGAGACTTTCTTTCTCCTCCTGCCCTGTCATTCCACGCCCCTTTTGGTGACAGGAGGCAGCTCTTGCCGGTGGTGGAGCTGGCTGTTCCTGTCCCTCGTGAGCTGCAAGAGCTGGTGGTATCCTTCCTTCCCCAACACAGAAATGACAACAGGGCAGTCAAATAGACTCTCTACTTGCTTGAAATGGAGCATTAGAACAACACAGTGGGCCGTGGGGGGAAGTGAGGGAGGGGGGCCACTACAGTGAAGGGCGGGGGGAGAGGACAGGATGATGCATGAACCCAACAGAGGGAAACAGAGGGGCTGAGCCAGCCATTATCCTCCTGGCCTTTCCCCTAGGGTTCTTGCCCAAAGACCTCCAAATACTCAGCCAATGCCAGCGAGTGAAGAATCACAACACCCCCACCAGGTAAGGGTGTTTTTTTTATTCCCATCATACAGCTGGGGGAAAACAGAAAGCACAAATTGGAGAGGCATGCCCAAAGAAAGCCAAGAAAAGAACCTTGGAGCCTTAAATCCACCTATTTCTGACGGCCGTTGGACAACCCGCTGTGGAAGGGGAGAGAAAGCGACGGAACAGCGACGGAAGAGGACCTTGTGGCAGCCGAAGGGGGACGGAGCCAGGCACAGGGGCACAGGGGGAAAGGAGACACCTTTTCCATTTTCTCCCCCTTTTGCATAGAGATTTTTCCTTCCGATTTTTTTTTTTTGCATTTTTCTTTCCCTGTATTTTAAGTTTTTTGTTGTTCGGATTTAAAAAACAAAACAAAAACAAAACGAGAAGTCAAAAGAGAACGGCAAGCCACTTCCGGGGCTGCTGGAGGCTGCCAGGGAAAAGGCCTTGTTGGGCTTGGCTGCTCCCACAGGTTCTGAGTTTGTGCTCTGCTTTATGGAGCACAGAGCTTTGTTTCCAGTGAACACAATGAGATTTGAATAGTACAGACAGAGCGTTCCTTATCTACATGACGAGGTGAGCCTGTTATTTTTAATCACTACCATGATAATGGATAATGGGCTTATATACAAGAGGAATTTGCCTTCACGGTACACACAGACTCGTCCTACAAAGCAGCCATTCCGCCCCCTGCAAATAACAAAATATTAAATAATTGCTAGCATCTCCATCTTTCCTGCATAGTCCAGAGCACTAGAACACTGATGGCTGCCACAGATCATCGCATGAATCCCCCCGTATCAGTTTCTCAACTTCACTATAATACTGCTTGACAATGCAGTCCTCCAGCTGCAACTCAGGCCAGCCAACACAAGACACTTTGGGGCCAATGTGATGCAAACATTTGCGGGCGGCTCTTGAGAGGAGGTGGCGCAGCCAGGTCCGTCACTGTGTCGGGTGCTCTGGACAGAACTGCACGTTCTCTTTAGAAGCCGGGCAGACCCAATCAAGCCGGGGAGAGAAGTCAGCATCAGCAGCATGGAAGCAAGGCCGGGCCACTCCTTTCCTTATACAGGCTTCCCCAGAAGGGAGGGTTGCAAAGGAGACACGTCGGTCTCCTGCTGCTCCCTCCGCCTGGGACAGGGTTAGGGCTGGGGGAGACTGGCTGCCGTGGGTCCCCACAGACCGTGGCAGCCCCCGGGGACTGGCCCAAGCCGTGGTTTTGCTTCCCAGTCAACTGGAGGCCCACATTTAAGGGAGGTCAGTGGGCTGCCCTCAGCCGTCCTCAGTTCCAGCAGAGGCCTATGCACAGCTGAGTAACAGCTTTAGCTAGGATTCTTTTTAAGAAATGTCAGGGGGAAGCAGCAGTCCTAGCCAGCTAAAGCTGCATTTCAGACAAGGAGGTGAGAGGTGGCACTGGACCCATTTCTGGTGGAATGATATTTCCGTGTGTGCCTGGAAAGAGACCCACGAGCAGATTTAGTCAATGCTTTTTGACTTGGGGGCACCTGTGGCATGCATAGCACTGGTGTGACTTGGGGGAGGGGCTAGAATGCACCCGCGTGTTCTGGGGAGCCGCCTTGACCCGCCTTCAAACAATTGCTGGGGTCTTCTCTCCAAATACAATGGAATGGTTTTCGGAAGCTGGTTTGTTCGCCTGGAACGAGCAGGCTGCAGACGAGAGAGGTACTGTGCTGTGGGGCTCCTGAAAATCGGCATGCCTGGAAAGGCCCACGGAAGGGGGTCTATCGAACCAAAGGCAGTCCCAACCCACAGTGTTCTCTTGTTGGCAATCTGTAGAAGGAAGGAGGTATACCCCAACCCCTTCCGTTTGGAGGCAGGTTCGTGCTGCCCCTTGACTCAAGTCAAGGCATGCCTTGGGAAGAGGCTGCAGGGATATTGTGTCTCCCCAGAAATGCAGGTCCTCTTCACATTCTGAGAACCACTAACCTAGCAACATGCCATTCCCTTCAGTGTATTTCCTCCCATGCCAGAATTATGCCAGATGGATGGAAGCAGACGCGCCACCTTCTGCAATACTCCCCCACAACCGGTATCCCTCGATTCTGCACTCACCCCCAGACACCCTGCAGGATTCGGCATGCCCAACCATGTCTGGAAGCAAAGCAACACGGTTAATGCAGACGCGCCTATTTGGCATCAGCCTGCCCCACCTGCCGGTTTATTTTCGCCCCAGGCGTTTGACAGTCTACAGGCCAGAGGCGGTTTTCACAATGCAATAGTGGGTCATAGTGGGGTGGCAGAAGAAAATCAGTGGGTTGTAGGGTTTGTGGGTGCTGTGAAGGAGGGGCAGAGCCACACAGGGGGTGCCATCCCCCAAGAAATGTGCTGTTTTCAAAAACCAAACCCAACTAAGTGAAATTGTCAAGTAAGCCAAGTTCTGCTTGGCTTTTTATAGATGTGTGTGGAAATCTAGGACATGAACAGCCCATAGAGCCCATTAAGCTGATTGCCATAAGACTCGGTCAGAAACATGAGGTGGGTTCAAACACAAAGGAAAGTGCAAGTCTCAGGGAACATGCCACCCACTCCAGAAGATCACCGATCCAAGCCCCGCCCTCCGCGAGCACCTGGGCAGCCGGGCCGTTGGAGAGGTCCTGCTTCTGACTCCGCCTCAGCCGCCCTTACCCTTCCGCAGCTGACGGCTGATCCCAGACCTCCGGCCGGTGGGCAGGGTGTGGGGCGGACGGGGCTAGTTTAAGGTGCTCCTTAATTGCGCCTGGCGTGGACAGCTCCCCACAGAGTGGCCCTTGCTCTCTTCCTTACCCCACATGGACACTCTAGCGCACAACAGAAAAGGAATGAAATCCGGGACGGAAGGGGGAACATCGTTCTTCAGAGGAACAGGCCTGCCCTTCGGGTCAGGGTGCTATTTCTGCTGGGTCTTTTTTGCCTTTTAGAAAACTGGGGATTCCTTCTCTCACGTCTTGCTTTTCCTTTTTACAGACCTTCAGGACAAAGCATTAAAAACAGTTATATTTATATATCTATTTATATCGCTCTTCGTTTTGCCTGTGCTTCGGTTACTTGACGTCACTCTGTCCTGCTGCCTGGCTTGGCCGTGGGTCTGCGGGTGCCCCTGTGGGCTGCACAACTGTACCGCAGAGGGCACAGCCAGTCTTCAGCTGGAACTGGCTCAACCAACCTAAGGGAACGGACCACACAAAGAAACCCTTGTGGAGCACATACAACACGGCAGAGGTCTCTCCCCCCCACCCCACCCCACCCCCCCTGGCCACACTGAACCAAACGGCTCCCGCTCTGGCTTCTGGGAAGACAGCTGTTTGTCGTTTTGAGGTGTTTTCCCACAGAACACCATCTCTTGAGGAAACCATGGATGGCGAGTGGCATTCTCCTTCCGCCACCCCCATCTGCGCCACTCCCAGAACAAGACCGTGCAGGTTGTGTTGCTCACATTCCTCTCACGGTTGGAGGAGAAGTTGGGGAAGCCTCTTGCGGAAGGAAGGTGGCGAAAGAACCCAGGGCAGATTCAGGAGGGCCAGTCAGTCAGTCTGCGGTGGCGCCAGCAGCAGCAGGAAGAGCAGGAGCACCGGCCACGGGCCTGCCTTTGCCATCGTCCTGTGGAGCAGCTTGCTCAGACGGCAGAGGGCACAAGCGTCTCAGTCTGGTGGTAGCAAATGTACAACATCCCGGTTTGTTCGGTAGTCTTAAAGAGGAGGGCAGGGTGGAGGGGGCAGGTGAGGGGGACAGAGAGGTTCTCTTTGTCCTTCCCGGTGGAGGAGGAGGAGGAGGAGGAGCGTTCATCAGACAGGTACAATATGGAGGCCCAGGCCGTCGCCCTGCAGTTTCATGTGGTTTCCGTGGTAACTAGTGGCGGTCATAGGCAGCGGCAGCAGTGGGAGGTGCGGAGCCCCGGGATGTGGCACTATAATAATAAGGGGAACCTGAAAGTTAACACAGGAGAAGAATGGACTGATTGAAAGGACACACAGTAGAGCAAAATAAAATAAGAGAGAGAGAGAGAGAGAGGAGAGAGAGAGAGAGAGAGAGAGAGAAATTAAAAGGAAATTAAAGGGATATTAAAAGAACTAAAGGCGGACATCTGGGGAGGGGGGTTCATCAATGCAGGGGTCCCCAACCTTGCTGAGCCTGTGGGCATTCTGGGAATTTTGAAACCATGGAGTGCGCACCACCCTGGGTCCACCCTGGGTCCAATCGCCAGGTACGGTGATAAAAATGGCTGTTTTTGTGCAGGTGGGTGGACTTTGGCCTCTTCCGGAGCACCTCTTGCTCCACAGAGATGGAGGAAGCGAAGGACTGGCACTTTGCTTTGGGAAAGGAAGGAAGTGGGGAGCGGAAGACCTATTGGCGGGCCCTCTGGCTCCACGTTGGGGGTTGCTGCATTAATCACTAAGATGCAGAACAGAGATGAAGCGTAGTCTACACCTGTATGGTAAATAAACTGGAAGGAAAGCTCAGGTGTAACCGTTGGCAGCTAGATTCCAGTCAGAACCTGCTCAGGAAGGTCATCGGACTGACTTCCACAACATTTTACCCCCAGACTCATCCCAAAAGCTGCCTCACAGATGCAAAACACCACACTGGAGCTGGGCCTGGCTCGGGCCCCGCTGGACCACCTCCGTTAAAGGCTGCCGTGTTTGGGGGCTAGATACGCGGCTCCTCATGGCCGATCTCCAGTGCTGAAAGGCATCAGAATCTCTGAGGGTCACTCTCAGTTTTGCCAGGAGTGGGGGAGAGATTTGGGTCTCATTCTTGCGCACAGCAAGACCCCTTTTTCATCCATACTTTGATTAACAGGCATTTATTTGGTGGGATACCAGTTCTCCCAATTAAACAGCAGAAGAGCAAGGGCTCTGAAATCACAGGTGGTAAGGACCGGGTGGGGATGGAAGGTGGAATGGCACGGCCCGCTCTCGTCAGAGCCCGGGAGCTCAGCAGGGTCAGGGCTTGGAAGGGAGACCGCCAAGGAAGGCTTTGCAGAGGCAGGCCACCGCCAACCACCTCTGCTTCTCACTTGCCTTGGAAACCCCTTGCTGGGGTCACCAGAAGTTAGTTACAACTTGATGGCACTTCTGTACATATGTAAGTTCTAGGTGCCCCCTGGACAAGGAAATAGCAGCATCAAGAGGGTAAACAATGCAATGCTGAAGGGGGCAAACCAAATACCAATTGTTGCTCTGCCAACCAGTTCCAAGGGATTTCAGGGGGTTCCATGGGCCTGGTAAGCCAAACCCTTGGAAGGAAACACGGTTCTGTCTCCTAGTATTGGCCAGTCTCACAGGCAAAATCATTTCTATTGTACTTTCAGCACCAAACACGCTTGATAATCCTTATTCACTTGGCCATCTAATGAATGGTTCCATTTGAAAAATGGTGGAACTGAAGCAAGAGGCTGAGCCACTGAAGTCCATGGCTGAGCAGGGCCTGGCTCCAAGGTCTGTGTCCCCCGGGGGGCGTTTGGACTGCGGAAGCGCCTGAGGTCTTCTTTGGCTGTCTGGGGTGAAGGGGACGGCTCTGGGTCAGAGGATGTGTGGAAAGGGAGCAGCTGGTGGGGATGGGACGAGAGACAGAAGGGGCAGCTGATAACAGCAGCACCAGAGGAACAAGGAACAGCGCCGCCTGCTGGAGAAATACCCCTGTGGGATGAAGGGGGGGGGAGGCGGGGCGGGGACTCTCCTTCCTTCTCAGTTTCTTGACACAGTCAGTTTTTGTAGGAAAACAACTGCCTTAATGCATTTCACTTTCTGATATGTTTGCGTGACCAAGGGACTAATCATAAGCAGAAAAGAGATGAAACGGAGGGAAAAGGCCCCCGGAGGAAGGAAAGGCCTCTTGTCTCCAATCGGTCTCATCTCGGGATAAGCAGCCTGCACAAATCACACGGAGGAGGCCTTTGTCTCAGGCAGGCAGATCTGGGAGGGGTCTGCAGATCCCTGCAGGTAGATGGAGGGGGGGCCAAAATGAGCACTTATGAACCTCTCTGGGGTCCTCTACCTGCATATAATCCCTCGGCCTGTGCAGGAGCACCACTCTAAGGATCACAGACCCGAAAGGACGGCCTGAGTCAGCTGATCTAACTTCCGACCGTCTCCTGCTCACGAGGACGAGCACCTGTCCCCGCCCTGGAGGGTCATCCAGCCTGCAGCAGCCCAGCAGCCCAGCCCTCCCGTGGAACCATCCGGGGACTCCCACGACCTCTCTTCTTCACCCCCCCCCCCATGGAGGGGCTGGCTCTTTCCCTCTGAAAGCTTTTGAGGAAATTCACCTTCTGCCTGATAGCGCAATCTGAAGCGAAATCAAACCCCTCCATGCCCGCAGTGTAACTCTGCTGAGCTTTGCACGGTAAGTATTTCTTCGCGTCTCATGCCCTGCTGGGAGTTTGGTCCTTACTCAGAGCGATTCGAACTCCGGACACCTTCTCCCTTCCACTTCCCACAGCCCAGGGCTGAATTCTCTCCAAAGTGGTGCCAGCCAAACTTCCTAACCTGCCATTCTTGTAACGGGGTCTTTCAATCACACCCAAACTATCCCTAAATCTGGAACGTCAAGTTTGTGGCAATGGAACCATCCCACGGCTGCGCTTGCTTTAAGTGTCACCCCGTCCCAATTCAGTTTCAGATGCCGGGTGCTGAAATGCCCCCGACCCTGTCTTGCAGGAGCAACTGCCCCACCAGCCATCCGCATTTCCTCACAGGCACAGCCCTTCGCACCTGCTGAGTGCATGTGTGTGTGTGGTGCTTCTCAAGAAAGAAGAAGAAGAACTGGAGCGAGACCTTTGTTACTAAGAGAAGTGGAGGTCGCGTGGCAGAGGAAGCGCTTCCCCGCCAGCAGGCACCCAGCCTTTTTCTCGTCCAATCAGTTATGTGGGGTTTAGAAGCCCTACAAAAATGTGCAAAGTCTGTTTACCTGTGATGACTGTGGCCAATGTTCCCTCTAAGCTGTGGAGCCTTGTGAGCAAAAATTCTGTTTTGTGAGCTACTGGCATTAAAGTTGTGAGCAAGCGATTTGTCTGCTGCTTAAATCAGTTTGCTCTGGAGCCCTCCTTCCTGAGCTAAGGCAAAAATGTGTGAGCCAGAGGCTAAAGAACTTTGAGCTAGCTCACACTAACTCAGCTTAGAGGGAACCCTGACTGTGGCACAGATGTGCACAGCACGGGTCACGAGGCCTGGCTGAAATGATAGTGCCTGCTTCAAGCCACCGTTAAAGCTTGGCTGGGCACCGATGGGTGAGGCAAGGGGCTTTCGGGAGCTCTGATTGTCATCAGTGCTCAGATGCTAACAATGCTGGAAGACCACATCACTCAGGTACCAAAGGCTCTGCAAATATGCAGTTAGCAGCGATGGTCTATTTGTCTTCCGTGTCATCAGCCTCTGCCCATCCTCCTCTGATGGAGGGGTGCCCTGGGAGCAGCTCTGCACCCCCCCCACCGCCCCACCCCATCCTCCCGACAGACCACTCCTTCGTTGAGCGCACCAGGTGGTCAAAGGCTGCACTCCGTGGCGCCTCAGACTCTCTCCCCAGAACTCAGGAGTCTGGGTGAGGCTGACCTGAGCAGCAGCTGAAAACTGGGATGGTTGCAATGTGTGTGTGTTGTGGGCCTACATGTGTGTCAGTGAGTGCCCGCATTCTGGGTCCTCCCCAGACTGGGCACACCTATGCTGAGGCAGGGTCTGGCCTGGAAGCTGTGCAGCCCCGACTGAGTGACCCATCCAATGCCAGGCCCTCGAGAGATGGTCTCGCTCAGATGCTGCTGGGTGGGGCTCTCAGGAGGAATGTTTTTCAGAGCCCCCAGGAATAGGTCCCACGCCAGTGATTCCCTTCCAGAAGAACTAAGCCGCCGGGGCGACTGCTGTGTGCCCAGAGAAGGTAACTTCAGGCTTGCTGTCTGAATGACCCCCCTCCCAAGAGAGGGGTATGCCGACTCCTCCTCCAACAGCCAAGGGGAAGGAGTTATGGGGCCAGAGAGGACATTGGTGGGGGGCAGCCCCTTCTCCCCACTCTCTAGCAAACAAGAAACAAATAAGGAAACCAAGAGACAAACAGCAGGGAGGGAAGGAGGGGTGGTGGGGCCGGCGCGGCAGGTCACGGCAGATACTCACTGAGAAGTGCAGGGTTGCTGAACCTCCAGGCCTCGTTGTAGGTCGTGTACTGAGGGTGGCTGTACGGATTTCCTGAGAATTCACTCCCTGGAGACAGCAAAGGGGGGGGGCATTCATAAAGGATATGGTGAACCAAGGGAAGGAAGAGTTGTGAAATTCTGCAGCTGACAACCAAGGAAGGAGGGGGCACTGGCAGAAAGATGACACCCCCTCGCACCCTGATTGCTCCGGCACATTCGCTTGCGCCATGGAGGCCTGCGGCCAACAGACACCCTTCTTTGCGCTCCCTGGACTCTCCTGTTTCCACCAGGTTTAAAATCTGGGGTCAGGCAGTCTGGGCCTTATAAATGTCACGGGCTGCTGGTGGAGTTCTGATAGCTGAGGTGTTCTTTGCAGGGGGTGGCAAGTCCACTGGTACCATAGTGGTCATCTGTGGCCAGGGAGAGGCAGAGGGTCAGAAAGCGTGGCCAGCTTCAGGAGAAGGGCCAGAGATGGAGATGGCCACCCAGGCAATGGCATCTGCTGTGAAAGAGGTCGCCAACTTCTCAGACTTATCCAACGGTAAACTGGTTAGTCTCTCAGAAGGAGCAAGACCACTTCTTGATTTAACAGATCCGGGGGGGGGGCAAGAGACGCAAGGTTTTGGAGGGCCCTTCCCCTCCTCTGCCCACCATCGGGCACTCAGGCCTTCCTCTCTTCCCACCCGCCTGCTCGCGTGCCTTCCCTCCTCTGCTCTCTCGCCCGCCCAGCTGCCCGGGCTCCCCCCTGCTGGCAGGCCGCTTCCCAGGGCCCCAGACAGGGTGTGCAGGCGGGGACGGGGGCAGCAGTGCGGAGTGGCGGGCAAGGGAACTGGCCCTGCAGAGGAGAACAGAGCTCTCCAGGGGAGGAAGAGCCCGGATGTCAGAAGAGCTCCCCTTCTGGAAGGCTGGATTCCGTCCCTGTCGGGGGCTGGCTGCATATTGTCATGAGGGGCAGCAGCCTTCTTAAAAAACGAACAGGACAAACCCGGCAGGCGCTCCTTCTCCCCGCTGTCTGGTCCTGCTGGCCAGTGGCTTGCTGACTCGGCGGCTTCAGATTGCTCCCAAAGGCCACCGGGAAAAGATGCAGTAAACCAACGGACCGGGGGCTGTTCCCTGCCAGGGCTCCCCTCCCTGCCCCACACAAGGTGGGCAGCAGCACCACCGCCATTGTGAGCTGCCATCGCCATGAGGTGGGCAGGATCTGCTGCCGCCACTGCTGCCGCCGCTGCTACTGCTGGGTTGCCAACTCTCGGTTGGGACGTTCTTGGCAATCTGGGGATGGAGCCTGGAGGAAGGTGGGGTTTGGGGAAGGGCTGGACCTCAGTGGGGTATAATGCCCCAGAGTCCCCCCTCCAAAGCTGCCATTTGCTCCAGGGAACAGACCTCTGTCATCTGGGGAGCAGTTGTGATTTTGGGGGAACTCCAGGCAGCACCTGGAGGTTGGCAACCCAACACCACTGTCAACGGGCGGGCCCCGGCCTTGTGGGATGCAGGCGTGAACGGGGCCTGCTGCAAGATTTCTCCTCCTTCCTTCTGCCCCCCCCCCTTCTGCCCTCAGGTGTGATGCTGCCTGATGCCCTTTCAGCCCTCTTCTCTCACGGAGGGACTGAAGCAGAAGGAGGCGGGCAGCCTAGTGCATGGCGGGGGGGGGGGCTGGACTGAGGACCCTGGACCGAAGCATCCTTCAGGCTGTCCAGGTTGTCTCAACCGCCGAGTCTGTTTCCAAGAGGTCAGGCGGGCACTTCCTCCCACAGCCCACCTCTGACTGTCCGCTCCGACCCTCCCTCTCTCCCTCACGTATTGCGTCACCCTGAACTGTTTACAAGGACCCTGAACGGCAGGTTAAGTAGAGGAGAAAGATCCCCCCCCCCCGCTCTCTCTCTCTCTCTCTCTCTCTCTCCTGAGCAGCCAAGGGGAGCGCGGGGGGGAAGAGAGGCGGTGGGCGTGAGGCCCTGCTTATTGACGAGGAGTGAAAGGGAGCCTGCCGCTGGATAATGAGCTTTGGAGCTCAACTGTGACCAGGAGGGACTGAGCGATCTCCTTCCCCATCACTAATGAAACACGTGTAATTTCCTCATCAGCCCCGGATTCTCTTCAAGGGCTCCCCCCCTTGCAGCTGGCTCTTTCCCCCCTGGCCCGAGGGCTCTTCTGCTGGAGTCCAGGATGCGCCAGGAAAACTGTGGAGGAGGAGGAGGAGGAGAGAGTGGCGGGGTGGCAGGAAAGGCCAGCCACGGGAGCCACGAGAAGACCCCTGGCTATGGCGGGCCCAGACAGAGCCCCAGCGATTCTGGCTCTGCCTTCGGAGGAATAGCCCTAGCCTGCCAACCCAACCCAGATTTAAAGCCGGTCATCCACGGGGCGTCCTGCTGGGCCCACCGGCCGGGGCAACTCGGCTCACCAGGGGTGTCCCCATTCCTCGGGGTGCGTCCGGCAGCTCGGCTGCCCCCAAGACAAGAGACCCGACTGTTTCTGGGATGGCCGAACTGGTGAAGTGGGGAGTGGACCCGCCTCGCAGGCTCCCACAGGCTTCCAAAGGGGCTTTCCCCAGCTCTCCCTGCCATTTCGGCGCCCCAGGTGGGGAGGTGGGAAAGCACCTCACGTGCACGGTGGGAACCTCCTCACTGAAGACAACACAGCCTCTGAAAGAATCACCTTCAGAACTGTTTTTGTCCCTTGCTTCCCCGTGATTTAAATCCTAGTTAGCTGTAGCCAATCCAAGGGTTTGTGTTTGCGCATCTTGAAGCAAAACGGACTCAAAGTAAAAGATGGGAGCCCTCTAGCATGCATTCCCAAGCAGTTTCAGGCACTTCAACATCTGACTCACACGTGTATTCCCGCGGGATGCTTTCTCATCTACAGCAGCGTGTCCACGCACAGTCATGACCGGTGGTGGGCAATGTGTCAAGAATGCCCAGGGCGGCAGTTTTGCATTATGGAAGTGACTCCTCTGAAGGACAGATGTCACATGAGAAGTGGCCCTTGCAGCGTCGGCGGGCACAAATCCACAGGTCGAGGCCTGAAAGGACGGCCGGCCGCCCACCCAAAGGCTGACTGTAGGCAAACGAAGGGGCCATTCTGTGCCACGGCAAGTCGGAGGAAGGAGTGGACTCGGGAGCCGCGTGAAGTGGGAGGTGGGCCTATCCATCCAGGGGCCTCAGCAGCACCGGGAGTGCTGGGCAGGGGGCATACCCAGCTTCTTCCAGCCTGACCCCAGTGGAAGCCGTTGCAAGTGCGTCGAGCGAGGAGGGACTTACCAGGCACCATTCCGGCCAGAGTGGAGGTCGGGTAGCTGCCCTGTCCAGTCGGTGGGACGTGGGGTGGGTAGCCAGGCAGGGTTGTGCTGGCCATGTCACGACCTAGCGAGGAAGAAAGGAGGGAGAGCTCACTGTGGAGCAGGCGCTGCGGTGGAGAGTGGCCAGCCGGGAGGCCTCCTGTCTGGACGGCGCTTCTGTCATGAACTCAGGGGTCACACGGCACTCCACGTCAGGCCCCGCTCCAGTGCCGGGACAAAACTGCTGACCTACCCCTACAGGAGCCCTGACCTGGATGGCACCAGCTAGCCCCGTCCCATCAGATCCGGGAAGCTAAGCAGGGTCAGCCCCGGCTCACACAGGGACAGGACGGAGGCCACCCGGGAAGTCCAGGTCTGCTACACAGAGCCAGGCAATGGCAACCCCCCACCCACTGCACACACCTCCGGACATCTCTGGCCCTGGAAACCCTGCAGAGCTGCCCTGAGGGGCCTGCAGGTGGACAGCACATCCTGCTCCCAGCTGACGGGGTTGTGGCAAGAGCTTGGAGACTGAAAGGAACTATAGAAATATTAAGGAAGCTCTCCCGTGGAGTGAATCATAGCAATAAAGATCCCATTTGTCTCCCAACATTCCTCCAAAGAGCTCCCCTTCCCAGTCTTGTCCTTGCAACAGCCCTATGAGGGAGGACAGACGGAGAGAGAGGGACCGGTCCACCCATCGGCTGGCTGTCGAGATGCTGGGAGAGGCAGCAGATGGCCCCTTTGCTGAAGACATCTGGAGAAACATCTGCACCTCCTTCAAGGGAAGAGTTACCCATGCACAACTTTACTCCATAAACATACAAATGGAAAAGCTGGATTATATGCGTATTTACTCGGAAACAAGTCAAGTTCAGTTCAATGGAACTGATCTCCAAGCAAGTGCATCTAGGGCTGCAGAGGTAATCTACAGGGCAGGACGGATGTTCAGGGGGGTGGTTTGTTCCTCTGTTGCCCGGCTTTTAGTCGAAGGGTTCCACCTATTTTTAAAGATATTTTTATGCGCCCTTCCTGGCTGGATGACTGTTTTATGAGCTTCATTTCAAGCTGCTCAATTATATTTTTTATGGCTAGTTTTAATATTGATGATTTGGTGGTAGCCATTTTTATGATTTTATTGTTTGTTTATTTATTCTGGGACTTGTTTCAGGCAGGTCTTTGGTAAGGCAGCACACACATTTCCTAAAGAAATACATAGACTTGACTTTTACAATCCACCCTGAGCACAGAGGCTGAGATTCCTTGACACAGAATTTTTTCCTGTTGTTTGGAGGGAAAAGTTAGTCATCTATCCATGCCACATCTGCTACTGTCAGAATAAAACTTTGCAGTATATACGTAACACTAAAACTGACTGCGCATGCAATGTTTCACTGCTGTATGTTTTCAAATGTCAAGGGAAACCTTTATCTTTATCTTTATGTTAAAAATAGTCACAGTTAGAAAAAATGGCAAAAATTTACATAATGTGACCTCCTATCACTAATGTAAAATTTGGATTTTCAGGCCCCAGAATTATTGACTCTGGAGCATGTGAATGGACTTGAATCATTTGTGCTTGGGTGCAGTTGGAATAACTCCTTCGTCCGTAGTTGTGCCTGCAAACCCATCCTTTAACCACCCCGATTCTTGGATGAAATGGTGGCAGAGGATTCAAGGGGAGCCAGTCACACTGAAGGGGCCCCGGGGCGCTCTGCTCTTGCATTCTTGCTCTCCAGCAACCCTCAGCAACAAACGGGAAACCCGCCCAAGTGACTGGTGTAGAACCAGACCCAGGGAACAAAAGAACCAGCTGTTGAAGAAGAGCTGGTCATTTCTCAGAGGGAAACCAGGTCTAGGCAACTGACAAGATGCCTGCACAATATGGAGGGAGATGCTCCTTGTTTGTTCTCTTTCCCACAGGTGCACAAGACACCATCTCAAGTACTCTGAGGACGTGGTCCTGCGCTGAGCACCCTTCCCCTTCCTGGAGCAGGATGAAGTCCAAGTTCTTCCTGCTGGTCCCAGACACGGGCCGTGTGTTTGCACAGGACAGCAGCAGATTCAGTGGCACAGCGGCAGAGCTGGGCAGGGTGGTTATGGGCCACCTCGACGTGTCTCTTGCCTGGGGAACCCAACGAGCGTCCTGAGGACCTGCAGGGATTGCAGTTCCTCAGGGCCCGGGGAGCGGGGCTGTTCCGCCAGGCCTCTGGTTGAGGCAGCTGGTGTCCCGTCACGTCTGGCCTCCCCTCCTCTAACCACGCCCCCCCCCATCCAGCCATGTGAACTCTGATGCCCACTGGTATTATTGGCTGGGGGCCGGGCCCAACTGTTATCTTGGTGGCCCGTCTGGAGTCCCACACAGTTAGAGCCCTCGGGTTGATATGTCACCATCACACAGTTTACCTGGCTTTTTTAAGGATTTAATTTAAATTGCATGAAATCGTTTTGACGTGTGTTGCTCCTGCATGGCACCCCGCCCTGAGCCTGCCGGGAGTGGGGGGGGGCAGGATGGAAATCGCACAAGCAGATTGACCAGCGTCAGCTGCGACTTGGCAGCACTTTCCCCACCACCGAGGCGGGCCTCAGAAAGAGCAGCGCCCCCTCTCCCTCTCATCGCAAAGTTTTCCCCAACGCGTTATTCCCGCCTCGTGTTAATGCCCAAAGTCCCTCAGCCTCACTTTTGAGGCTTTGTCCCTTTGCATACTGTGTTTCCCAAAATCCTTTGGGATATTGTTCTGCAAGCCTGACTTCTCTTTTTCCTTACAAACAACAACCTGCTCCCCATTAACATCACACAGTCTCCGCAGAAAGCAGCCTGTTTCACTGGCTAAAGAGGTGGATGAGGACGGGAAAACATGAGGAGGAGCCAAGCGAAGGCACACTCAGCAGTGGAAACGGGCCGCTGGACTGGCACAGTGGCCTGGGCCTTGCTACTAGTTCTGCCTCCATGGGAGGCAAAGCCGGACAGCCCCCAGAGCAGCTTGACAGCGAGGGTTAGGGCCGCCATTCCTGGGCAGAGTCTGGGGGCAGGCAAGGTCTGGGGGCAGGAGGGAGCTCAGGAAGGACGTCACGCTGTAGAGTCCACCCACCAAAGCTGCCGTTTTCTCCAGAGCAACACATCTCTGTCATCTGGAGATCGACTGGTTGTGATTCTGGAGAAATCCCAGGCCCAGCTTGGAGGCTGGCAACTTGGCCAGAACCAGATGGAGGGCCAGGAGGAGCCATTGCTGGGCAGGCCACAGGAAGGGCTTGCCCCTATCCACAGAGGCAATCCCAGCCCCGAGGCACACCTCCACCGGCTCCCCCTGCCCCTGCCTAGCTTCCTTTCTCTTTTGAAGCTCCGCATTCTTCCCCCCCTACCCCTAATCCCCTCTATCCCGTAGCATTTTTCAGACCCTCCCTGTAAGTGAAACGATAATCTCTGGTAGGACAGGCTGCTTAAGCTGCTGGAGCATTAGGCCAATTCAATCCAGGGCCTGGATTTCCTCTCTGCCCAGCCACCAGCGAGAGGATTTCCTCCTGAAAGGCTGCCTAAAGCCCTCACGATGGGAATGGCAGGGCCAAGCAAAGCCCGGGAGGGTTAAGAGACCAGCCAGCTATTTGTCCTCAGCATTCAGAGCCCAGTTAAGCCTGATCTCCCTTGTCGTTTCAGGCCTGGCAAGGAGGAAAGCTATTTGACACCTTCGCAGAGGCTTACCTGGCGGAGGAGGAGGAGGAGAGAGGAAGGGGACAAGAAGGGACCTGGGGAGGGGTGGTGGTGGAGAGCAGCTAGCAGTTCTTCAGACTCTCAGGAACAATTCTCAGTGGGACAAAGAACAAGCAGTTTTAGATCAGGCAAATTTAGGAGGAGTGATCTATCTATCTATCTATCTATCTATCTATCTATCTATCTATCATCTATCTATCTATCTATCTATCTATCTATCTATCTATCTATCATCTATCTATCATCTATCTATCAATCATCTATCTATCTATCTATCTATCTATCTATCTATCTATCTATCTATCTATCTATCTATCTATCTATCTATCTATCATCTATCTATCTATCATCATCTATCTATCTATCTATCTATCTATCTATCTATCTATCTATCTATCTATCTATCTATCTTTTATCAATTCTCTCTCTCTCTTTCTCTCATGGTGGAATGGGCTATCAAGAGACAGCCAATCTACGGCGACCCCTCAAGGGGTTTCCAAGGCCAGAGACGTTCAGGGGTGGCTTGCCATGGCCTGCCTCTGTGTAGCCATCCTGGACTGTTTTGGGGGTCTCCTCCACCCACGTACCAGGCAAAGCTTCCCCTGGTAAGGTCAGGCTCCCCTGGGTCATCCAAGTCAGGGCACCTGTCTGTCTATCAATTCGCTCTTCCATGCCTTCTGCTTTTGGAAGTATCACTGGATATGCGGGGAGGGCCTTTTTATTTTCCGCTGAGTTCCTTAGCATTGCTGGAATGAACATTAACAGGAAACTTAAGTGGGCTCTTTCTTATGTGCTGGATGTAGGGTGGCTTTAGGAATCCTGATGTATAAATGTGTCCCCCCCTCCACACCCATGCCTTGCGTCCATGGCCAGGGTTGTGTACACCCAGCACAAGAAGGCACATGGGGAATGAAAATTACAGCATGCTGACAGAACTAAAGCAAAGTCATTTTCACAGAAGTGGATTCAGGGTTCTGTCGCACAATGTTATTTACTTACTTATTTATTTATTTAGGATATTTCTATGCCACTTCAGACATCGTAGCCCCTTTCTCAGAATGCCCAATTTTCAGGTTTTTTTAAAAAAAGAAGGCTGGCTCCTAGCTTTTTAGACCAATAGAGGTGGGCGACGGCTCAGTCCCTGGCTGCAGCTGCCAGTATCTTGGGCCGACGACTGTGTAGAGGACGGCTGAGAAGCGGGGGAAGCCCGAGCCGCCTCCTTCACCCCCCTGCACCCCCCGCACGGCTGGTTGGAGCAGCACGGCTAGAAAAGGTGGCATTTCTGAACTTCCCTTCCTTCTGGCTGGGCAGGCTGTGGACACCTCGGGCTGCCTTCATGTTTCTTCTCCTATGGAGAACATTTGCCAGTGCTCGGCGTATCTCTTTCTGGCCTGAGAATGGCTTGGTGGACACTTGGCATGGACCTCCTGGCTCGAGAATAAGTTGGCTTGTTTTAAAAATTTTAATTACACTGAATATCATTAAGCATGATATTTCTGTTCTTTCATGATGGCTTAGGATGCCCCACCGTGGCCACAGCACCGTGAGGTTTCTCGTCAGGAGCCGACTTCCACTCCGGTTTAGAGTTCTGGTGCCCTTTCAGGGGTTTGTGGGGGGGGGGAAGAAAGCAAAACAAAAGAACTGGTGGAAGCCCAACAATCTCTCCCCTCCGAACCCTTAACGTGAGTTCACCTGCATATCCTTGTCCTTTTGCATTTCGGAATTACAGGAATTCCTGGCACAAGTTTTCATTACCCCCTTATTAGCCCCGTAACCATAATTCTGACAAACTGCTCCTGAACAAACAAGTAATTTTTAATCCTCTCTTTTTAATAACGGAGAATCTGAAATGATACAATTTGCGGGGATAAAACATGCTCCATGCTCACCTCAGATATCGGCAGAGCTGGATTCAGACATACTCATTTTCAGGGCTCCCTCAGCATTGCCAAAAATAAGCCATATTTTTCCTGTTGGGAGGCCCCCTTATCTTCCTTAACTTGTGTGTGAATCCAGCTCTGGCTAGCCTCTTTGGTGGAAAAATGCTCCAGCAAGATTGCATATTAGGAATCCCAGAGTCGTCTTCACCTGCACATTCTGGTTTTGGGTGCAGGAGGAATGGATATATATATATATTTTAAGGCAATGTTCTGGCTGAGAAGGCACTCCAGATATTCTGAAACTTTGAAACTATGTTGAATCCTTTGGGGTTCCTCTAATGCAAGTGGCGAAGGAGGGGTAATCTGTGAAACGGCCTTTATGACACCATCTCCCCAGTCCAAGTCAAGGTTCCACTAAAACCTGTTATAAGTTTTGTCCTTGGAGGAACCTGAAAATCGGCCTCAATTTTCACGTTAGTTGGTAGGAATTTAGGGACATCGCCACACTGAGCAAAACCATTCTTTGTTCCCACATGTTTTGCCCTCACCAGAATTTCCAAAAACACACTGAAATGCCCATCTGAAGACATCCAGGGACATCCAGGGGTGGGGTTTTTGGCTACTACAGAGACATGCCAGGGAGTATTCCAGAGGATTCAACCACAACAGCTGCGCCGTCTTTTGCAAGTTTGTCATTCCAAAGTTAAACTACTTGAACAGTTTGCTGGCTTATGGGCCAAAGTAGACACGATGGCGTCCTTGTGGCTGCCACAGGGATGCTGCCACCATTTCCAAGTGATCTGAAAATACTGTCAGGCCCAGGTCAGGCCTGCAATGCAGTGGGCTGACGCCTCTTTGTCCCACTCCCCAAGCCAATATTAATGTTTCAGAACTTTAAAAAGCATGCAGGGGCAGGACAAGAGTGCCGTGTGCATTCTTAAATCACAGCATTTTAAAAGCATGGTGGCAGTAGGTTCATGGTGGCGTACACGAGAACACAGTCGTGTCTAGTTTGCTTCACAAATGGTGTTACCGGGACCAGCTCTCAAACAGGGCAAGAGCTCAGAGCCTGGTACCCTCTTTCCCTGCCAGTCTTCACCAGGCTGAGAAGAAAGCGTGTGGGGCCTGTTTTGAAGACTGAGAACAACTTTGGGGCATGTTTTCTGGAAAAGCACTACAAAAGGGATAAAATAATAACACTGCCATCTAGCCCACCCCGTTGGCGAGGCACAACACTGTGGCAGTCTTGGACTTTTCTTTTGCTCCTTGATCCAGTTTGCTCTCCTTATGCCATCTGTCCACAGTTGCAAACTCCTGGACCCAGGCCTTCTAAAGCTGTGCTGAGTCTGTGCTTTGACAACGGCGAGCCACCTCTTTCCGGTCTTCTGTTCCCACAGCCCTACCCAGGCGCCTCAGCTTTGGCCCCTGACCAATGGCCTCCCTCGCCATTCTGACTGTGTGATGACTTGCCTCTGCGCACAGGACCCCCATCCCTTCTCACATCCACCACGATCCTTTGGCATCCGCCACCCCCCCCGGGGCTCTAGGCCACCAACGCCCCAGCACAGTCCCAGGGATTCCAGGGGGACTGGAGTGACGCTGCACAGAATAGCGGCACCATCATTCCCTGTTACCGGAGTTCCTAAGACAGCTCCTTTTTCTGCTCCCCCAGAGCCAGTGTGGTGCAGTAGTTAGATGGGCGCGGGGGGGGGGCTGCCAAGTGCAAAACCCCCACTTGGGTCCATGGCAATCTCTCAGCCTTACCCACCTCACGAGGCCATTGTTTTGAGGGTGAGGTGGAGGAGGGCACAGAAACATGGAGGAGAAGACTGGAATATATATGCAAGAAAGCAACATGCTGCTCTGTTGCCCCCACCTACTCAAAAAACCTGTCGCAGCCCTAAAGGATGTTGCCCACTCCCCTTCCCACAGTGCAGTCCTAAGGGACTTGGAAGGAGGCTGTCACGGCCCCTGCTGAGCCTGAGCCCTTGGCGCCCGTGGAGGAGCTAAATGCCTGCTCGAGTAACACGCCTCCTGACTCGCCACCACTAGTGTCTCATTTATGAGAGCAGTGCCGGCAGGACATGACAGCCCAGCGGCGAGAAGCACGCATGCGTGCCTGATGCTCATATAGCCCTGAGTATTAGTGGGAGCTGGGACGTGCTTGGGGTGTGCTAATTACTGGCTGCCTGGAATACTATTTAGCCTGTGCTGGCACTCTAACAACTTGTGCCAGCAACTAGTCACATCGACAAAGCTCTGCACCACCCCGTTCAAGTTCTCGACTCCTCGCTCCTGGCTTGTTTCCCTTGGCTCCGTGACCTCGGCTCGTTCAACCTCGCTAGCTCTGCACCTGGAAGCTTCATCTCTCTGACTCTTGACTCTTGGCTCTTGGACTCTTGACCCTCGGCTCTCGGACCTCCTGACAACGCTAACGGTTTGTGATTTGGACGGTTTCCCTGGTTTCCTGGCTTGCTTGGCTCCTGATTCTGAACTGTCTTTCGACCACCCTGCTCGTCTTGCACCTTGAACTTGATTATTCGGCTTGCCTGGCTTTGACCTCAGTCTGTGCTTTGACCACCCCACACTTGCCTGGCCCCACACCCTGGCTTGTGACAGAGGCACCTGGCTTGGAATGGCACTGTACATCCTGTACAGAAACACCTAGATTCTTTGAATGAAATGAAGTCCTCAGGGCCAGATGAGCTGCATCCAAGGGTACTAAAAGAACTCGTGGGCATAATTTCTGAGCCTCTGTCATTATTTTTGAGAATTCTTGGAGAACAGGTGTGGTGCCAGAAGACTGAAGGTGGGCAAATGATGTCCACATTTTCAAGAAGGGGGGAAAGGAGGATCCGGGTAACTACCAACCCATCAGCTTGATATCTATACTTGGGAAAGTTTTAGAACAAATCATCAAACAGACAGTCCTTGAGAATTTAGAAAGGACAGCTGTAATTACTAAGAGCTGGCATGGGTTTCTCAAGAACAAGTCATGTCAGACTAACCTTATATCTTTTTTCAAGAAGGTTACTACTTTGCTGGATGAGGGGAAGCTGTAGACATAGTTTATCTTGATTTTAGTAAGGCTTTTGATAAGGTTCCACATAATATTCTTGTTAAATTGGAAAATGTGGTTTGGATCCTATGATTATTAGGTAGATCTGTAACTGATTGACAGATCACACCCAAAGGGTGCTTGTGAATGATTCCTCATCTTCTTGGAGAGGAGTGACAAGTGAAGTGCCTCAAGGATCTGTCCTTGGACCTGTTTTGTTCAACATATTTATCAATGATTTGGAAGGAGGGATAGAGGGAATGCTTATTAAATATGAGATGCTACTAAATTGGGAGGGGTAGCAAATACAGTACAAGACAGGATACAGGATGATCTCGACAGGCTGGAAAACTGGACTAAAATAAATTTAATGATTTTCTTGGGGATAAATGCAGAGTTCTGCATTTAGGTAGGAAAAATCAAATGCATAATTATCATTTGGGGGAGACTAGTCTTAGCAGCAGTATGTGCAAAAAGGATCTAGGAGTCTTAGTAAACCATAGACTGAACATGAGTCAGCAGTGTGATGTGGTTGCTAAAAAGGCAAATGCAATTTTGGGGTGTATCAACAGAAGTATAATGTCCAGATCACGTGATGTGATGGTACCACTTTACTCTGCTCTGGTTAGAACTCACCTAGAGTACTGTGTTCAGTTTTGGGCACCACAATTTAAGAAGGATATAGACAAGCTGGAACGTGTACAAAGGAGAGCAATGAAAATGGTGAGGGGTCTGGAGACCAAGTTGTTATGAGGAAAGGTTGAAGGACCTGGGTATGTTTAGCCTGGAGAGGAGACGACTGAGAGGTGATATGATAACCATCTTCAAGTACTTGAAGGGCTGTCATCTAGAGGATGGCGTGGAGTTGTTTTCTGTTGCCCCAGAAGGTCAGACCAGAACCAATGCGTTGAAATTAAATCAGAAGAGTTTTTGGCTAAACATTAGGAAGAACTTCCTGACAGAGTGGTTCCTCAATGGAACAGGCTTCCTCGGGAGGTGGTGGGTTCTCCTTCTTGGCAGGTTTTCAGAGGCTAGATGGCCATCTGACAGCAATGTGAATTCTGTGAACTTAGGCAGATCATGTGAGTGAGGGCAGGAAGGGTTGCCTCAGTGCTTAGTTCTTGTGGCCCAGGGAAATGCTGATTGCCACTTTGGGGTCATGAAGCAATCCTGGAGGGTTTTTTTATCATGTTCTGGGCATGGAACAGCAGTATTTGTGAATTTCCTGCACTGTGCAGGGTTTTGGACTAGATGACCCTGGAGATCCCTTCCAACTCTATGATTCTAAGCAGAAAATGGTCTCTTCTTTTATCTTCCTCCTTGATCTTTCTTCTGCCTTTGATCCTGCCTTTGCTGTCAAGAGTTTGCCCTTTCCTGATCAGTGTGTTTATGGTTCAGTCCCCACCTGGCTTAATGTTTACCTCCGACATTGTTCGTTCTGGATTCCTCGAGTTCTTTTCCTGCTCTGACAACTTCATGCTGGCCGGTCTTCATGGACCTGTCCTCTGGCTCCTCCTGTTTCCTGTCTATCCTTCCCCAATGCTCTCTTTGTTCACTTTGGCCCATTATTTTTCTACAGATGATCGTTCTCCTTTGGAACAGGGAGCTGTACTGGCTGGCATGCAGTTTACCTCCAGCTCCAAGCTATGGCTGCTTCCTTTGGGAGAATCCTCACCCGCTATTGTCTGCTCAGGCACAAAATGCAGTCCCACAATGTCTCCTGCCTGGCCTCCTCAGTTCTCCTTTGCTTTAGCACTCAGGAAGGGATGGAGACCCTGTTTGAGCATATGCCAAAGAGAACAGCGGCCATTTTTGCAAGCCCTTCTTTGTAAGTGTTGCTATTCTTTGCTCAAGTGCCTGTACTCAAGTCCTTGTCTCCTTTATGGCTGGCAGAACAACAAAGGTCTTTAAAAAATCCCCGGACTCCTGCAGGGAGAACTCTGTCGGGAAGACTGCGGGGCAGGGGAATGTAAGCCGCAGGGGCAGCAGCCGGTTCATTTGCTGAGCCGGTGCCAAAAGCGCCAACATCCAGGGGCCAGGAGAGTCCCTTCCAAGGTGCTCCTTCCCAGCCATGTCGCACTTCCTAGCGCTGTCTGAGGCACATTTGGATCTCACCCTCAGTCTCCTTCTGGAGGCCCCTTCCCCCCCCCAAAAAAAAACACACACCCCATTCCTCTGTCCATTCTTATAATAAACACATCATGAATCATTCATCTTTAACAGATTATGCAAATTGGGGGGACATAAAATCAATAACAATCAATAACTGCAGCTCTTTAATTGCCAGAAAAGACATTTTTAAGAATGAACATTATCTGCAGCCCCTTCTTGGGTAATGGCACCATTAATTCAAGTGCTGGATCCTAGCCCAAGCACCGCACAATCCCGCCCCCCACCCTTCCCCCCTCCCCCCTCACCTCTCGGAATGGGTGTTCTTCATTTCCACTCGCTGCATTTCCCCCTCATTACTGCTGGTGTGTAACTCCGAATGTTAATGGCTCCTGCTTTTTTGTTACTCGGCGCCTGATTGAAAAGTCGCATACAGATTGCGATGCTCGTGCTAAGCGGCCACCTGGGAACATCAAGCTGGGTCTGAAATGAACTTCCCTCACTCTTGGAGCCAGATGGATCAGCCAGGAGTGATCCCGAGTGGGGCTGGGATGGTTCCAGGGCAGGAGGGCGGGGAGCGGAAGAGAAGCCGGGCACCACGGCGGCACGGAAGCACAGCCGCCTCTTTGGCTCCGGCACTCCTGCTCATCTCCGCCCTTGCAAGTGGCCCGTCTCTCATTCCGCCTTAGGAACAAATGCTCCTTCCCACGGCGCAGGCAGAGAAAAGTCTCCTGTGCTGCTCATACGGAGCGTGGCAGAAGCCTCCCCGTGAGCAGCAGAGAGCTTGCCCAGATAAACAGGAATTCTCTCTCCATCCGTCTCGACATTCACACATTCCTCCTACAAAGGAGAGAGGGAGTGCGCTGCCACAGAATGGAAGGAGGGGCCGTGGCTCAGTGGAAGAGCCTCTGCTTGGCACGCAGGAGGTCCCAGGATCAATCCCCAGGGGCATCTCCAGTCAAAAGGGACCGGGCAGGAGGTGAGGTGAAGGGCCTTTCTCTGCCTGAGACCCCCTGGAGAGCGGCTGCCAGTCTGAGTCGACAAGACTGGCCTTGAAGAGGGAGCGAGGGGGGTCTGGGTCAGTCAAAGGCAGATTCATGGGTTCATGGGTTCACGATTCAAATGAGGCATTGTTCCGGGAGTGTCGTGCAGGGCCAGCCTTCGGCCCTCAGAGGACAGCGTGGGATCTCCTGAGCGGGAAGGCAAAGGACCCCACGGACAGCAGGAAGAGGGGGAGCCAGAGATGACCTCATCCATGCCAGGGCCACGGACAGCCGCCCACAAGAGCTGGGGACAGGAAACGCAGTCTCGGCTCCAGGAGGTACACCTCCTTGGAGAAAAACTCGGTCGAAGAAGAGAAGAGGAAGAGACTGGATTTATACCCCGCCCTTCCCTTGGAGTCTCAGAGCGGCTCACAAAGTCCTTTCCCCTCCCCTCCCCACAACAGACACCCGGTGAGGTCGGTGGGGCTGAGAGAGCTCTGACAGAAACTGCCCTTTTTCAAGGACAGCTGTGCCAGAGCTTGTGACTGACCCAAGGTCACATCAGCAGGAGCAAGTGGAGGAGTGGGGAATCAAAGCCGGTTCTCCCAGATTAGAGTCCGCGCACTTAACCACGACATCAAACTGGGGTGGTCTCCAGTGTTCTGTGACCATGCCTGACTGCTCTGCTCCCATTCCTCTGCGCCTGGGCACAGGGAGTCGACAGGTGCGTCAGGCTTGCCCTCGATGTGGGCCCACTTGTAGCATGTCTTTCCGGAACGCAGACAAAAGAATATGGCTGCCCTTGAGGTGCTCACGATGACCTGGCCGGAGGACGAATGCAGCCCGCTGCCGATCCAGAACCGTCTGGCTGAAGAAGACCACTGCCGGGGGCAGACTGGCCACCCAGTGTCAAGTGGTCTCTTTGTTCGCTTCCTGCTCAGGGTTATTAATGCCTTTCGAAAGTAAAGCCACATTTCCTTCATGCTTCTATATTTCAGTGGATAAACATTCCCTGGAGCCACAGAAACGGACCACCCCCGTGGTGCCGTGCCTCCTCACTCAGCCCAGACCGCCTCACCACAGCCCACGCCGAGGGAACCGCTGCTGTCTTGGTGCTCAGGCCGCCGCCGCAGCAGCAGGAGCGGGAAGGGGCGGCTTGTCTCCTGCGCCTCTCTTCTTGTGGAGCTCTTTCCGTCCAACACCGAGCGGGATGCGTACGGACTGAGTGCCAGCCATGGTTTCCTCCTCTGGTGCATCCATACCCCCTCCAGTGGAGATCCAGAGCAACTCGCAATGGCCTCCTTCTCTCCGCTGTTTAACCTTCTCAACCATTGCCCAGTGAATGGGGCTAAGGGGGGGGGGGAACGGCTGGACGAAGGTCACCCAGTGAGCTCCCAGGACAGAGGGGAGGTTGGAACCCAGTCCCCCCCTACCCCAGTCTGTCACTCTAACCTCTCCACCAGGCTGGCTCTCGAAAAAGGAAAGGGAGGCAAACATGACCGAGCCCTTTAGGACCTTTCCATTAAAACTCCCTCTCCTCGTTTCTCTGAAACATCAGCCCAGGTTCCCAGGTTTTTAAAATCCTGCTCTTATTCATGGAAAGCAAATCCTCCTCCATGTAAAGAGAACCTGGGTCTTTGATTGTAAGCCTCCTCCATTTTTTTAAAAAAAAGATGACTTATTTCGACAATTTCCAGTTTGCTGAGAGCGCTTCGCTCAGTGCTTCTGGGGGCCTGTGGACGAAGCGTGTGGCTGGGCGGGCACCAGCGGGTTGCCAAAGTGCTTCCAAGATGCTTGCTGGGCTGCAGAGGGAACTGTGCCATTGGGAAGTACCTTACAGGGCCACTTAAGACCAAAGCAATTCCACGTATCAGGAAGAACAGACAGAGTCTCACAAAGGCTGACTGAGGGGTTACGGTCAGCTTGTTCCAAGTGCTGCCACCAGCTGCACTTTGGCGGCCTGCCATGAGGAACCTGGACGGCACAGGCAGACCCCGAACAGGAGTCAAGCAACAGCTGGGCACCTGATGTGCAAGAACAATGAATGGGAGAAGAACTTTACGGGCATGGCTGCCTATGAGGAGGGCAGAGGTGCCTGGATGCCCGGGTCGCCCAGGAGCACCTTGGAAATCTCCAGCCAAGGCTTCTCTCATCCATCCTTCTGCCCTCCCACCCCAAAACAGCTCCTGGAACAGGGACAGTTTAGATCTCTTCCTGGCATTTCTCTGCTGCTGGGCACCCCCTGGCGGTGGGGCTGGGTGAAAGCCCTGGCCTCCACTCTTGGCCGTGGCTGGCTTAACTGAGGTCCCAAAGGCTGGGCTGGGAAATGCCCTGAGATTTGGGAGCGGCGCCTGGGGAGGACGGGGCCTCGGTGGGGGTGTGAGGCCCTAGAGCCCACCCTCCCAAGCTGCCATTTTCTCCAGGGGGAGTGGCATCTGTCATCTGGAGGTCAGCTGCAATTCCAGGAGATCTCCAGGTTCTACCTGGAGATGGCAACCCTATGAAGGGTATTTCAGTCAGTCTGCAAGCTGAGCAGCCTTTTCAATGTCACAAAGTTTTGCCCTCACAACGCAAAAGCAGTCCCTTCTGGAAAGTAACAGTCAGTCCAGAGGAAAGGACTATCCGGGAAAGGCCCGGATGGAGAGGTGCGCCAGGGTCCCAAGCACAGCCGAGGGGGTTACGCCGCCCCACAAAGGGAACTCTTCCGCGACTTTTTGTCCCCCACCTCAACATTACATTAGAAATGCTTCCTATGTTAACAATGAACAGTGCTCCAGTGCCCCTATGCGAAGACCAAACGGGGACCCAAGTCCAAAACCCGGTTCCAGGGGCGGGGGTGGTGCCCGACGAGCCAGACGGAGCTGCCGTGAAGTGGAGCTGGAACCTCCCAAAATGATCGCTGGGCAAAACCAGCCCGTCATCAGGAGCGGCTCCTGCGGTTTTCCTGACTTGAGCAAAGGCCTCTCTGTCCACCGCAGTGCTGAGGGGCAGGGGAGAGAAGCGCCACTGCTGAGGAAGCCGGCAGAGAGGGAAGAGCAGGAGACGGGGAGTCGCTCCTCCTCCCGCCCCAGAGCAGGCGGCTTCTCTTACGGAGGCGAGGGAGAGCCAGCTCTGACTGGAAGAACACGAAGGCGTTTGGAATCTGGAACTCCAAGTGCGCACTCGGTGTGGCCCAAAGTCCGGTCCTAACCTGGATTCATTTATGAAAGCAATTTGTTACGGACGGTAGAAAGGGAAAGATGGGCAAGAGAACCACCACGCCCAGATCAGAGCTGGGATCGCTCTAGCCTGGTGTTCCGTTCCTAACTCGCAAGGAGGGACCGAAGGCCATCTCCCTGGTATTCATCTGTCCACACATTTGGGACTCAGAGGCATATCGTCTCTGAGCACAGAAGTCTTGTTTTGCTGCCGTGGTCAACAGCCATTCATAGACTTTCTTGTCTTACCCTTTTTTTAAAAAAAACAACAATGGGTCATGTTTTATTTATTTATTTACCATCTCATCATGTAATACTGACTCAAGGGAGGTTACTCCAACAGTGAAGACTCAAACTAAGGGCTTCACCCTGTTTTGTGGCCGTGAGCACCAACAGTTAAAGACGCGTTACAGGGAAGAGTGTTTCTCTACCCAAATGACAGCTCTTCTTTTACAATTCAGAGAGAGAGAAGCCGCTGCTCTCCCTTATCAGTCTTCACTGTTATCGTACACAACGTTTGCCATGTCTGTCAAGTCTCCTCTTTCCTTGAACCCCCCAAAGCACCAGATGCTCCCTGGTTTTGTTGGGAAGGGCCCCCAACCCTTTCAGCATTTCAACTCTCCTTACTGATTCATTTCAACTGCCCTTATTGGTACCTTGTCCACCATTTGGGCTGAGATAACCAGGATTCCACATAGTATTCTAGGTGTGGTCGTGCCCTAGACGTGGATCGGGGGTTACTGGTGCTGGCTGATCTTCCCTGCGGGGAGGGACAGAACAACAACTTATTTTGTAAATGGGCTGAAATTACCTTGACTGCTGCCGCTCATGAAGCAAGCAAGCAAAGAGGCAAACAAAAAGAGCAGGCTGGTTCGCCAAACCCCTCCACCTGCCTCAGGGATGAAGACTGGCAAAGCCCGGCAGGGGTCAAGAAGAGATGGTATTCATGGATGCAGATGACGTGCGTGTTACAAGGCAGAGGCCTGTGTCCTTGCCGAAGCATAGCTCTGATTTGGGGCACAGCGGGTGTTCTAGGAGAATCCCTCCTGATCATCTACTTTCCACCCTTTCCCTTGCATTGCTTTTAAAAAACCAGCAAATTGACGTATCACTGCAGCATCACAATGACCTGTCTTGTATTGCCTCTGAATTCCTAGCTTCAGTTTTTCAAGGGTCTCGAGCCCTTTCCCATTATTGAAAAGTGCCTTTCGCCCTCGTTTCCCCACAACAAACGGGGCTGTACACTGACTTGAAAACGGGGGTGCAGAGGTCCTCCAGTGTGGGGAGAGGGAGGCAGAAAGCGAACGCCTGAGCTGCTGCCTCCCGCTGTCATCTCCAGGAACTGGCCCTAGCAGATGCTGAAGGACCAGCTGAAATGTCTTCCTTGGTGCTTTTGAAAGAAAGCTCTGCTTCCCTCCCCAGATAACAACATACTGATTGTGGTCATTCAAACGTTTGGCAATTGGCTTTAATTAAAAATGCTCAGAATGAATCGGCTCACAGTGGCAGGAGGAGCAACACAGAACTCAGGGGAGGAAGGGAAAAGAAGGCAGCAAGAAGAGTGAGGGGGGAATGTCTCTGTCTTCCTCGTTCCTGGCCCTGTTCCCAGCGACTTTACATTGGAACTTGGGAAATGACCCTCATAGATCACCGCACACCTCTCCATGTCGTCTCTGAAAGAGCAGGGAGGCATTGGCACGTTTCTCTAGCCTCACCTGCTGGCAATGCAGCTGGCAGAGAAAAAGGTCACCCAAGGTCTGGAAAAGAGTGTGCAGGGGAGGCCGGACAAGGAGTGGGCCTTTTCAGGGACAGTATCTCTCCTCTTGGAGCCAGTTCAAGGTGGGTAGCCAGTATGTCCCCAGAAGAATGCTAAAATCAGCTGATAACAACTTGCTGGTGATCTCCAGCCCCAGGGAGATCCAGCTGTCCTTGACCACTTGTTCCACACGCAGGGCCAGAGAGACAGGCACAGATCAGGAGTCTCAATGCGTGGATGAGACGATGGTGCAGGGGGGAAGGGTTCAAGTGTGTTAGGCACTGGGATGTTTTTTGGAACAAGAGGGAGCTGTACAAAAGAGACGGTCTCCACTTGTCCTGAGAAGGAACCAGGCTGCTGGTGCTCAAAATCAAAAAGGTGGCAGATCAGTTTTTAAACTGAATAATGGGGGAAAGCCGACAGGAGATGAAAAGTTTCTGGTTCGGGATGGCTGATCTCAAAGAGATGAAGGGGTAGCTGTTACTTTTCTACAAGGAAATGGATTAGAATTGTCCACTGAGACTGTGGCTAACAATAGGGACTGCCTGGCAAGGTCTTGAGGCAGCAAGAGGAAGGTTGTGGGCTTAACATGCATGGGAAACTATAGGTGTTTATACACAAATGATAGAAGTGTCCGAGGTAAATCAGGGAGTTGGAATACTTGATGTTGGGGCGGGGGGGATAGACATTGTGGGTATTTCAGAAACTTGGTGGGATGAGGAAAATCAGTGGGATACGGTGATTCCTGGTTATAAATTATATCGGAAGGATAGGGGGGGAAGGGTTGGAGGTTGGGTGGCTCTGTATGTCAGAGAGGGTATACAGTCCAGTAAGATTCAGAGGGTAAGAAAATTGGATTCGCTTCTGGAAATGCTATGGGTTGGAATAGTGGGCCCAAAAGGAAGCTTAACACTGGGAGTTTGTTATCGCCCACCAGATCAGAAGATAGAGGAGGATTATAAAATGATGCATGAATTAAAGATAGCAGCTAGATGAAATAACTGTGTTGTAATAGGTGTTTCTAACTACCCACACATAGATTGGGTCAATATGTGTTCAAGTCAGGAAAAAGAGATTGAGTTTCAAGACACTCTCAATAACTGTGCTATGGAACAGATGGTCACAGAACCTACCAGGGGAGAGGTGATTCTGGATTTGGTCCTAAGTAACACCCAAGACCTGGTGAGAGATGTAAAAGTGATTGCACCACTTGGGAACACTGTCTATAGTGTTATTGAGTTCAACATTTGTATAAATAGGGAGTTGCCCAAAAAGACTGACGCAACCACTTTTAACTTTGAAAGGGGTAACTTCTCTGATACGAGGGGACATGTGAGGAAGAAACTAAAAGGAAAAGTAGAAAGGGTCAAAACCACTGGGGAAG
Source organism: Gekko gecko (assembly GCA_029375565.1). Classification (NCBI taxonomy): domain Eukaryota; kingdom Metazoa; phylum Chordata; class Lepidosauria; order Squamata; family Gekkonidae; genus Gekko; species Gekko gecko. The sequence goes on from JAPDNY010000008.1 coordinate 8,273,880, forward strand.
CTTGAAGACTAGTTAAAATTACAATCCTAGAAGCTCAGAAAAAATATATACCGCAGGTTAGGAAAGACACAAATAGGGCCAAGGACAGACTGGCAATTTGCCCCGGGAAGGGACCCGGGCCGACAACGATTCAATACTGGAGTAAATGGAACGTTCACACAGGCACATCTGCCTGGTGTCCCCCACTCGTAGTCTACCGGTGCTCTTGCGCTTCACTGCCGGATTAAAAAAACACCTGATAAAAGCTGTCGCAAATCCGAAAGCCCGTGTTCGTCGCGCATTTCTCCGCTTCCGGGGAGTCTGAACGCGCAGGCGAAAAGCCGGGAGCAACCCTCGTTGGGCACGAGGCAGCAGCGGTGTGATTGGCTGCGCTCCGCTCCACTGCCCAATGCGGTGCCGGAATTGCAGGGCAAAAAAAAAAATCGGCAAAATGTGCTTATGCGCATGAGCGCTCATGCGCACATACACCCATACACCCACAGCCGAAGTAATGGGGAAACGGCAAATATAGCATGCCTCCGGCGCGGCAGTCCGAACGCTCCCGTGCGTCTCCTTCCCGTATCTTCCAGCAGCGGGAAAACCCGGTATAGTTTAATCCAGGTTTTTTTTGCTACGACTGGCTACCGGGGCAAACTGCCAGTCTGTCCTCGGCCTAGGTATAGAAAAAAGTCTGCATGTTTAACAAACAAAGTAATAGAAGCTGTAAAAGGTAAAAAGGATTCCTTTAAGCGGTGGAAAGCTAGTCTCAGTGAGGTTGATAAAAAGGAACACAGGCTGTGGCAAATAAAATGCAAGTCTGTGACCAGGCAGCCAAAAAGGGAATATGAGGAGCATATAGTGAAAAACATAAAGACCAACAATAAAACTTTCTTCAAATCCATTAGAAGCAGGAAACCAGCCAGGGGGGCAGTGGGGCCCTTGGATGACCGCAGGGTAAAAGGACTACTGAAGGATGACAGGAAAATGGCTGAGAAGCTGAATGCATTCTTTGCCACTATCTTCATTGTGGAAGATGAGAAGTGCTTGCCCACTCCAGAACCGCTGATTTTGGGAGGAGTGTTGAAAGACCTGAGTCAGATTGAGGTGATGAGAGAGGAGGCCCTACGACTGATAGACAAGTTAAAAACCGATAAATCACCAGGCCTGGATGGCATTCATCCGAGAGTTCTGAAAGAACTCAAATGTGAACTTGTGGATCTCCTGACAAAAATATGTCATCTTTCCTTAAAATCTGCCTTCATTCCTGAGGACTGGAAAGTAGCTAATGTCACTCCCATCTTTAAAAAGGGCTCCAGAGGAGATCCGGGAAATTACAGGCCAGTCAGTCTGACGTCGATACCGGGTAGGTTGGTGGAAACTTTTATTAAGGAAAGAATTAGTAGGCACACTGATGAACAAAACCTATTGAGGCAGACTCGGCATGGGTTCTGTAAGGGAAGATCTTGTCTCACTAACCTCTTAGTGTTCTTTGAGGGAGTGAACAAACATGTGGGCAAGGGGGACCCAAAAGATGTTGATTACCTTGACTTCTGGAAAACTTTTGATAAATTTCCTCATCAAAGGCTCCTAAATAAGCTCAATAGTCATGGGATAAAAGGACAAGTCCTCTTGTGGATCAAAAACTGCCTTATAAATAGGAAACAGAGAGGAGTATAAATGGGAAATTTTCTCAGTGGAGGGTGGTAAGCAGTGGGGTACCACAGGGATCAGTACTTGGTCCAATGCTTTTTAACTTGTTCATTAATGATTTGGAGTTGGGAGTAAGCAGTGAAGTGGCTAAATTTGCAGATGACATGAAGTTGTTCAGGGTGGTGAGAACCAGGGAGGATTGTGAGGCACTCCAAAGGGGTCTGTCGAGGATGGGCAAGTGGGCATCAACATGGCAAATGGGGTTCATTGTGGCCAAGTGCAAAGTGATGCACATTGGAGCCAAAAATCCTAACTATAAATACATGTTGATGGGGTCTGAACTGGCAAAGACTGACCAAGAGAGAGATCTTGAATGAAAATGTTGAGACAGTGTGCGACTGCAATAAAAAAGGCCAACACTATGCTGGGGATTATTAGGAAGGGTATTGAAAACAAATCAGCCAGTATCATCATGCCCCTGTATAAATCATTGGTGCGACCTCATTTGGAGAACTGTGTACAGTTCTGGTCACCACACCTCAAAAACGATATCATAGCATTGGAAAAAGTGCAGAAAAGGGCAACTAGAATGATAAAAGGGTTGGAACACTTTCCCTATGAAGAAAGGCTAAAGCACTTGGGGCTCTTTAGCTTGGAGAAATGATGGCTGAGGGGTGACATGATCGAGGTTTATAAGGTTATGCATGGGATAGAGCAGGTAGAGAAAAAAGTACTTTTCTTCCTTTCTCACAGTACAAGAACTCGTGGGCACTTAATGAAATTGCCGAGCAATTGAGTTAGAATGGATAAAAGGAAGTCCTTCTTCACTCAAAGAGTGGTTAACACATGGAATTCACTGCCACAGGAGGTGGTGGCGGCTACAAGCATGGACGGCTTCAAGAGGGAATTAGATAAGCATATGGAGCAGAGGTCCATCAGTGGCTATTAGTCACAAGGTCTAGATAGGGACTCTCAGTCTGGGGCAAGTGATGCTCTGTATTCTTGGGTGCTTGGGGGGGGGGCAACAGTGAGAGGGCTTCTGGTGTCCTGGCCCCAGTGGTGGGCCTCCTGATGGCCCCTGGTATTTTTGGCCACTGTGTGACCCAGAGTGTTGGACTGGATGGGCAGTTGGTCTGACCTAACATTGGCTTCTCTCATGTCCTTATGTTCTTAGGACGAGGGCCAGGGCCTTCTTGGTCCTGGCCTCAACCTGGTGGAACTCTCTGGTGAAGGACATTAGGGCTCAGCAGAAACTGATGTAATTCCGCAGGGCCTGTAAGGCAGAGATGTTCCATCAGGCTTTTAGTTGAGGGCAGTGATGGGAAGTTAAGGCTGGCTCCCTCTTTCTTTTTCTTCTACGGCCCCCACGTACCTTTCCCTGCCCGGCTGTGCTGGCCAGCAGTGGACCCAGCAAAGGAGGACTACTTTATTTCCATCTTGACTGGTTCTAAATATCTGTTTTATCATCAGTGGTCTGTTTGTAGATTACTTGAATTTTTAATCTCCATAATGTTGTAAATCGCTCAGAGGCTGTTTGCAGGGTGGGCAATTCATAAGTTTAATAAAATAAATAAATGTTGGTCTGTAGTTGCAGAGCAACTTGAGCCAGGGCTGGTTCTTGCTTTTTTTTGGGGGGGGGGCCTGGGCAGAAAGCACCCAGCACCCCCTCCCCTCCTCTGCCCAGCGCCACTCACCGGCCTGCCCCACCGGCTGCCCGTGGGCGCCTCCTCCACTGGCTCACAAGCCGTCGCACCGCAGCCAGGCAGCGTGTGACTAGCAGTTGTCAGCAGCACCAGCATCACTCGCACCACCACCCCCAGCTGTGCTGGGCAGCCCCTGCAGCCGAGGGATCGCGGGGCAGGGTGCTCTCAGTCGCGGGGGGGGGAGTGTGCCCTGATGCGCCAGCCAGGAGGGGGGACTAGGAGCCCTGCGCCTGATTGCCAGCTGCTCTGCCTCAAGGGAAGCCAGCCCTGGCCCTATGCAAGGCCAGAAATGCCTGACAGTGGGCGTGCCAACCTCCAGGTGGTGGGCGGAGATCTCCTGGGGTCACAACGGATCAGTTCACTAGGAGAAAATGGCCGCTTTGGAAGGTGGGCTTTATATGGCATTATGTCTGCACTGAAGACCCTCCCTTCCCCAAGTCCTGCCCTCCTCGGGCGCCACCCCCCAAATCTCCAGGCACCCCCCAGCCTGAAGCTGGCAACCTTAACGCAAACAGCCAACCACATTTCCCGGAGGAGTGGTGGTGGTAAAAGCCCCGGACGGCGTGAGCCGTGACTCTGGGGGAACGCTGTGAACTCTATCAGGCTCACGTTTCACTCCTGTCCCGCTGGTGCTTGGTGGAGACTTTGTTAAAAATAAAATAAAACTGGAGGAACTCGGACTGAGCTGAGTCTTCAGCTCTGTGTTGGTGGGTGAGGAGCTTACTGCTGATTTTACTGTCCTGGTTCTAACATCAGTTTAGGCAATTCCAACGAGAATTTTCACTACTTATTTATCCCGTGAGACACCTCATAGGCATGGCGCAGGTCAAAAGGTGGGAGAGAAATGTTCTGCTTTTCCTTATTTATTTATAGCCCCCCCCCCTTTCTCCCCAGTGGAGGACTCCAAGGCGGCCTGCACCCTTCTCCTCACCTCACGGGTACCCACCCAACCACCCCCCTGGGAGGGAGGCCAGGCAGAGGGGGAGTGGCGGGCCCAGGGTCACCCCGTGGACTCGTTTATTTAAAACATTCATTAACCACTTTTCTTCCTTATGTAGCTCAAAGCGGCTTACGATATTAAAAAAATACATAAAACAGAGTACATAAAAATATACACATAAACCTAAAATTTAAGGTCATGGTTTAGGACAGCTTTAATCCAATGTGGCTCTCCTAGGTCCTGGTCCGAGGCTCTAACAGTTACCCCCCCCCAGGTTGAATCAAAGAGAAGGACTTGTCCCCCGTGAGTCCTACCTGCGGGCGCCTTCCCTCCCTTCCCTCCGTTCCCTTGCAGGGTCTCCTTCCTTTGCCCAGGGTGGTTCCAGAATAAAGCCCAAGGCGAAGCCATCCAGAGCCACTTACCAGTCACTACGGGGTAGGTCTGGGGTCCTGACACGTTGTTCCCCAGGTCTGGATTAGCAGAGGTGGATAAACTCGACTTGACTTCATCAAGACCAGGGGTCAGAGCCGGGAGGGAGTACTCATTACCCTGGGGAAGAGAGAAAAGACAGCTAGCTCTCTGCCGGAGGAGCGGTGGGCAGATGTGGGGCGGGGGGGGGAGTGCGATGCAGCCACTGCACAGATGGAGGCAGGCAAAGAAGTGGGGCAGGCAGCAGACGCTTTCTGTGTCCTCCTCACAAAGACAATGGCCTGCCCTCCGTAGCCAGATTCTCCTGGGTTTCCCCGCAGATGACGCTGCCCAGTGGAGCAGCTACAAGGGGTGGGAAGGGCCAGGGGAGTCTGCCCTCCTCTCCTTCAAGGCATCTCGCCTGCCTGACGTGTCTCCCAGGCAGAGGGAAGGGTGGCTGCGGGGGTCCTCCGGGACATTGGTCCTGCCAGAAGGAGAGGGGATGGCTGGGCTGCGGCTGCTGTGGCTGTTCCCCAATCGCTGGGCCTGGGCGCTATCGAAAGCCGGGGCGGGGAGAAGAGAGAGAGAGAGAGAGAGAGAGAGAGAGAGAGAGAGAGAGAGAGAGAGAGAGAGAGAGAGAGAGAGAGAGGCTCTCCTGGCTTCCCCCAGCCCTTGTGCACTGGGGTATGAAATTGGGGTAGGGGCCGGCCACATGGCTAACAGAAGGATGGGAGGGGGAACCTCATTGCATTTGAAAGGTGGTCCTGTCCAAGAGGCAGGGGTAATTGCCTCTGCATTGTGTGGCCCCCCAAACCAGACACAGGAACTGGGGGAGAGGACAAAAAGCCAGGAAAAGTTGTCCTGATTAATATTACATTAAATTAAAACTGATTTTCTGCCCTGTGCTTCTCCCCTCCCCTTTCCCCCCCCACGCCCCCACTCGCCCCTGCCAACTCCTCGCCGGCTGCCCTCCTCCGCCTGCCCCCCCCCGCCGGCCACGGATTGCCTCGTCATTTCCAATTCCTTCTTGTATTGATCTTGCTGTAGAAATCAGTTTTGTAATTAGCTGCAAATTAGGCTTTCTGCTGGGGGTGAGGCTGCCCCCTGATTTATCACCAGAGTAATTCGCTGTGATCGGAGAGAAATTAAAATGAACTCAATTAGGCTCTGGATTTGCTTTATGGGCCCCATTCAGAGTTTCTGGGGGAAGAATGACTGTGCTGGTGTTTAATAGTCTAATGAAAGTAAATAAAGGTTATTCATTGTAATAAACTCGGGGACTCGGGGATAGCGGGAACCCAACGCCAAACCCGCCTTCGCTTCTATGGTTAGTTTTTCACTTGGGGAACTTTTAAAAGGCTTTTGATCTTTGTATTAAGACAAACTGCTTTGGGGATAAAAGGCCAGGGGCGTGTGTGCACACGCAGGGGAGGCAGGTAATACCGAAGAAAGCAGCCTGGCTCTCCTCTCCAAAGCACACTACAAAACACGGCAGGGCCCCTCCAGTGTGGACCTGGCCCCCAACTGCAGCTTCCTGAGTTAACAAATTCTGGAAGGGGAAGTGCAGGGGAAGGGTCTTCTGAAGAAGGCCAGGCCTGATCCCTCCTTCACCCGGATTGCGCTCCTGACAAGCAGAAAGCACCAGAAACCCAGTTCCACCCGGGTGTTTCGTAGGAAACCCCATAAGCAGAATTCCCTCTTGCAATCTCTTCTGCAAGTGAAACTGTTGTATTCCTTGATCACTAAGCACATGGGGACAGAGTGAGCCTGTAAAGACCCACCCAGTGGTAACAACTGTGCAGTTGCTGTAGAACTATGACATGAAACAGCTATTTCAGGATCCCATTTTCTTTACTGACAATTCAGTTGAAATCTAAACCCCCCCCCCAATAATGTAAATAATTCTGCAAACTACAGGAGGGCTGTTTGAAAAACTTGTATCACAGATTCATAGCCAGCATTTCTCTCACTGAAGGGATCCATCTCTGCCTCCATAAGGCTTTCTGCAAAAAGTGTGGTGTGAGGGGGGAACAGTGCCAGCAACCTGTCCAGCGGCCCATGGAAGGGGGGAGTGAACTGTGACTTCAGCACAAACTTCACGCGCTGAAATCCATGGGCAACGTGCACAGGATCAGGGCAGCCGAGGCATCGACGGCGTCCTCCCATCAGGCAAAGAAGAGAGCACTGCTTTCATTCAAGAGGGGGAAATCCCGGAAAATTCACACATGAAATAATCAAATGGAGCGTGTATACAAAAATATGTGGGTATATAAAAATGCGAGATTGTGTGTGTGCGCATGTGCATATTTGTCTGAGGACGGCTGCGTTAACACATGGGGTGCAGGCAGGCAGGACGCAGGGAGGGGGAGATTTATGACTCTAGGCAGACTTGTGTGTGTGAGTGGGAAGCCACGTTGGTTCAGATGTTTGTGCTTTTAGCCGGGGGATTGTGGTACAGACTTGTGGTCCTTGGATTCCTAGAGGTTTTTGCACATTTCTCTGTGGAGGGGCTGTGTGCAGATCTAAGTGCATCTGTGAGTGTGTGAGACCTTTCCAAGGAGAGGCAAAGGGACGCCAGAAGAAACTAGGGTCATGCTGTGGTCTGGGTGGACATCGGAAAACACTCCGAACACCGGAAGTGTTCTTGCACTCGTCTTGCTCAGAGAAAGTGCAAATACGCACCACAAATGTAAATTGGCTAGACGTCAGCTTCATTGACATGGCGGCTCCTAAAGAGTCTTGGGAATTGTAGTTTGGTGTGATTGCAGCTGAGAGTCCTGCGAAGAGACTCCCTAGCCCCCCCCCCCGATGGTGGTTCTCTCGACAGAGGGCCTGGCTGTCCGACCCTTTCTACATCTGAGAGTCCAGCCCATGGGCAGTCCCTGTTCCCTCCAGCGCCCGCCCGGATGCCTCTGCCCGCTCTCCCCGGGGCTAGTCACACCTGCTCCGATTTGATGTGTTCCGAGGCCTGGAAGACATCAGGGTAAGAAGGACGCTCGAAGACTCGATCTAAAGCTTCCAGCTGCTGTTGCGTGAAGGTGTCGGCACGAAGGTGTTTCCGCAAACTGTCCACACTACTCTGGGAATCACCATTCGGAACGGAGCCCTCGGAGACTTCTGGGAGATACAGAAAGAGAAGACAGGGCATTAGTGAGGACTGCCCTGAAAAGTACCCAGCGATGTTCCTCAGTTCTCTCGGCAAGGGAGTCCCCCCGGACACTTCCTCACCACCTGCTTCCGAGGGGGTCTGTGCTCTTCTTCCCTTCCAGAGGGAAAAAACTGGCGGACTTCCAGACCCTGCCGTCTCTCAGTGACTCCTTCTCTGTGCTGGAGGTAGCAAGTGCACTTGGGTCCAGGGGCTCGTATCAGCACAAGCACAGTGGGGACATGGAGTTGTGCGTTGGTTCCCACTGTTAAAAATGGTCAAGATGGGGCAAATCCAAGCAATTAGCAAGGATGCCTCCACTGCAGCTCGCCTTGGAGTAACGCCTTCAGCAAGCTGCGTAGGGGTAACTTTTGGACTGCCCTTCCAAACAGATATCAACCAAACAGCTTTTCAGGGCAGCTTTGGCCCATGTGTCCTTCAGGGCCGTCTGCCAGAGAAGCCCAAACACAGTCCCTACCTGGGCAAAAACAAATGCTCCTTCTCTACTCTGTTACCTCTCTCCCGACTGTTCTATATGTCAGTTCATATGTGATTATACAATATGATATAATCAATATTGCATTATATACAGTAACCGAATACAATATCACTTGTAAGACCATGGACAATATTACATATTGATTAATCCAAGTACACCGCCTCCCCCACCTTCCCCTCTCTGTGGAGCCCCCTTCCCTTCCCCACCGAGGCAAAGTGGGGTCGCTGTCAACCAAAGGCTCTGAGCGCGAAACCAGCTTCGATCACCCTTAAATCGAGACAGACAGACTAACAGACAGGCCCCTCTTGACCTAAATCGAGAGAAACTCTTTACAACTGTATGATGGCTGGAAAGAATAAGAGGCATGATCCAGCCAGAGTCGAGCACTTAAGACAGCCAAGCGCAGGAATGATGACTGTTCTCATTCAGAGAAGCAGAACTCAGAACTGTTTTGCCGCGACAGCACCGGGAAATAGGATCACACTGGGCAACTTCAGGAGACACGGCAGCCGCCTGCCCACGCTGTTTATCAGGGCTACAAAAGCCTTTTTTTGCCATTTCTGCCACAGAAAGCAAAGACGTCAGCACAGTGGAGGAGCCTGCAATGTACCTGCTACATATGGAAAGTACATTCTGAATCTTTGATAGAGGCTTGATCACCTCAGTCATCCATCCACCTGCTTTTTCTGGATCCATCCCTGTTGAAAATGACGGGAGACACACCCCAAGAGGCTGGTAACAAAAGAGGCCAGGCAACCATTCTAGGGACTAACCCCGGCACGGAATGGCTGCGGGCGGTCCCGTCTGCGGCTGCTGCGGCTGGGATCTGGACTTCCCTCCCCATTGCCATTCCTGCCTGGACTGCTCTCCTGCCAAAGAGGTCCACCGAGGCTAATTGGCGACCGGGGGAGTGAATCCACAGGCCCCATAGCCTTGCCTTGCCGTGCCTTGCCTTGCCTGAGAGCAGGCTTGGCCTCTGCGCGCTGTGAGGGAGTCGATCCGTGACTCGGTGACTGCAGGTGTGCCCCCAGGGGTCCTGATTTTTTTTAATAGGGGGGCCTTTTAAAAAGTTGGGGGGCACTGAAATTTGTGAGCTCCCCCCCTTCTCCCTCAAGGCATTTAAAGGGACCCTTCTTCCCAAAAGCCGGGGGGGCCCTTGGGAGGGAGTCGGGGGCCAGGCCCCAGGAGGCCCCACCGTCGCTACCGGCCTGCTTACGGGGCTTCAGCGCCCGGCAGGGCTCCCTCCTGGGCCCATGCGACTAGACAGTGAGGCAGACACACAGAGAGCTGCTGGTGCAAATGGCTGGAACATCGAGGGGCTGGGCATGCACATCCAGGGTCTCTCTCTCTCTCTCTCTCTCTCTCTGGGGGTCTGCTGCGGGGTGGCTGCCCTGTAGGACTGCCTCTTTGCTTCTGCCGATCAATGAACCCATTGCCATTAAGCCCCCTGTCTTTCCTCCTCCTGGGGGAACTTTCCCAGGTGAAAAGCAACAACATCACCACACCACACACACCCCGGAATTTGTCCCCCCCTAGAGACGAAGGTGCCCATTTCTCGAGTACCCGGCAGCTTGGCTGATCTGGGTTGGTGCGCAACTGTGGGTGGCAAAAGGGTCACTCACTGGACTGCAGAGCGACGGTCTGTGGGGCACAGGGCCCCAAGGGTGGCCAACTCTCTCTCCAGGGGGCGCGCGTGACCGAGGCTGGTCCTAATGGGAGGGAAGCCCAGGCAGGAGCAAGCAGGACGGCCCGCAAGCAGAGAAGTGGACAGTGCAGAGACGGGGCAAGCGCGACTTTCCTGCCACACAGTCTACAGGATGGGAGGAGAGGCGTTTTCAAGTCCGTCAGCCCGCCTGGCTTTCTGTGCCCCCACACGGCTTCTGTGGCTCAGGCACCAAAGCTGAGGGGGACAGCTGGCTGTGTCTATGGACCGGGGGTGGGTGGGTGGGCTCTGCAGTCTTTCCCTTGGGAGGGAGCTCCCAAAGTGCCCCTCCCCTCATGCACAGGCCAAAAGGGCCCGTGGCTGCCGGACACAGCAGAGCGAGGGAGCCGCCAGGAGCCTGGGATCGGTGTCCATCAGCAGGCCCCAGCAGAGGACCTCCTACAGGTGGAGAAGACAGGTCGTATTGAAGCAGTGTCTTCAGAGGCATGCCCCAGTGCTCCAAGAGCCAGCAGGGTGTCCTAGTTAGAGTGTCAGACCTCAGTGCTCGAATCCCCCACTCGTGCCGTGGAAGCCGGCTGGTTGACCTTGGGCCAGTCACACACTCTCAGCCAGACCTGCCTCACAGGGTGGTTGTTGTGAGGATAAAACAGAGGAGAGAACGGCATCAGCTGCTTTGGATCACCATTGGGCTGAAAGGCAGGGCATCAATGAAGTCAACCAACGACATCTGCTCATTGGGCGTGTGGCCTCTGCTGTGTGATTGTGGGAAGAGCAGCCGCAAGTGCGGGTTTCGGTGAGATCGAGGAGGTGGAGAACAGCAGGGAGACCTCAGAAGTGGTGGAGCTGGGGGGGGAGGGAGAAGGGCGGCTGAGCCCCACTGAGGCTGGGGCAGGAGCTGCTACCTCCGGCAACACCATCAAAAGAAAAGGCAACCAGGAGACTAGCCCTGCTCCTTCAGTGGGGACTGAAGTCCCATTTCCCATCCCTTCCCAGCACACAGTGCGTCTCTTCCTCGCTCTAGTCACACAGACCACCACACCGGTTCTCTCTCTCTCTCTCTCTCTCTCTCTCTCTCTCTCTCTCTCTCTCTCTCTCTCTGGGAATGTGCATGCCCCCCGAATCTATGGACCAGCTCCTTGGACTACGAAGTCTCCCCCTGTCTCTGCCCTGTACCCACATCGGCTGCCCTCTTTCTCCCCCACTCACCCGGGGCTCCTCATAATTTGTCTGGCCCCCTTGCCCCCCACGCCCTGGGATCCTCAGAGCTGGGAAGCTCCACAGCGCCCGAGAGACCCCCGTGGCTGGAGGATGCCCCTCCATGCTCCATGTGGTCCCAGGGGCTGGTGAGGGGCAGGGCAGCAAGTCCTGCTCATCAGGCTGTCCCCAGGGTTAGCGAGAAGTGAGGCGCTGACCTCAAACTGCCCCTCAAGTCTATCAAGCCACACCTCTTATGGCTCCAGAAGGGAAGCCAAACAGCCTTTGCCAGCGGATATTCAGATCTGATTTCAGGTTTCATTTGGAAAAAAAAAATAAAAGACACAATTCTGCACACAATGATATGAATCATGCAAGCAATGAGTTGGATTCAGACAGCTGTCTCATCCAATTCCCCTCCTCACTACAGCCCCCATCCTACGACAGACCTTTTGCACTCGCAGGTTCCATGAGTCTTAGCACAGCTTCCATCCTTTTCACCAGCACAGAAGCTGGTTAGCTTCAGCCCCATATGCTTAACGTGCATGCACAGCAATTAAAACCATAATTCCCAAAAATAACTACAGTAATCTGAACAGGCACCTATGTGAAGGAATGCATTTTTTCCTGGGAGGTTTGCAAGGAGCGACACCTCCACTTTGCGTTTTAACAGCTTCCCCCCCCCACTTTCTGGGCAGAGACCAGGCTGGGAAGGAGGAAGTCAGTCAATGGCTTTCCAGGCTCACCTCAGCTGCCTCTTAAGATGTGCTAATAGGTCCAGCTAAAGACAATGGGATGGTCAAGTTCTTCCCCTTCTTCAAGCAGGGAACAGAGCCTTGGGCTGCGATCACATGCACCAGTAGACCTGACATAGGCACAAATGCCTGACGGATCTAAAGGGTGCAATCAGACAGCAAAGTCTGGGAAGCGCCATGCAGTTGTCAGCAACCCATGCTGCTCTGCTGCAGAAGCGGAGTAAAAAGACACTGGAGAAAATCTAGTAGTAAATGGGTTGCGACGGGCCACAGACGGACTTTCCCCTGTCTGATTGCACAAGCACGCACACATGCTGTTGAAATGGTCTGATCAGGCCCTCCCGGTTCAGTGCCGCCGCCCCCCCTTTGCAGTATGCACATCATCTCATACCCATAGGGGGCCCTCGGTGCAGAGGTGCAATTCCTCATTTCTGTGCATGGGAAACAAACAGCAACCCCCCCAACTCACATGAAGTTGCGTCTGATCACACTGTGACAGGCTGTGCCTGCAGCTACAAAGGGAGGTGTGATCTTGCGATTGTGGGTCAAATTCTTCTGGAGGGAATAGCCTCGCTTCCCCTCTGCTTCAACTGGCATGTGTGACTATGACCTTGGAGGACTTTAGGCTAGAATGGATCCAGGCATAATCTCCAGGAAGAAGCCCTAGGAAATGCTTCTATGATGTATCATTACCTGGTCAGTGGGTGCAGAAACAGATATGGTAAAAACTCCTGACAACAGGAAGGAGGGCTCTTTTCCTTGAGAAGAGGCAGGACTCCCAACTAAGGAGGCAGCTATTGATTATGTGGTTGGCCTGGACAGCTGAAGGGAGCTTCAAGGTAATGATGACTATACAGAGATCTGTAACTTCTAAGCTAAAGAGCCTGTCCTATTTTAACATCTGATAGGGCATGTATAGAGAAAGGATTTGCATTTTACCTATTTCTTTTGTATCCCTGGCTCAATTCGGTGTTGTGCTAAAAGTATGCTTATGGACATTTTCTTTTTAATAAATACTTTATAACTTTGGATGCTGGTAGTGGCTCTCTGTACCACATAGACCTCCACCATCTTGGATACACTATTTTAAAAGGCAGGCAGTCGGCAAGTGGTTATTGCTCCAGGAGCACACAAGGCAGTAAACAGTCCCCATGGTGACCAGGTGCTGTGCAGCGGGAGACACAGAAGCAAGGCCTCAGAACTTGGAAGGGAAGCTGGGAAGGGAAGCTGGGAGTTCTGACCTTCCCAATGGGTAATTCCATACAAAGGGTCAGGTGGTGGTGGTGAGCTAGCCAAGAGAGAAAGAAAAGCCTCTCCGGGTGTTGGGGAAAACCTTGGAGGGCAGGGTAGAACAGGGCTTCAAATAAAACTCTGTAGGAAGTCCTTCTAAAGAGCACTTCGAAATGCCATTAGAGAGGTAGGAAATCGCACTTTGACTGGCAGCCTGTTTGGAATGGGCTGCTATAGAAAGGCACAGAAAGAAGGTACTGACCAGAGGGATACCTCACAGGGTAAAAGGCACACTATGTTGAAAACAACTTTAGTGAATAGGTGAGCAGCTGCATTCTGAACTGACCAAAGTTTCTGATTGTCTTTAAAGGCAGCTCCATGTAAAGAGATTGCAGGGATCAATGCAGCCAGATCAGCAGATTCTAGGAGAGGAGATAACCTCCCAGCCAAAGAACGGCTGCAAGAAATACTTTTAGCAACAGCACCGACCAGCCCGTCCATCAGCAGCAGGAGATAAGACAGCACCCCCAGGCTCTTAGTGTCATCCGTTCAGGAAAGGGCTCTTCCTTCTGCCTGAAGGCCGGAGGACTCCCCCCTCCTCCAGGGACTCCGCTTTCCCACCCAGCCTCCGCTCTGTCTTGCCTGCGTCCCGTTTTGGATGGTTCATTCTGAGCCGCTGGCTTTCGTTCTGCTGGTGCTTTGTATTTCTGATTCTTGAGCACCGATTTAATTTTTAAAATTTCTATGAACTGTTTTGAGCTTCTAGAAACTGATCTGAGTTTCTATAAAAGTCTAAAATACATATATAAATAAAATAAAAGGCAGATGGGAAAAAAAACCATACTGTTGGAAACGTAAGGGTCAGTGTGGTCCAGTGAACTGAGTAAGGAAGATATGAGAACATCCGAAGAGTCCTGCTGGATCAGACCAGTGAGGGTCCACCTCGTCTCACACGGGAGCCAACCCCAGAGGGCCAACAAACAGGGCCAAGGTCAAGGACTTCCTCTGCTGCTGCCTCCTGGCACGGGGATTCCGGGGTTTGCTGCCTCTGTAAGATGAAGGCTTCCTTACCTCCCCACAATGGCCATCAATAGACCACTTCTGCCTGAATTTGTCTCGTCCCCTCTCAAGGCCATCTCTCCTTGTGGCCTTCACTCTGCCCACTGCCACAATGACTTGTTCAGTACAAAAGTATTTCCTTTTGTCTGTCCTGCACCGATTTCTTACCAACTTAATTGGGTATTCCTGAGTTCTAGTATTCTGTGAGCAGGAGAGAAACACTCTCTCTGGCCCCCTCTCTCCATCCCCAGCATGATTTTGTAAACCTCAGTCCTGCCCCTCCTTAGCTGTCATTCCCCCCAGACTCTTGAGCGGTTGCTTCATAATCTTGGCTTCCCTTTCTGAAGTCTTTTTTGCTTTTCCTCAGTCCCTCTTTGCCCGCCAAGGATTCTGTGCAAGTCAAATGACACCAAAGATTGAGAACCAGCTAAGTTTAAGTGATCACCTTTTCTCTGTAGTATCGTCCCTAAAAAGCCTTGAAACCGGAGTCCTAAATCATCTCTGTTCTGGGCAGTGCAAACTGAACCGTCATCCAATTAATGAAATCAGCCCAGTATCTACCAGGCCCTGCAACGGATTCCTGCTATACAGAAATGTGCGTGTGCGCACTGTGACTTTTTCTGTGGGAGCTGAAACCTGAGCTCTCTCAAGCCACTGTAAGCTTCTCTTTTCCTTCATTTATTCAGGGCCCTTCAAATCTTGACAAATCTGTCACTCTAAATTTGCGAGAGATTATGGTGCTCTCCCTGGTACGGAGAAAGGTGATATATGATATCTGCTGCCGCTATTGATTGCCTGATCTGGTGGCAAAATGAACTTGAAATGAACATCATGCCTCAACTCATTGTGCGTATAATACACTACTTAATCCCACATTTTTCAGCCGCTATGGAATTCAATTGATCAATCATGTCCCACTGATAGTTCTGTTGTGGGGGCTCTTGCTGCTTGGCGCACGGACTCAGGACCTCCAGTGCAACGCAACGGGACCCCCGGGCAGGCTGAGGGGGAGAAGGGGAGGGGGAGGGGGCCCCCTGCAGGGACCCAGGGTGCTGTGAAGAAAGACCCAGGGTGCTCCTCACTCTGCGATAAAAGAGACAGGCAGAACCTCCAGCAAATGCATTTCTGTCTGGGGATCATAACATTTCCATTTGGCTCAGAAATGACATGAAACTGGACGAGAAAAGCCACCCCAGTGGCACAGGTTCACACGGCTAGCTGGCCCCGGCTTTTGGGCAAGTGCCTGGCCTGCCTGCCAGAGTGGAAGCTGCCAATTCTGAACTCCTCTGGGACCCCAAAGGAGACGAATGGCTCGATTCAGGAAGCCCACAGACTTCTCCACCCCACTCAGGGCCCATCGTCACTGGAAGCAACCTAGGACGCCTCGGAAGGAGGAACAGAGACCCTCCAAATTCTGAGAAAATGCCAATCATACAAAACCAAGAAGTGACTGGGGGCTACGAGCCACACTTTCCTGGCGGTGAGGCCCACTGAGAAGGCCTGAGCCGACCTGCTGAGGGGCAGTCTCTCAGTTACTTCCAAATGGTCAATCGGGATCCATAAATGGTGTCACCATAAGATGGGGCAGCCTTCCGGGCTACTGGCAATCCCAGGCCAGAAAGGCCACAGTCATAGTCCTCCACTGGCCAGGAGCCACTGTGATCTGCAGACAGGAGCCTTGTTGAATGGTTGACCTCACAAAACCAGGAAAGTAGTGGGGGGGGGAAGTTCCACCCATTGACCTGTTTTGCACCTCTGTCAGACCTCCCTGGTCAGTTCTCCTCTGCTGAGGCCTACCGTGTCTGAAAGGACTCTGGCGGCAGAGTGCCCGAGGAGGAGAAGGGAGGGGAGCCGGTCTGGAGTGCTGCCTGGAAAAAAAGAACCAGGGCTCCAGGCCCCCCCGCCTTCCAGAAGGATGCTCGGAGGGATGCCCTTTGGGAAGGGGCAGGAAGCAGCCAGCCTGGCCTCCTACACAGACCGAGAGCCAGGCTGGTGTTGGGGGACCCAGATGTGAGTCCCCCTTTCGACCACGAAAACTGGGGCCCGTCAGACCTTCTCCATCGAACCTTCTGCATGGATGGGAAAAATGAAGAAGGGGAGAACTAGGCATGCCCCTGAATTTGTTGGAGGACAGGTCGGGTAATAAAGATACGCCAGACAGATTCTACATTTGCACGTCCTCAGGTGCTGTTAATATGCTTCCAAGGGGATGGTTTCTAATCGTGGGGGCTACTTTGGCTGGCTCAAAAGGCCCCAACCACATGGTCTTTTGGGCTCCACAGTTTTTCACAGAGCAGAAGCCATTTGCTTTAGACCAAAGAGTCCCTTCTTGCTGAAATTATCCTGCTAACGGGATATCCTTCGACCCAAACTTTCCTTCTCCATCCCCCCGTCCGTCCCCCCCGCCGCCGCCCAGGTGCCCCCGTGTCCCTGGACGGCCAGGGGCAGCCAGCTTCTTTCTGAGATATCCCCTGTGGGGGGCTTTCACATCACTGCCAGTTGTTGCCGTTTCAAACTCAATTGTTCTCCTTGGTACTGAGGCAAATGGAGTCATTAATTACCTTCTATCGGCTGGGACGAGTTCAGAAAGCGATCAATACGCAGCGCTTGTCATTCACGGCAGCCGGCCCCAGCCGGCACAGATAGACCCTGCTCCCCTCTGCTCTCCTGGGAGGCCTTGGGCCCAGGGGGAGGCCGGAGAGGGACAACAAGCCCCCCTTCCCGATCCCAGGAGTGCTTCCTGAAGCAAGGGACCGCGCTGTCTCGGAGAGGCGGAGACGGTGGGCCCCCGTTTTCCAACGGGTGCCCCGGAAACCTCTGGGCAGGGTTCCCAGCGGACAGGCCTTCTGGCTCAATGAACACTTTCAAGCATGATCTGTCAAGAGCCCCCCACCCCCCGCAAGCCCCTGAAAGAATGCTGAGGAAGCATTTGCAAGGCAGTTCCCAAGAGCAGGTCTCTCCGGCTGCGGGACTGCATGTGGCACTCACAAGGTGCTTGCTCAGACCCTTGTTCTGGCGACCTGCCTGCAGCCACATGCTCATCAAGCACTGGACAGGCCACAACATGTGGCCGATTTCTTTTTCTCTATCACCGGAAGCATTGCCGTGGCAACCCCCGCCCCCGAGGAGTCAGAAGTGGTACAGTCCACATCTTCCCCCCCTTAGTCCCTTTCTGCAGCATGGGTGGATCCAGATTCAGTGGCTTTTGTCAGCGATGCTCACTCATGCTCAGCCCAGAGTTGGGTGTGGATCACAGGGAAAGCAACGAAGCCGCAATGCAGAGACCTGACATGTGCATGAGGGGAAAGGGGGAGAGGCCAGCAAAGTAACTGTGGGCCTGACCCACTGTGAGAGAGCAGAGCCTTTCCCCATGTTCTGTATCAAGATGGCCAGGACTGTGTGCACCTGGGGCCATGTGGCCAAGTGGGCCCTCCGACCTTCGGTCCTAGAACAATGGACACCACAGATCCTAGCGCAGACCAAGGGGAGTGCCCGGATCCTGAAGGGAACCTAGAGTTACTGGGGCCATGTAAACAGAACCTATCACGGGTTTTGGGGGGTGTTGGGGGTGCGAGTGCAGACACGAATATAAGCTGGCTGTGCACTGGCTATTTTTATCTTCGTTTGGATGTAACCAAATAAACTTGAGCTGCTTTCACCATGCTGAGTCTCAGACCTCAGTACTTTTCACTGGCGATGAGGATGGGATCCCGATGAGTGAGCCTGCCTCCGACTCCAGCCTAGCACTGATCTCCAGAGGGACACTGTGACCCACATCTCTCTTTCGCAGCATCACACCGTGCTCCGCTTCCCAGATCATCGCCTGCTGCAACGAGTCATGGCTGCAGCTCTGGGACACATTGAAGTCTTTGGCCCCGCTCACCCCGAGTTCTGGGAAGCATGAGTGGACCAGCTGACCAACTACCTCACTTTCCAAGAAATGACCGAAGCCAGTAAGAAATGGGCCCTACTCCTCAGCATGTGTGGAGTGGCCACCATCCGCCTGGCCAAGGGACTGCTAGCTCCTGCTAAATTGGCCGACAAATTGTACAAGGACATCCTCAGGGTCCTGAATGAGTACTTCCTGCCAAAACCCACTAAAATGGTGAGGCGCATGGGCCTATGGGTGAGGATGCAGAAGGCTGGAGAAGGGGCCACCATCTACATGGCTGAGTTATGCCAGCTGGCCATTGACTGTGAGTTTCTGGAGGTCGAGGAAGTCATCCTCACACAGTTCACCTGGGGAGTCCATGATCCCAAGCTGCGCAGAAAACTCGTGGGGACGGCGGACCTCTAGTTGGAGAAGGCCCTACAGGTCGCCACCGCTTTTGAGAGATCGCATCGGGACCGCCAGCCATCTTCTGCGATGCACCGGATATCACCAGTAACTACATCGGCCTCCTCAAATGAGGATGTGGTACTACAAGTCCACCAGCCTGCTCACCGCAACCCTCACCCGATTCCGTCCACACCCGCATCCCATGCACCAATGACCTGCACAAGCTATGGGGAATTGCATGAACGGAGGTCTTGCCGCTTCCGAGACGCTGTCTGCAGATCCTGTGGGAAGCAAGGCCACATAGCCCGTGCCTGCCAATCCAAGGGACACCAGCGCCGCTCCACAAGGCATCAAGAAACAGCAGAGCTCCACAGCACCTTGGTCCATTGCAACCGGGTACATTTTTTGCCCCGGGGGTCCACATTAAGTGACTGTCTTAATAGAGGGCGCCCCAAGCGTAATGGAAGTGGGCACAGGGTCCTCCCTCTCGATAATCTCTGAGGAGACCCTACGCACGCTCTGCCTTACTGAGGGACCCCCACTGAATGACACCGGCCTCACGCTAAGGGACTTCCAAAAGAACCCCATAGCCATTAAAGGGGTGGACCAGTTCCACGTAAAATACAAAGCATTTGAAGGCCCATTGGAACTGGTTCTGGTGAAGGGCTGTCTCACCATCTTACTGGGGCTAGACTGGTTTGATGCTTGAGGCCGGCCATCACCGGAGTACAGAATATACAGGTGGGAAACTTCAATAAAGTATGCAATGAGTTCCCGGCTGTATTCGACGGATCACTTGGCCGCTACACAGGTCTGCCGATTGCCCTGACCCTTGATCCTGCGGATCCCGGCAACCAATGGACAGGCAGAACGGATGGTGCGCACAACCAAGGAAGCACTGCGCCGGATCATCCAGGGTGAATGGGACTACAGGCTAGCTGCCTTCTTGTTCGGCCAACGGACGACCCTGCACACTTCTACAGGACGCTGTCCTGCAGAACTCTTAATGGGCCAGCGCCTAATGACCAGGCTGGACTGGCTTCACCTGGACCAAGCACCAAACTGCAACCCAGGCCCAGTAACTCAGGAGACACCCCATGGGTTCTTTCCTGATGATCCAGTTTACGCCCGAAACTACGCACGAGGCAAACCATAGATTCCAGCCCGGGTGGTAAGAGGTCTTTATGGAAGATGGCCAGCTCATCCAGAGACACATAAACCAACTACGCCATCGCCTGCTGCCCCTGGACGACCCAGAGGTACGAGATGCAGAGGACAGTGAGGAGGAGCCAAATAAACTTGAGCTGATTTCACCATGCTGAGTCTCAGACTGTGATACCCTATTTTTCACTCCACTACTTGTGCATACTTGTGCCCTCAAGTGGTGACCCCAGAAAGGGGCTCTCAAGGCCAGAGGAAGAGGGGGGTCTTCCTTGGGGGTCTGCCACCCAAGCCCAGACTGTGCTTCACTCCTGAGATCTGGCAAGATGGGGCTGTACCATCTCATCTCCCCTCCCTCTCCTCCACTACTTGGACCCTCTTGAAGAGGCTGGCTTGACGCGTGGAAACCAGAACTTCCTGAGCCCCTGTGTCAGAAGGCCTAACAATATGCGTCACGGTACCCTTCCGTCCTCCCCCAGGCAGCCAACCAGGACTTTCAATCAGACCTGCCCAGTGGGGTCCATGATCAGAACTCAACTCCCAGCTACACAGGGGACCCGATCTGAATCGGGAGAGAGGCTTGAACTTTACCCTCTGAAGCAGCCCCAGGGAGATGCCATTTGCCCTCTGGGAAATCCACATCTACCGATGGCTGCGTGTGGACTGACTTTTCCAGCGGGGCCAGTTGAGGCCCCTCCCCCACCATCGGGGTCCCTTCCAGGCTGGAAAAGTGCCCTGCAGAGGCGGGGAGCACTTCAGCCCCTTCTCCTGGCGTTCCATACTCCTGACCTGCACAGAGGGCCCCCCCCAAGAGTCCCGGGAGGGAGTGATTCCCTGAGCCTGTCTGCTTGAGAGCTGCTGCGGGGGATCCAGCAAGATCACGAGGGGAATATAAGGTGTCGCTGCGCCACCAAGAAATGCCTGATGCCCCACCTGTGCCGGGTCATATAGTGGCTGCACCGTACAGTCGCTGTGAATTCATGTAAGCCCTTTTATGATTCCTTTCCCAGGTTCCAACAGAGGAGATTTCTGAAACTACTTCACAGAGTACAAAGTGTACAAACATCCACTTCAGCAATGATTACTCATCTGTCAGGGAAGAAGAAAAAGCAGGAGGAGGAGGAGGAGGAGGAGAAAAGGAGGAGGAGGAGATTGGATTGATACCCTTGCCCTTCACTGCCCAAAGGAGTCTCAGAATGGCTTACAATCAGCGCTGGCTCACCCCTGCTAGGCAAACTAGGTGCTCGCCTAGGGTACGCTGGCACCCTGCCCCCCAAGCCCCCCCGCCACCCTAACCGGGTGCCTGCCCCCGCCGCCACCTCCCTGCCACCACCGCCAATACAGAGCGCCCGGCCATGGCGCAGGAAGCGGCAGTGAAGCTCGCCCACCCTCCCCCTCCCCCCTGGGGGGGAGGAGGTGGGGGCGGCATGGCGGTGGCCAGCGGGGACTCCTCACTGCTGCCGCTGCCAGTACAGAGCACCTGGCCGGGATGCAGCTCACCGACCCTCCCCCTCCCCCTCAGGGGGAGGCGGGGGTGGCATGGCAGCGGCCAGTGGGGACTCCCTGCCACCACCGTCAGTACAGAGCACCCGACCGGGGTGCAGGAGGTGGTGGCACAGCTCGCCCAACCCACCCCTCCCCCTGGGGGGGAGGCGGGGTGTCATCGTGGTGTCTCCAGGGCACAGAACCACCTGGAGCCGGCCCTGCTTACAATCTCCTTTCCTTTTCCCTCCCCACAACAGACACCTTATGAGGGAGGTGGGGCTGAGAGAGCTCTTTCGAGGATTGCTCTGATAGAACTTTGACTGCCCTATGGTCACCCTGCTGGCTGCACGTGGAGGAGGAGCGGGGAATCAAACCCGGTTCTCCCAGATTAGCGTCTGTGCTCCTGACCACGACACCAAACTGGCTCTCCTATGTGTACGCCAGCTTTTCCAAATCTCCTTGTGTTTTAGCTCACCTGGTTTTGGTGTGTGGCTCACGCGATGAATGCCAGGGGCTCCACGGATGGGACACATGTGCCCCCCCACCCCTGCTGGGCAAGGGGGCGGAACCTTCCTTTAGGGGGCGGGCAGGCATTCCCTGTGGTATGTGCCTAAACAAATGGATGCTTAATGATGCAAATGGATGAATGCAAACAGGGGTGCAACAACAGGAGAGCAGCAAAGTGTATGTGCAAGCGTGCCATAAAAGGTCTGCATGCGTGCTCTTCATTAGTATGCAAATAAGCATCTCGGTGAAGATCGTTAGTAAATAATACAAACAATATGCAGTTTATGCCTGCAAATTCAGTGTGTGGAGTGAAAATCTGAAGAGCTACGCTGACTTAGAGAGCCGACCTAGTGAACTTGGAAGCTTGCTCACTATTTTGTGGTGTTTGAATTGTTCGTAATAGGCTACAGCATACTATACTACCCTATGCTGTGCTCACACTATACGACTGTACGGAGGTCATCATTCGAGGCCCTGTTCCTGGAGGCGCCAGGGATTGTCCACACCAAGCAGACGCTCCCTTGGCTGAGAGGCGGCCTCCTCCCCGGCCCAGAGGGGCCCTCTGCCTGTGGCCTGCCACTCCCTCCTCACAGACTGGGCCAGCCTCGTGTTCAGGGTTGCCAATCTCCAGGTGGTGACTGGAGATCTCCCACTATTATGATTGGTCTCCAAGCGACAGAGGTCAGTTCCTCCTGGAGAAAATGGCCACTTTGGAAGGTGGACTCCATGGCACTACACCCCGCTGAGGTCCCCCCTCCCCAAACCCCGCCCTCCCCAGGCTCCGCCCCCAAATCGCCAGGCATTTCCCGACCCGGAGTTGAAAAAGCTGCCGTGCATTTTCTGGCCACTTGGCGAGCCAGCTGGTGGGGCTGAGACCTTCAAGCCACTGATCCCATGGGGGGTCCAAGGTGCCCTGCTGCACAGACCTGGGGCACCCAAGACTACTCGGGTTCAAGACCTCCCCCCAGTCCTGCAAAGTGACACCAACATGAACAGCATTCATAAACTTCAAACTGGATCAGACATTGTCACATTCCAGAGGTTGGGTTTTGACTCAAAATGCATGAAAGGTAGGGGTGGATTCCCACTTTGGCTGGTGGGGTGAATAGACTTGCAGAGAGAGAGAGAGAGAGACAGAGAGAGAGAGAGAGAGAGAGGGAGAGAGAGAGAGAGAGAGAGAGAGAGAGGGAGGGAGGGGCAAGGCCTCTTCCGCATCTCCTGGGGGGTGATACTCTGGAAAGGAGGAGCAAGATCTCCTGCTAGTTTCATAGCCAGACACCCGCCTTCAGGAGCTTGTCTGCTGGGCTGAGGCCGTAGGAGTGATTTTTATTGCTTTTACCACATTTTCTATATGTGCTGGATTTACCACATTTTCTATATCTGCTGGATTATGGGTGTTATTATTGTTGCCCTGTTTTTATGAACTTGTAAACCTTTTCTCGCAATGAGAGAGGTGGGGTAGAAATTAACGAAATGAAACAAATGGCTAAAAAAGCCCTTTTTAGGCACTGTCCCAGAAATTATTATTATTAATCACCATCATCTTTTAAAAGCAATGGAAGGCAGACGTGGCATTTGCTCAAAACCTTGTTTTCATTCCAGTGCTCTTTATTCAAGGTAAAAGCTTCCGTGCGCAAGCTCATGCCTTGAATAAGCCTTTGTTAGTCTTCAAGGGGACTCTCACTTTGCTCGACTGCCTCAGACCAACACGGCTGACCACCGGGGGACCTGCCTTCGTTCCCATGCACCTGGCTGGCAGCCACACTGAGCTAACTTGGGCGCGGGGGACGGAAGAGCCAGTCACACAGCGGTGGGGGGGGGCCCAGAAGCGCCCCTGACCGCCTCCCCCCACCGCCCCAGACCAGGACTGCCGACCCTCAGGTGGGGCCTGGAGATCTCCCAGAATGTCAGTTACTCTGTCAGGCCACAGAGGTCGCTTCCCCTGGAGAAAAGGGCTGCCTTGGGGGGTGGGCTCCACGGCAGGGTTATGCCCCGCTGAGGTCCCTCCCCCGGCTCTGTCAGGAATGTCCCAGCCCATCGTGGGCCGCCCTTCCCCAGACACAGGCAGGGAGGTCCCAAACACGGCCTGCTGTGCTTTCCCTTCCCCCGGGAGGTTCTCCTCGGCTCGCCGCTTCACCTGGGAGCAGAAGGGGCTTCCTTTCCACTCCCTCCCAATCTGTGACCCACAAACAAGGTGGGGACTTGTCCCCTGCCACTTCCCAGGATGCTTTTCTTTACGGAAGCCGCCGCCGCCAAGGGTAACCTTCCATGCCCCCCAGCAGACAACAGAGCGACCCACCAGCTGGCCGGCACTGCGTGGGGCGGAAGAGGCAGTCCCCCCCCCCGGCTGCTTTGGGATCCTCTTGGGCTCTCCCTGGCCCCTTCTCGTGCAGCCTCCCCCCAGCCTCCCACATCTGGGGGGCTTTGTCAGCTCAAAGGACACAAGCAAGGCAAATATATAAATGTTAAAGAAATCACCTCACAGGCGGCTCCTAACTATGCTTGTTTAGAGAAACGGCCCGCACTTACGAAGCCTTTGGTGCGGAAAGCTGGCTTGCAAATGACTGCACCCGAACGACAGTCAAAGCCATTAATTTCCTGTTATGTTTTCCCGTGTTGGGGGCTTTATTAATTTAATTTTACACTGTCGAACAACAGCGAGAGAGCTGACACTGTCACACGCGCAGGGCTCCCCCTCCACACGCACCCCCCTTCGGAACGGCACCTTCTCGGCAGGCAAATCCATGCTGGTATTGGGGACCAGGGGATTCTGCAGGGGTTGGCGTAACGCAGCCCCCCCTCCTGCAGGGTGTCCCACTGACTCTTCACCTCCCCACACACCCCACATACACACACACGTCCCCCGGGGAACGGAGCAGGACCCACGGAGCCTTGACCAAGCCAGAAGGCTGTCAGCTCCCTGCCATGAAGTCTGGTGCGGCGGGGGAAGGGATGACTTGGAATGTCACTTCCGCTTTCCTGCTGTCTGGGAGATGCTCCCTTACCGGCAACACACTCCCGCAGCCTCTCCTCTTCCGTTACAGCCTCCTCGGCCCTTCCCCTGGCTCCCCGCTGGCTTCTCCCGTGCTTGCCCCCTCCGCCAGCAGTCTAGGCACCCTCCTCTTCCCGCCTGGCTTCCCTGTCTCTCGCTCCGGCCCCATCTCTCTCTTCCCCAGGCAATCTACCGGCCCTGACTCGGACACAGTCCCTCGCCAGAGCACCCGGCGGCCTCCCCTTGCCCGATGCCTTAGAAGTCTTCTCTGCAGGGGTGCTACAAGGACTTTTTTGTGTCAGAGAAACGAAGCACTTTGAACAACTATTTAAAATGTTGTCATTTGCAGCCCTATCAGTGATCACCGTATTCTCTGGAAAGTCGTTTTCATTCATGAAATGCATGAGTATTTGGGGAATGCCTAGGGATGCCAACATCCAGATGGGGCCTGGAGATCTCCTGGAGTTCTAACTGATCTTCAGATGACAGATCACTTCCCCTGGAGAAAAGGGAGGCTTCAGAGGGTGGACTGTAGGCCCACCGCAGTCCGGGGATTTCTCAAGCCAGAGTAGGGAACTCTTGTTGTCAATGCAAACATTGCTCACAATCAGCCAGGCAGGCAAATACAGTTACGGCCTTTCGCCATAACTGAGATACGTTTGTCAGACGGAGATGTTTCTTGAAGAATTCCTTCCAGTCAAGACACTCACTCCAGCCCTGGCCTGGGCAGCCCCGGCAAGGCCGACCTCGTCAGATCTCAGAAGTTAAGCAGGGCTGACCCAAGGAATACCAGGGCTGGGATGCGGAGGCAGGCAATAGCAAGCCACCTCTCTGAAACATCCAACCCCCCCCTAGGGGTCACCAGAAGTCAACCGTGACTTCTAGGCAAACACACACACACAGAGAGACACACACCAAGGGCACTCACCCCAGCTCCCCCGATGATGCCATGAATTGCAGCACCCCCAAATTGTGTCGGCAGCCCAGAGGAGCTGGTAATGAACATGTGATGGAGTAACCCTTTCTAACTCAGGATGTGTGTCAGAAAATGATCATGAAAATCTTCCTGGGGCATGAACGGAATCCTTGCCCAGTGTGCTCTGCCTGGCGTCGGGTCCGCCTCCCTCCTGCCCTGCCGTGTTCTCCCCACAGAAGCCAGTCTAACCAAAAGTGTCTTCACTGGCAAGGTTGTTGCTCTCAGCCAATGAACACCACCCAAAATCACGGGCTCCGGAATGTCCGACACGCTGCCTGTGGTGCTTTGCCTGGCTCCATAACATACCCTGAATTTTCCTGCCTGGGCTCCACATGGGGTACTTCCAGGCATCCCTGCCCCCCATGGACTATCAGAGCAAAATGTAATATCTGTGATTCACATTTTGCATTTGGAAGAAATTAGCCAGGTGGAATTTGTCTTTGTGAGCTTCAGTGTCCCATTTCAGCATCACTGCCTCCTTTGCATGCCTTGTATAAGCTCCCACCGGCCTTGAATGGGCGGCTGCTTCCTCCAGTTGTCAGAGCTCTTTCTAAAATGTGCACCCCTTCTTAAAGTCTTCACTGCCTGACTGCAAACGGGCGCAACCTTAATGCAGACAATTAGCATGCGTGGCTTTATTTATTTCCTTCCATTTCAGCACATTTTATGGCACTGGCCCCCCAAAGAGCTCCGGAGCGGCATCCGTGGGTCTCCCCCTCCTCCATTTTGTCTCCACAGCAATCCTGCGACGAGGCAGCTGGGGCTGAGCGGAAAGGGCTGTGGGTGGCCCGAGGTGACTCGGAGAGCCCCATGGCAGAGCGGAGGTGAAACTGAGGTCGTCCCCCCCGAGATCCTGGTTGCCAGCTCTGGGGCTGGGGCATTCCCAGAGATCTGGGGGCAGAGTTTGGGGAGAGCGGGGTTTGGGGAGGGGACGGACCTCAGCTGGGAATAATGCCATAGAGTCCACTTTCCAAAGCAGCCCCCTTCTCTAGGAGAACTGATTTCTGTTGTCTTCAGATCAGTTATAATTCTGGGGACTCTCCAGGCCTCACCTGAATGTTGGCAACCCTATCTGACACTCGAACCACTACACCTGGTTGTTTTTTCAGAGCTGAAAGAGGGTATCTAAAACATTAGCTCTAAGCAGGTCTTGAGTTTTGGGGAAGTTCATAGCATCAGGAGACGGCCTGCAGCCCTGGCCTTGGCCAGCTACAGAACATCTCGAGAAGAAGATTCTTTGGCAACCATAACAAAGCGGCTCTGCAGCCTTGCCAATGCAATCTCAGTCCTGCCAGCATTTCACAGAGAAAAACAGGGACACTCCTCCATACGGGAAATGGGAGTGTCCCTGTGCCCAGGGACAGGCCCAGGAGCGGAGCATGGTCTGGTCAGGCCAGAGGACAGCCTAGAGTCCCTCTAGCTGCCACTTATAGATCAGTTTGATCCACAGCAATTATCAGGTGGTGGTGGTGTTTACCCCCACGTCATGACAGACTGGGACAGGACATCCACCCGCCCCTGATCTAGTTGGCACCATTAGGTGGCACAAGACAGCCCCGGCTAGCCTGACCTCGTCCGATCTCGGAAGCTCAGCAGGGTCAGCCCTGGCAAGTACCTGGAAGGGAGACCTCCAAGGAACACCAGGGCTGGGCCACGGAGGCAGGCAATAGCAAGCCACGCCTCTGAAATATCCCATCCCCACTAGGGGTCACTGGAAGTCACCATGACTCCCAGGCATGCAGACACACACACACATGCAGAAAATAAGAGTGCACAAGAGAGAGGACAAGCCCACCCATGAACTGCTGTGACAAAAAGCCTGACCTGGTAGATAAAGAGGAGCCTTATCCGCCCCCCCCGAGGTCCCTCCCCTCCACAAACCCCGCCCTCCTCAGGCCCCACCCACCCCAAATCGCCAGGAACTTCCCCACCCAGAGCGGGCAGCCCCAGCTACTTCACCAGTGCAAACTTAGGGACAAAACCTCCAAAGCTCATATGATGGCTGTTAAAATCATAATTTCTATGCTCTTTAATTTCTTTAAACCACGACATTGTTTCACCGTTGTGCACCAACAGAAATGACAGTATTTTTTAAAAGAAGCTCACACACTTGCAAGCAAAAGAAATAGCACATTTAGAAGCTCATGTTCCTATTGTAACTGACCTTTTAATTAAACGTCGCCTGGTCTTGTTTCCTCTTTGCAACTGCAGTTGTTTAAAAACTGGGGGATGGATGGCCAAGGAAGATGTCTGAAAACGGCCGTGCATCCAGGGAACGGACAGGTGCTGGGCAGGGCAAGGGATGAGCAAGGGGGCCACCCTGTCTGTCCAGCGAGTGCCCAGACCTCCTTGAGCATCTCTAGCTCTGTGCAGACACCGCAGTGCAGGAGAGTGACTCTGCCCGACAGGAAGCTCCAGCTAAAGAGAGCCACGAGCGTGTGTGTGTGTATGGGGGGGGAGAACAGCCTCTCCCATGCTCCGAAGGCAGCCCTGCAGGTGTGGACAGTGCCCGCCCCCCACCCATCTCCCAGGCAGCGTCAGCAATCTGCGCGTGGGCAGGGCAGGGCAGGGCAGGCCCCTTGGCACCCGGCCTGGAACAGCTGCTCTGTCTGGTTGCCCTGTAGGGGTGGGGCTTCAAATCCCCCTTCCTCCCAGGAAGACCCTGTCCCTCCTTCCCCACTGAACCTGCCTCACAGGGTTGTTGTAAGGATAAAATAGGTGTGTGTGTGTGTGTGTGTGTGTGTGAAAAGACAGCCGTGCCTACTGCAGTGAGCAAGACAGGGGTACCAGTGGCAGCTCTCAGGGCTCAGGAAAGACAGTGAAGATGCTCCCTGCGCAGATCTAAAACCAGCTTAGACCAACCAGGCAAGGAAATGACATTTTCACCAGCTCCAGACTCAACTTTGTAGCACTCTTTAACCCTCTTTGAGCATGGGTTTGGAACAGTAATTCATGAAAGGAAATCTGAATTGCGCACCCCAGCACAGCACTAGCCACACCACTCTAAGGAATCTACGAGCGCTCTCACCAAAGGCGTGTGGCGGCACTCGAACCCTCCGTGGCCCCTCCCTTCAGGCTCCACCCCCAAATCTCCAGGAATCCCCCATCCCCAAGCTGGAGGTGGCACCCCTGATCAGCAAGCAGGAGACCCTCCTCTTCAACCTTCCTGAACCCCCCAGGTGGACTTCAGGCGCCCTACGCTTCTCCTCCACTGATCTTTAGTGAAGGGCCTGTTGGAAACACAGGGCTGGGCACTTGCACTCTGGAGATACGCAGCACCAGCAGTTCACCAGCTGTGCCAACAGAAATCCGTTTTGCCAGGAGCAGAGACATACCACCAAACGTAGCAGAAAGACAAGCACCTCAAGCATAGCCATCGACGTGGCCAAGGAGGCCACCAGTGGAAAATCCAGAAGCGCAGGCAGTGGCTTTGCCTGGTGGCCAAGAAGGCCCCCCCCCAGCCCTTGATCCCGTCTGGTGGGGAAGCAGTCCAGCTCTGATCGTGCATTGCTGGCACTCAGTTCCTGGCCCTAGATCTACTCCAACCGCTACCCCCCCTCCCTTCTGCCTTATACCTGATGCCTGCCAAAACCCAACACAACCGAGAGATGCCAAGAGGAATGAAACACCCACATCTTGAATTGGGGTGGGGACAGCAGCGAATGTTTACATTCGAAAGGTGAATCTGAATTGGAAATTTTGCGTTCCAAATCTGAATGGAATTAGTCATTTTGTGCATTCGTGACTGCTTCTGTTGCCTCTGTCTCCTGCATCCCACATCCTGATCTACCCGGATAGCTTTTTCACCCCCCCCCAATTCTCTCTGCCCCCTCCCCCCAATGCTAGAATCACTTGGTCTCCCCCCAGGAAAGTTCTCCATTCCAAGGGCTGTGGCAGGCAAATCTGACGCCCTAAGCGAGGCTCCGGCTCCGGCTTTCTTCTGCAGGCTCACCAGGAGCACCACGCGAGAGAGCGCTCTCTCCCAAAGGCAGCCGATGCCCGCCTGCCACCTTGCCTGCTGTACAGTATATCTGATCCTCGGGTCCAACCGGAGGGCTCTCGGGTGCCCTGGAAGAATACCCGGAGGCCCTCCGGCTGCCGCCGCCGCTGCCGCCTCAGTCAAGGTGGGGAGCTTGCAGCCTGCAGTTGCACGGCACTGTCAAGGTCAGCAGGTTTGGGTTCACTGAACGGTCAGGATGGTTTGAATTACCGGTGCTGTCTGCCGATTCCTCCACTGATTGCTCTCCGCTCGGGAGCCACAGCAGCAGCAGTGACAGCATGCCGTTCTGGCTGTGCACTGATACAGCGGCAAGGCCTGGGGGGGGGCGGCACGGCAGGGAGTGTCTTTGTGGCGGGGAGCCAGGTGCACGGAGAGGAAAACAGGGAGGGCAGCAAGAGGCAGGGAGCCGCCTTGGCCGAGGCAGGCAGTCCTGGAGCTGCAGCTCCTCACCAAAGATCAGAAATGGCCAAATCCCGGGGCCCACCCCCTGACGATACGGGGGGGGGTCTTCTCAGTCGCCAGCTGAAATCTCACGCGTGGCATCTTGTCCATCTCCCAGAGAGGGGAGGGGTGGGAATGACACCAGTTCCCAGAGGTGCCCAGACTCCTGTGTGACGGCGCCCGTTTCTGCCTCTGTGCCCCAGGCCTCTCCCCCCCCCGCCCCTCTCTCTGCTCCCTGGACCCTTTTCCAGCCACAGTGGAGAAGAGGCCTCCCCCCTATCGGCTTCTGGGAATCAGGCTGGGCGTGTGGTTAGGGGACACGTGTCCTCTTGGTCAGTGGCCCACAGCCTGTACCGGTCAGGAACCCACCTCCAACTCCCACCTCCCACATTGGAATTCCATTCTCCGTCTGCGTGCGCGTGAGTGCGTCTCTTCCGGTGCAGCTGAGCCAAGACTTTCACGCCCACATCTGAGGAGCAAGAGCCCAGGAGTTTCCTGTAGTACATAGTCTAGAGAACGGAGACAAGGGACAGCCAGCGTGTGTGCCAGACAGGTCCCTACTGGCTAAACAGATCCCTGACTGTGTTTTGCATTCTGGAGACCCCTGCCCAGATATTTGTTGCGGAAAAAACACCTTGAACTATAGGCCTGGGGCTGTATGACATCTCTGTTGAATTCTGTGAAGGTGTCCACATATAAATGGCCCAAATGTTATCTCTTTATCAATTTGTTTAACATATACCTTGCCCCTCTCCCCAGTGGGGACCCCAAGTGGCTGACCCCATTCCCTCTGTTTTATTCTTACAGCAGCCCCTGTGAGGTAGGGTTAGGTGGAGAGAGTGTGACTGGCTCAGGGTCACTCAGCGAGCTTCCACAGCAGAGGGAGGATTCAAACCTGGGTCTCCCAGAACCTAGCCTGACTCTCTAGCCACTACACCAGGCTGGCTTTCTACGTACACACACCTCGATCCGAAGGCACAATAGGTACAATATGTGTGGCTGGTAGACCCTTGGAGGGACAGGAATCCCTTAAAGGTGAAATCTCAGTGACTGAAGAAGGACGGGTGTGCTGCCTCAGCATCTCAGGCCCGGGGAAGGGCAGGAAGGGTCCGTCTGGCATTCCCAGAGGCCATGTGGGGTGTGATCTTCCCATACAAAAACTAGGAGACAAACCCGTCGCTGAGCAGACCCTCCTGGAGCAGACGGCCTCGGGAGGTGGTGGAGGCTCCTTCGCTGGATGTTTCCAAGCGGAGGCTGGATGACCATCTTTCGGGTATGCTGCAGGGCTGTCTTTCGGCTATGCTCTTAGAGAGTGCAGGGGGTTGGACTAGATGACCTGCAAGGTCCCTTCCAACTCTAACATTCTATGATTGTAAATGGGAAGGAAGGGACTGCGGAGCTGGCCACCAGATCAGGCCCAGCCAAAGGAAGGCTCTCCTCCCTCCCCCGAGGGAACGGCCTGGGCAGGGGGCCTCCCCCCCCACATGTGGGGACCAATGGGGCTGGAAGGGCAGCCCTTCTGTCTGTCTGCCTGTGCCCCACCGTTTCTGCCCGGGACCTGCCAGGTGACAGCAGCGCTTCTGGAAGCCGGAGGGAGGTGGGGGTGAAGAAGGGTTCCAACTTCAAACCACCTCAGAGCGGCACAGTTCAAAGACAGGCAGTCTCCAGGGAAGACCACAAGAAGAAATTACAAGACTTCTTAGAAACCCTCACAACCCCCACCACCCCCTTTGTGATTTCTGGACTCTCACAACAGCCAGCAAGGCCTGGGTAGGGCTGCCAGGTCTGGGCTGGGCAATACCTGGAGACTTTGGGGGTGGAGCCAGGAGAGGGAGGGGCCTCAGCACGGTGCAATGGCAGAGAGTCCCCCCTTCAGAGCAGCCCTTTTCCCCAGGGGAGCCGACCTCTGTCAGCTGGAGATCGCCTGTAAACGTGGGAGATCCCCAGGCCCCACCTGGAGGCCGGCAACCCTAGGCAGGGGGCTTGTTTGCATTGTACAGGGTTGCCCACCCCGGGCTGGGAAATGGCTGGAGGTGTTGTGGTCGGGCCTGGGGTGGGAGCTCAGTGGGGCACAACAAGGGCGCAGGGCCCGCCTGTCCAAGCCGCCCTTTTCTCCAGGGGGCCCGATCCCGGTTGTCTGGGGACCAGGCGCACTCCTGGGAGGTCTCCGGGCCCCACTTGGAGAGCTCAGCTGCCGGAAGAGAGAAGGCAGGCAGGCAGGCCGGCAAGACTCAGGTGGTCCGGTCCACAGGCCGGGCAAGGAGAACTGGCAGCGCCCCCCCCCCGGCTGTGCAGCACCACCGAGGGGGGGGGAGAAATACCCCGCCCCGCCAGCCCCCCCCCCGTCCTGCCTCCCCTCCGGCCGGAGCGTGCGGGGGGGGCACTCCGGGGAGCCAGGGCGCGCGAGGCGGGGGCAGTCAGCGGCCTCCCCAGCCTGACCCCCGGGAAGAGCCGGCCCGGCCGAGCGCTGCGACGCAGGGAACTGGCTTCTCTATCTGGGCGCCGGGGCGGCAGGAGCAGCAGGAGCAGGAGCAGCAGGAGCAGGAGCAGCAGCCGCCCTCTCCCCACCCAGACAGACGAGCCGTAAAGGCGCTTCCTCCTCCTCCTCCTCCTCCCGGCTATTTCCTTTGTCTTTTCAATTGCTTGGCGGCGCGCACAGCCATGGGAGGGAGGGAGAGGGGAGAGGGAGAGAGGAATGTTAATTTGTGAATTAATGGCTTTTCTCGGCGGAATTGTAAATTCAAATGTCACCTCGCATGGCGATACTGCGCCTGAGCGGCTGCCGGGGAAGAGACCATCAGGCCCCCCCCCGCCCCCCCCATCCCCAGAGACACGTTCGGCGGAGCCCCGCGCGGGCAAAGCAGGCGGCCGGGGCCACTCGCAGGCCCGGCACGGCACGGCACGGCCCGGCGGGGGGGGAGGGCTCGGTGGCCCCCCTTCCCACTCACTCGCCCAGGGGGGCAAGCAGGCCTGCCGGGGGGGGGGGACAGGCGCACACACACACACACCCCGCCGCCCAGTGCTCCCCCCCGACTAGGGCCGAGCATCCGTGGGGAGTGGGAAGAGCCCCGCCTGGCCCGGCCCGGCCCGGCCCAGCCTCCCTCCCTCCCTCCCGCGATCAGGAGAATTAATGGCCCCGAATGGCGAGCGAGCGCCGCCGCTCCGGCCCGCCTGGCGGAGGGGAGGTCGGCTCGGCCGGTTCGGAGCAGGCAGTGGGCGGCGGGGAGGGAGCTTCGCCGATGGAGATTGAATATGCAATTTCCTTTCACCTTGCCGAGAGCTGCCCCTGGGCTGTGCCTGGCCTAAATTCCGCCCCCCCCCCTCTTCTGCCTTGTCTGGCCCTCCCACCTCCCCTTCATTCTTTCCAGAAAATTACCTTCCAAATTGACTCCCACTTTTACAAACAAATATAATGGGGAAGGGGAAAAGGGGAAGGGGAAGCTGGCCCTGTGATGCCTTGGGGGCCGTCAGGGGCTCTCCCCTCCCTTCCCTGGCTGGGCTCTCCAGGCCCCTCCAGCCTCTGCTTCTTTCCACCAGGAGCCACTCTCCACGCCCCAGCCAGCCTCCAGCTCAGGTGGCCCTCCTCCAGGTGGCCCTGGAGTCCCCCTGGGATCGTGACACCTGATCTGCTGACCAGTTCCCCTGGAGGAGGGGTCTGCTTTGGAGGGTGGGCTCCATGATATTATACTCCACCGAACCACGATCCCCTCCCCAGACTCCACTCTTTCCAAGTTCCACCATCAAATCTCCAGGAATTTCCCAACCCAGAGATGGCAACCCCAACTGTGAGCATATATGCCAATTTCAAGCGCCCTTGGTGTCAGGATGCCTTCTGGGAGGAAGAAACAGAAAAAGGAACGGTCCCACGTGGCTTTTGTCTTTGGTGCCTGCCTCCTGCCCTCAGCTATCTTCACCCAGCATGGCAGAGAGAGAATCCTCGTTTGGGAAGGAAGAAGACCCAGCAGTCGTATGGAACACCCTCTGTCCGGAGACAGAGCAAAGCCTGAGTCCAGTGTGGCACCTTGAAGACCAGCCAAGTTTCATTCTGGGCACATGCTTTGGTGTGCATGCACAAGACTGGACTCAAACTTTGTTCTATGGCTTCGGACCAACACAGCTACCCACTTGAATCTGTCTTCCAGGGACAGGTGACCCTATCCCTCAAGACCCTGTCCCTCCCTGGTGACCCTGTCCCTCCCTGGCTGCCTTTTCTTCTTGGCAGCCTCCACAAAAGGGCATCCCTGCAGGAGAAAAACCAACGTGTTTTGCTGTGTTTGACTCTGAGAGGCTCTTCACGCCTTCTTCCCTCCATGAAGCTCTCATTCCCTGCTCTGTCATTCACCAGGAAACTCCTTCATAGTTTTATTTCATGAAAGCTCTCTTCAGAACACCTGGCAAACCTCAGCATGGATGGATGCATGTGTGTGCATGCATGCACACACACACAATCCTTAGATGCATTTCCAGCTCACACTGCAAGACCTTCCAGCACCCCCATGGTCTGAAAAGAACGGTGGATTTGCGCTGCCCAGCCTGGTTGTTATACTCTGGGTGAAAAGGCACAATATTCTCCCAGGTATACCACCAATGGTTACCACATAAAAGCACCAATCTATAACCATCATTCCTACAGAGGAGCATGCAAAGTGGCTACAGATCAAAAGAGAAATCTTCCATCCGATTAGTCACATTCCACTGCACTAACATGCATGCAGCTCAGAGTCTGACGCGCAAAGGGCAAGTTCATCAGCAAATACAAAACAGGCACCTGATGGCCAATCCCCTTTCCGGCAATACACAGTCAGCCACCCATCCAGATATCAAAACCTTTCTCTGTAATGTGCTCAAATGAATGGGAATCTCAAGAACAGGCATGCAAATATCGGCGCATTAAAGAGCAATGCAGGGAGGGCAGAAAGCGCTGCCAAGAGACCCAGCTTGGTGCACCGCTAAGCCCCATCAAACTTGAGCTTGGGAACTCTCCTGTGCCAAAGGAATGGTCATGCCAATGCCAGCTCTTAACTGTGCTCGAAAAAGGTCTGCTTGGTGTCCCCCACAACTCCAGCCATAAGTGTGGTGGCCACAGATGGCACTTTCTGCCCACAGCACACCTCCCTCTAGCTGGGATGGAGCCACCACAAGAAGGGGGATGGAACCAAGCAGACCCCAGAGAAGGCGGCTCAACACCACCAAGCACCACCCTTTTTCTCTCCTGCCATTTCACCCCCCTCCCGCAATTCCTTTAAGGGGTGGGAGTCAGCTGACAGGCCTCTCTGATGCCTACATCCGAATCTACTTGCTGGAGTGAGTGCTTGACCCTTGGGAGTCAACAACTGTCTCTTCAGAACACAGCTTCATCTGGAGCCCAAGGCTGGTGCTCAGCAGACTGGAGACCAGCTCTGCCGGTAGTACTGGCAAGTGACGGCACAGCCACATCTCAGAAACGGCTCCCACGGAACAGCAAGGCCTCTGCCAACATCAGCATGGTGCTTTTCCTAACACAAGGCACCCATCACGTCCCTGCAATTTAGGTTGCCCATTCCCTTAAAAAGCCAATTCCCAGCTTTCATGGTTGCAGGGAAAAGCTTTCAAATGTCAAAGCTCTGAGGACACAGCAAGTTGGGGTCAAATTTCCCCCCCTCCCCCGTTTTTCTTTTCACTCCCATTTTTTCCATCGTA
Organism: Gekko gecko; assembly: GCA_029375565.1. Taxonomy (NCBI): domain Eukaryota; kingdom Metazoa; phylum Chordata; class Lepidosauria; order Squamata; family Gekkonidae; genus Gekko; species Gekko gecko. The sequence continues at coordinate 8,309,625 of JAPDNY010000008.1, forward strand.
TATTTCCCCATCTTGTATTGTTCACTCGTCTCCCCACCACCCACATTACTTGTTACCATCTCCAGGGCACATAGATGGTGCTGCCGACTCAGGAATCCTGGTTTTAAGGGGCGCCATAGATGATACCATAAACGATATGGCAGTTGGATGTTAATAACTGCTGATATTGTATTGTTGTACTTTATCACATTCTTGTAACCTGCCCTGAGCCTTGCATTCCAGGGGCGGGTGGGCTAGAAATTAAATAGACAGAGAGATGCACATTTCCCTCTTCCTTAACGTGTAAGGGGCTGCCACTGAGAGCCACTTTCTTCACAGCCAACATCTCTTCAGTCTCCCCCAGTACTTCATTAATACAGGACCATGGAGATGCAAGCTCCAACCAGACACAGTGCAAGTCAGGCCAGGGATAGGGTTGCCAGCCTCCAGGGTCTGACCTCCAGGCGGCAGAGATCCGCTCCCCTGGCTGGAGAAAAGGGCCGCTTTGGAGAGTGGACTCTCTGTGGCCTTGCACCCCACTGAGCTCCCTCCGCTTCCCAAAACTCACCTTCTTAAAGCTCCACCCCCCCCAAATCTCCGTGTATTCCCAGCAGGCAGTTGACAATTCTAGGCAAGCCCAAACCAAGGAACACTCAAACTGAGACAACAATCTGGATTAAAATATCTGCATGGCATGACCACAGTAACATTAGAACAACGAAAGCATAGCAGACTACCCATAAATACGCTTCCTGCACCATTGCAGCACATGGCATAGCCGTAGCCATGGAGACCAGAACACAGGAATGCAGAACACAGAACACCGGAACAGGAAAAGATCTCATCCCTGTGCGCAGTCTGACAGCATTCATTTGGCTTTGTTTTCAGGTCATCATCCTGCTACCGCCTTCCAACAGACAACATCCAAAGGCATTGCTAACAGTACCTTGTACCCTCCCATGGCCTTAGCCAATGGCCCAGTTCTCCTCTGAATCTCCCCCAGCAGGTAAACCTGGCAGAGGCTTCAAATCCGGGATCTTCTCATTCAGTGCTGGAGACCTAAAGAAGTGACAGGACCACTTCTGACACCACGTGGCATCCCCTTTTGCTTGCAGGTCAGGGGTGCTGTGCTTCCTCCGGTGCCTGCTCTCAGAGGTTCCCACCACAGAGAGGGGTGTCTTCACAACAGCATCTGCCTGACAGCCAGGAGACACAGGGATGAGAGCAGGTGGCTTCAGGACAAGGGGGCTCAGACAGTCTGTAGTTCTCACAAACAGAAGGAAGGAACAGGGACTCCACCCCCTGAAGACAAAACCAACAGGATGGGCCAAGAGCTTTTGCAAGAATGCTAGAGAGAGGGAGAACACCATTCCTGCACAGGGGTAGGCAAAGAAGAAACAGGTTGAGCTATCAGGGGGCACAGAAGCAGGCCAAATGGCCAAATGGGTGGGATACTTTCCCACTGAGGCCAAGGGTTAGGGTTAGGCTCTACTAGGCACCCAAAAGAGTTTGTTTCCACCTGTTTTCGGACGCTCCCTGGAGTCTCACCATATTTCAGTCAACAGAGGGGCTGTCTTATATACTCCTGCTCAAGTGTTCAGTCATCAGGCGAAGTATACAGGTCTGCCATTCACAAGTGAGGCCTTTCCCTGTTTGGCGAGTGTCCTGCCATGGCATCGCTGTCTCCCAACTTCTGTCCTTGTTTTCGAGGAGCGTATGCCATCTGCTGCCAATAATTTCTTGCAATGAAACCCAGAACTCTAAAAAATGAGAGTTAGCTGTGGCAGAAAGGGCCCCCGCCCTCCCCCGTTAGCCCAAATTTTCTAACCTTTCAAATATGAGGCCAGTTTAGTAGAGAGCAAAAGAGACCTTCTATACAGGCAGGAGAAGCAAAAATGTGAAAAGGCCGTTCCTAAAAACATACAAATCTAGCGAGGGGGGGAAAGGTGAATGACGGAACGTGTCTAGATTGACAGGTGAGACGAGAACCGGAGAAAGGGCATCCATGCAGTTTTCAAGCCACCACCCTGATTGGATAGAGAGAACACGCAACACTGCATTCCCGCTTTCTCTCTATCAGCACTGTCACATAACTGGGACTTTAAGGCCTACGTTTTTGCATTCTTCAGTAAAGTACTAAGTTGTGACTGGATCATATAAGACCTACAGTGTTATCAGATAACAAGCACCTTGTTATGTCCGCTGACCGCCACTAGGTGACAGCAACATTTACCAGAGCTTGGAGCTCAAGAGACAATAGGGACTAGGATCCTGAAACCTCGAGTGGTCACCAATAGGAACCATGGCGGGAAGTTTAAACCCACCAATGGGACCTGGGGGTGGTCCACGGGGACTGTATATAGTTGGCCATCTGGCCAGTATTCTCAGTTCTGTTGCGCGTGCAGTAAACTATGAGCTAAGAATCACTCTGTGTCCTGGTTCTTCATGTGTCGAACCCACTACACAACAATGGCGATGAGGATGGGATCCCGATGAGCTGGCTGGGCCATGGAGGCACCAGAGGAAGATTGGTACCTGAGGACGTTCGTGGCTGCAGCCGATGAATCCCAGAGAAGATCAAGTGACCTCCACGCCTTCTTTGCCTCCTGCTTCACCTCCTCCTCCACCTCCACGCAGCATGATGGCAGTCGCTCCAGGAGCAGGATTTGTCCCTCTGTTCGACCTGGCCCATCCACACCACTGGGAAGCCTGGGTCGAGGGACTCAAGCCCATCCTCATTTTCTATGAGGTCACCATTGAAGAGTGGAAGAAAGGTCTCCTCATCGCCTCTTGTGGCCCCACCACAGTGCAGCTGGCCCGCAGCCTGTTTTCTCCTGTAAAGCTGACCAATGCCTTGTTCGAGGACATAATCAAGAAGCTACAGGACCATTTTGTCCCACGGCCATTGGAGATGGCCACGCGCCACATGGTCTTCTACATCCAGCAACAACAACTACAGGAATCGGTAGCTGAATACCTGGCTGAGCTTTGCCGGCTCACCTCGGAATGTGCTTTTGGGGCCCATCTCGAAATGGCCCTCAGACAAACTTGTCTTCGGGTTAAGCGACAAGAAGCTTCAATGCCACATCATGGGGGACAAGAAGTGCTCCCTAGCTTCCGCTCTTTCCACTGCCATGGCATGGGAGAGTAATTGTCCCTCGACCACGGCCGCCGTGCACCAGACGCAAGATGGCAACCTTGACCCAGACAGCGAGGACATCCACCCAACAGTCCTCCCGGTGCAGGGAACAAGGCTCCACATCCTGCACCACGCCTGGCCAGGAATGCACAGGATGCAGAGAGAAACATGACAGAAAAACCTGCAGGTTCTGGGATGCCAAGTGCCACGGGTGTGGCCGCTCAGGGCACATCACACAGATGGGGTCCTGAGCCCAGCAGGCACCGCCACAGCCCCACCAGAAAGCAGACACCCACTACGAGGACAACACCTCCGAGGAAGAGCTCTACCTCCTCACAGCTGATGAGGCTTCTGAGCCAGTCCTCTGCCCCGAAGATCCAGATCTGGGTCCAAATAGAGGGGTCCCCCTGCACTATGGAGCTCGATTCCGGCTCTGTGGCCTCCATTATCTCGGAGGAGACTCTTAAGAGACTCTGTCCCCATGGGGGGCCCCGCCTGCGCCTATCGACCCTCACCTTGACAGACTTTCAGAGGAACCGTGTTCTAATAAAGGGTGTGGGAAGCTTCAAGGTCCAGTATAAAGGGTTTGATGGGAAATTGGACCTGGTTGTAATTGAGGGAGATCATGGCCGGGGTCAAACAATTTCATGACTTTGTTTATGGCCACCCTTTCACCATTGTCACAGACCATCGCCCCCTCCTTGGCCTCTTCACCCTGGATCATTGGACTCCACAGGTCCTCCCCCTGCGGGTCCTGCAGTGGTCCATTTTCTTGGCAGGCTACTCTTCCTCCCTGCTGCATCGCTCGGGAAAGGCTATGGGCCACGTGGATGCTCTAAGTCGCCTGCCCTTGCCGGTTGTGGAGGATGACCCAGCCCCAGCCCATCACGTTTTGCAAGTCAAGGATCTTCCCGATCCCTCCCTCCAGGTGGCGGACATCACCTGCCACTCGACCAGGGCCCCCCGTCATCTCCCAGGTTCTGGGCTGGGTGGTGAGGGGGTGGCCCGTGGCGGTTGCAGGGCCAGAATTCACAGCCTTTGCCATCTGCCGGGACGAGTTGTCTGCATACAAAGGTTGTTTATTGTGGGGAGACAGGGTGGTAGTCCCCAGCGCACTGCGGCAAAGGGTCCTGCAGGCTCTGCACGAGGCACATCCCAGCATCGTCTGGATGAAGGCCCTGGCCCGCAGGTACATATGGTGGCCAGGGGTAGATGTGGAGATGGAGGCTTGGGTTAAGTGCTGCACAACTTGTCAGGCCACCAGGCCCAATCCACCAAGTGCACCCACTCAAGCCTGGCAATCCACCCGGACGCCATGGTCAAGGCTCCAAGTGGATTTTGCTGGGCCATTCCAAGGGCGGCTGTTTCTAGTAACGGTGGACTTTTATTCTAAATGGTTAGAAATCAGCCCAGTCTTTGCCACCTCCTCCAAAGCCACCATCCAGGCACTCCGGAAGATCTTCACCTCCCACAGGTTGCCAGACATCATTGTCTCAGACAACGGAATGGCATTCACCTTGGAGGAATTCCAGGAGTTCCTCTGCAGCAATCTGATCCAGCATGTAAGGTCCGCCCCGTTTCACCTCGCCACCAATGGCCAGGCGGAATGGATGGTGCGTACCGCCAAGGAAGCCCTCAGCCTGCTGACAGCGGGGGACTGGGAATTCCAGCTGGCTCACTTCCACCTGGTGCAACAGACCACCCCAAACCCGGTCAGTGGGTGCTGCCCCATGGAACTCCTCATGGGGCAGAGGCCCGCAATCCTCTTAGACAGACTCCACCTGGACAGGGCCCCAGAGTCACGCAATTTATCAGAGCAGTGGGAGGTGCGCGGGTGTTCTTCCCAGAGGAGCTGGTCTACATCTGGAACTCTGGCAAAGGCCCCAAATGGCTCCCTGGCCGAGTCATCCATCCCATGGGCCCTGTGTCTTATGAGGCATCGACAGAATGTGGACAGGTCCTGCAGAAGCACGTCGACCAGCTGCGCAGGCGCCTGCTCCTGGCTCCAGAGGAGGTTCCGGCCCCAAGGGACACCGAGAGGGAACTACTCCTGACAGGAGTTTGCAGGAGCCAAACCCTGTCACCGCGGCTGCCCCTGAGGCCAGAGTGCTGGCTGCTGCCCTAGAACCAGTAGAGACTCTGCTACCTCCCCCTCCAGGCACACAGGGCACAGGACAGGACAGGCCTCCAGTCAGCATCCTGGTCCCAACACCAAGGTGTTCCATGCCAGAGCACCGGGCCCCCACCTACCTAAAGGACTACGTCACCTAGGCTGGGCATTAACTAAGTGGGGAGGGGTGTTATGTCCACTGATTGCCACTAGGTGACAGCAACAGTTACCAGAGCTTGGAGTTTAAGAGACAATAGGGACTAGGATCCTGAAAGCTCAAGTGGTCACCAATAGGAACCGTGGCGGGAAGTTTGAACCCACCAATGGAACCCGGGGGTGGTCCATGGGGACAGTATATAGTTGACCATCTGGCCAGTATTCTCAGTTCTGTTGTGTGTGCAGTAAACTGAGCTAAGAATCACTCTGTGTCCTAGTTCTTCATGCATCGAACCCACTACACAACACACATGCTGCAAATTACCAGTTGGCTTAACAGGAGGCAGCTGGAAGCTTCCCTTTCTTTCTCCAGCCTGGCTGTGGCTGTGGGGCTAGGCACACTGGGAGTGGGGGGTCTGGCATCATCTGGTGGTGGAGCAGGGCTCGCAGGTCCTCCAAATGACCCACCGTGGCTGCGGGCCTGCAGGTCCGGGCAGAGGATTGTACACCTTTCCTTAAATTTTCCATGCAAACAGTTGGGGGATCAGCATCATGTGACCCACATTTCTGAGGGGATGGTGATATCTGTCAGAAATGGTAACGTGAGTCTAGCATCACACTGAATCCATTGTTCTCTGTTCCCTACCTTGTCTCTGTTTATGCGCTTGCGCTTGTGTAGCATTGCCAGCTGCAACATGGGAGCCTCGCTACTGCCGCTCGGTCTTATCACGGTGGCCTTGAATGCAGGCTTTGGGCTATTCTTGTGTCTACAGGAATTTTCCAGTCCTGTGAATCCAAGGGGTGGGGGGAGCGTTCTCCCGACTATTAAGTAACCCTCCCGCCGGGGTTTTCCCGCGCGCTAAAAGTTCATTCGCTAGTTGCGCTTTTGCATCACACTATAACTATGCCTGAGCAATATGCCCCGCCATTCCTGACTGTTACTGTGGGTTATAGCACTGTACTCCAATAAAGCTTATCTTTACTTTAAGAATGCTTGGATTTACTGGCTTTTGAACCTGACAATATCTCTGTGTCTGAGGGAGAAAGGTCCAGACATGGACACACCAGGTTCTAAGAAGATGCAAAGAAGGCAACAGAAACCATGGTTTGTTGTCTCATATTGACAGAGGGATGGACAGAACACGGAGGCTCTTCACAGAAGTTAGATAGATCGCAGATGGAAGAATGTCAGCAGGCTGGCCAGCCTAGGCTACAGACAGAAGTTCCTTGGGCACAGACAGAAAGGCAGGTGGAGTGGTTGCAAAGGGTCCTAGACAGTTGGGGTAGACAGAACGTGAAAGGGCTGGACAGGCCACCAAGAGAGGGTGTGTGCATTGCCCATAGCCTGTTTGTGGAAACAGACGGTCTGAGGGGGCAGAATTTAGTTAAGAACCGTACAGTTTGTGGACCACTTTGGGGCTTTAATTTGTGTATCTCCGAAGACTGCTGTGAGTAGAGAGAGATCTGGAGGAGAGGAGAGCTGTCTTCATGGATCTTGATGCCTTCTCTACATGGCTCTCGGGGAATGCAGAGGAGCAGCTGAGGATGGCGTCATCCACCATTGCCTAAATCCCACGATAACAGTTGCTGGCTTAGGGCTGCCACCCTGCAGCTTGGGTCTGGAGATCTCCCAGGATTACAACCGCTCTCCAGACTAGAGAGAGCAGCTGCCCTGGAGAAAATGGCGGCTTTGGGGGGGGGCTACATGACCATCATCCTGCCTTGAGGCTTTTCTCCTCCTCCCCAGGCCCCACCTGCCCCAGGCCCCACACCCAAATCTCCAGCTGTTCCTCAGCCTGGAACTGGCACCCCCGTCAACATGCGGGGTCTCTCATCCTCTGCCTTGGTGGCGGTGATGATAAAGACTCTACCTTGCTGCTTGTTTCAGATCTATTTCCTGTATGTGGACCTTAGACTGAGTCGGATACCTTATATGGATTAGCATTCCTTCTAAGTACGACAGATATGTCCATCCTGTGTTTTACATTAATAGTGCTTGATGTGAAAGATGTTGGCGGAGTTCAGGAAAAATCCAACCCATGCTTTGGAATTTGCCTTCTATGAATTTACTGCAACAGGATTATGCAAAAAGACAATAACTGGGTGCAGGCCATTAAGAGCACAAGCACTAACACACACTAACACACAGCAGAGAGAGAAAACAGCAAGAGGCAGGCTGAACCACAAGAGACAACTATTCAATAAACCCCTAAACATAATAGAACCTTCCATAGCTCCCCCTGGGGCACAAGTGGACTAAACTGCCCCTTCAGCAACAATCGCAGTGGTCAGACTCCTAGCAGGCTGTTGTTTCCCCAACACCCCTTCTCAGCAGCATGTGTACCAAGGGCCCAGGTACTTTCTCAGTTTGGGCTCTGCAGAATAGTCTGTGGGCCTTTACTTGCTTGGGTTGAGCATCTGAGGGTTGTAACTTTGCATGGTCCCATTGCCTCTTGAAACCCTGACAAGTCTGTGCTGAATTCCACCTCTACTTCACTTGGTCTCTTGCTCACTTGTTAATGAGTTTTCTTTAACCTCTGCAGGTTGCATGAGATTTAGTCCTGGGGTCTCATCAAAGTATACTGGACTACTTATTGCAACCTTGTCTGTCTTCAGGAATAGAATTCTGTACCCTTTACAGTGATCACTGTAACCCACTAATATTCCTTCTGTGGCTCTATCATCCAGCTTTGAGTGTTTTTCACTGGGAATGAAGGCATAGGCTTTGCATCCAAACACCCTGATGTGCTTGATGCTTGGCTTTGATCCATGCCATAATTTGTATGGAGTGCTGTCAACTGCTGTTGATGGTAATCTATTTTGTAGATATATTGCCATCATAATTGCTTCGCCCCAATACTTATTTGGCAATCCAGCATCCAGAAGCATGCCATTTCAGCTAAGGTGTGGTTCTTCCTTTCTGCTGTTCTGTGTATGGCACAGTTGTCTGGTGCTCTATACCTATTCCTTTAGGTACTGCTCCACTTCTTTACTTGCATTCTGCCCCCCACTGTCTGTGCAGAGTATTTGTGGCTTCCTTTGGAACTTATTGTCGGTTGCTGCTACAAACTCTTGGAGTTTTCCAAGCATTTAACTCTTTTGTTTCAGGAAATATGTGACACTGTACCTGTAATAGTCATCAATGAATGTCATCAGGTATTTGTTTCCTCCTAGTGTAACAGTTCTCATGGGTGCACAAATGTCACTATGCACGCTCTGTAGGGGATGTGTAGACTTGCTTTGATTGCCTTTAGGAAGTGAGGCATGTGTAGCTTTTGCATTTAGGTAGCACATACATTTCATATATGTTCGACAGGACATCATCTTCAAGTCCTGGGTTAAGCCTTGGTTTTCAAACTCTTTTATGGATTGTGGGTGTCTGTCTCCTAGACACCTGTGCCACAGGTTGATGCAGTTGCTGTGACAAACTTGTGTAGTGACTCTAGCTTCCTCATTTGGTAGGGTAAGGTTACACAGATGCTCCTTCAAGATTCCTCTGAGTATAACCTTAATTTCACATTGGTTTCTTTGAAAATTCACTGTAAGACCATTACTGGAGAGGCGCTCCACAGACAGAAGGTTTCTCTCCAGTTCTGGAACATAAAGGACACTTTCCACAAGGAGTTTACATGTTCCTCTAGACAGCCCACAGCACTTTAAGAATCCATACCCAATTCCTTCTGCAGTGATGCTTTTTCCATCTGCAAGCAAGTTCTTCTCCTTTGTGCTGAGATCAAGATCTGTGAAGAATTCCTGGTGGCTTGTCATGTGGTGCCTGAATCAATGTACCATCCACCTGATATGTACCATCCACCATCCATCTCATTCTTTATCTACAGATTCACTTGCAGCTTTCTTAGCCTTTTCTTTGGGTGATTCTGTGATTTGTTTTCTCTGTTTATTTCTCCAGACTGAACAATTATTTTTCAGATGTTCAGCCTTTTCGCAGCAGTAACACACCCTGATCTCTGTTGTGTGCTTTATCACCTCATTTACCTTGAGAGCTGTCTCTGGTTTTTCAGTGTCTTCACCTGCTTGTGTTTTTTTTTTCCTGCGATCTTACTCATCCATTACTTTCAAGTGTTAGATCTGCTTCAGGTCAAAGCTCAAGGGTGCTGATGAGTGGACCATAGGACTCTGGGGGACTGCACAGTAATAGTGCCAGTATCTGACTGTCTTTCATTCCTTCTCCAAGCCCACGCAGCTGTTCCACAATTTCTAGCATGGCATTTACATGTTCATGCATATCTTGCTCTCTGCCAAGTCTAATTTTATACAGTTCATAGACTTATAGAATCATAGAGTTGGAAGGGGCCATACAGACTATCTGGTCCAACCCCCTAGGTGGCCCAATGCAGGACCAGCTTAAAGCATCTCTGACAAATATTCGTCCAGCCTCTTCTTGAAAGCTGTCAGTGAAGGGGAGCTCACCACCTCCCTAGGCAGCTGATTCCACCTTTGAACCACTCTGACCATGAAAAAGTTTTTCCTAATATCCAGCCGATACCTTTCTGCACGTAATTTAAACCCGTTGCTTCGGGTCCTCTCCTCTGCTGCCAATTGGAACAGCTCCTTGCCCTCCTCCAAATAACAGCCTTTCAAATATTTAAAGAGAGGAATCATGTCCCCTCAGTCTCCTCTTCTCCAAACTAAACATTCCCAAGGCCCTTGGCCTTTCCTCGCTGGGCTCAGTCTCCAGACCCCTGATCATCCTCATCGCTCTCTTCCGCACCCTCTCGATTTTGCCCACCATACTTTTTGAAGTGAGGCCTCCAGAAGTGCACACAGGACTCCAGGTGCGGCCTGACCAAGGCAGTATACAGAGGGGCTATGACCTCCTGCGATTTCGAGGCTATGGCCCTTTTAATACAACCCAAGACTGAATTTGCCTTTTTTGCCACCAAATCACACTGACTGCTCATATTCAGTTTACAGTATCACCCTTACCCCAAGATCTCTTTTGCATACACTACTCCCCAGAAACTTATACCCCATCCAGTATTTGTGCTTATACCCCATCCAGTATTTGTGGCCCAGATGTAATACTGTGCATTTATCTTTGTTGAATTGCATCCTGTTTGCAACTGCCCACTTCTCCGGAGTATTCAGGTCTTGTTGAAAGTTAACTCTGTCTTCTTGGGTGTTTGCTACTCCTCCCAATTTGGTATCATCAGCATATTTGGTATCATCAGCAGAGGTCCATCGGTGGCTATTAGCCGCAAGGTATAGATAGGGACTCTGGGGCCAGTGATGCTCTGTATTCTTGGTGCTTGGGGGGTGGTCAACAGTGGGAGGTCTTCCAGTGTCCTGGCCCCACTGGTGGACCTCCTGATGGCACCTGGTATTTTTGGCCACTGTGTAACATAGAGTGTTGGGCTGGATGGGCCATTGGCCTGATCCAACATTGGCTTCTCTTATGTTCTTATGTTCTTAATTTAATGGTTAGCCCTTCTACCCCTTCATCCAGATCATTGATAAAAATATTGAGGAGTACCGGGCCCAAAAATGAACCCTGCAGCACCCCACTGGAAACCTCCCTCCAATCTGATGAAATGCCATTGACCACCACTCTTTACGTGCAGTCCTCTAACCAGTTCCCTATCCACCGAACTGTCCTATAATCCAGTCCACAGTCTTCCAGTCTGCCCATCAGAATGTCATGGGGAACCTTATCAAAAGCTTTAATGAAAACCAGGTAAATTACATCAACAGAGTTCCCACAATCCAGTAAGCTCGTCACACAATCAAAGAAGGAAACCAAGTTGGTCTGACTAGATATGTTGGGGACAAAACCATGCTGACTTCCCCAGATCACTAAGTGGTCCTTCAGATGCTTACAGATTGATCCCTGCTCTAATATCTTCCCAGCAACAGAAGTTAGACTGACTGGCCTGTAGTTTCCTGGGTCATTCTTCTTCCCTTTCTTAAAGATTGGGATAAGATTCACTCCTCTCCAGTCTTGCGGCACATCCCCAGTCCTCCAGGAGGCCCTGAAGAAGATGGACGGAGGCTCTGCAAGTTCATTAGACAGTTCTTTGAGCACTCTTGGATGCACACCATCTGGCCCAGGGGATTTGTATTTGTCCAGTGCAGCCAGGTGCCTCTCCACAACCTCCCTTTCAATGTCAACTGGACACTCAGGTGTCCTGTTATGCCCTATTTCTGGGAGAAAACAGAGGCAAATAAGTCATTAAGCCTGTCTGCTTTTTCTCTATTCTCTACCCGAGTTTCTCCTTCTACTCCCAAAAGCGGTCCAATTGCTTCTTTTACCTTGCATTTGCTTCTCACATATCTGCAAAAGTTTTTCTTATTGTAGCGAGCCCCCCGGCCAGACTCAACCCATACCAAGCTTTGGTTTCTCTGATGGTTGATCTGCAGAGGTCTGACCTTCCCTCCATTTCCTTTTTCTCTCTTAGCTTATTCTGAAGCTCTTGGTTCATCCACATTGATTTCTTGGAGCCCTTACCATGTTTCCGTCTTGCTGTAATAGTGAGGGCTTGAGCTCGCAAAAGCTCATGTTTGAGAAGAGCCCACCCTTCACTCGCTCCTTTCCCTTCCAGCACACTCCCCCACGGAATGACTCCCATCAAGCCTTTGAGTTTGTTGAAGTCGGGCCTACAAAAATCTAACCTACAAACTTCCTTGACACCCCCCCCCTTTCCACAGCAACTGGAATTCAAGGAGGACATGGTCACTTCCCCCTAAGGTCCCCACCACCTTTAACCCTTCTACCAATTCTTCCCTGTTGGTTCATATTTAAGTCTAGTATGGCCGAGCCCCTTGTAGCTTCCTCCACCATTTGAGAAAGGAAGTTGTCGGCCAGACAGGTCAGGAAGTTGGGTGATTCTTGGTGCTTTGTTGAGCCTGTCTCCCAGCACACACCGGGGAGGTTGAAGTCTCCCATAATTATAAGGTTCTGATGTCTGGATACTCTACCAATCTGTTCAAGGAGGGCAGCATCCATTTCCTGTCCCTGGTCAGGTGGTCTGTAGCAGACTCGAACAACAATACCCTCTGTCCTACCTCCCCTTATTTCCACCCATATACTTTCCACAGGGCTGTCAACCACATTCTCCAGAACTTCTCGACAATCTAGCCCTCTCTTCACATACAGCGCTACTCTGCTTCCTTTTCTACCCTTCCGTTTTTCTTGAACAACTCATACCCATCCACTACCGCATTTCAGTCATGAGAATCATCCCACCAAGTCTCAATGATTCCTATTATATCAAAGGAATCTCCAGCTCTTCCTTCTTATTGGTATCTAGGCACTTGTAGCCTTGTACCTTTGTTTGACCTGTCCTACCCAGGTGGGCCCCCACTGTTTTCTCTTCTTCATTGAAGTCCCCATATTGATTGTCTCCTTCCCCTTGAGGCTTCAGTTTAAAGCTCTCCTGATTAAGCTCTCCAAGTTCTTTCCAAACATTTTCTTCCCTGACCTTGAGAGGTGAAGTCCATCATTTGCTAGAAAGCCTTCTCTAAGAAAACTTATCCTGTGGTCCCAGAACCCAAAGTATTCCTGTCAGCACCACCTTCTCAGCCAGTGATTTACCTCAAGTATGGTCTGTTCTCTTCACACCTGTGCCCCCAATGAATACCACCTGTGCCCCAATGCCTTCAACTGCCTTCCAAGAGCTTCATAGTCCTCTTTAATTTTCATGATGGTATTCACAGCCGTATCATTTGTCCCCACATAAACCAGCACAAATGGGTACTGATCAGTAGGTCGTATCAGTTTTGGCAAGGCGGTCTGTAATATCCTGAATTCTGGCCCCAGGTAAGCAACACATCTCTTGGAGTAGGAGATCCAGCCTGGACACATTCCATTCCATACCGCCGAGCAGAGAGTCCCCAATGACCATCACTTTCTATTTCCTTCCATTTCCATGCAGCACCACCTCTTCACTCCCTTTTCCAGGTCTTTGTGGCTCTCCTTCCACTATCATCTCCGTTACCCTCTCAAGCACCTCAAAACGATTCTTGAGCTCCAGTGGACCAGAGCGTCGTCTTAGTCGATGTCTTTGGGTTTGTACTGTAGAACTGAGAGGAGATATGTAGCGGGTATAGCTTGTTGTTTATGCAGCAGGTATAGCTTGTTGTTTAGATCTGAACATATATGCACTTTCTGGAGTGTGTTCCATGTACCTTTAGCTAATTCCTCTCTCCAGAAGGAGCCAGTTTGGTGTAGTGGTTAGAAGCGTGGACTCTGATCTGAGAGAACTGGGTTTGATTCCCCACTTCTTCACATGGAGCTGCTGGGGTGACCTTGGGTCAGTCATGAGTTTTCTCAAGAGCAGTTCTTGAGAGAGCTCTCTCAGCCCCGCATACCACCCAAGGCGTCTGTTGTGGGGAGGGGAAGGGAAGGGAGATTGTAAACTGCTCTGAGATTCCTTCGGGTAGAGAAGGGCGGGGTATAAATCCAGTCTCTTCTCTTCTTCTTCTTATGTGGATCAGCTGATCATCTTCCACTAACAGGCTTATAGTTTCCTTTGCTTGTCTGTTTTTCTCGTCTCATTCTGCAGAATCATTGGCTGGTCTGTCATCACTTAAAACAACCCGGAGGTCATCTTTGCACAGCAGCATTTCCAGTTTGAACGTCCACAACTGATAATTGCTATTATTCAGTTTGGCCACTGTGAACTTAATATCTGCAGCTGCTTGCCATCTTCCTCTGGATTGGGTGTGCTCCTCCTTCCTCTCACTGACTCACAGTTATTGCTTTCTTGCAATTTATCCTGGGGGATGGGCCCAGAACCTGGTGGCAGAGTTCAGGAAAAATCCAGCCCACACTTTGGAGTTCGGCTTCTATGAATTTACTGCAACAGGATTATGCAAAAAGACAGTAAACGGAGTACAGGCCATTAAGGCAACAGAGAGACCCTCCGAGCACCATCACTAACGCATACTAACCCACAGCAGAAAAGAGAAACAAGAAGAGGCAGGCTGAACTGCAAAAGAAAAACATTTACTCAACCCTAAACACTAGAGACTGCTCCCCAGCTCTCCCCGGGGCACAAGCGGACTAAACTGCCCTTTCAGCGACAATCACAGTAAACAGACTCCTGGCAGGCTGTCACTTCTCCAACAAAAGAAAGTAACTTCTTGAGTCTATTCTATCTTAATTACATCTCATCATCATCATCATCATCATCATCATCATCACCATCATTATTATTATTATTGTTGTTGTTGTTGTTTGGAAATTGAGTTTTACTGGGGGGGGCAGTTCATCTGAAGTTTGTAAAGAAAACTGGGGGTGGGTGGGATGAGCCAAATTTTATTGCTCATGTTAAATTTAAACAATTTACAGATCTATTTTTTTTTTATGTTCACTTCCTTTCCCTTTTACATTTATGAGTTTCATCTAAGCCGGGGGAAGACATGAGTGACACAGGAGAGGCCTCGACAAGGAAAAGGGTCTGAGGGGCTCAGTCCACGCATGGTCAGGTGTCCCACCTGCGGGTGGGGCCTGGAGGCCTCCCAGAATTACAGCTGATCTCCAGGTGACAAAGATCTGTCCTCCCTGGAGACCGTGGCTGCTTTGGAGGGTGGCGTCTACGGCATGAGGCCCCTCCCCTCCCCAAACCCCGCCCTCCCCGGGCTCCACCCCCAAATCTCCAGGGATTTCCCAGCCCAGGGCTGGCAACAGTATGTGTGCCTAGGCAGTTCCAGGCAATCTAATTTGTGCACTATTTTTTATAAATGTGGTAGAAATCAAACAGTTGGTAGATATATTGAATGTAGAATAAACCGTAGAATGAACATAATAGTTTGCTTTTGTTCCTTTTAAATGTACTGGAGTTGTTATGTCAGGCTGGGCCCGAACAGGAGACCCCAGCTCTCCAGTCACAAAACTTATTGGGTGGCCCTGGGCTGGACCCTGGGCCAGCCTCGCAGGGTGGTTGTGGGCAGGAAAGGGAGGAAGCGAGGCCAGCGTACAGGGCCCTGGACTCCTTAGATTTAAAAAATTGGGGCAAATAAAATGTAACTCCCTGAAAAAGTTGTATATGTAAAAAGTTCACTGGAATTGATGAAAACAATGATCAATCCTCATTAAGATGGGCAATAATTAACCCTTACAACTTATACATAAGTAGCCATACGAAACCTGTAGAAACATCAGAACAACGTTTGAGTCAAGCAGCACCTTTAAGGCCAACAAAGTTTCATTCTGGGAACGACCTTTTGAGGGCCTGCAGGCACAGGGACGCTTCTGCCCCAAATGAGAGGCTGTTGTCTTAAAGGTACACCCCCCCCCCCGACTCAAACCTTGTTCTGCTGCTTCAGACCAATACGGCTGCCCCCACCTGAATCTAGAAACATTAGAGTTCCTGTTTCTAGTTTAGCAACAGTTGCTTTCATTTTTTCAAATATGGCAACCTATGACTTAGGACTCCCCTGCAGGGCCGCCAGCCTTGAAGTCCCAAAACACTGGCTCTCTGAAAAGGGTCTGTGGGTGCCAGTAAAGAACCTCACAGAACCGACTCATCCAAGTGGGGGTAGAAACAGTGTAGAAGCTGGGAAATCTGAGGTGTTCCTGGGTTTCAGGCCCCAGTGCTTACTAGTATGTGGTTGTGCAGGCCAGAGAAGGTTGCCAACCCCAGGTTGGGGAATTCCTTAAGATTTGGGGGTGGGGCCTAGGGGGGTGGGGTTTGGGGATGGGAGGGGCCTCAGCAGGGATGTGATGTCACAGAGCCCACCCTCCAAGCAGCCACTTTCTCCAGGGGAACTGAGTCCTGTTATCTGGAGATGAGCTGTAATCCCAGGAGATCTCAAGGACCCACCTGGAGTTTGGCAACCCTAAGGCTGGACCAGTAAAATATTGTCTGCCTGAGAAATCCACCCAGTGTTCCCATCTGCTCATCGGCGTAAGTCTGAATCGATGTACATTCCAAGCGGTGCTCACGGAAAATGCCGGAGGTAGCGGAGCAATTATGTATTTCTAGCAGGGGGTTTGCATTCCCCTGGGGGCTTGAAACGATGTTGTCTTACTTAATTCTTTCCCCACTGAGCCGCTTGACTCAATCAAGAGTGAGCTTTGCAAACCTTTTCCCTTAGCTTTGTCTTAATTACATTTGGCCTGGGGGCCAGAAGTGTGCCAAAGCTTGGATCGCTTATTTCTTGGTTTGGGGGGAGTGATTATGAAGGCTGGGGGAAGCCGTGCCTCCCAGAGCCTCTGGGGGACCTCCCTGAGTTGAGGTTGCCCTGGTCCTGTGCGGTACCCTATGTGGGGACCCCGGATCTCTCCCACCTATAAATCAGAGCCTGCGCTCAGCTTCCACACCCAGAGACAGGCATGTTCCCGAGGGCTCATTAACGCTTCACCTGAATGCCAGGCTGGCCTCCTCCTTATGCAAAGCAATTTCCTGCTACCCAAGATCACAGCTGAGGAAGGGAAGAGGACAGCAGTAATGACAAAGGCCCTTTTCACATTACCATTCTCAACTGGATGTTATTTGTTCTTGGCCCTATATCGAGTAAAAACGCTAAAGGGATGGGGGTTTCATACAGAGAATTTCCTTCCGCTAACGGGCTGCGGTTGTTTTAAAGCAGTGCCGCTTCCCTCCTGCCCTCGGAGGTTTAGCACCATCGCGCTCACCTTAGAGTTTCTTTTTTTTAAAAGTCTGAGGAGGATCGCACCATGAAAAAGGGCAAGGTCGCACCATGAAAAAGCCATTGTAGCAAGCACTATGAACATTTTAAACAGCACACCGCAGCAATTCAGAAGTGCAATGGAGGGGTTCAAAATGGAAGGAAGCCGTTTCCCTCAAAAGCGGCTCAACCACAATTTGCTAACCCACCGCAAGCGAGTTTGTATGAACAGGGAAATCCATTCTGTCAGCAGCCAGTTACTAAAGCGGGTTTGTCTGAAGTGACAGAAAAAATCCATTGGCAAAACCAGTTACTAAAATGGAATACAAAGGCAGTTTGGAAAGGGTCAAAATGATGTTCATGAGCAGAAGGGCCGCTGTTTTATCTGCTGGGGTCAGAATCTTCCTGTGGCCCTTTCAAGTTTGCAATGTGTCTGGCAGGCACAGGGTGCTCCACTTTCCTTTCCCCGCTCCCTACTTTTACCCTTAATGGACCTGTCTGTGTAGGACAAGCACCCATCAGCACTGGCGCACGGCAGAAAACATCTCCCTCCCCCCGGGGCTTGCTGTTTGGGCCTCACAAGCAAGACTGGCACATGCAGGCAAGCATTTGAATAAATAACCATGACAAAACGTGACAGAATATTGTGGCAAGTGCACATGAAAGTACTCAGTGAATCGAAATGATATCTTTTTACATGTTTAAATGATTGTTACCAGTGGGGGACCTGTGAGGAGTGATGGGGGAGGATAAAGATTTGGGAAGTTCCCCCCTCCTGATCAAAATCTCTCTTCCAAGATCCTGCAGGCTCTTATAGGCCTGAGCAAGGAAGTTCCCGTCACTCACCTCATTGCTTTTGCTTCCCCTCCCCAACTGACTCTCAACGGCTACCGTGGCCAACCTCCAAGCCGGGCCTAGCTCTCCCCTAGAATTTGAACTGATCTCTGGAAGACAGGGCCCAGTTCCCCAGGAGGAAATGGCTGCTTTGGGGGGAGGAGTCTATGGCATTACAACCTTCAGAGGCCCCTCCCCTCCCGCAACTCATCTCTCCCCTAGCTTCACCTCCAACTTTCCAGGAATTTCCGAGCCAGGAGCTGGCAGCAGCCCCAGTCTGTCCCCAATGTTTGGAGGGCAAGGAGCATGCCCAGTCTTCATCCTTTTTCTTCTCAATGTGCCCACCAATCCTTTTCTGCATGCTTGGGGATTTCCCCAACTAAGCAGAAAGCCGGAACGTTTCTGTGGGCCATTATCAGTGCCTTGTGTTGGGCCCTCAGCCAACAACTTTGTTAACAGTGGGAACAAGCCCGGGAACTCACAAGAAATCATAAGGAAAGGGGAATGAATTACATGGAAATTGCTCAAACCCCCTCCCCCCAAATCCCTCTACAAGATTTATAAGCTCTCAGGGGCTTGAGTGGGGTGATTCTTTTCTCTGCTAATTTTGTCCTTAATCGTCTCTCAGTCCCTGAGTGCCTAAATACACTGTAGGAAGGCAGAAGTCCTGAGCCCTGGGTCCCTGAGACTGTTGCCTGGGCCAGTCCCTCCCCTTCTTTCTACAACTGAAGCAGACCAAAATTTTAGGAGAGCCAGTTTGGTGTAGTGGTTAAGCGCGCAGACTCTTATCTGGGAGAACCGGGTTTGATTCCCCACTCCTCCACTTGCACCTGCTGATGTGACCTTGGGTCAGTCACAAGCTCTGGCACAGCTGTTCTCTCAAGGACAGTTTCTGTCAGAAGTTCTCTCAGCCCCACCGACCTCACAGGGTGTCTGTTGTGGGGAGGGGAAGGGAAAGGAGTTTGTAAGCCACTCTGAGACGCCTTTGGGCAGTGAAGGGCGGGGTATAAATCCAATCTTTTCTTCTTCTTCTTCTTCTTCTTCTAGGTAATATCGGAATGCTAGCACTTGAATATTGTTGTTTTTAATACTGTTTTTATTATTGTATTACTTATTAATGTGTAGAACTGTGTTTATCTCATGTAAATTTTATTCTGTTGTGAGCCGCCTTGAGCCAGCCTAGGCCAGAATGGGCAGAATAGAAATAAAAATAAATAAATAAATAAATGCCATCCCTCCAGGGGTTGCCAACCTCTGGCTAGTCTCCCGGAATCACAAGAGAGCCCTGTGGAGATCAGTTCTCCGGAAGACAAGGACTGCTTTGGAGGCTGGACTCCATGGAAGCCCCTCCCTTCTCCAAACGCTGCCCTCCCCAGGCCCCACCCCCCAAACCTCCAGGGATTTCCCAGCCAGGAGCTGGTAACCCTGCCTCACATGTCTGCTCAGGTCCTGTTGACCAAATGTGCTCTGGGAGTTCCCTGTTCAGAACTGTTATGAGGCCTCCTCTGACCCAATTCAGACCAGGACCATGCAGCCCCAGGGAGCTGGAGACCCTCCTCAAGCCTTTCCCCCCTCCAGAAAAGGCCCCAGGGAGCTGCTGTTTACCCTGGTGAGGACTCTTGCGTGTACTGAAGAAGAAGAAGGAGAAGAAGAAGAGGAGGAGGAGGAGGAGATTGGATTTATACTCCACTGTTTACAATCTCCTTTCCCTTCCTCCACACAACTGTCACCCTGTGAGGTAGGTGGGGCTGAGAGAGCTCTCTCAAGAACTGCCTGTGAGAGAACAGCTCTAAGAGAACTGTGACTGACCCAAGGTCACACTAGCAGCTGCATGTGGAGGAGTGGGGAATCAAACCCGGTTCTCCCAGATTAGAGTCCACACTCCTAACTACTACAATGAACTGGCTCTCATGTGTATTGGTGGATTACCTCTAAAGACCCCCAATGGGCCAAAGATTGGTTCCTCCATTTCTGGTCAGGAAAATGGAGTGTTGGGAAAGGTGTACGCTCCCTCACTGTCCTGATCTGAATCAGCCGCAAGACGTCTAGGAGTTAAGCTCAGATCTGATGGGCTCATCTGTCTACACAACAAGAGCAGGCAGAGCCGTGGGGAGCGTGAGAACTTTGTGATGCGTGATGAGGCCCAGATCCATCGCTCTAGAAATCCTTTGCTTCTGGGAGCAGGCTCTGTTCTCATGAGGTCATCATCATGGGGATGGGAAGCTACTGTTTCTCCTTTTGACTAATTTACAGAGTCATTCCCCGCCCCCTTATCTGAGGAGGCCCCCTGAGTCTCGCCGGGGTGTGCCCTGGCCCCACTACGCTTGCAACCGGCACAAGACGACACCCGCTGGTACCCTTTGATGCCATCGTGATGGTTGGTGCCTTCAGTTGCCTGTCATTCGTACTTATACAAGTCAGCACTTTATGCAAGGCTTCCGGTTCAAGACCCAGACATTTGGAGCACATAAATAGCAGCTGGTTTCTTTCTCTTTTTTTTTTTAATTCTTCCAAGTGGGGCAGGAAGGACCCAGTCCCTCATCCCTAACTTTCCTCCTTTCTGGGGTGGTCCCAGGGGAAACCGTAGCACGCCTTGTCTCAGATACAAAAAGCACAAAAAGCCAGAAGCATCGGTGGACGGGTGGGTCTTTTCAGGACTACCCTCCTGCTGGTCAGCACTCAGCCTGCCAAGCGAGGGGAGTCTGGCCCCCTTAGGAACAAAGAGAAGACAGACTTTGCTCCTGGAAGGGAAGAGGCCGCTTTGCCCACCAACCATTTGGTCTGGGAAAGGCAGACGGTCCTGCCAGCCATGCTAGCCCAGCCAAGCGGTGAGGGGCCACTCTGCCTGCTCTCCAACTACTCTCCCACGCAAGGCATTTGCAAGCCTCCATCCAGAACCAGAGCGCTTGGTGGCAGAGGAGGCAGAGAGACTGGGAGCGAAGGGGGCAGAGCAAAGGGGGCAGAGGGGAAGGGAGAACAGAACAGGGGTGGTGGGGGAGAAAAGAACAAGGGAGGATGAGCCCCTCCCTCCCCCTACCTTCATCACGTTTCCTCTTCTCGCCATTCGACCGAGGAATCCCCAGAATCCCGTTAATGGAGTAGGAACCCACTGGATCATTGGAGGCACTCGAGACGGGAGGGGAAGCTGTACTGGGAACTGGACAAAATGAAAAGGGAGAAAGGCCTGTGAGGACAGCAGCCGCTAGACTCGCACGCTAGACTCCCTAGCCTTTCCTGAGAGGGGCCTGCTCTTCCGCAGCACGGCTGGCATGTCCCAACTACAAACGAGGCCCAAAGATGACTTCCTGGAAGCTTCAGGCATGGCGCGGAGCCCTTTCGGAATCCCTCTCTGGGCAGCACAGCCCTGGGCGTACCACAAGCCCCTGGTGGGCCTGTCCCTGGACGAAGAGGACGCCTGAGGCAGGCTGGCACCAAACCAAAACTCTTCCTCAACGTCCCCCGCTCTTGGAGGGTGTCCCAGGCTGCCCGGGCCCCTCCAGGGCGAATGCTCAGACTCAGTGGGCACAGCTCCATCATGCGAAGAGGAAACCGTCTAGGCCCTGCCGCCCCCCCTGCTCCTCTGCAGACACGTGCAACAGTTCTGGAATCAGACTTGCACACAGCTGCCTTGGGTGGTGTTTGGGCTGCAGAACTCAGTGTATAGGTTTATGTGGGTATGCGTATGAAAGAGGGGGAGAGGAAGAGAAAGAGAGATGGAGGAAGAGAGAGGAAGGGGAGGAGAGAATTCTGCTAAGCGAATGGTCGGAATCCCTTTAAACAGCTAAAACTGACAACTGCACTTCACATAACAGGAAACAGTACTTGAAACTTATTGGTGCCCTGTTCATTTCCCCAAATTGACCATCTAAGATGTTGAGGCTGTGGTGAGTGTCACACCAAAGGAGGGCAGGATGATCTGTTCTTTCAGCCAGTGCCATGTCCCCAAACCTTCACTGGCCACGTTAGAAACTTCAGGTCAGGAAATTCCTGGCGGTTTGGGGGGTAGAGCCTGGGGAGGGTGAGGTTTTGGTAGGGATAACAGGTCAGCACCCTCCAAAGCAGACATTTCCTCCAGGGGAACGGATCTCTATCATCAGGAAATGAGTTGCAATGCTGGGAGATCTCCAGGCCTCATCTGGAGGCTGGCAGCCATAGCCAAAACAGAAGGTGTGGGGGATTTAAAAAAATATCAGATATGTGTGGGGCTAATTCGGTCTGGCACTGTGGTGCTAGGGGAAAGGTTTAAGCCATATAGCATTGACCTCCCCCCTTTTGCTTCTGCTGGAGCACAGAACCCCCATGGGGCCTGGAACCTGGGGGTTAGGGTTAGCTTGCCCCCCACCCAGGCAAATGGTGAGCCTATGTTGACAAGGAGACAGTGCCCTGTGTAGTTAGGCCCTCTGAGCACCCCCCTCCCCAGCCAGCGCCTCCCAACCACGCGTAAACATTTGGGATGCCAACTGACGGGAGTCGAGGGGGCTGTGACATGGTGGAGGCACTGTCAGGTGATATCATGTTGCTCTAAGGATCACTGGACACTCTATAATAAAACCATAGAGCTTAGAGTGATTCCTAGAGTGACATGCAGTCTCACCTGGGATTTATTTCCCAGGAAGTAATGTAATGCTGTCGCTTGACAATTATTTTCTAATTTGTTTTTCTCCTGGTGGCTGCTGGAGTGCCAGCAGGCTACAGGAGATGGGGGCAAGAGACCAGTGGGGAGGGCAGATCCAGGGGGAAACCCAGGTTTGCAGGGAAAAATTAAGGGATAAGAACACCCAACAATATTAACAGTGCATGCACAGACACTGATAAAAAGACAAACCTGGACTTCAGGCAGCACACTGAGTTTCTTAGCAGCCCAAAGTGGAACCCTGAAGGGGAGGACATAGCGTTGCCAATCTCCAGGTGAGCCCTGGATATCTCCTGGAATTACGACTGAACTCCAGATGACAACGATCTGTCCCCCTGGAGAAAATGGCTGCTCTGGAGGGTGGGCTCTGTGGCATTATTCCCTGCTGATGCCCCGCCCTTCCTCAACCCCCTCCTCAAGCTCTACCTCCAAATCTCCAGGAATTTCCCAACCTGGAGCTGGCAAGCACAGGAGGAGGAGATGATGGGTTGGGGCGAGAAGCAGAGCTGGACTGAGCAACATGGGGGGGGAGAAATGGAGCGAGACCAAGGAGGGGAATTAGGGGCTAATGGGGCATCCTTCTTCCCCCCCCCCCCGAATGCCAGTCTTTGTGGGTCTCCCCCTCCTGCATCTGAGAGAGCCAGCACCAGCCATTGCTCTGACAGGACTAACAGCAGCTCTGAATCGGGCCTCTCCTCGTTGCTGGTGTCCACCAAAGGCCCCTGCTGTGAAGCAAAGCCTCAGGGTGCTCAACACTTCCTGGGGAAGCGCAGCCTGGGTACACTGGAGGCACGCGGGAGCCACATCGGCCCAAGTCATGCCTGACACACAAATGGTCATCGATTTTGGTCCAGGCAGAAAAGTAACCTTTATTGCCAAGCCTGTAGCTTTAATGCAGAACATTTTAAAAGATATCTGTGATATTCTCCATGGGCAAGTCTCAGCACCATTTCCAGTCTGGCTCTGGAAGTCTGCAAGGTCTAAGTCCGTTTGTGTGTCCCCCTTCCCCCATCCCTTGGTGATGTGCAGGCAGGGGGGGCACCTCCGCTCAGGTGAGGAAGGAGAGGAGAGGAGAGGAGGCAGCGCAGACCCTGACTCCCTGGCAGCTGCCAAGGGAGAGTTGCCCATCCCAACTGGCCTCCCAGCCTCGGACTCTACGCAGGGAGTGTCCAGGGGAGGCCCGGGGGCACTGCCTGCTTTCCCTTGCCCTCAATTCATTCTGCTGTCCCCTCTGCTTCAGTAGGAGCCATTTGGCAGCAGAGGCCCCAGGCTGCCAACCTCCCGGTGGGGGCATGCAGGTCTCCTGGAATGATAACCAGTCTCCAGGTGACAGAGGTCAGTTCCCCTAGAGAGAAGGGCCACTTCAGAGGGTGGAATCTGGTGCATCATGCCCTGCTGAGGTCCCTCCCCTTCCCAGGAATTTCTGACCCAGAGTTGGCAACCCAAGGCCCAGCACAGCTGATATCCTACAGAGACACACAAATCAGAAGGGGTGGGGACCTCCCTCCCTCAGTTTTTGGCAGAAACTATGCGGTACTACTTCTCAGGTGCACGGGGCGGGGAGAGGGGTGGTGGTGCAGGAATGGAGCAGAATGAGGGCAGGGTAAGAAGCAGTGCCCGTTTTTCTCCTCTTGCAGGAGATGGTTGGAGGGATTTATCCTTTCTTTCCCAGCTGTTAAGGTGGGAAGGCTGCGATGCATCCCCAATGCACATTGGGACCAACACAATGATAAAACACTGGGACAGATCTTGTTGGGTGTTTCAGACCGGAAGGTGACCCTCACCTCTCTGCCCTGCCTCTTCTTCAGGGCAAAACTCTCAATGGGGTGCCAGATGGGCCACATCATGGTGGGTCTGCACAGTCTAAAAACTACCCGATGCTCTCAGGTGTGTTTGGCAGAGTTATTTTAACCAAGCGATTCCCAGAGGGCCCTTCCTGCCCTACAGATCTGTGTCCCCTCAGGCAGCCTGGCATCTGGGGGCAGTGCAGTCTCTTTCAGAACTGCCAGCCAATACACAGGTAATTGATTAACTTTTCAGCTGATAGATGGTTACTCTGTGAACCAGACTGCTACATTACATCAGTGAAGGTGCCCATGGTGGAAAGGGGAAGTTTCATTTAAGTGTGAGATAAGGTAAAGATTTAAGCAATCAAGCTCCCAGTTAGAAAGAAAAAGGTTTGTTTCAAACATCAGAAACAAGGTGAATATTCTCTGCTACGCTGACTTAGTGGTGTCAAGAGGATTACGGAT
The DNA here is from genome assembly GCA_029375565.1 of Gekko gecko. NCBI lineage: Eukaryota > Metazoa > Chordata > Lepidosauria > Squamata > Gekkonidae > Gekko > Gekko gecko. Next base: position 8,334,320 of record JAPDNY010000008.1, read on the forward strand.
CTAATCGCGATCCAATCCGATCAGTCTGAGGACCTGCTTTTAAAAGGATTTGGACTGAGCACATTGGACTGTGGGGGTTTTACTGTTAGAAGGAAAACAAGCATTTCAGCCAGAAAAGAAAGCCCTCGTTTCCATGCCACTAAGAAAAAAGTTATCAAAAAGCCTTTTTAAAAAACAGACATTGGAGCAGAAGCAGGGAGCTGAGATGTCTCGGAGAAATGCCAGCCTCCCGGCGGGGCCTGGGGATCTCCTGGAATTGCAGCCGACCTCCAGACTGCAGAGGTCACTTCCCCGGGAGGGAGGAAAAGGCCGCTGCAGAGCGGCTGGGCCACCCTCTGGGGCAGGAGAAGCGGGAGGTCCCAGAATGATATCAACCCCAACCCCTTAGCTCTCCTCCTCAAACGCCACCTCTAATCCCCAGGGATTTCCCCGGCTGAAGATGGCTGCCCTGTGCATCTCCAGATGAGCTGTTCCTCCGGAGAGAAAGGCAGCTCCAGAGGGCGGGCGTTGTGGCCGTCCATTCGGCTGCGGTCCTTCCTCTCCCCAAGCCCAAGCCTGGCCCACTCGCAGGCTCCGCCCCCAGGCCGCCAGGGACTTCCCTGCCCGGAGCTCTCACCCTCGGGAGGCCAGAGTGCGGCTCTTTGGGGACCCAGAACTGGAAGGTTCTCACTTCCAGGAACAGTCCCTATATTGTTGCTTCCTTATGCAATAGCTACAAAGGAGTAGCTAAGCTGGGGGGTTTTGGGGGGGAGGGGAGCCTGTGTTTGCAAATTGTCCTTCTACTGTGGATAAATTGTACCTGTTTAAGAATTCAAACTGCAATAGGTTTTTGGTTGTTTTTTTCCCCTGGGAATTATTTTGGTCCCCCACCTGAAGTCCCAGCTAGTGTGCCTATTAGGAAGGAGTCGCATGAATACATTTTGGCACCTGCTGTGGTATCGTGGGAGATGAGTAAGAAAACTCCCCCCCCGGGGTTCTTCATTTTTAATTTTATTATTCAGGAGTGGGTCAGGGGTATGCCCACCCCACTGAGGCCCAAAACACAGTGGGAGGTCGGTGGGGAGAGGGCATAGGGTTTCCAGTCGGTGTTCCCCCTAAGCTGAGTTAGTGTGAACTAGCTCAGTTTTTTAGCCTCCGGCTCACACATTTCTGTCTTGGCTCAGGAAGGCTGGCTCCAGAGCAAACTAATCTATGCAGGAGCCCAATCGCTCGCTCACAACTTCAATGCCAGCAGCTCACAAGACTCCACGGCTCAAGAGGGAGCCTTGCCTCCAGGTAGGCCTGGAGATCTCCTGGAATCACAACTGAGGTCCTCTGGAGAGAAGGGCAGCTTCCTATCCAGCTGAGGCCCCTCCCCTCCCCTCCCCAAATTCCACCTCCCCTAAGCGCTGCCCCCCAGCCCTCCAGCAATTTCCGCCTGGATGAGAAGCAGCCACCCAGCCAAGGATATTGTGAGCGGCTGTGTCCGCCTGGCCGTCACCTCCGGAGAAAGGGACACGATGTCACCCATGCTCTGGTGGCCCAGGAGGCGTTTCCAGTCCAGGAGTTCCTGGCATGAAACCCACTGGAAACCCACCCAGAACGAACGTCAGCAAGACAAGGCTGGGCTCCAGAGCGATCCCAAGTTTCTTCTCCCCCCCCCACACCCTTGTTTAACTCTTTGGGTGCTGGGAAGCTCAACCCCCCTCCTGGTGCAGGGGTGCTTTACATGAAGAAGGCAGCAGGCAGACCCCTCCTTTCCATCCACACATCACGTGTTTGTCTGTGTGTGTCTGTGTGGGTTAATGTATTTGTGACATGGTCCCCCAGTCCGGCTTGGGGAATTTGGAGGCAGAGCCTGGGGAGGGCGGGGTTTGGGGTGCGGAGGGAGCTCGGCAGGGCTGTGATGCCCACAGAGACCACCCTCCAAAGCAGCCGTTTCCCTCCAGGGGAACCTGATCCCTGCGCTCAGGAGAACTCCAGGCCCCAGCTGGAGGTTGGCAAGTCTGGTTTCTGACCTTGGATTGAGATTAGTCCTAGTCCAGGGCTCAGCATCTGGGGCTGGGGCATCCTGATCCAAATCAAACGGTCTCTGTACTTCACACATTACTGCCGTTCTTGTTGGCCAAAACCATCGTTGTGATTATTTGCCTTGACTGCAGGCGCCTCCCGCCCACTTCACTATGCAGCTTTGCCCCTGCCCGGGCGGGCAATAAGGAGGCGGCTACTGATCCCCGACCTCTCACCCCTCCCCGGCAAAGGGCTCAGAGCGGCAAGTTTAAGGACGCCACCTCTGGATTCAGATTCTTCTGGATATCAACCTTAAAAACAAACAAACCATTGGGGGAAAAACCCTGCTGGGGGGGGGGGCAGCGACTTGCAAGCAGGGGGCGCGCTGGCAGAAAAGTGGCTGGCAGGGGAAGGGAAAGGACGAAGACTGAGTCCCTAGTGGGGCACCTTTAGGATCCACAAGGTTTTATTCTGGGTCTCCGCTTTCGTGTGCCCGCAGGCTGCTTCAGACACCTGGTAGGGTTAGCACCTCCTTTCCTCTCCCCGCCAGTCGGCCACCCCGGATGTTGCTTTTCCCAAATGGGAACAACAGTTGGAGTTACCTTACACATGCTGGCATTTAATTTAGCTAGGAAAGCTCCCCCCACCCCACCTCGTGCCTGGATTTGACAGACACACACATGGTAGCCCTACCATTATGGTTACTAGTAATGATAACAATGAAATGGAGGCTCCACATTCTGAGTATCAGCTGCGGGGCATGGAGCAACAGTGAGGAAGCCACGGCTGTCCTGATCCTCCCCTCAGGTGGGCTACCTGGAGGCCTCTGCCTGGCCACTGCTCGAGAGAGGAGGCTCGCCTACAGGGACTTTCTTCCATTCCTGTCCTAGCCTTGGCCCTGGAAGAGATACGGGCGGATCTGGGGGAGGGCAGCATTTCCCCTCCTGCTCCATTCTCCTCTGTGCCCAACCAAGGGCTGCCAACCTCCTACACGGCTCCCTTCTGTCTGAGCTCTTCTTGGTTCAGAAAGCACCGAAAGGTGAATGCAGCCTGAGCAACCCCTCGCCTCCCCCCCCCCAGCCGACCAGAACGGCTCCCCCTGCTCCTCCTTCCAAACGCACAGGCACCTCAGCCAGAAGGTTGGGGGCGGGTATCCAATGGAAACAGAGCGGAAATGCATGGGAAACAGGACAACAGCAGAATACAGCGGGGACACTAAACAACATGAAGGCATCTTGCAACTCATTTCTCAACAGCGGCCTTTGTTTTCCAAAAACTCAAGAGGCAAGCTGTGGGACAGGGTGTGTGGAGGGGGGGAGGTACCTGTGAATTTCTTGCCTTGTGCAGGGGGTTGGACTAGATGACCCTGGAGGTCCCTTCCAACTCTCTGTGATTCTGGGGCTATTTACACACACACATTTTAGTTGATTTTTTTCTGCCAGAAATGTTGTCTAGAAATGTTTACAGAGTGCCTGTGAGGCCAGTGAACCTCACCTTCCTCTCCCCTGTCCTTGGTGGCATAGTTCTAGTCCACTCCACACATGTTTAGATCCTTATTCCAGAAGGACAGGCGAGGCCTTGTGCAGAGACGGTCCTGCCTTTTTGCACCTTGAGACCTGTGGAGAGGACCTGGGCGTCTCAGGCGGAGGGGCTCTGCGGGGGGGGGGGCTGGGCTCTCCACCCTCCCATATGCTCACACGCCAGCCTGCGGTGCCCTGGGAGGGAGGCGGAGGGGCCGTGGCTCAGGGACAGAGAAGGTCCCAGGGCCAATCTCTGGCCCCTCCCGTTTAAAAAAGGACCAGGCAGGAGGTGAGGGGAAAGACCTCCACCTGACACCCTGGAGGGCTGCCGCTGGGAGTGGCCTTGAAGGAAAGAGGGTCCGAGTCAGGACAAGGCGGCTTCAGGTCTTCCAGTGAGTCTGGGGGAGGGGGGGTCCTCACTCCAGCCATCACTGGCAAGGCAGAGCCTGGGCTGGGCTGGGAAGCAGAGCAGCACCTGTCTCCTTTGAAACAGAGAGTTTCTTTGCTGTCTGGTAGCCCAAGCCAGAGAACCGCAAGCATTCACACACCATGACATGAGTGTGCGATGGGGAATTTGCCACTCAGGCCAAGCCAGGAGAGCTGTACGGTGCCTTTTGTTGCAAACAGGCAGGAGAGCTTCCTTCCTTCCTTCCTTCCTTCCTTCCTTCCTTCCTTCCTTCCTTCCTTCCTTCCTTCCTTCCTTCCTTCCTTCCCTCCCTCCCTCCCTCCCTCCTTCCTTCCTTCCTTCCTTCCCTTCCCTCCCTCCCTCCCTCCCACCTCACCCTGCCCCTTTGTTTTGCTGTGCCACTCAGATCGCTCCCGTGCTGCCCCCCCCCGCCCCGCGCCCCATGCCGCCTTGGCCTCTTTGGCTTCCTCTTACCTATAGTGTGCCCGGGTGCCGACACTCCTGTCCCGCTCCCATCTGGTGTTGGGTGGAATGGCTGCTGCACTTTGGTTCGGATGATCCTGTTGAAGCAGAAACGAGCGGGCGTGGTTAGTCAGGGGCCAGCCTCCTGGGGGTGGCAAAGGGCAACTCCTCCGCAGTTCTGAGGGTGTGTGTGTGTGTGTGTGTGTGTGTGTGTGAAGTCAGCCTGCTCCTGCTTCCGACTGATCTTTAATACCAGAATGCAGGCCCGTAGCGAACAACTTTTTGCGCAGGGGGCCCATGTTTTTCTCAGGGGGTCCACCACCAATGTTCCCTCTAAGCTGTGGAGTTTTGTGAGCAAAACTTCTACTTTGTGAGCTACTGCCATTAAAGTTGTGAGAGAGCAATTTGGCTGCCGCATAAATTAGTTTGCTCTGGAGCCCTCCTTCCTGAGCTAAGACAAAAATCTGCGAGCTGGAAGTTAAAAAGTGTAAGCTAGCTCACACTAACTCAGCTTAGAGGGAACACTGCCCCCCCCCCTCCATTGGGGAACCATGATTGCAAGGGGAAAAATATAGACCAGATTCAATCTCGTCAGACAAATTCAGTACAATTGAAACAGAGATTTGATTTTATGTTTTTAAAACCAGACAGCACAATCACAGCAGTATTAACCTTTGTGTAACAGAACTAAGTTTTCAAAAAGTTTTCATTGAGACCTGATACTGAAAGGCATGCAAAGCAGCAACAGAAAAAAGGAAAAATATTTTATTAGAGAGCAGAGAAGACTATTAAGCCAAAACCAGAAATAGCTTCCCCCCACCCCTAGAATTCAGTTTCATTTTACAATAAAAAAATACTGAACTTCTTCCTGCAAGGGACTGCTACTTTGATTTGAACTTGTGGGCATTTTTTGGAATTTTAACAAAGGGCAGTGGTCACAATCACAAAATTGATACCTTGGGAAGCAGGACCAATCACAAAATGGCTGCTAAAATATTGGGAGGTTTCAAGCAGAGCATCCACCTGTGATCAGGACAACTGTCTCCAAATGTGCACGCTCTGTAAGACCAAAAGTGATTTCCCTTGGGGTCTTCAAAAACACCTCCTGCTTTACTGAGGTGAAAGATAGTCAGAACTGGCTGTTTGCTTTGGTGAAAAAGTGCTGGGTAAGAAGCAAGTAGCCACCAGCAAACACATTGCTGGGCACCACATTGGAGTTTACCACTCTAGTCACTACGTATATATATATATATATCTTAAAAAGAAGAGAAATGTTGATTGAAAGCCTTCCCATTTAACAATGGGAACCACAATTAAGACCTTATCGGAAGCAGGGGTCTTTTCGTAGAAAAACAGCTGCAGGAGCTCATTAGAATATGGTATGCTAATGAGCTATTAGGCTATTAGCATAAGCCACACCCCCTGACATCACCGGAAGTGATGTCAGAAGGGGAAGAAAAAGGGGGGGAGGCATCTTCAAAAGCCTCCCCTTCCCTAGCTGGCCTGGGTGGGGGAGCTAAGAGAGAAGGGGTTTAAAGTTTAAACTCCTTCTCACTAGAGTTGGGCCACAGAAAGAGGAAAGAGGGAAGGAAAGAGAGAGAGTAGAAAGAAGGAAAGAGGGAAAGAAAGAGATGGAAAAGGGAGGGAAAGAAAGAGAGGGAAGATGGAGGGAAACAGGGAAAGGAGGAAAAAAGAGAAGAGAAAAAGGTGGGAAAGAAAGAAAGAGAGAGAGAGAGAAGAGAAGAAGGAGGGAAAGAGGAAAAAGAGAGAAGGAAAGGAGGGAATGAAAGAAATTCAGCGGCAATTCGGCCCCATTATATCCTATGGGCCATTGAAGTCAATGGTGAAAACATAGGGTATATTCTGGGGGCTGGAGGGGAGGGGGTTTGAGGGAGAGGCTCCAAACTCACAGGGTAGCTGGTAGAGCCTCTCCCCAAGATACCCACGAAGTTTCAAGAATATTGTACCAGGGGATCCAATTTTATGGGCCCCCAAACAGGTTGCCCCGATTCCCTCCATTGTTCTCTATGGTGGGGAAAAAGTAACCTTTTTCCCACCATAGAGAACAATGGAGGGAATAGGGGCAACCTGTTTGGGGCCCCATAGAATTGGACCCCCTGATCCAATGTACTTGAAACTTGGTGGATATCTTGGGGAGAGGCGCCATCAGCTACCCTGTGAGTTTGGAGCCTCTCCCTCAAACCCCCTCCCCTCCAGCCCCCAGAATATACCCTATGTTTTCACCATTGACTTCAATGGCCCATAGGATATAATGGAGCTGAAATTGACATGTGGCTGCCTGAAAGACTCCCCGGGACGCCGGCTGGGGGCGGGGCTTGACTCCTGAGCTCCGGGAGCGGGCTCCCCCCAAAAAAGACCCCTGATCGGAAGGAACTGGAAATGCAGCTCCAGGACAACTTTTCTGTCAGGAAAAAGGGGGGGTGAAGAAGCCTCCACCCCGTGCTGCACAACCCTCCCCCCGGACAGGGACCTTCCCCTCCTGAGGGGGGAGCTCCGACTTCCCCTCAGCAGCGCTGCCGACCCCCGACAGCGGCAGCGGCTGCCCTCCCGCTGCGCTGCCCTCCGGCCCCCTCCCCCGCAGCTGCCACACCCTCCGTGCCATATTGGGGGAGAAGGTGCCGCCGCCTCCAGAGCCGCAGGGGGAGCCGGCCCGGCCCATCTCCTTTCCCCTTCCCTTCCCCTCTCCGAGCGCTTGGTGACCGTAGGGAGAGGGGCGGGGCCGGAGGGAGGAGGGGGGAGCAGAGGCTCGGGGGAGGGGGCCCGCAAAACCCACAGGGGGCGGGCACCCAGGGCCCCACGCAGGCTATGGGCCTGCCAGAATGTAATGGGGGGATATATAGGCATACCAGCGACATTATTTGCTTAATAATATCATACAAACCATCCTTAAGACTTGTCTACCAGGCTGCAGGTTTGAATGGTACAGGCTAGGGAGCTTGACTTTGTGGCTCAAGAAGGAGGAGCCCTTTCCTCCCACAGCCTCATCCCGCATGGCTCCCTGTCTTCACAAGTGCCTCAGTCCCTGGTGCAGCTTTCTCAGGACCAAAGGAGGCCCTTCTTCCCTCACGTGCCAGTGGGAAAACGGCCCCCTCCCCGGGTCTTCATGCAGAACTGGCCTAGCACTGTAGCCAGGGCATGGAGCTCACGGGAAGGTGGGGTGATTGGCCCCAGGTGTGACCAGCGATGTCAGCAAAATGTTAAAATTAAGTCACATGATGGGAGACAGGAGGGATTGTCAAGGCCCTCTCCATGGCAGCAGATGCATTGATGTGCCCCTGTCATGGCTGGTGTTGCTGTAACGTCTGTATAACATTTTGTCTGTATAACTCTCTGGATGCAAAGAGCTGTTTGCATCCTGACCTAAGCAAAAAGGACAGACTCCCATCTCTTCCCAAAGGGTCTTGACATTGGCAGAGGGCAGAATGAAGGGTATCGAGAGAGGAGGAGGAGGAGCGGGAACAGTGACGTGCTTGGTTGCCTTTAGGGATGAGGCTGGATTTTTGAAAGCCTGCTGGTTCGAGTCAAAGATCTGCATTTTGATTTCGTTTCTCACTTGTCACACTCAAACTTGCAAATGCTTATTTCTGAATCACTTCCCCTTTCCTCCTGCCAAATTCTTTGCCATGTTATTTTGCATTGATTGTGTATAATTGATGTATAACATGTAAATGGCACAAGAGAGGCTTAAATCCCCAAAAGAATAATCAACAGCAAGGAACAATAGCGACACACAAAAGCAAGCAAGCAAGCAAACAAAAGCCAAAAATGGCCCTGGTTTCCTTTCGCTGGAGAACACGAATCGCAATCCGACACGCACACTTCCTCAGACTTCCTAAGCAAGCACAAGAGGGGCTTACTTCTGAGTAAATATGTTTAGAAACTTGACTGTGGAGCAGGCCACGGACTCGACCAAGCCTCCCCCCCCAAGTCCAGTGGACGCCAAGCGCCTGAGCAGTGGGGATCCCCTTGGTGGCTCACACGTCGGCTCCCCCCCCGCCCTCCTCCGAGGACCAGCCTCTGAACAGCACACACAAAAAGGCGGCTCAAAAATATAAACATTATTTGCAGCAAAATAAAATAAAATAGCCAGGCAAAATGTTGAATACAGTAATCCCTCCCCAGTGACAGGAAATACCAAAGGGCAGCAGCAAAAAAACACTGGGAGTGCAAAACACATCCTTGTATCTTCATAAAACGCTTCTATACGGTGCAGAAATCGGACCGCAATACTGAATGCTTCTTAGCTGAAGGGGAAGGCGAAGTGTCCCCGTCGAGCCACAACTAACTCATGGCGAGCGACCCCATGAAGGCACGAGAGCAGCAGAGGTGGTTTGCAATGACATCCCTTTGCACTGACCTTGTTTAGACTACAGTGGCCAACCTCCAGGTGGAGCCTGGAGATCTCCTGGGACTACAGCGGATCTCCAGGCAACAGGGGCCAGCCCCCCTGGAGAAAATGGCTCCACTGGAGTGAGAACCCTGCGGCATCACACCCCAGGCTCCACCCCCAAATCTCCAGGAATGTCCAAGACAGGAGTTGGCAACCCTACTCCTCAATCGTCATGAGTGTTCAGTTCAACTTCTGGGATACTGTTTTGAGGGAGACAAAGGAAAAGTCTGTTGGTCGTTTCACAAATATGTGTAATTTTCTCATTATCGATTGCTAAAAAAGAACGAAACATCCAGTTGATCTCCATGCCTGTCCCGGGTCGCTCTGTTATGCTGGTAGGCACAGCCGGAGAACCGTCAAGGGCCTGTGCTGGCACGGAGGGCGGGGAGTGTTTCTCTTCTAACCCATTGAGAAGGAACTGGACCCCAAAAGGAAGATGGGAAAGACCCGCCCGAGGGCAGGGCAGTGGAGTCACTGGGTGGCCCTCGAAGTCCCCCAGGCTTCTGACCACTCCGCAGATGGCAGCACTCCCCCGCTGGGTCCCCTGGAGGAGAGGTCTGCTCTGGAGGGTGGGCGTGATGCCAGACTGAGGCCCCACCACTCCCCCAGGCTCCACCTACAGCCCGTCCGCCAAGGATTTCCCACCCGATGGATCCACCCCACCAGGAAGCCCGGCTCCATGCCCCTTGGCGGTCTAGCCTGACTCCTGAGGCTATTGCAATGTGAGCCCATCTTCCTGGAAGAAGAAGAGGAGGAGGAGGAGGAGGAGGGAGGAGATTGGATTTACACCCTGCCCTTCACTCAGAGTCTCAGAGTGGCTTAAACTCTCCTTCCCCTTCCCCTCCCCACAACAGACACCCTGTGAGGTAGGTGGGGCTGAGAGAGCTCTTTCAAGGACTGCCCTTGAGAGAATAACTCTTGAAGGAACTTGTGACTGACCCAAGGTCACACCAGCAGCTGCACGTGGAGGAGGAGTGGGGAATCAAACCCAGTTCTCCCAGATTAGAGTCCATGCTCCTAACCACTGCACCAAACTGGCTCTCAGACCAGAAGACAGAAGACAGGGACCCCATCAGTGTTCCCTCTAAGCTGAGTTAGTGTGAGCTAGCTCACAGTTTTTTAGCCTCCAGCTCACACATTTTTTGTCTTAGCTCAGGAAGAATGGCTCCATAGCAAACTAATTTATTCAGTAACCAAATCGCTCACTCACAACTTTAATGCCAGCAGCTCACAAAGTAGAATTTTTGCTCACAAGACTCCACAGCTTAGAGGGAACATTGGACCCCACCCCAAGCCCTTGGCAGGAAGGCAGCTGAGGCGGGCAAGCAGCAGAGGTTGGCGGGGTCCGCAGCAGCAGAGGCTCCGGGGGCCATGGCGGAGGGAGGGTTGTGCTTGGCACAGAGGCACCCAGAGCCAGCCGACAGTGTTTCTGCGCAAGGACTCTGGTTCTGCCCTGTCTGCTCCCCCTCCGCCTGCAGGTTGCATGGGAATTTGCAGGGGCTGCTTCGGGGAATGGTCCTAACGCTGCAGTGAGTGTAAAATCTCCTTCCCTCCTGGGGGAGACCTTGAGGTGGCAGGCGGGGCTGTACCCCTTGGAACTGCCCCCTGGGGATTCCCGCTTCTGCTGTTCCTTTGCAGACCCACAGCTAGGAAACTAGCACAGTCCAGAGAGAACAGATATTTCCTGGCTTTCTGCTGGCAGGGCATTTTAAACTTGGGGGACTATTCCAAAGCGGGGCTCACAACTGCTTGCTGAAGTAGTACAAACTCACGCTTCCACCTCACGGTCAGCTCCTGTCCCCTGCATGTGTGAACCAGGCCTTGCAAATCTGGGGCAACCGCCAGCGTTCCTCTGCGGGGTAAACGACACATACATGATGGCTGGTAGAGGATCTGCTTAACATACAGAAGAGGAGGAGGAGGAGGAGGAGGAGATTGGATCCCAGCCCTTCACTCGGAGTCTCAGAGCGGCTGACAATCTCCTTTCCCTTCCCCTCCCCACAACAGACACCCGGTGAGGTAGGTGGGGCTGAGAGAGCTCTTTCAAGAAACTGCCCTTGAGAGAATAAGCTCTTGACAGGAACTTGTGACTTACCCAAGGTCACATCAGCAGCTGCAAGTGGAGGAGTGGGGAATAAAACCCAGTGCTCCCAGATTAGGGTCTGTGCACTTAACCACTACACCAAACTGGCCCCAGAAGGCCCCAGGTTCAGTCCCCAGCATCTCCAGTTGAAGGGATCAGGCACATGGTGATGTATGTCAGGCTCTCTGTGCATTTCACAGCTCCCTTGCCATGGAGAAGGGGGTGTCCCCCCATTCTTTGATGTATCCAGAGTTTGACACCTTAGTGGAGCCAAATGTCCCAGCGTCTGTCTTGTTTGCTTTTCTGTTTCCTTGGTAGATAGAGGCTGTGTGTCTTGGGGGGGGGGGAGAAACTGTTACTTCTGGCAGGAGGGATGCTCCGAGGGAATACGTGTTTTTTGGGGGTAGTTGGCTGTTAGTTCTGGCGGGTAAAATACCGTGAGGTGATTGAGGTGATTGGGTTCTGATCTTTTATTGCTGCTGTTTGAAACCACTATATCTGTAACCTTCACGTGCTAATCCTTAGTTCTAACAAAGAGGTGTCCAGAATGGCATCTATCAATGACCTCAATAAAGCTAGTTTTCTTCAGACTGGCTGTTGCTGAGAACTGATTTAACCAGGAATCTGACAAGGTGATAGAACTCCACTGGTGAGACCCTCTGCTGACAACACGGACCCTGATGGACCAAGAGCATCTGCCTGGTGCACAGACGGTCCCAGACTCAGGCCCCAGCAGCATCTCCAGCTAAAAGGGCCGGGCAGGGGGGTGACGGGAAAGACCCTGGAGAGCTGCTGCCGGTCTGAGTAGACAGGACTGACCTGGATGGGCCAAAGGCAGCGTCGAGTGTTCACAGAGATTGTCTCCCGTTGTTGGTGGAGGGAGGGGCGGGACTCAGCTCGATCCCAGCAGCAGGGAGGCCCAACCCCAACCCTCCCCGCCGCCTTTAAATCCACCACCCCCACCACACACTTGCCTTCCTATCTGTGGGGAGGAAGAGATACCAGGCCCATGTCTCTTTTCCTCTGGGTCGAGAAAAGCAGCCGTGGGGGGGGGGATCCCGATCAGGAAAACACCCCAAGGATTAGGGCAAGCACTCTGCCCCCTGCACTGCTGCCACAATTCCTCCCCCCCCCGCGCATTAAAGAAGACAAAGAGACCAGGAGAGGCGCCAGGCACGTTCTGCACCGTGGCAGGGGTGACTCCCAAGACGGCCAAGACAGGGCCGGGCAGGGCAAGGAAGACTCGTGGCCACGCGAGGCACCTGCTCGGGTCAGGGTTCTGGCGCCCGGAGGAGTGGCGGGCCCAGGAAACGCTCCAGGAGCTGGAAGGAGCTGCCCAGCTTCTTGTCCTGGAGCCAGGAGGCTGTGCTCACAGCTCGGGATCCTTTCCTTTCCTTTTCCATCCTTAGAAGCGCATTGATTCGCACATCCTGAGCAGCGGGAGACACTTATTTTTTTAGCTGCAAGGGTTAAAGGGACTGAGACAAATTTTGCGATTGCTGGAGTGCTCTTGGGGTCCTTATCACTGAGCAAAGGAGCCGGGCTTTCCGGAGTATCGGGGGGGGATTGGTTGAGTAGAGGCTGGATCTAGTAATCCGGGGGGGGGCGCTTGCTGCAGAGCTTCTCCCGGGGATTCCCACGCCAGGGGCTGCCCTGGAAGCCTCCAGCCGACTCCTCCCCCACCTTCTGAGCAGTTCCTTTGAAACAGGAGGACTAGAAACTTGGTCCTTCCAAAACCATGTTGAACCCCACTCAGGATGGAGTCACGCTGTACTCCTCGCTCTCAGATTTCACCTGCTGTAGAGCCAGCGAGATACTGTCATTTTCACCCTAATATAACCTGCCTCATTCAGTCCAGCTAGAGGAAATTCTTACAGGTCATTATAGGCCAAAGCCTCTGTTTCATTTATGAAGCTGAAATAATCCCAGTGTTGTTTCCCTGCATGCTCCACAGGCCTTGCAACAGGTTGCACTTTCCCGCAGAGGATGTCCTCAGGTCGGACTGAGCCATGGATACTGGAGTTGTGCACTTCCCAGGTAAGTGTGGGCCTACTTCAGATTGGGACCACAGCTTGCTATGAGAGGGAACATAGACTTCCCCCCCACCCAGTGCCATTTGTGTGACTTGAAATCCATGGAGGGGAAGTACCTCAGCAGGGTCTGATGCCAAACAGTCCAACTTCCAAAGCAGCTTTTTCTCTAGGGGCACTGATCTCTGTAGTCTGGAGATCACTTGCAATGACATCTCTCCAGGCCACACTTGGAGGTTGGCAACCTTACTCCTGCCCCTTCTCTAACTTTCCTTCCAAGCTCTCTTCTCACCCCTTTCTTGTGTTGCAAGAACAACAAAAGCAGAGACGCTTCTGTCCCTAACTATGAAATGTTCAATAAGGTAAGAAACCATCTAAAAGATCCTGGCAAAACTCAGAACAGGTAAATCAAAACTGAAAACTCTTGTATCGGTCCAAGCTGAGCTGGGGACGAGCGCACTTCGGAGTGCTACACAGGGTTGCAGTGGATGAATGGAAACGGAAAGTGGTTAGTCTCTGCTGATCCACAGTGTCTCGTCACCTGCTGCAGAGCTGCCAGACAGGAGGTGCTGAAAATACACTCAGATACAACCAGCTGCCCATTGGGAGTGAAGCCACTTCCATGGTCCTGTTTCAATAGCAGCTGGTCCAGTCAGCTGCTGGCTCCAGAGACAGGGCGACCAACTTGCTTTTGAGGCAGTGTCTGAAGAGGGTGGAGTTTGCAGAAGGAAGGGAGCTGATGTGATGCCGCAGATCCCAGCCTCCGAGGCTGCCGTTTCCTCCTGGAGAACTGACCTCTGCTGCTTGGAGATGTGATTCCGGGAGGACTCCCAGCGCAGCCTCAAGGCTGGAAGCCCTGTCAGGAGGCAACCATTCCAGTTATTCATCTGCCTCCAGGCGACCGACTGTGCAATCAGCATCTAGAAACGGAGCAGGTGGGTTTAAGTCTGGGAGGAAGAGGTTGGCCCTTCCCCGCTGAGCCCACGTACGCCCATGTGGTCAACATGACATCTCCAAACCAGTCCATCAGCAGTCCAGATGGTGCCCAAGATAGGTCCTGGGACTCTGGCAAATGCGCTGGGACCCATGATGGTCTAGCTCCACCGCTTGGGGCGTACACAGCCCACTGTGAAGGTCATGAGCCAAAGCAAAACAAAACACCTTTTTCTTTATTCAGTCGCAGGTCTCTTGCAAGGTCAGAGCTGGGATGCTGCAAACACACCTTGAGATGATGACCTGCACAATGCTCATTTGAACTGGACCCTGCCCCAGGGCAAAGAGTAACATGTTGAGCAAGAAGAATCTTACCAGCCACATAGGCCGGCCTCTGGCAACCCTGCTCAGGGCACACGTGGGGCCTGGACCGTTCACTGTGTTTGCTTGTTGGCCTTTGAGGCGGAATGATGCTGGCTCAAACGAGGTTTCAATTGGTAAAATCTTTAGAATTCTCCCAAGGGGAATGCATTACCACTATCTGGATCAATAGAATTTGGTATTCCATAAGCTGCGAATAATGGATGGAGAGGTGTCACGGCTGTCCATGGGGTCGCGAAGAGTCAGACTCGATTGTGCAACTGAACAACAACCACAACAGTTAGAAAGTACTCATCCTGAAAAGGCCCAGCAAAGTCAATGTACAGGTGAGATCAGGGATTCTTAAAATCTATTTGTGTGTAGAAGCTTTTATGGTGGGTAGCTGGACAGGTGCCTCCACAGCAGCCTGTATGTTGTTGTCCACCTCTAGCCATCTCACGTAGCTTCTGACTAGTTCTTTCAACCACACAGTTCATGGGAGGGCTCCATATGGACTTGGCAATGCAGTTTGGGGCCACTGGGATTCCTATGGGAGCAAATGGAGCTGCCTTGAAGATAATCCGGGAGCTTCAGCCGGTTCAAAAAGCAGCCTCCCATTTGGTTCTTGATCAGTCTGGGCTCAGTTCCTCTCAGTCTGAAGTCATTGCTCATAGGCTAAAAGGCAATGCGTGCATCAGAGCCAGGAGACTCCATGTCACTTAGGACAACTCCGACTCTTTCTTAGGACATCGGTGATCCCTGTAACGTCACGGGGTGCACAATGAGAGAACCTGAAGCGACTCCTAAGTTTGATGAGAATGAGAGAAGCAGAAGATCCTCGTGATCCCCCGGTGCTGGTGAGCCCACCGCCGCCCGGTGCCTTTCTCCGCGTGTGATGAAGGAGTCCTGCCTTGTGGATTTGCCTTTCAAGGAGAAGTTGTTTCAAACAGCTCAGCAGTCCTAGGAAGGTTCACAGGTGTCCTCTGCATCCTGCCAGACAGGAGGGCACCATGCATCAGAACTTAGCTTGACTTCAATTGGACAGTTGCCAGATGCATCAATTGGTTTGCCCAGAGAGTGACACTGGAAGAACAGTGACATTTCCTTCTTGACTCTGTGATCAAATATTTGTACAACTTTTCTGTCCTTCAGACTGACGGAAGCTGAATCCGACAAAGACGGAGGTTCTGTGGCCGGGGGGGGGAGGGGGCTTCCGGGCTCAGGTTCAGCTTACCGGCTCTCGATGGGGCATCGTTAGCCCCGGCACAGTCTGCCAAGAGACTGGGTGTGATCCTGGATACCTCCCTCAATACGGAGGCCCAGGTCACACACACAGCCAGGCTGGTATTTTTCCATCTACGCTGAGCCCAGCAGCTGGCCCCTTTCCTGTCATGCTCTGACCCGGCCACAGTAATCCATGCGACGGCCACCTCCAGGCTAGACTACTGTGACTTGCTCTACACCGGCCTGCCCTTGAGACTGACCCAGAAGAGCCAACTGATCCAGAATGCAGCAGCGTGAGTCCTGACAGGGACATCACTGAGCATACTCAACCTCTGCTGCACCAGCTGCACTGCTTCCAGTGGAGCACCAAGTGAGGTTTAAGGTTCTGGTTCTGACCATTCAGGCCTTGAGCAGTCTGGGGCCGACATATCTGCGGGACCGCCTCCTCCATGACACCCCCAGGAGAGCATGATGCTCTTCACAGAACGACTTCTTGGTGGTCCCCGGCCCTAGAGAGAGATCTGGCTCCCCTCGACCAGGGCCCCAGGGACTTTTCCGCCCTGGCCCCAACCTGGCAGAACTCTCTGCCAAACACCATCAGGGGGCCCTGTGGCACCTCAGGCAATTCCCCAGGGCCTGCAAGGCAGAGATGTTCTGCCAGGCATTCGCTTGAGGACAGCAACGGTTAACATCATGGCTGGCACCCCACCTGGACCCCGACTCCGAATAGAACTTACGCCCCCATGAAGGTGTGAAGCACTCACAGACCAGACATGGGAGGGAGCCACAAAATTTTTGCCACGTGTTAAGTACTATATGTTGCTGGGTTAAGGTTTTCTGCTTTTACGCTTTTAGAACTTGGTACATCGCCTAGGGCTCCACAACTGTGGGGATAGGTGATTAATAAATGGAATGTAATAATAATAATAAAAAACAATGCGCCATCAAAGTGTGCAGTAGTCCCAAGGATTCCTGCTCGCCATCTTCCCACAAACCCCTGGGGAATCCCAGATTTGACCAGAATTGTAACTGGAGGCTCTTGACATGGAAAGGTCCTTGAACTTGGCTAACAGCCCCCTTGTCAACAGCAATGATTTTCCGATGGGCTTGAGCTGGGTCGAACTTGGCAAAAACATTTCTGTCAAAACAGACAACAGCTAGTTAATGACAGGTACTGGGGGGGGGATCCTGCTTATGTGTCTTGTTTACCGGGCATTTGTGCAAATTCTGCCATTAGGTTTCAGGGCAGGATTAGTAGATGTTGACCAGGTTGCATGCACAGCTGCTTTGAAGGTTCCTTCAAAAGTAACCCCGTGTAGCTCTGCCCCAGTCTTCTGGCAAAGGGTACTTTTCATGCCTCTCTACAAATGGCTGGTACTGCAGGGTCTGTGTGGAAATTCATGGGCTGAACTTTGGAATCCTTAATTGCTCAGAGTACGCACAAAGCAATCCAATTGCAGGCTTTTCCAGTCTCTATGCAAACAATATGCAAATGGTGAACACTGATTTTCAGCAATGTGGACCAAATCCTTCCCAGAAATCTTTGACACGCCCTTCAGCAATGGCGGAGGAGTAACTTCTGGCCCCACAAACCCCGTATTGGATGTCAGCATGGGAGATTTCAGGAGTTTCAATTGTCTGTCCATTGTAATCACCAAGGTGACACTCTGGTTTCTACAACTTGGGGACAAAATGTGTTATTGTCGGTGATGGCCCTTCAAAATCATTGTCCACTTCCATTTTATAGTCTGGACCACTCATTACTAACATCCACATCCATCTCAGAACCTTGATTGTCAATAGCATGGACATTTTGAACAACAAGAACAAAATTGTACATCACAGTCAGGGTAAGTCTTGATTTCATTAGAGTCTTGCCGATTGAGCAGGTTCAGAGGCTGTCTGTGTTGGTTTGGAGTGGAACATGAGATTTGGGTCCCGGAGCTTCTGGGAGACTGGTCAGGGTGTCAGACCCTTCAGGCAGAGCAGAAGTGGAGACCTGAGTCCTTTTATCCCAGTCGGAAGGTGGGAGGGATGGTGGAACGACTGCTTGTAAGGGATGCAGAGGCGCAGTGCATATTGTAATCAGCTCGAGGAGAGCGGAGAGGAGATGCTCGGGGGCAGAAAACGATGCATCTGCAGTGCGATAAAAATCCTGTGTCCCTACACAGCCCCCCCGAGGGGGGGGGGTGTCCATGAACTCCAGTTCAGCAATTTCACTTTGAAACTTCCCTCTGAAATCTCCTTGTTTGAGGACTGCCCCTCTTAGGTCAGCAATGGAACTGACTGAGCAATTCACTGAGCAAGTTTATCTGTTCCTTTGCATTTCAGAGCTCTCTCTTCTTCTCACCTTGCAAGTGCGACACGCAGCAATCCCAGCCTGCATTTACTCATTCATGTTCGCCCCCCCAGTCTAAAGTTGCCCGTGAACTAGTCTCTAGCTGCTACTGTTGATGGGGATGATGCCAGTCACAGAATGTTCAGCTGATTTTGGAAGGAGCAGACATTGGCAGAATGCACGTGACTCGTTTCTCTTGCACTAGCAGGTGCCAAGGCCTTTTCTTTCTTTGCATGCCAGCAAAAGTGAAGGTGGGTCTAGAGGGAATGCAAGCGCTAGGCTGACTTTTCTTGAACTCCTCAAGACAAGGCAAGGAAACCACACAACTTCCGGCACTGAAGAGGGCCACGGAGCTCAGCTGAGTTACCTGCAGTGCTTTCCCTGACTTTTGGGTCCCATTTTCATAAACGAAGCTGCTCCCGGGTAACCAGGCCTGGGCAGAAATGTGCCTTCGACTGGCCAACCAGCCTTAGAGCCTGGGGAAGCTCCTGTAGTCGAGACGGTGGTGAAGAAGGGCAAACGCCCTACGACTGGGAAGTTTGGATGGGCCTGCTCTGCCCAGATGTGCTGTTTTGTGCCTTTCAGATAACAGAATAGACTTCCAGCAGAACATGCTGCCTGACTCACATGAGATTCCTCCACGCGTCCCAACGGGACCGTTCCAAACTTCAGCAGCAGCTCTCCTTCGAGTTTCGTCTTCAGGGGGTGGAGCCCCTGCCCCTTCCTTCCGTTTGTTAGAACTGCAGACTGCCTGCGCCCCCTTGTCCTGAAACCAGCTGCTCCCATCCCTGGGTCTCCTGGCTATCAGACAGATGCTGTGGTGGGGGCACCCTTCTCGGTGGCGGGAACCCCTGAGAGCAGGTGCTGGAGGGAACACAGTACCCGGGACCCCAAGCCACCCCAACCGTGTCACCCCAAACTTTGTGAGAACAGCGCACAACTAGAGACCCTTCTGCGCATGACTGTGAACAGTGAGCTGTCCTCCTTTCCACAAGTTCCAGGGGAAACTAAGAATGTGTGTGAAGAGAGAAAAAATTCCCGCTCACCCCGGAGCCCTCCTGAGCTAGAGAGTATCAAAGGAGCTGAAATGACAAGCAGCCTGTCTCTGCCGAGTCACAGCGACCAAGGGAAACGGGCTGAGCGACTGGGCCTTTCCCCAGAACATCAAGACTGACCTCGGCAACTTCCAGCTCCTTCCCCTCCTCCCCTTGTCCAGAGACCCATCTCTCTCTCTCCGATCTGGAAATGTTCCAAGCCAAATCCTTCCTTTTCCCACCTCAGTCCTCACTTGAGAGATTTGGTCTTAGTTTCAGGCCCAGCAACATGGCATCCCCCCCACCCCACCCCCACCTGCCCGCTTCCCTTTACCTCTGCCCTTCCGGCTGCAGTTGTGCCGCAGGCATGTGGGAGAGGCAGGGCTGCAAGAGGGGAGGGTTCCCTCCTTGTTATCTTGGTTGCCAGGAAAAGGTTTGACTGTGGAACTCTGGTCTGTTGCGCAGTTACAAAAACACAGGGGATTTTGATTTCAAGCTTTCCAATGGTAATCTAAAGATTTGTTTGAGATTGTAAATGGAATTTATGGCATATTGGATTTTATTTATTTGGAAGTTACTCTGCACAGCACAGGACAGGTGTCCTTAATAAATAAATAAATGAACCCAGAGAAGAAATGGTCAACCAAAGAGTGGGCCGTGAGTCATGAACAACCCAACTTCTTTCCGTTGGGCCATTTATGAGGATCTCAGTTTACACAAATGAAAGACCAAAGAGATGGAACTGCAGGGGCTTCAAGAGGCGCCTGGGGGGCCAGAGGTCAGGCACAGAGGAGCATCTGACTGAGAACGACTCATCCCGGAAACACAGAGACCCGTACTCCAGATTGGTACTCAGAAGGACAGTGCGGAAGCCTTAAGCATGCAAAGTTTAGTGAGATAAAATCAGGGGGGCTGAAGGGTACAAGGAAAAGGTTTGAAGAGGGACCAGGCAGGTAATGCAAGAAGCCTAGGAGCCGGGCACCTCAGAGCACTGCCCGACCTGAAGTCAATCCGTAAATGGCTTAGAATCACTGCTACGTCCTGGGCTGAGGTAGCATGGACTTATGCCAACCACGCGCTCTGCCACTGCCACACCACGGCAAACTCAACACTGGCACAGCCACACCAGGAAGGGGCAGCGTGGAGGAGCAGGGCTTGGTTTACCGGCCCAAGATACCCTCGGCTCATGTTCTTCCCTCAGTAGACACCTAAACGTGGCCGCCCAATTCACGGGGAGCGGGGACAAGAGACTCCCCCACTGCCTCCCCACCTTTATTTGCTTAGGGTACTTCCAGGCCGCCTCTTCGGAGTCCTGCTCCGGGCGGCTGACCATGAAAAACCACAGCGCATGTATACACACTGTAAAAAGCAGTTGTCCATCAGCAGCATAAAAACTATCCCTTAGACAGAAGCAGGCCATTCCTTTCCTTTCCAGAGTGCCTCTGATCAACAGGTCTTGAGCAGTGACTAAAAGAGGACTCCGTCAGTTTCTAGAGGAAAAGATGAGAGGCTGGAATTCAGCAACCAAGAAGGTTCTGTTTGGATCACTGTCCAGCATCAGACGGGGAATAAGAACATAAGAACATAAGAACATAAGAGAAGCCAATGTTGAATCAGGCCAATGGCCCATCTAGTCCAACACTCTGTCACACAGCGGCCAAAATATACCAGGTGCCATCAGGAGGTCCAGCAGTGGGGCCAGGACACTAGAAGCCCTTCCACTGCTGCCTGCCCCCCAGCATCAAGAATAGAGTGCATCACCTGTCCCAGACTGAGAGTTCCTATCCATACCTTGTGGCTAATAGCCACTGATGGACTTCTGCTCCATATGTTTATCTAATTCCCTCTTGAGACTGTCCATGCTTGTAGCTGCCACCACCTCCTATGGCAGTGAATTCCATGTGTTAATCACTCTTTGCGTGAAGAAGTACTTCCTTTTATCTGTTCTAACCCGACTGCTCAGCAATTTCATGGAGTGCCCACGAGTTCTTGTATTGTGAGAAAGGGAGAAAAGTACATCTTTCTCAACCTGCTCAATCCCATTCATAATCTTATAAACCTCGATCATGTCACCCCTCAGCCATCGTTTCTCCAAGCTGAAGAGCCCCAAGCGTTTTAACCTTTCTTCATAGGGAAGGTGTTCCAACCCTTTTATCATTCTAGTTGCCCTTCTCTGCACTTTTTCCAATGCTATAATATCCTTTTTGAGATGTGGTGACCAGAACTGTACACAGTATTCCAAATGAGGTCGCACCAATGATTTATACAGGGGCATGATGATACTGGCTGATTTGTTTTCAGTTCCCTTCCTAATAATCCCCAGAATAGCAGAAGCTGACCATTAATGAGCCCTGATTCTGCCAGCACAGCCTCTGGGCACAGCTGAAAAGTGCAACTATTGATTTAAAACCTTTATATTCTACTTTTCTCCCCCTTTGACTCCCAACGTGACTTCCCTGTGAGGCTGGCGGAGGCTGAGAGAGGATGCGACTGGCCCCACACCGTGCAGCTGCCTTCTGTGGAAGAGCAGGAGCGTGGACCCAGGTCTTCCAGGTCTCAGCCTAACCCCCGTACCCAAATGGGGCACAATGCTGAAAGCTGCGGGCAACCACAGTTTCCAGGGTTGCCAGCTCTGAGTTGGGGAACACCTGGAGATCTGGGGGGTGGAGTTGGGGAGGGCGAGGGTCGGGGAGGGGAGAGGCCTCATCAAAGCACAAAGCCATGTAGCCCACTGTCCAAAGCAGCCATTTTCTCCCCCGGGGGAACTGATCTCTGTTGTCTGGAGATGAGTTGTAATAGTGGGAGATCTCCAGCCCACACCTGGAGGCTGGCTACCCTACAGTTCTCCCAAGTGCTGTACAAACTGTAGTCAGGAAACCTGTATCTCAGATGACAGTAATACAGTACTGGGGACAGTCTATCTCTCCCCCCACACACACACACTGGCATTCCTAAAACAACACTGCGGGTGGCAATCTTGTGCTGCAGGGAAAAATCAGCAGCAGCCAAATCAGGAAACATTCTAATCATGTGACTCAGGCGACCCTCGTCCTTGGCTGGATAAATCGGCAACATTTCCGTGTGTGACAAACAGCTGCTCTGGGGCGGGGGGGGGCGCTGGCAAGCAAGAGCCTGGTCCTCGGTTTAATCTTAATCGTGAGAGGGGCTGGGACCTGGTGCGAGGTCCAAGACAGGGTTGCCAAGTCTGGGCTGAGAAATTTCTGGAGATGTATGGCGGGGGGAGCCTGGGAAAGGCAGGGCTCATGGAGGGGCCGGGGCCTCATGCCCCAGAGAGAGAGAGAGGGAGAGAGAGAGTGCCAGCCACCACCACCCCTCCGAAGCAGCCATTTCCTCCAGGGAGAATGGCCTCTGTAGCCAGGAGATCAATTGTAATTCTGGGAGGTCTCCAGGCCCCACCTGGAGTTGGCAACCCTAGGCCTATTCCACACCCAAGCAGTGAACAACGCAGCACTAACAGATTCAGCATATATGTAACCCGGAAACTGCCCAGAAAGTCCCAGTGCAACTCATTTAAGTTCAAAAATGGATATCCCCCCCCCAAAAAAAAAAAATTGAAAGGATGAGTTAATTGTATTTATTTGCATTTATTTCCTGCCTTTCCCCCCTTCATGAGTTCAAGGTGGCTGATGCTGGGTCCCCAGGAAGTTTTCCTGGCCAGCCGGCCGGCCCTCCTCCTGCTGGGCTTAAGCTGGACCACAAGGTCCGTGGCCTCTGATCCCGCCCGGGGGCTTTTCAAAAGAACCTGGAAGGGACTCTTGCTGGGGGGCAAGGAAAGCCAGCACAAATCAAGGCTCAGATCCAATGTACAGCCAGACTGGGAAAGGCACAGAATCGTCCCAGAAGGCAACAACACGGTGGAATGTGACAGTCGAGCCAAGGCTTTGACCCACAGACTGGCAAAAGAGATGTAGGTTAACAGAGAGGCCTTGGAGGAGCGAAGAGAATGGAAGTAAACAATAAGTTTTTCCCTTTATCCATTAAAACCAGCCATGGAGGCTGCTGTGACTTTTGAGACAACGGAGGGGTAACAACATTCTTAACTGCAGGGAAGCGAGAGGGCTGCTCTTCAAGCCGCTGAGCGAATCCTTTGCTGTGGAAGCCTTTGGGGAGAGCCACGTGGGACCATGGTTTTCAGGGAGGGCATCTGAAAAGCTTCATCAAAGAGGCGAGGAAAGAAGTTTTGGAGCTCAACAACCACAACAGCAAAACCTTTAGCCGTTAGCAGGCCACCAGGACCCATCGTATTCTGAGTTCTGACAATTCTGGGACTGCCACATCACGACAATCAGAGCGCTCACGAGAGATTTGGAAAGGCATGCGGAACATCATTTTTTCTTTAAGAAGGGGGGAAACCACGGGCCCAACAAGATGTCTGGCAAGATATAAATAAAGGTGGCTTGTGCAGTAAACAATGGTCACGTGGTCCCTGCACTAGCAACAGATGTGGGGATGGCCACTCTTTTAGATGCCTTTTTGCAATATTAGATAAATACATGGAAGACGGGTCTATCAACAGCTTCTAGCCACGACAGCTCCATAAAACTTCCATGTTGAGAGGCAGTATACCCAGGCCTGTAGCTGTTGTGGGGCATTTTGGGGCTAGGCCCCCCAACTTCCTGGCAACGCCCCCCCTTCCCATCCAGCCCAGGGTGCCATGGCCTTCTCTCCCTGGGAGGGCCTCTGGGGAGGGAGGGAGGATAGATGCTCGCGGTGGGAGGGAGACCCTAACTTGCCGGCAACTGCAGGGGGCGGCGCAAAGAGGGGGGTGGCAGGACTCATCTCCTGGGCCCACATGGCCACTGGCTGGGCCCCAGTGAAGCTCTGGCTGTGATGCCAGTCCGGGAGATGGTGGGTGTTCTTTCCTTCAGGTGGCTAAATGCCTTGAGCCTCGGGTGGCCAACCACAGGTTGGGAAATTCCTGGAGATTTAGGGTGGTGCCTGGGGAGGGTGGGGTCCAGGGAGGGGAGGGATCGTGGCGAGGCATCATGCCACAAAGTCCACCTTCCAAAGCAGCCCTTTTCTCCGGAAGAGCTGATCTCTGTACTCGGGAAATCAGTTGTGATTCCGGGAGATTTCCTGGCCCCACCTGGTCACTGGTAAAACTACTTGAACCAGCTCTGCAAACAAGGGAGATGGTTGTGACCTTTGTGCCCTTCTTGCTGGCTCACCAGGGGCATTGGACTGGATGCTCATTGGATGTCTGGTCTGCCCCAGCAACACGGCTGCTTGATTCTCGTGGGACATGTTCAGGGTACTGGGGCACCTGTGCCGAAGGGGGCGAGTTCTGGAGTTCCCACTGCGTGGCAAAAAGGAAGAGACTGACCTGAGGACGGGTCCCTTCCTGGTTCCCTCAAAGCCCCCTGAAGCTCTGCCTGCATGAGTCTATTGATCCCTCCCCCCTACTCAAGCCCCCTCCCCTGTGCCAGCCCCAGGAAGCCCTGATGGGGGGCAGGTGAAGGAATGGAAATGGAAAGCAATAAATTATTTGTGACAGGAAAGCAATAGTGCCAGAGAGCTCCGCACTAGTCCCATGTCACAATTAGATCCCTTTTAGCTTGATGACACTCTAAGCGGGGTTAAGTGTCTGATGGAATCCTATACCTGGTGGGGCCGGGCCGGCCGGCCGGCTGGGAGCACAATCGCCATGCGCCGGGGGTGGGGGGGGGGGCGGCGATATCCACTCTGCAGACCAACAACATCCCTCTCATTGATCACAGCCCAAAGTTCAAAAATCTCATTACAGCTAGGCAGACCTGGAACTTTTCAAAAATCAATAGAGTGATATAATGTATGTATACTTAGTATAAATGTATCTATTCATCAGTCCGTCCTCCCGAAATCTGCCTAAGGGGTTCTGAATTAAACCTATGCATCATATCATGTCCTGCTATATTGTGATGGGCTCGCGGTAATGAATTGCATCTGAAATCTCCTCAGCAGCCTTGGGTGACACACAGCCCAAAATATTCCCGGCGCTTCCCGTCCTGGGCAGGGTCCAGCCGTGCTGAGCTCCCTTCCAGTCTGGTGTCGTGGTGAAGTGCGCGGACTCTAATCTGGGAGAACCGGGTTTGATTCCCCACTCCTCCACTTGCACCTGCTGATGTGACCTTGGGCAAGCCATAGTTCTGACAAGAGCTGTCCTTGAAAAAGAGCCGTTTCTGTCAGAGCTCTCTCAGCCCCACCTGCCTCACAGGGTGCCTGTCTGTTGTGGGGAGGGGAAAGGAGTTTGCAAGCTGCTCTGAGACTCCTTTGGGTAGTGAAGGGCGGGGTTAGGGTTAGGTCAATCTCCTCCTCCTCCTCCTCCTCCTCTCTCTTCTTCTTCCCCCCTAAGGCCTTCCAGACAGAGGTGACACCACACAACTGCATTCCTGCCAGGTTGGCCTGGCAACCCACACAAGCTATTCCTGACCATGATATCAATTCTGTCCCATCTAGGGTTGGTCTCAAGGAAGCCCTTTCCTACTCTTTCTGCATTCAGAGGCAGAATGCCAAGGAGGGAGTGGGCAGCTCCTCCATGCCCTACCGGTGAACTTTCAGATGGGCCATTGTTTGGAAAATGAATGCTGGGCTTAGTCTGGCCACACATGGCCTTCTCCGCTATATATCTAAGAGCCACAGGTTGCCCCTCTGCGGATAAACAAAACCATGCCACTGGGCCACCTGGGACGGGACATAAGGACACCGGGTATGTGTGTGTGTGAGACACACACAGTCTAAAATTAAAAAGGGTTATTTTAAGAACTCTCAGAATTGTACCACTGTCCAGAAGCAGACACTGCAAGTCAGGGGAGGGAGGGAGGGAGGGAGGGAGGGAGAGAGAGAGAGAGAGAGCGGGTTTGGACAGCCCACTGAACACACACAAATCTTCCTTGTCCTCGGCCAGTCAGAAGGGCAGTAACTCTCTAGGACCTCAAGGAGACCCTTTTGGAGATGCTGGGGATTGAGCCAGGGACCCACTGCATGCCAAGGAGATGCTCTGCCAATGAGCCCCAGCCCCTCCCCTGCCACATGACATTGTGGTGACGACTGCCACAAGGAGGGGAGGCTCCCAGCAAGGGGAGGCTACCCACCCTTTCCTGGCTGGTGTTGCCTCAGGGGCTTGGCTCAGGCCCGGTAAGCGGCAGTGCAGACCCGGGAGGGGCTCCTGCTCTCCTTCTGGGCTGCTGAGAACCAGGACTGAGCCAAGCCCACGAAGAGCAGAGCATCCATGCCCTCCTCACTATGCTCCCCAGCAGTCACTAGGATGGCTCGGCCAGAGAACGGGCCCCACCTCCCGCCATCCACCTGGCCTGGAAAGACGGAACACACCAGCTTGCCAGGCACCCCTTGACTCCCCAGGCGCAGGAATGGTGCCCCGGCATGGCTTTGGAAGGGTCTTGGGGGACTGTGGTCTGACTTCAGGGCTTTGATAAGCAGCAGAGGTTGTGGACATTTGTGGGTGATCTGCTCAGCAGCTCGAAGAAGACGTCTTGCTTTCGTGTGGAACTCTGGCTCAGCTTTGTTGGGGGAGGGCAGGGGCGGCTATTCTTGTCCTGCTCAGCACAGCTGTCCTTTCCCAAATCCTGTCCTGATTTGCAGACCAGCACGGGGAAAGTAGAATGCACATTCCCCCAAACATTCAGAAGTAAAATGATGCTGAGCAAGAGATTAATGAAAAAGTGGGAGTATTACTCTGGGAGTTCTCCTTGCTGTCATCCCCTCCCATTATTTTCTATAAGAATATATATGGCTAGATCAGTGCTCGAGTGCTGAAGCTGTACATCAGGGAGTGCAGAGTCTAAAAAGCCAATAAAGCTCCAGGGAAAGTCCCACCTAATGGTCCCGTCCCCCGTCCCCCCCCGCCGTGCTGGAAGGAGCGGGGCAGGAACTCGTGAGAGTCGCTCTGATCAGAGCAGCGTCTCTTCTAGCTGGTGGCAGAATTCCCAGGTTTGCCACGGAGACCTCGTACACAGGGCCGGGGGGAGCAGTGGGCAAAGGCGCTGATATGACTCCCGAGGCCCCTTCCAGCGCGCCCTGCCCACCCTCGTCTGCCGCAGGCTGAGGGGGCGCCTCTCCATCGAGGGCCATTGCCGGCATATTTTCACCACAAAACGAAGTGATTTCTTAAAACCCCGTTAACGTGGTGGCGTCTTTTTCACGGGTCGGCTTCCCTTGCTATAAAATCAGCCAGGATTCCAAGTTGCTCAAAACTCTTCATCAGGCAAATCTGTAGCATTTGAAATCATTCAGAGTACAGTTGCCAGCCTCCAGTTGGGGCCTGGAGATCTCCTGGAATGAAAACTACAGACTGCAGAGGTCACAGTGCCCCCTGAAGGAAACGCCCCTGCCCGGGAAGGTGGGCTGCCCGGCCTTGTGCCCCCCAGGCTGAGGCCCCGCCCCTCCTCCAGCTCCAGCTTCCCCAGGCCCCGCCCTCCCAGATCTCCACCTACCCCTGGTAACCCTGGCCAGCCCCACCACAGGTCCCTTCTGGACCATTCCGACATCAGATCCCTCGTCCACTGGAGCTCTTTGCATTGGGACATGCAATGTGGGAAATGTGGCCTGGAAAGGGGTGTTCTCTTCTGCAGTAACATTTTCCACGGCCCCTCCAGAGGAGTCATCCCCAAGCACACCTGTGGAGGTAAAATATGATGCCAGAACTGTCCTCGTTTGTATCTCGCCTTCCCCTAAGGTGCTCTCGAGAAGGAGAGCGCTCGGACCCAACCTGTCAGCCACAGCACAAAACACAAAAAGAATGACACCCACTCCCCCCTTAGAATTCTGCGCAAAAACTGCACGGTGTAACTTGTGGAAACAGAGAAATGTTCTCTGACGTCTTTATCAGAGGAGGAGGAATATTCAGAATGAGAAGCTTTGGGAGTCCGGGGCTGAGATTAGGTGGAAAGAAAGGCCGGCAGGGGGTACAGACAAAGCAGGGCTCTCTGTGGACCTCTCCCAAATCAGGTGTTCCTTTGCAGCCCCTAGCAAATAAAGCGCATGCCTTGACACATGAAGGGGTGGATGGCACTTCCTGCCCTCATCCTGTCGAAGCACCGTCTGCATGCTCCAGCGCACACAGGCACAGAGAACGCCGCTTACAATCCTCCCAGTTTTGCAGACTGCATATTGCATGTTCAAAGCCTTGTTTGCATCGGTGCGTACCACAACAGTCTCAGGGAACAGCTTAAATGCGTCCAAACAGTGCGTGCTGAGGAGGTGGGGCCAGCAGGCACAGTCATAATGAAGCAAGCAGAAGTACTGACCTACTTGGACTGTCTGCACACAACTTCTCCTTCTCTGTCTTTGCCAGGCAGTCTTTGGACTAAGGGCCAAATGGCACAGCCCGTTTTTAATGAGCAGTGTGGGGATTCACTTTCCCCACATCCACACAGCAGCTGCGAGGAATGAGACTCCACATTCGGAAGCAGTCACCCTCTGAATCCCCAGAGTGCCAGGAGGCAACATCAGGGAAAGGCCTCAGCCTCTAATGCCGTGTTGTAGGCTACCCAGAGGAACTGGTTGGCCACTGTGTGAGACAGGATGAGGGACTAGATGGACCCTCACTGGTCTGGACCAGCAGGGCTCTTCTGATGCTCTTCTCAGGGGAAGGCCTCAGCCACTTTGCCCTGTTCTTGGCCCTCCAGAGGAGCTGGTTGGCCCCTGTCTGAGACAGGATGCTGGATTAGATGAGCCACTGGTCTGATCCAGCAGGGCCTTTCTTATGTTCTAATGAACGTCTCAGCCTCCATGCCCTGTTGTTGGCCCTCCAGAGGAACTGGTTGGCCACTGTGTGAGACGGGAGGCTGGACTGGATGGACCCTCCCTGGTCTGACCCAGCAGGGCTCTTCTGATGCTCTTATCAGGGGAAGGCCTCGGCCTCTATGCCTTGTGGTTGGCCCTCCAGAGGAACTGTTCAGCTCCCACTGGTCTGGTCTGATCTGATCCAGCAAGTCTCTTCCTATGTTATGTTAAGGATTGCTAGCTCTGGGTTGGGGGATACCTGGAGATTTTGGGGGTGGAGCCTGAGGAGGGTGGGGTTTGGGGAAGGGAGGGGCTTCAGTATGGAATAATGCCATAGAGTCCACTTTCCAAAACAGCCATTTCCTCCAGGTGAACCGATCTGTCACTTGGAGCTCTGTTGTAATAGCGGGAGATCTCCCGCTTGAAATCTGCCACCCTGTGTTCTGATGTTTTTTTTTTTTTTTGGGGGGGGGGGTCTTCTATGGACTGCAGTCCCATGCTGAATTGCCCCCCTGCCCCGGATTTTTAAAACAATGTTCCCCATAGCAGCTGTGTGGCTGCAGGGAAGCCAAGCCACTGTGGGATCTTGTCATTTGGCAAAGAGGGTGGGAGATGGAGGCCGACGGCAGAGAGGGAGGGCTTCCCCCAGGATTCTCCTCTATACAATCAAACAACCAAACAATTCTTGAACACAGAAAACAAAATTGCCAAAGGACAAGTTGCCTCCCCCCATGTGTTAAATTTCCATGTTCAGAGAATTCAGCAGGGTGCTCAACAGCTAGGGCTGCCAACCTCCAGGTGGGGCCTGGAAATCTCCTGGAACTTTGGCTGTTCTCCAGGCTTCAGAGATCAGCCCCCCCCCCCAAGGAAATGGCTGCTTGGGAGGCACCGTGCCCTGCTGAGGCCCCTCCCCAAGCCCGCCCTCCCCAGGCTCCACTCACAAATCTCCAGGAATTTCCCGATCCAGAGTTGGCAGCCATGTCAGCTGCTCTCTTGAAGGGGTGCAGCTCTGGCGTAGGTTCTCCATCTGCTATTTGCGAGAACTGGTCCTAATTTGCAGCCTAGTTTTTGAGGCCTAGCCTTCCATAGCTGGTGGCTCTTGGTGTTCCCCATCCACACACTGTGGGCGCCTTCAGATGCTCCGTTTGAACTGCTTTTGGCATGCTTCAGGAATGGATTTTATGTGCATGTTCACACATCCAACATCTGTGCACCATCCCCAGCTGTCCCTTTCTGGATCAAACCCCCTTTAAAATGGAGTATTTCGATACCGCTTACCCAAGTGGCGTTTTCCTGATTCTCTGGTTCTAGCCACACTTTTCTGATGTCTGATCACTCCTGCGGTGCCGAGCCATTTCCGGGTGCTCCAACCCCCTCCCCTCTGGAAAGCTGCCGCAGAAGCCCCAGGCTTCCGCTTTTCGTCCGCCATTTTTTTTATGCCTTGGCGGTGTGCGCTTGGGCGGAGCTTCGCTCCTAAGTTAATAAAAGCAAAGTTTAAATGGTGCCTAGTTTTAGCATTTAGACAAGTTTGGGATCTCGCAGAGGCCAGTTTCGGGGTAAAAGTTTAAAGGAAAGTGTTCATTTAAAGTTTAAAGTGAGGAAATTGCTGTTCTGTGCACACGTGAAAATTTTAGTTCTACAGATGGCTGCCTGTGCACATGCTCAAACTGAGAGGAACAAACCCACACTGATGCATGCTCCCGCGTGTGGACGGCAGGGAGTGATGTGGCTGCGCAGCGATCCGGAACAAGGAGGTGAGTGTGATCGCGATTCTCCGGGTTAAAAAAAACCCTCATCGGAACCGGAGCAATTTACACTGCTCCCAGCACGCTTTCTGAACGCACCCTGTGACAGAGAACTGTCTCCTGCAGATGTGTGAAGGTCCTTTTCTTCTTTCCCTGCTTCTTTCTTTGCCTTGCCTTGGCGAGAGGGATGTCCTACTTGGGCCTCTGTCTCCTGTGGCCCGGAGAGGCCAGCTGCATGGAGGCCTGCCTCCCTATCCCCGTGTATTTACAAGGCGCTGCTGCACGTGTGAGGAAGAATCACAACATGCACGCAAGTGTGCCATAGACCTCATTGATTTTCCAGACTCCGACTTGTCTTCCGTCTCTTTCTATTCCTTATCCTGGGGGCATGGCAACAAGCCCCTATTTTAAATACCTTTGCTTCCTTCCCCCCCGCCTCCTCCCACTCCTCCCAAAAAGTGTCAATATTTTATTTGGATTTTTAACTTCACTCCATAACAGTTGCTTGACCTCCTGACTCATACGAGTCACATAAATTCTGAGGCTTTATTCAGGAGCCAAGCTCGTGCTATTGAATAAGCAATTTGGAAGGATGAATTAATGACTTGTGCTGTTGCCGGAAAGTCCCTGAAGAAATATTAAAATTGCTTGCAGACTGAATCGATACTCACTGAACACCCAGCATGAGGACTTGGAGGCGGCGTTTTAATGGTGCAAAAAACCAGGAGGCCTTGGGGAGAAGAAGGGGGGAATTCCTCAATGCCCCACAAACATCCGCACACGCCAGGCCGCCTCCCTCTGTCCCTGCAGCACCAGCAGGCTTGTAGGACACTCCGAAGCGGGAGGAAGGGGCCGATTCGGAAGCCAGTCGCCAGAGGCGGACCTTTGCTCCCTGTGGAATGTGGGCAGCCATAAAGAGGGATTAGTCGTACCTGGCTGCAGCTCAGCCTCCGGAGGAATAGACTGGAAGGTATAAAAAGAGGGTCGAACCTGACATAGAGGGTGGGATTTGCTGGCACTGAGCCTGCCATGCATTCCGGCCCAGCCTGCACATAACTCATGCATGTTGATGCTGCACAGCAGCATTGCTGGGAAGACCTGGCCTCGTTTCTTCAGATTCCTGCATGGACCTGTAGTGGTCTGAAACGCGTGTCTGCTGCGTACCTTTTCACGTGCCAGCAGGGACACTTGCCTTAAGCATGTCTCTCAGCAACCTGGGATGTTTAAACTCCAGAGTGTCTGTCTGTAGGCTGGGAAGGGCTGCAGGTCTTTTGTCCGGTGTGGGGGTGTCTTCAAAGCCGTCAAGCCCCTCCCGACTTTCCGTGGCCCCGTGCATTCGTGGCCTCCCAAACGACCTCTCCTTCCCAGCCTGGCTCAGCTCGGGCAGACCGGGGAGGGGGGCTTCCCTGGTGGAGCCCCTCCATCTCCGCGGGGGTCCCCCCTCCCCCTCCCCGCCTTCCAGCCTTCCACTCTTCCTCGCATGACTGTCTCCTTCCAGAGGCTCTTTGGCCTTCTTGACAGGAGCTCCAGCAGGTCTTCCAAGAGGCGATCAGGCGAAGCAGTGTGGGGCCAGCGTGGCGCAGTGGGGAGGGAGCCACAGACCGTGGGCTGGGAGACCCGGGCTCGAATCCCTGCTCGGCCACGGAAGCTCACTGGGTGGCCTGGCTGAGCCCGTCCCCCGGGCAGCCTGACCATGCGTGAGAATTAAATCAAGGCGAGGGAAAGGGCGGGCGCTGCTCCCATTCTCCGGGGGGGGGAGAAAAGACGTGACTGGAGAACGCCGACAGGAGAGCGGAAGTCCCGTGCTGGACGCTGGGCAGCCTTGGGCCAGTTGGGGGTGGAGGGGAAAATTCCTGGCGATATGAGGGTGGAGCTTGGGGGGGGGCGGCTTGGGGGGAAGGGAAGCACCTCAGCAGGGTACAATGCCCTAGAGTCCATCCTCCAAAGTAGCCATTTTCTCCAGGGGAACTGATCTCTGTCGTCTGGAGATCCACTGTAATTCTGGGAGATCTCCAGGCCCCACCTGGAGCCTGGCAACTCTTTGCAGGCATTGCATAGGGCACATCGATGCAGCAAAACAAAGGAGGAGGAGGAGGAGATTGGATTTATACCCCTTTTGCCCTTCACTACCCAAAGGAGTCTCAGAGCGGCTGACAAACTCCTTTCCCTTCCCCTCCCCACAACAGACACCCTGCGAAGTAGGCGGGGCTGAGAGAACTCTGAGAGAGAACTGCCCTTTCAAGGACAGCTCTGGCAGGACTACGGCTTGCCCGAGGCCACCCAGCTGGCTGCCTGTGGAGGAGCGGGGAATCAAACCCAGCTCTCCCAGATGAGAGTCCGCACACTTAAGCACTGCACG
This sequence comes from Gekko gecko, assembly GCA_029375565.1. Classification (NCBI taxonomy): domain Eukaryota; kingdom Metazoa; phylum Chordata; class Lepidosauria; order Squamata; family Gekkonidae; genus Gekko; species Gekko gecko. The sequence goes on from JAPDNY010000008.1 coordinate 8,366,955, forward strand.
AAACTGGCTAACTGATACAAAAGGGCCTCATACCAGAGGCAGACCACTGGGCAGTAAAGCCAAAGAATCCCCTTCATTGTCGCCCACATCCTCTCCCCACAGACGGATAGGCCAACACAGAAGTTGCCTTGAGGAACCTTTCGTAGTCACCTGGGGGGTCCCATGATCCACTGCCCCAGGGTTCTTGCATGGGCGGTGCTGGAAATGCACACCAGGATGCATGCTGTCTGCCCAGAAGGCCAGGCTGAGCACAGGCTTTGCCTCGATGCTGCCTCTGGTCTCCCGTCCTGACCGGCTTGTGTGCTGAGCTGAGGTCACTTGTCAACCGGTGGGCAAAGGGGCCTCTTTCTAGGGGGGAGGCTTCCCGTTTTGCCACGCTTGTTCTGGCCTCTCCCCATAAATCTGCACTTCTGCTGTGCACTCCAGAGGATGTCTCAGGCTTGCAGGTACCTCTATATGCTAATACCGATGGCTGCTCTTTTCTTCTCCAGTTTCATTGATCCTATCAATATTATTTTGTAATTCTGTCTTCAGCATTGACTTAGCAGGCAGTCCCAGGGCTCCGGTGTATCGAATAGTGATGTCACGGCTTTGTAATAGCCTCTTGTCAGCCTGGCGAGGGGGTGTGCAGTTCCTGGGTCTACAGTGGGGATCATTTCTTCTGTTTTGTGCTGTTCCTGGGGTTAGAGGAACCCTAATGCAACTGCTTTTGTCCTTCCCAGCCACGGGGTGCTGAAAACTGCTGTGCATAAATGTGTAAGCATCAAAACATAGTCCGACCTGGTCACATTTCAGTGTGTGGTGTCAGCACAGTGCGTGCATTTTCGTTTGTGTCCTGCAACTGGCGTGCTCTTGTGCATGTGCTGACGGGGATGCCATTCCAGGGGAGCATGAAAAAAGGCAGGTCCAGGTTCCCATTTTCTGTGCTTGTCCTGAGACCCTCCAGCAAGGCCCGTGGACCAGAACTGAGCCACACGCTAGTCCCAAAGCACCTTCTCATCCACTGCGCCACTCCTCAGCAAAACGGGCCCAGACCTGTACAAGCAGCACCATGTAATGCCTGCGTGGGAAGTTCCTTCTGCACTCCTGAACTGGCCATGGTGATGGTGGAGACCCCCACCCAGATCAAGGACTGACTGGTGAATAGCTTTGCGGTAGCCAAAGAGTACATATTGGGGTAAAGAGCCACAAATTATAAAATGTGCAGTAGCTAAAAGTGGACGTCAAAGCATCTGTTGTGACATTGCCCATAAAGCTACACAAAGGAAGCCCAGAACTGTTACTTCAGTATGCTACTGCTATATCTTTTCAAGGGAGCTCTCCCGGTCACAGATGCTGCTGCAAGGAATATTTGACATTGGGGCTGCCCTGGACTCATGAGGCCTGGTTAGAATCATAGGTTGCGATCACATGCGTGGGATAAAGCGGGGGGGGGTGAGGCTATTTCCTCCGGAGGAATTTGACCCGCCATTGTGCAACCACACAGTCCTTGGAAGCTGCAGGCACAGCCCGCCACTGCAGATCAGACGCAACCGCGGGTGAGTCGGGGGTGGGGTTTTTTGCTGTTTGTTTCTGATGCGCTTATTTGAGGGATCTATGAATCGCATCTCCACACTGAGGACTCCCTGTGGAGTTTGCGATGATGCGCATACTGCGAAGGGGGGAAAAAACCAGCAGCACGGAGTCAGGATGGCCTGATCAGACTATCCCGATGCCACGAGAGCGCGCTGGAGCAATCAGACACGGGAAAGTCCATTTGTGGCCCGTCACAACCCATTCGCTACGGGATTCCCCCCGGGTGTCTTTTTACTCCACTTCTGTACAGGGTGCTTCCCAGATGTTTGTGTCTGACTGCACCCTTTAAATCTGCCTGGCATTCACGCCTATGGTGGTGCTAATTATACATGTGATTGCAGCCATAGAATAGGAAAACAGGTTGCTTACCTGTAACTGATGATCTTCGAGTGGTCGTCTGTGCATGCACACCTCTGGGATATAGTGCACCTGTGCTGACCCCGATCAGTAGAGATTGAAAGCAAAAGGATTTTCGCTCCCACTCCCCCATCACATGCAGGGCTCCAGTGAGCATGGCCAGGGGAGGGGCACGACAGTCCCGCCAGTTCCTTCTGCTCGCTGCCATTAGCCACAGAACAACAACAGGACCAACAGCAGAGGGGAAGGAGGGCGGGTGGTGTGAATGCACAGATGACCACTTGAAGATCATCAGTTACAGGTAAGCAACCTGTTTATCCTCTTCGTGGCCTCTGTGCATCACACCTCTGGGAGAGTAGCAAGCAAAAAACAAGACGCCTACCTGGAGGAGGGAGCTGGAGGTCCTCAGATGCAGATTGTCCCACCGCAGAATGCTGATGAAGACGTACATCTAGGGAGTAGTGTCTCACAAACATGTGAGGAGTGGCCCAAGTTGCTGCGTTGCAGATGTCATTTCATGATGTGCTTCTCAGGAAGGCCATGGACGTGGCCAATGCTCATCTGGAATGTGCTCGGAGTGGTCCCGGGACCGGTTTCTTGGCCAACAAGTAACAGAGTTTGATGGAGACTTTCAAAAACCCTTCGTCCTGTCCAGGTAAAAGAGCAGAGCCCACTTGTCATCTAGTGTGTGGAGGCGATGCTCCACATCATCCTTCAGGGCAGGAAAAAACACAGGAAGACCAATGCCAGCTTGCAGATGGAACTCCGATACGACCTTGGGAAGGAAGGACATGTCTGGGGCCAGGGTGACCATGATGAAAAACCAGGTAAGGTGAATCACAACGAAGGGCTGACAGCTCGTTCACCCTTCATGCCGATGTGATGGCCACGAGGAAGGCCATCTTCCATGACAGAAGCTGCAAACTGCACGTGGCCACTGGCTCGAAAGTTCTCCCTGAAAGCCTGGATAACACTAAAGGCAAGTCCCAAGCTGGCATGGGGAACCATGATGGAGGAAAAAGGCAAACTAGACCTTTAAGGAAATGCTTGGTAAGCGGGTGAGAAAAAACTGAATAGCCCTCAACTGGAGGGTGATGAGCAGAAATAGCTGCCAAGTACACCCGCACTGCGGCATAGCTGAGGCCTTGGTCCAAACAGGACAAGAGAAAACCCAAAACAGCAATGAGGTCTGAAGGCAGAGGGGGCAGACCAACCTCTTTAAGGTAGGACAAAAACTTCCTCCACTTTCCGTTGTAGGAACTATGGGTGGAGGGTTTCTGACAGTTCAGTGGCACATGATCTACCCTGCATTGGAGAACATTCACAGGATCCTCCATGCTGTGAGTCTGAGATGCAACACATCGTGGTACAGTACCAAATTCTCCTGAGCAAGAAGATCCGGTACCACTGGGAAGTGAATGAAGGAGCCCTTTGACATGTGAAGCAGAGTAGGAAACCAGTGCTGTCGAGGCTACCAGGGAGCCATGAGGATGCATTGGGGAGCTTCCACCATCACCTTGTGGAGCAGTTTGGTGAGAAGCAGAATTGGTGGGAACAGGTACAGGAATTGATGGGACCAGGGGTAGAAGAGACCAACCCCTAGAGGGAAGGGGTCCATCCTCATTCTGGAGCAGAACAAATGACACTTTTTGTTCTGCTTTGTTGCAAAAACTTCCACGTCTGGATGTCCCCGTCTGTCGAACACCAGTTTGAGATATTTCCAATTGAGTTCCCACTCATGTAGGGACACTCCCCCCTGCTTAGGTAATTTGCAGTCACATTTAGAGAACCGGGAAGGTGAGCTGCCACCAAGAAAACATGCCAGTCTGGCACTCGTGCCAAATTTCCAGAGCCAGCCTGCAAAGTTCTCTTGGCACCGTGCTGCCCTGGCAGTTGATATAACACATTGCTATGGTGTTGTCCATCAATATCGCTATTGTTCGATGGGTCACTAGGTGGTGAAAAGATCAGAGAGCATACCGAACTTCCAGGAGCTCTAGAAGATTTATGTGCCTGTGGACCACGGAAGCTCCCACATCTGGCTCCAGGTGTGTGCTCCATCCCCAGAGGGATGCATCTGTCATGATCGTCATTGATGGGGAAGGATGGTGGAAAGGTGCTCCTGCTAGTAAGTTTTGAGGGTTCTTCCACCACTGTAGGGAGGTCCATACTTGGGAAGGGAGGATAAAGTGCTGTGATTGAGGTTGTCACTGGGGTAGAAATTGTTTCAGGAACCACAGCTGGAGTGGTCCCATGTGCAGCCTGGCAAACACAATTACTGACGTTGTAGCGGCCATCACCCCAGAAGGTCTTGGTGACGTAAGAGCAATGATATTTTCTGCCCTGTTGGGGAGAAGAAAGACCCTGCAGACACTGGAGTCTAATATTGCCCCAATAAACTGGACCTTCAGGGAAGGGCGAAGCATTGACTTTCTGTGATTCATGCAGAGACCCAATTCTTTCAGGGACTCTAGGGAGGAATCTATATGCTGGAGGAGGATGTCTTCTGAGTTTGCTACCAGCTGCCAGTCATCGATGTACAGAAAAATATGTATTCCTTGAAGCCGAAGGTGAATGAACATGACCACCATCATCTTTGTAAATACTCGGGGGGCTGTGGACAATCCAAAGGGTTGTACTGATAATAATGTTCCCCCACTGCGAAGCACAGGAACTTCCTGTGGGCGCGATGAATGGTTACATGAAAGTAGGCATCTTGTAAGTCCAAGGTCATCATCCACACCCCTCGTTCGAGAAGGGGAAGGATACATTGCAGGATTGTCATCCTGAACTTCTTGTAAGCTATGAAACGGTTGAGGTCCTGGGGTCCATGACAGGGCAGAGGCCTCCATCCTTCTTGGGAACTGTAAAATAATAGGAATAGAAGCCATGGCATTGGTGTGCAAGAGGAACTGGTTCTATGGCTTCCTTGAGCACGAGGTTCTGTATTTCCTCCAGCAACATGGTCAACTGTGGGGTGACAGCAAAGTTGGAAGCTGAAGGGACTTGGAGGAAGTCTATAAGGTAACCATCCATTATGACAGAAAGGACCCACCTGTCTGATGTAATTCTCTCCCATGCAGGTAGGTACGGGAGGAGATGGGTGAGGTGCAATGGGATGGGTGGGAGAACAGAGTCAAAGACTCTGCTTTGGGGCCTTGGGGGCTTTGAATCTGGATTGAGGAGCAGATGGAAATCACAGTTTGTTTCCATACTGGCAGAAAGATACATCTGGTGATCTCTGCCACTGCATCTCAAGGGACAACTTGAAGGAGGATCTACATAACCAAGACTTATTCCAGGATTTAGACCTGGACTGTCCAGGGGCCAGGGAAATTCCCAAATTCTGTGATGTCTTAATGCTCTTATCTAAGTCTTACAGGACAGAGTCTGTAGTGGAGATGAACAGGCCTTCACCTTCGAAAGGGAGGTCCTCCACAAAAGCTTTGGTATCTTGCTGCAGTGACGTTGAGCGCAACCACACATGGCGTCGAAGGGCATCAGCGGAAGTAAGTGTCTTGGCTGCCACATCCAACATATGCTTAGCTGAGTTGAGTTGGTGTTTGGCCAGAAGCATACCCTCCTTCTGGACTTGTCTGGCTTGGCAATTGAGGTCCTCAGGAAGGGGCGCTATGAATTCTGATAATTGCTCCCAAAGAGCATATTAATATCTGCCCATACAGGCCACGTAGTTGGAGGTCTTAATACCCAGCGCTCCTGCTGAATAAAACTTCCTCCCGAAGGAATCCAGTTTCTTCCCTTCCTTTTAGGGGGTGAGGACTGAGTGCGCCTGCCCTTGGAGGATGAGTTCACCACCACCGAGTTTGGTTTGGGGTGGGTGAACAAAAATTCAGCACTGGACTCTTGCACCTTATGCGTGTGGTCAATTCTGCGACTTGAGATGGGGGTAGAAGCTGGATGAACCCACGGTACTTTACCAGCCTGCAGCAGGACTGATGTCATGGGAAGGGCGGCGGCTGTTGAAGTGTCCATTTGAATGATGTCGAAGACTGAATCAGTGACTGTCAACAAAGGTTGTACTGTCGACAGCACCAAGGTATGAGCCATCGGCTTAATGAACTCCCCATAAGATTTCATATCCTTGGAGGGGGATATTTGAAGGTCTTCTGGGGAGGGTTCGACCGGGTGCTCCTGGTCCTCATCCTCTGAATGCTGCGAGGAAACCGAAGAGGCAGAATGTTCTGAAGGGTCCGGAAATGGTACCAGGAGCTTCGGGATTGATTGAGTCTGTGTTGATTGCGCTACCACCTGAGTTGCCGGAGGGGTCTGCTTATGTTGTTTGCCTGTCGGTACTGACAGCTGAGATGGCATGAACTCCAGTGCCTGTAAAGGTTCTCAGTATCAAGACAGCTGAGAAGAGGTAGACTGGTGATCCCACTCCATTGGCATACAAGGTGGGAGCCAGGGCACGTTGACTGACAGGGAGTATGCCCCATACAAGTACTGCCATTGTTGCTGATCCCAAGAGATCGGTGGCGGTGCAAAGGGCCCTGAGGGTCAGTCTTGGTCGCCAGACAATGAGTGAAGTGGCGAGGGATGCGTGAACACATGAGTCCCATCACCTGAGTGAAGGCTTTCGACACTGGAGGATCAAGAGACTTGGGTTAAGGCCATGTCCTGCTCAGAGTCTGTGAGCTGAATCAGGTGCAGCAAAGGTGAGGATGGTGCACCTTGTAGCTGGCCATGGCCTGATGAGTCAAGTGAGGTGGCCCCAGGTATGGGGGTTGGCTCCGACTGTCAATGCAGAGTTGACAGAACATTATGTTTCTTCTGCTTGACAGGTTTGGTGTCCTTGCCCTCCTGGTGTTTCTTTTTTTTTTGCCCCCTGAAGGGGATTTTTTAATTGATTTTTGTATATACTACTAAAACTACAAAGAAAAAAAGGGAAAGGAAACTACATCTAGGGATAAAGAAAAGTAAACCCACACTATACTAAAACCCCAAGAGAAGGAGATCATATCCGTGTTAAGCTAAATGTTAATATTTTAGTGTTAATAAACAATGCGTGTTGTGAGTTTCTGTCTATCTCAGCTGAATTGTTAGTTTGTTATTTGTTATGAGGAGATTCCAGAGTCCTTCTGCCTTTATCTAGGCTTTCTGTCTCTAAAGTCATAAGATGATTTGATGGCAGCAGCTCCCTCTTCCATGGCCAGGTCTTCATCCATCTCCGAGGGGGTGGAGCCACTTGACCCGGTTTCTCCTTCTTCTTTAGATCCCAGATGGCATCTTAGAAATTCTTTGACTTTAAAAATGGAGTCAATCTTCTCTCTCTTGTCGTTGATTTTAAAGATGACACATTCAGGCACCACCCACCTGTATGGAATTTGATTGGTTTGGAGAAAAAGAATTAAGTCCTTATAGTTCTTTCTTTTTCGACAAATTTCAAATGGAATGTCTTTTAAGGTCTTGATAGTTGTATTTCCCAGTTTCAGTGGAGTTGCTGATGTTGCTTTTAAGGTTGCATCTCTGGTCCGTCTTCTTGAGAATCTGACCATTATTTCCCCAGGCAGGCTATTTTTATTGGTGTAATTAGAATACACCCTATATGCTGTTTCCATATCATGTGTAATTTCTTCCGCTTTCAAGCCTGTTGCTGGTGCAGTAATTTCACTGAGTATTTTCTTCAGGTCCTCATTACCTGATTCAGGAACTCCCTGGAATCTAAGGACCATGTTAGCTTTTTCCATTTGTAATTTCAGCAAACGAGTTTCCTGGTAGTTCTGCTTATTCACTAACTCTCCCATCTTTTCCTTCATATTCTTATTTGTGGCATACATCTCCTTCACAACTTCCACCATTTGCTCCATCTTTTTAGCCGTTTCCGCCAACTGGAGTTGCTGTGATGCAAAGTTTTGATTTAGTGTGACCAACTGCTGGTTAATACCAGCGAATTGTTCCATCATGGGCTTGAAGGTATCCTCTAGGAGTTTCATGACATCCACTCCCTCTTCCGGCCTTGGACTCTGGCTGCCCGTTGGTTTCACTTTCATTCCTTTCCCCCCGTGCCTGCCAACATGGCGTATTGTTTACTTAAGCCACTTGCTATTTTACCACCTCTGAAAATCGCTTCCGGACTGAATCCACTCTGGTAAGTCTCTCAAAACAAGCCAATCGCTTATTTTTCCCCATCCCCCCCCTCTTTTCCACTTATCTGTTTGCACAAGTCGGAGGTGTCCCTCCTCTCTCTAGCCTTGAAGATAGGAGGGGATAGGTTTTTTTCTGCTTATTTCAAAGTTCGTTTACATCTGACTCACATTCATTGTCGGTCCCATTTGACTGTGTTTACATCCTCCCAATTCCACTTGATCAGCACTTGTTCCTGTCTGTCCCGGAGGCCACACAGCAGCAGGACCATCAGGGCAGAGGGCCACCTCAATTCTCCGGCATTACACCTTCAAAGAGGCTACACCTCAAAAGCCCTATGGCTTGGAGCCAATCCCTAGCGCTCCATGGGAAAACCATGTTGGCAGCTTCCCTCTGTGCCACTGGTGTGCAAATTGCTCCCCCGAGTGTTGGGGGGAGCAACCGCCATTGCAGCACCAAAAACAGGCCCCTCCTGGTGTTTCTTAGCAGGAGTATGGACATTGGACTGAGGAGTCAGGACTGAGCGTTTTAGCATCAGTCGATCGACATTGGTGAGGGTCAGTACTGGGGACAATGTGGCTGTTGATCCCGAGGTGGTCATCGGCAATGAAGCATGCCCAGATGTATCCTGAGATGACACCATTGGCAAGAGGGCTAGCTCCAACAAAGCTGTGCGTAATCTAGCAGCCCTATTCTTCCTCGTCTGCCTTGAGAACTTCGAGCAGTGGGCACAAGAGTCCAGTTGGTGGGCTTCCCTGAGGCACAGGAGACAAAGAGAGTGTCCATGGGCGGGGGGCGATCTTGCTGCCACAACTTAAACACCACTTAAAGAAACCCCACCCTTTGGCCATAGGCCAAGGGTTAGGGAAATCTGCCAGAGCAGAGTACTCCCTCGAAAAACAGTCCCAACTGAAAATTTCTTTTCAGGCCAAGTAGGCCAGAGAGAAAAGGCCAGAGAGAAAAGGGGCCAAGTAGGCCAGAGAGAAAAGCCATCACCGACCGGAGTGGAGAGGTATGAACAGCACAGCGGTCAAAAGAAAACTGGCAGGATTGTCGTGCCCCTCCACTGGTCATGCTCACTGGAGCCCTGCGTGTGACAGGGGAGCGGGCATGAAAATCCTTTTGCTTTCAATCTCTACCGATCGGGGTCAGCGCAGGTGCACTATATCCCAGAGGTGTGATGCACAGAGACCATGAAGAAGATTCATAGCATCATAGAGCTGGAAGGGACCATAGAGGACATCTAGGCCAACCCCCTGCTCAGTGCAGGATCCACTTAAAGAATCCCTGACAAGTGTTCATCCAGCTCCTGCTTGAAGACTACCAGTGGGGGGAGCTCACCACCCCTCTGGGCCACTGATTCCACTGGTGAACGACTCTTACTATAAAAAACAGTTTCCCTACCATCCAGTCGGTACCTTCCTGCCCATAAATTAAACCCATTCTGGCGAGTCCTCTCCTTTGCTGCCAACAGGAACAGCTCCCTGCCCTCCTCTGACGGCCTTTCCAGTACTTCAAGAGAGCACTCAGGTGTCCCCCCACTTCCTTGTCTCTGGACTGAACCTTCCCAAGAAGCCCCTCAGCCTTTCCTCACCGGGCTCCTTGGTCTCCAGGCCCCCCATCACCCTCGTCACTCTCCTCTGCACCTGCTCCATCCTGTTCACCTCCTTTTTGACGTGAGGCTTCCAGAACTGGTTCACATATGCGGGGCGGGGGGGGGGATGTGATGTCACAGAGTCTGCCCCCTGACACTGCTGTTTTCTCCAGAGGAACTGATCTCTGTGGCTGTAATTTCAGGAGAACTCCAGGGTCCACCTGGAGAATGGGAAACCCAGAATGCACCAAAGAGAATGGCAAAACAAAACCGAAGTCCACTATTGCCTTAATAACTAACAAAACTGTGGGAATGAATTGTCTTAAAGGTGCTACCAAACCCCGGTTTCATTTTTCTACTCAGCCACCCACCTGGAATCACCATCAAAGAGAAAGCTAAAAAAAAAAAAATCTGGTTTCTTCTCCTCCAGCAATCTGGCTCCAAAATTTTGCAATTCTTTTTTGGAACTCTGAAATGTAGGCGTCTACCTTAGAAGTTCGTCTTGGCACCAACTGCCTCTGAAAAGGCAACAGCAAAACTCTTTCAATTTGACCAAATCACCAATGCCACTTATGACACCACTACCTGAGGAACCTGGCAGGACATTTTGAAACCGGTAATCCCAAGGTCTCATGTATGGCGAGGAGGGCCTACCCTGCCTGGGGTGCAAGTCTCCCACTCTCCACATCGGCCTTCTGGTTTGGCCATCAGCTGCTGCTGGAAGGCCAAGGGCAACAATAAAGAGCACCTTCCTGCGCAGACTGTCTACAGCAACTGGCTGGCCCCCAAGGACAAAACTTGCCCCAGGTATGCAGGAGGACCCAGCTGTCTGGCACGTTCCAAATAGGCTTCGACTAGCAACACTCCTCCTGGCGATGAGACCTTTGGCTGTCTTTCCTGGCTGCCTCTTCTCTCCTTGCTGTCTTTGCCTGCTGGCTGCGCTTTCCCACCTAGATCTCCCCTGTGGTGACCTTGAACACACACACCCCCCCCCACCGATGCCTCCCGCCTGCCTGTCATCTCCTCCAAGCTTCTCCTCACCTTCCTGCTTAGGGGTGGCAACTTCTATGAGGGAACCTGGGAAAACACAGAGGAGGTGGCTTTAAAATAATTGGAGGCTGTTAAATGGAGGAGCCCAGCCGATCACTCTGGTGACGGGAATAAATTCTGTTGTATTTGCATTTTAATTTTCCACATAAACAAAAGCCCAGAGCATGCCTGCTTCAGCAGAATTGGCGGCCAGAATTTAATTAGAAATGAAAAGTTTATAGGGTCCACTTTAATGCGATTAATGCACAGTTAACATTTATCACGTACATATGCCGGGGTCGCCTTTTCTAAGCAGTCACAGGCCATGAAATGAGTTTCTTTTCAATGTTTTAGGGACTTGTGAGCTGGCCTGTCTTTCCCAGATGGGTGGTCCCCTAAAAGAATGCTCTTGTCAGTTTGGCAAACTGCAGGAGACCATGGGGGCTCTGTGAGTTCTGGCCACCAAAGCAAAGCTCATGGTTGCGTTTGCCAGCCCCACCTGGAGGTCTCTTGAAATTAGAACTGATCTCCAGACTGCCCAAAGCACTCCCCCTGGAGGAAATGGCTGCTTTGGAGGGTGGAGCCCTGCTGAGCTCCTTCCCCGCCCCAAACTCCGCCCTCCCCAGGCTCTGCCCACCAATTTCCAGGAATTTCCCAGCCTGCAGTTAGCAGCACTGCTCCTGGCATCTCAAGGAATGGAGAGCAGAGGGACAAGGTCAGTCTAGCAGTTCCAACCAACTCAGTGAAGCGCTTTCTGCAAGTCACAGGATATCTGAGGGAAGCCTTCCTCTTTCCTTCCACTTTACAATTACACAATTCATGTTCTAAAATATGTGCTCATTTACATGAATTAGCATTTGCAAATTAACAATGATCTCCTTACAACAATATCCATAAAACTACAGAATGAGCATTGTGTTTCTTAACACAGAATCACTGGATATCCCCAGGATGCCAACTTTGAGTTAGAAAATTCCTGGAGATTTAGGGGCGGAGTCTAGGGGGGAATGGTTGAAGGAGGGGAGGGACCTCAGCAGGGTTTCATGCCATGTAGTCCACCCTCTGCAGCAGCCATTTTCTCCAGGGGAACTGATTTCGGACATCTGGAGATCCATTGTAATTCCAGGAGCTCTCCAGACCCCACCTGCAGATTGGCAACTCTAGAGGACAGCCTGGGATTCAAATTCAAATTTCCCATTCCAGATGCAAACTTGAGCAATTGGAACTGTTGGGGAGTGTGGGAAATTGGTGAATATCTTAGGATTGCCATAGGAGGTGGAAAAATGTTGTCCCCATAGGAGGTGGACAAATGACCCATCAATTTGCTGTCTATACCTGGGAAAGATTTAGAACAAATCATTAGACAGTCCTTGAGCATTTAGAAAGGACAGCTGTGATTACTAAGAACCAGCACAGGTTTCTCAAGAACAAGTCATGTCAGACTAACCTTATCTCTTTTTTGAGAAAGTTACTACCTTGCTGGATCAGGGGAATTCTGTAGACATAGTTTATCTTGATTTCAGTAAGGCTTTTGGTAAGGTTCCACATACTATTCTTGTTGACAAATTGGTAAAATGTGTTTTAGATCTTATGACTGTTCAGTGGATCTGTAACTGGTTGACAGATTGCACACAAAGAATGGTTCCTCATCTTCTTGGACCGGAATGACAAGTGGAGTGCCTCAAGGATCTGTCCTGGGATCTGTTTTGTTCAACATCTTTATCAATGATTTAGATGAAGGGGTAGAAGGAGTGCTTATTAAATTTGCAGATGATACTAAATTGGGAGGGGTAGCAAATATGGTAGAAGACAGAGTCAGGAGTCGGACACAGGATGACCTTAACAGGCTGGAAAACTCAGCTAAAATAAATTAAATGAATTTCAGTGGGGATACATGTAAACTTCTCCATTTAGGTAGGAAAAATCAAATGCATAATTATAGGTTGGGGGAGACTGGTCTTGGCAGTAGTATGTGCAAGAAGGATCTAGGAGTCTTAGTAGACCATTCACTGAACATGAATCAGCAGTGTGATGCCATAGCTAAAAAGGCAAATGTGATTTTGGGGCTGCATCAACAGAAGTATAGTGTCCAGATCATGCAAAGTGATGGCACCACTTTACTCTGCTCTGGTTAGACCTCACCTAGAGTACTGTGTTCAGTTCTGGGCACCACAATTTAAGAACGATATAGACAAGCTAGAACATGTCCAGAGGAGGGCAACGAAGATGGAGAGGAGTCTGGAGACCAAGTCCTATGAGGAAAGGTTGAAGATGCTGAGCATGTTTAGCCTGGAGAGGAGACAACTGAGAGGTGATATGATAACCATCTTCAAGTACTTGAAGGGCTGTCATGTAGAGGATGGTGCGGAGTTGTTTTCTGTTGCCCCAGAAGGTCAGACCAGAACCAACGGGTTGAAATTAAATCAAGAGAGTTTTTGGCTAAGCACAAGGAAGAACTTCCTGACAGTTAGAGCGGTTCCCTCAGTGGAACAGGCTTCCTCGGGAGGTGGTGGGCTCTCTTTTTTTGGAGGTTTTCAAACAGAGGCTAGATGGCCATCTGACAGCAATGCGGATTCTGTGAACTTAGGTGGATCACAAGAGGGAGGGCAGGAAGGGATGCCTCAGTGCTTAGTTCTTCTGGCCCTTTCTTACATGCCCAGGGAAATGCTGATAGCCACTTTGGGATCAGGAATCAATTTTCCTCCAGGCCAGTGTGGCCAGGGCTCCTGGAGGTTTTTTGTCATCTTCTGGGTGTGGAACAGTAGTTGCTGTGGAGGGGGAGGTATTTGTGAATTTCCTGCATTGTGCAGGGGGTGGACTGTCAGTTGACACTGCCATAGTGATCACTGGGAGGCCCTCTGGGTTGGAATGCGTGTGCCGTGTGCTTGCGCCTCAGCACCCTACTTTTCTCTGCAGCTGTCCTCTCTAGGCCCCGCTGTTTTCTCTCCGTGGCCTTGAGCGCCTGGTTCACCCGGCTATGCTCCTTACCAGTCTCCCGCCCTTGCCTAGACCATGAGCTTTTCCCCGCACTTGTAGGAGGGGGCTTACTGGCTTTCACACATCAGGGGGTCCTGTACAGTTGGTGTATAATTGTTTAACCCGCACATTTTGAGTTATTTCCTGACACAAGCGCTCATCGAGCGTCCACTACTCTGATCAATAAACTGAGTCTATCCAAGATCCTGTGTGTTGGTACGGAGTTCTTGGAAATCCTGACATGGACTGGATGAACACAGGGATCCCTTCCAACTCTATGAGAGTCTATTATTCTAACCTCCAGGTGGGGGCTGGAGATCTTCTGGGATTACAATTGATCTCCAGGTGACGGAGATCATTTCAGCTGGAGAAAACAGCTGCCCTGGAAGGCGGGGCTCCGTGACATTGTAGTCCTTCCCAACCCCAACCCCTCCCCTTTCGAAGCAGGTGGGGGGCCTGTGGGTGCCTCCGGCTTCTGAATTCTGGGGGTCAAAGGAGCTGCATGGGGAGGGGAGGGATGGGGCAGGCCCATTCAGTGCTTCCTTCCTGTCAGTCCTTTCTGTTGCCCCCTCCCGAGGGTGTTGGCAAGGCAGAAGGACCCCCCATTGTGTCATCACACCCAGCAGAGGACAGGCCCTCTTTGCCTCCCAGAGTGTCACTACCAACTGGAAGGACACAGCTCTGGGACAAACCAAACGTTTCCACAGCTGCAGTTCCCAAGAGATTTCCCTACCAGCTTAGATAAAAACCTGAGGAATGTTTGAAATTAAATTTCTGCACTTCCCAATTTTGTTCCCAAATCCCCTGATCTTCTTCAGCCACTGCTTAAAATTTTTTGCACCCTTGATGTTCCAACACCAGGCCTGAGGCCGACCCTGGCATCCATCCTTCCCAGGGTGCTGAGCAAACACTTTTTAAAAGCAGCCACGTCAGAATCAGAAGTGCAGGATATCCAGCACCTCCCAGGGAGGCCTCCTTTTGCTTTGTATGTTGGAGTTCTGGCTGCTTGAGACTGCGCTTCGCTCAGGAGCTGAGCCTCATAGCTTTGGTGGTGGAGAGTGCCTCCGAGTCCCAGCCGGCTCATGGGGACTCCTCTGGGGGGTTTCAAGACAAGAGACCTTTTCAGAGGCAGCTAATGCCACTGCCTGCCTCCACATCGCCACCCTGGACTTTCCTGCTGGTCTCTCAGCCAAGTATTGACCCGAGCCAGCCCTGCATTGCATCCTCCGTGTCCAGTGCCCGTACACCATGCAGCACTCACAAGTCCTTAAACATAACCTCAAATAAATCAAGTAGCTGCACAACTAGCCAACAGACAACCGTCCCTGTGACCTCTGTAGCTTGACAGGCAGCTCCCTGTTGCAGGGGAGGGAGGGGCGGGCTTGCAGCATCAGCACAATCAGAGCCTTGCAAACCTCAGGTGCTTTCTCCATTGCTGGTGTCCTCGGGCAGCCCCTACTGGGGCCCTTCATCATCAGGCCCTTACCTGCCTGAGTTTCACATCTCTGACTTGCCAATCACCCCACAGGTAACCTCCATCAACAAAAACGTCCAGCACCAAGATGAGATCAATCCTTACAAAATGTACATTGGACATCCCTGCCTCCTCCCTGCCTTCTCTTAAACTGGATGCATGACTAGAAAGGAGGGCAGAAGCACGGGGGGAGGGGCTTTCTTCTCTCTCTGTCCCCCTGCAAGGTACACCAGAATGGCCTCAGTGGTGGCTCCAAGCTGGTGGAATGAGCTCCCAGAAGAGATCAGGGCCGTGCAGGACCTTTTACAGTTCAGCAGGGCCTGTAAAATGGAGTTTTTCCACCAGGCCTTCAGGTAAGGAGCTGCACCTAACAATCTAAGACCCTGTGCCCAATACCACCATCCAGCCTGAGCTTGCCGATAGAAAAATCAATAGCTGACTGTATTTTTATTATGTCTGCTGCTGCTACTGTACTGCCACCGCCATACAAATTGTTATTAGTATTTATACTTTGTTTTATGCTTATATTTATACTAGCAGCCAGGGTTAGGGTTCTCCCTGAGCCTGCTGCATCCCGGTAAGCTGCCAATGCATGGTGTGTGCATGTGTGCAGAGATCCTCTCTTGGTCCCGATGGTCCAATGGTCCAGGCCCTGTTGCCAGAGGCACTGCCTTTACTCTCGCGTAGCCCCCAATAGCAGGGGCACCCCACTACTGACCTGAACCAAAGTCCCCAAAAGTCAAGCACTCTCAGCTTGAGCCATAGAGTCAGTCTGCAAGCACTCTGCAAAAAGGGATTTCATATTCAGGTGACAACCAGCTCACCCTCAGAGCAAACCTCCAGTCTTCTTCTCCACCCAGGAAGATATGTATATGAAACAATGGCAGTTCCACCAGGTAAAACATCTACATTTCAAAAGGCTATTCAGAGACCACCTGGCAAATAGCCCTGTCTCCAGTAATTCTTTGTCTCCGTATTTGTCTTTCCTGCTCTGTCCCTCAGGATACCGAGATACACCAATCATACATTCAAATGTTTAGCGATCTAATCAGAGGCCCAATTCCCACCTTT
Organism: Gekko gecko; assembly: GCA_029375565.1. Classification (NCBI taxonomy): domain Eukaryota; kingdom Metazoa; phylum Chordata; class Lepidosauria; order Squamata; family Gekkonidae; genus Gekko; species Gekko gecko. The sequence continues at coordinate 8,383,136 of JAPDNY010000008.1, forward strand.
TGTCTATACTTGGGAACCTTTTTCAAACTGCCTTGATTGGACCATTAGTGGTCAGAAAACCTATTTGACTGGCCACCCAGCACCTGGCTGATCAAGGCTGTGGTGGCTCAAGTAGTTAAGACACTGAACTGCAGACCAGAAGGTCGGTAGTTCAGCAGTTCAAGACCCGAGTGCCACATGATGGAGTGTGCTCCCATCTTTGGTCCCAGCTCCTGCCAACCTAGCAGTTCGAAAGCAAGAAATTGCAAGTAGATAAATAGGTACCACTTCAGTGGGAAGGTAACAGTGTTCTGTGTGCCTCGGTGTTTAGTCATGCTGGCCACATGACCACAGAAATGTCTTTGGACAGCACTGGCTCTTTAGCTTGGAAATGGAAATGAGCACCACATCCTCAGAGTCGGATTCAACTGGCTTTCAAGCAAGGGAAACCTTTACCTTTACCCTATTTTTAACCCAGACTCTGCCCCTCTGAGAGCTCATTGGTTGCATCTAGACCTTGCCCATTCTGGTGCCATGCACCCCTGGGACTCATCATTGGCCCAGGTAATCTATTGTCCTCACCTGAGACCAGCCCCCAAGGCCTTCTATTGGTCTGCATTGTTTTCCAATGTCTATGTCAATCACAGCACCTGGCCTCAGACTCTGTGCCTCTGCACTGATGCAGTCCACCCCTAAACCTTTGGGGTTTAGGCCATAATCCCTTCTTCATGGACCTCTGAACATTTGGACAGGTAGTATCACCCCATAACTGACCCCTCTATTAGCTATCAATCACCTCTGCTTTCTTAGTTCTGTATTGTGTGTGTGAATGCTTGATTTTATGTTTGTATGTTTAAGAATCCTTCAATAAAGAAATCACTGCTTTAGTAATCTAGCCTCTGTATCTATTTCTGGGATTGGGGAATCAAACTCCCGTATACACAGGTCAGATCCATGCTATATTCCTATTACCATTTTATACTTATAATTCCCCACATTTATTAAAGAAATAAGGCAATTTGGCTAACAGATTACTGGTGGAGAATGTGGGCAGACCCTGCACATCTGAATACATGTGAGTAGACACACATGTTTTTCAGGCGGGCAGATGTAGGAGGACATTTTCCCAGTCCACCCAGCTTAGGTGCATGTGATTGGTTTCTTTCTGCGTGTGTGGCTTTAGTGAGCACTCTATCTTCGGTTGGCTCTTCCCCTTTTCACCTCCTTCAGTTAGACTCGATCAGCCGCACCAGCACAACTGCTAGGCGAAAGCTGCTAGAACAAGTTGCTGTCTGAAAGCAAGGGGTCGATTCTGTGAAGTCCTATGGCCATTCCCGGGCCAACTCTCACACTATCTGAGGATAGGCTCAAGAATTGTAGTGTAGGATCCCAGTTTCCCTTTCCTTCCCTGCACCACACTTCCCCCACACTATATTTCCCATTACACATTAGCACTTAGGGGTGGAGTCAAGCTTGGCAAATCAGTGGGACAACTGGCCCCTTGTTGCAAAGATGGAATGATAACTCAAGAATCTGGTGAATCCAGCACCCTTGTTTGTTTGTCTTTCTGGGACGAGCCTAGGTCTCCCACCACAGAAAGGCTGAGTGCCACAGAAGGCTGAGTGCCACATAGAGTTCAGAGGTTATCCCTGAGACTGAGGAAACAGGCCAATCTCTGTCTCAAAACCCAATAAAGAAGGGAATTTTAAAAGGAAAAGGTTACAGAGTGCCGCAGCTCACCTGAACCTCCTGTGAGTTTAGAAATAGAAAGGTTAAGCCCTTCAGGAGAGGGAACAAGCAGTAATTAAGCCAGAGAAACTTTCCAGTGAGCCAGTAGGGTTCTCACTGGTCTGTCCATCCAAGTTTTAGACTACTTGGAAACCAAAAGCTAGATTTTGTTGTTGTGTTTGGGCATGGGAAGCTGCACACCAGCGTCCCACACGGACGTTGAAGCCCCTGATTTCAGGGTCTTACTTTTGCTCGGTGGCCCTTGACCGAGATTGGTTTGTTGGTTTGTAACAAGATCCGGGAATCAGGGTCTTTCCCTTTTGGTGGCCATTGGCCAAGTAGGTTATTGTAATGTAAGGTTTTCCTCAGTGCTGGGTCTCTGAAGTTAGGCAGTCATGACGTTTTTGGAGTAAAAAGCACCCCCCCCGAGAGTAATAGTAGTGCTCATCAAGGCCCCTGTTTGAATTTTAGAAAATTTAAACTTCCCAGTAAAATACCCTTGGCTCCAGAAAAGCCAAGTGCAGGCCTTTCCAGGCTCAGTGTGAAAGAAAGAACTTGAAACATTCTAAGAAAGAAGCATGTGCATCCTGGGGACTTTGGGTTGCCTTGAAGTCATGCACCAATCTTGCCAGGGAGGTCAACCTAAAACTTTTAAACTGCAAGCTCAGGAAATAGAAATGGAACAAAAGCAGTCATTAAGTGCAGCCACTTAATGGCTGGAGCAAAATAAAGAAGACAGTAAATCCCCGGGGTAAAGCCTCCCATATTCCAACCCCAAGCAGGGCAAGGAATGGAACGAACACAGGACTTTCCTGTGGAAGGAACTTAAGAGCTACAAAAGTGGCAACCCCCCTCCCTTAGCTTCCCTGACAGAAATGTTCAAGCATCTCCATCAGGCCCCAGACTCAGGACGCAAGAGCTCCCCCCCTCCCCTTAATCCTTGGGGAGTAAAATTTGGAGGGAATGGCGCTAATCCCCAAGAGACTAACTCCCCAGAGTACAACAAAAGAAAGCTGCTACCAGGATAGATCTCTAAATTGCAAGCTGTCAACCACTTTAGATGACACTTCTCAGATGCTGCAAGTTAATCACTTCCGCCAGCCTGAGCAACAATTCTGAGAACAAGCTGGCAAGGTGGGGGTGAGGACTTCTGTAGTCAAGAAAGCTAACACTTAGGCAGAAAAACTCTTAAAGGAGACCAGTTTCTTGACACAGAGTTAGAAGGGATCCCAGAGGTCAAGTTCCTCTCAGTGCAAGAATTAGTCAACTACAGCACCCTACTCTGCTTAAAGGAGTGCATACCTTTTAAAAACTGTTTTACAATGATTAAAAAAAGCATTTACAGGAGAAATTCTTGTGGGGATGGGCCTTTAAGAAGGAGGGTGGAGCCCCCAAAAGCCCCACTGTAGCTAGTGGTCCCAGAACATCAGCTGTGGGGTCAGGACAAGGAGGAGGAGAAACTGCTAGATCTAGGATGCCAGAGGGCTGCACCACTGCATGGAGGGCAAGCTGGGGCAGGCGCGAGGGCCCGCCTTATCCCCCCAGATCACAGAACCAACAGCAGGAAATGAAGCATGGGCCTACCAAGTTGGCTTAAGAATAGGTGCATCAGCTCCAAGAGTGTGTGTGTGTGGGGGTCTCCATCACTTTGGACTACTGTTGCCAACTTCCAGGTGGCACCTGGAGATCTCCTGGTATTACAGTTGATCTCCAGATGACCAGTTTCAGTCCCCCTGGAGAACATGGCAGCTTTGGAGCGTGCACTTTATGGCATTAATACCCTGCTGAGGTCCTTCCTTTCTCCAAACCCCACCCCCCAAATTTCCTGGCATTTCCCAGCCCAGCACAGGCAGCCCTTGTTTGGGCCCCTGAGCACATGGCATAGCACAGGAAGTTCACCATGAAAGCCAACGTAAGCTGGCTGATCAAGCAGCCAAACAGGGTCTCACAAACAGGCAGGGGAGTGAAGTGGAGCGGCCCTTGACCTAAGCGGAAAAGTTCCTGGCAGGCCACTGGAATGCAGGAACACACTGAGCCAAGAGACCTCTGACTGTGCTTGGGTTGTCCAGGCTGGCAATGACCAGGGGGGTGGGGGTAGGGCCCATGACCGCTGTCATCACCCACCCAGGGCCAGCTTGCCCACTAGGCAAGCTAGGCACTTGCCTAGGGCGCCGGGCCCGCAGGGGTGCCAAACTGCCCCCGCCCCCCCATGAAAAGCCCCCCACTACTGCCACCACCAGCAGCAAAGAGCACCCCAGCGGGGCTCAGGAGGCAGCAGCAGAGCTTGCCCGCCCTCCCCCTCCCCACCTGGGGGGGGAGAGAAGGCGGGGGTGGCACCGCCAGTGAAGATCTAGGATGCCTACGGCGCCGGGCCCACAGGGGTGCCAAACTGCCCCTGCCCCCCTGGGAAAAGCCCCCCGCCACTGCCACCACCGTCAGCAAAGAGCGCCCCGGCGGGGCTCAGGAGGTGGCAGCAGAGCTTGCCCACCCTCCCACTCCCCACCTGGGGGGGAGAGAAGGCGGGGGCAGCGCTGCCAGCGAAGAGCACACCGGGGCGCTCAAAGGCAAGCCGGCACTTGGCTCAAAGGGAAGGCAGGGGTTTAAACCCCACCTCTTCCCTGGCTTTCCTGGGCGCCCCGCAGCTGCGGAGCGCCCAAGAAAGCCAGTGCTCCAAAGGAAGGGGCGGGAGTAACCCCTGCCTCTTCCCTGGCTTGCCTGAGGGCCCCGCAGCTGCAGAGTGCCCAGGCAAGCTGGAGCTGGGAAGGAAGGGGCGGGGGTAACCGGGCACTGTCTCGCTGCTCAGGCTGCTCCCCCCCCCGGTCTCCAGGCCCCACCGGTGGTTAGCACCCCAGGTGGGGTGGGCGCCACAGGCTGGCCTGCCTAAGGCGCCCAGATACTTGGGGCCGGCCCTGCACCCACTCAACTCAGGTCTAAGTCAGCTGGGCCCCTGGGTGCTGCCCTTTCGTTCCGCTGGGCCCCAGGGCTGTTTTAAGGTCCCAGTCCACCCCATGATGGGAGTTCCCCCTCCAAGGGAAGCAGAACTGGTTAGGCACCTGGATGCTTTGAGCATAGGGCTTGGGGGCTGTGGCAGAGCACAATGGGGGGGGCTCTCATTCACAGTGACAGCTGATTTCCAAAGCACTGAAGGTGCAGGATGCTGACTCTTTGCCAGAGGAAAATGTCCATGAATGGTCCTGAGCTTGCTGGTGGAAGTGTAATAAATAATAAAATCAAATATATAACAGTGCAATCCTATGCTGAGATACGGCACCATCTGAAACAGAATGACATCCTTCCAAGCCCATTGTTTTCATTGAACACAAGAATAGCAGAAGAGCCCTGCCGGATCAGACCAGTGAGGGTCCATCTAGTCCAGTATCCTCAACAACAGGTCATAGAGGCCGAGGCCTTCCCCTGATAAGAACATTAGAAGAGCCCTGCTGGGTCAGACCAGAGAGGTTCCCTCTAGTCCAGCCTCCTGTCTCACACAAGGCAAGCCAGTTCTCCTGGATGGCCAACAACAGAACAGAGAGGCCGAGGCCTTCCCTGATGTTGTCTCCTGGTTCTGGGATTCAGAGGCTTAGTGCCTCTGAACATGGAGGTTCCCTCTAGTTGCCATGGCTCGTCGCCACTGATAGACTTCTCTCCTCCATAAATCTGTCCAGTCCCCCCCTAAAGCCATCCATGCCTGTGGCCCTCACTACACCCTCTGGCAATGAATTCCACATTTTAATCACTCTCTGTGTAAAAATATTTCCTTGTGTCCATCCTGAATCTTCATCAGCTTCATAGGATGGCCTTGAGCTCTAACGTTTTGGAAGAGGTAGAAACAATTTAAAAGACTGTAACTCTGTTTCTGTTCGTAGTGCTGCTCTAGTCCCATTGCAAAGAGGCCTGTTGAAGGACAATAAACCAAAAGTCCAGCAGTGCCTTAATGACTAACAACATTTATTTTGATATGAGCTTTGTGAGTCACGACTTCACTGCTTCATACAATGTGTGAACATCTAAGCCCAATGATGTCAGCGGATTTAGATAAAATTAACTCTGTTTAGGGTGGCACTGTAAATAATCTCGGCTTTTTTCCTTTTCTTTTTTTTAAGGCACCTAAAATACAATGAGTTGTTATTTCAATACAGTTTTAATTTATTCCACAATCTCTGACTCGTTTTGTGTTCCCAGTCATAGCCCCACCTATTTTTGCTTTCAACTGACCAAAAAGCCACACAGTTCCAGGACCATACTTTCACAATAGCAACAAATGCAAAAAGCTCCAAAACAAAGCCCACAGAGTATGAAAAATACATTGAAGATCATGCATCAAAACCTCTGCAAAGATGACTCTACAAATCTGCACTGGGAAGCTCCTAAGCAGAGAGGCCGATTCAAATGTGAGTCATTTCTCACGAGGCGCAGAAGCAAAAGGGAAGACCTCGTGTCCTTCCAGCAGCAGTCGGGCTTTGCACGGGAAGAAAGCTGTTTCCCTGTACTTGCACCTGCTGACACTTCATGCATCCGATTCACTGGGCCAAAATAAACGTTTTAGGCCTTAAAGGTGCCATGAGATTCAGCCGGCGTGATGCAGTGAAATGGCTGGACTAGGACCGGGGAGAGCCAGGTTTGAATCCCCACTCGTGCCAGGGAATAAGCCGGCTGGTTGGCCTTGGGGGGGGGGGCAGCCACACACCCTCTCCGCCTGACCTACCTCACAGGGTTGTTGTGAGGATTAAAAAAAAAAAACAGAAGAGAGGAGCACGATGGAAGGCGCTTTGGGTCCCTGTGGGCAGAAAAGGGCCATATAAATACAGTGAATAAAAACCGGTCTGGAAGCCAGCTTGACAGTGGCGGAAGTAGCAGCCCTGAGAGACCCTGGGTGGACTGGCCACTCTCCTCTTCACAGCCCCACCGAGGTCAAGTGGCGACTGGCCGAGGCAGTCAGAGCTCGAGGCTCCGGGAAGCATCTCTTGGTCCCCCAAAGGAAGAATGTTCAAGATGCAGAGGCAGGGAGGATCTCTCCAGGGCCCTCTATCAGAGTCAGGGACCAGAACGGCAGCTGGTAAAACTCATGGAGAGAAAGTGCTGGCGAGTGTGCCTCTGGGGAGGGAGGGGGGCCCTCAGGAGCTCGAGATCCTCAGGACGCAGGCACGTATCTGCAACAAATAGTCTTTTCTGCCTGGGGCTAGAAGCACCTTTGAGACATTTCAGTCACTCTTTGAGGTGATGCCTGTCTAGGTGTGATCTTTGCTTGGCCAGATGCCACATCTGCCTTTCTTTCCGGGAAGACTGACCAAAGCCAAAGACCAAGCCCTAAGACCGGGGAGTCCCCGGGAAAGGACAGGAAATAACAGGAAGCTTCAAGATAACTCAGGGCTTCCGTTTGCTGCCCGGGAGTGCCTGCTCTCTCTCTGGTGGCAACAGAGGGCCACCTGGGTGGCCCCGGCTAGCCTGGTCCCGGCAGATCTCAGAAGCTCAGCAGGGCCGGCCTTGGCCAATATTTGGAAGGGGGACCTCCAAGCAATACCAGGGTCCTGATGCAGAGGCAGGCAGTGGCAAACCACCTCTGAAACGTCTCTTGCCTTAATAAAAGAAGTCTAGCTTGCCACCTAGTGGTGCATAACACTAAAGAGATAGAACTTCTGGCTGCCAGACAATCCTAGGATCTCCTGGCTATTCGACACACAGTGGCATATAATAACTGATTGATTGATTGATTGTGTCACAACACAGCAGCTACAGCTCTTGTCCCCAGCCACTGTGTGTGTGTGGGATGAACTGGGCTTTTTTGGGGGGACGGGACAGAATTGTCTTTTCAGATCCTGGGGGTGAGGTGAAGAATCTGCAGGAGCCCACTCCCACTCTGGACAGGTCTTTGAACCCAGCATGCCCTGCAGACTCAGCCTTCCTTTGAAAAACGGGGTGAATCACAAACGACGCCATTCTGCGCAGCAGGCCCTGACCCGGAGGGCCCAGCCGCTCGCCCAGTGCCATCAGATCTCGGAGGCTAAGCCGGGCTGGCCCTGGCCAGGGCTTGGGTGGGAGGCCACCCCCAAGGGAGTCCTCCAGGGTTGCTGCTACGCAGAGGCAGGCCATGACAAATCCCCTCTGAGCGTCTCTGGCCTTGAAGACCCCCTGCCAGGTTGTCTGCAACTTGGCAGCACTTTCCACCACGTGACATAGTAGAGGGGAACTCCCTCCAGGGCTTGCAGAAGGCTGCACCCACGGGAACTCTCAGTCCCAAAAGCCACACTGACTTCAGTCCTTGGTACAAGACTGGCACTGAGGAGAGGCTGCCAGCTTACTTGTTCCTCTGGCAGCAGCTGTTTCAAGGTGGGAACCACCTGCCAACCGGAAGGCATACCAGGGAAGGGCCTTGCCCAGTTCCCTGGAACATGAGGCAGCTGCCACACTGGGGGACGGTGCTGTGAAGGCCCACGGGTGGTGTGTCAAAGACCCACGTGTCCCTCCGGAGTCACTGCCTATCACTGATGAGGCAGACCTAGAAATGGCAGAGAGGACACGGAGCTGTACCACAGGCAACTGGGGGACTCTCTGGCAAGTCATAAAGAAAAAGCCACCAGTGTTTCGTGCCGCGGACAGGTACAAAAAGACTAGGCGGTCACCCACAGCAGGGAGAGGGCTGGGCTGCGGGAGGAGGAGGCTCCCTGGCTATGTTCATGTGCCCCATTCTGGCTGCCGTCACCCCGCCTCTGCCCTCGGCCCAGACCGCTGCCTCTCCATCGTCCGGGAAGGAGTGGTCTTAACCAAAGGGAAACAGGGAGGTCCTGCGCTTGGGGGGCTCAAGTGACCCCTCAGAGGAGGAGGAGGCGGAGCAGCAAAAGAGCAGGCTCCTCCCACAGATTGCTCCTGCTCCCTCTGGGGCTCAGGCATAAGAACATCAGAGAAGCCAAACATGGGATCAGGCCAAGGGCCCCTCCAGTCCAACACTCTCATGTCACACAGTGGCCAAAAATACCAGGGGCCCTCAGGAGGTCCAGCAATGGGGCCAGGAGGACAGGAGAAGCCCTCCCACTGTTGCCCCCCCCCACCAAGCGCCAAGAATACGGAGCATCCCTTGCCCCAGCTTGAGAGTTCCCATCTATACCTTGTGGCTAAGAGCCACTGATGGACCTCTGCTCCAGATGCTTATCTAGGGGTCATTTCATAGAAAAAGAGGTGGAGGAGCTCATTTGCATAATCATTTGCATATGCCACACCCCCTGTCAAAGGGCAGGCATGGAAGCATGCCTGGGTTCCCTGCCTGATCTTCTCCAGTCGGGCAGGGAACCCAGGTCTGTTTAGAAGGCCTTTCTCTCCAGGAAAGAAAGGCATTTAGATCCCCCCCTTCCTTGAGTTTCTTCGCAGGAGGTGCCTCTCCAGCCATGCCTTCTGCAGGCCCAGCCACCCTGGCACTCCTGGGGGAGGCCACCTGCTCCCTTTCCACCTTGACTAGCAGAGAGCTTCTGCCCGGCTGGTGCTTGTCACGAAGGTTCCAGGACCACTAAGGTTCCAGGGCAGCCTGAGAGTGGCACACACCCCTCCCCTGGCTGCCAACCGGCCTGGGGAGGAGGGGAGGATCCGCGGATAAATCCAAGATTTCCCTTGGGGGATCCCATCTGCAGCAACCCCTTCCTGCCTTCTCTTTGGGGTTCTCCTCTGAGCCCTGCGCACCTGCATGTATGGCCCCCATGTGACATAAAAGGGAGAGAGAAACAAGCAGAGGGTGTCTGTAAACTTTGGGTTGCTGAAAAGCATAAGTGGCAGAAACAAATGGAGCGTGTCAACCCCTTGAGCTCTTGCACACGCCCTGTGGTGTCTTTGGGAGCGGGTCATGGTCAGATACAGGAATTCTGTGCCCGAGATCTGGCCAAGGCAAGCCAGGTCTGCCTTTGGTATACACTTTAATAGCGTGAAGAAAGAGACGGCAAAGAGGTTTGCAATAATTTCTATTCTCAATCCTTGGGAACACAGGGGGAAAACCAACTCTGTAGCTAAAATGTAGCCTCCACAAATACCTGTGATGGGTAATGTCTAGATTAATTGCTGCAATGTGTTGAACATGGGCATGCCTTTGAAGACTGCCTGGAAACTTCAACTGGCTCAATATATAGCAGCTAGACTGGTAAAGAGGCTCTTCCAACTGGAATGTGTCTTGTGGGTATTAGACCAGTATGTTTCTGTGCTGGACTGGACCTCTAAGGCTCTGGAAAGCTGAAAGAAAGAGCACTTTCTGTGCTCCAACCGGGGCTTTTTTTTTTCTGGGGGAGCATGCCAGAACAGAGTTCTGAAACCTCTTCCACAAAATTCTTTTTAAAATCTTTAAAAGTTCATGAGTTTTCAGTATACAGATCAAAAACTTCATTTCCCTCTTGAGAGTTCTGGCACCTCTTTTGCAGAAGAAGAAGAAGAAGAAGAAGAAGAAGAAGAAGAAGAAGAAGAAGAAGAAGAAGAAGAAGAAGAAGAAGAAGAAGAAGAAGAAGAAGAAGAAGAAGAAGAAGAAGAAGAAGAAGAAGAAGAAGAAGAAGAAGAAGTAGCAGCACTGACTCCAACTCTGCCCACCAGTTAAGATCTTCAAATGGAAACCTCCTTCATCCCCCCCTTCGAGTAGGATTCAATAGGACACTGGGCCACCTTTGTGGCCATGCGTGAACTATGAGATGCCCTGGCCAGAAACACCTGTCTGGCATGGCCCTCACTGACCTTCAGGTGCTCAATCACGCCTACTCTGACATGTTTTGAGCTTCCGTTGCCCCTTTTCTGAAGTAGCTGTTTATACAATTGATTTTTTTAGTGATCTAGAACTGAAAGGTGGGATACAGACGTTTTTAACGAATAGCCAAAAAATTAAACATGAATGCAGACATTGGAATGCATTCATAAGTAGAAGATCAGTATCTGTTTACTACATATTTGACCCTGCCCATCATCTCAGGGGGCTCCTTGTTCACCAACTTTTAAAGAGGCACACCAAAGGATGTGGGCATGGGAGGGCACTGGTCACACGCCAGCAGCCGTAGTGCATGTCTTCTGGCCAGAGGGTCCCCCTGGTCCACGCGCAGCCGCACACTTTCCACTCACTGCCACAGGGAAAGCTGCCCTTCTCAGGTGGTGGAAAGTCACAACCGGCTTATGGCAACCCTGTACAATTTCCAAGGCAAGAGACCTTCAGAGATGGTTTCCCATTGCCTGCCTCTGCATAGCAACCCTGGACTCTCTTGGTGGCCTTCCATCCGAGGAATAACCAGGGCCAACCCAGCTTAGCTCCTGAGATCTGTGCAAATCAGGCTAACCTGGGCCATTCCCATGGCTGAGGGGTTCATTCTGACGTTTGAGCTCTGGGAAAATGTGGTTTGTCCCCAAAAGCCACAGAGCTTTCAGAAAAAGGTGTTCATATGTTGCACAACGGTTGAGTAACAATGGCATTGTTCTTTCTGGAAGGAAAGCTGTATCAGATGTAGACTATTAAACTATCATTTGAACAAACTGATCCTCTCAGGGAAGCAGAGGATGCAACACAGAGAAGCAGGTCGAGGTGGTCACCTCTAGAGCAGCATTTCCCAATCTGTGTGTCCTGAACCCAAAATGGGTATCCCAGTCTTTTGCCGTTTCATTATTTGCACATACTCTTTTTTTTTCAGGTGGAACTCCACACCAAATATGGATCACCGTATCAAAAAGGTTGGGGACCACTGACAAGGGCTGCCAACCTCAAGGCAGGGTCTGGAGATCTCCCAGAATTACCACTCATCTCCAGACGATAGAGATCAGTTCCCCTGAATAAAATGGCTGCTTTGGAGGGTGGAGTCTGTCGGCATCACAACCCCGCTGAGCTCCCTCCCTCCCCAAGCCCTGCCCTTCCTAGGGGGCATCCCTAAATCTCCAAGAATTTCCCGAAATGGAGCTGGCAACCCCACCGCTGACAGAGGTCCCCTTCCCCATAGACACATGACCTGTTTTTTCCAGACCCTTGCTTTTGCTCCCTGCTTTCGTAAGAGGTGGCCTGGGTGCTTTTAGAAAGGCAGAGAGAACGTCAACACTGCATAGTTTCAAGGTTATGGCTTTCCAATTAAGAAAATCATATATATATAAAAATGGACATTTCAGATATTTTCCAGCCTGCCTGCTGAAAAAAAACACACTGGCACATGCAAATGGGAATCGCTTCAGACTCGCTGTTTTCCAAATGTGGCATGTAGGACGTTGGTGTCCCATCCCCCCACCACATTGTCCTCCGTTCCTCCGACCCCCCTGAAGAAGGACAAACACAAGGCCTGTTCTCCATCCGTCTCCCCGCCGAACCCCCCAGCAGTGACTCCCCTCCCTGGTCTGCTGATATCAAACGATTGTCTTGTCCATTTCCCAGGGACAAGGGCTCTTGTTACAAAGTTATTGATTGGTTTTTGTGCAGACAGATGGGCTCGTGGAGGTCTCCCCCCCCCCTTGCCTTTGGATGGAGCCCACCTCTGTATGGTCTGATTGTTGCAGCTTTGGGGGGCCGGGACGGCCGGCAGGGGAAGTCCACCCTCTGCAGGGCATCCTTTGCCCCCCCTCCCCAGACTGTAATAAATAGAGCCCAGCTGAGAGACAATAAAAGCAATTGAGTAGGGGTTACCTGAGCCAGCCTGAGATTTATATGGCCTCATATTTGAAGCGATTGTTTTATGGACTTCTCTGCCCAGTGAGGATGCTGCTTGTTTATTTGTTTGCTCGCTGGGGTTTGTGGCCTGGCCAAGCGGCTCCCTTTGTCCACCTCCTCAGGTGGGACTCAGGGGCAGGCTGGGAAGAGAGGAGCCCCTCCTCCTCCTCCTCCTCCTCTGGGAGCACAGCGGGGCGGGGGGGAGAAGGGGGAAGATCCGCCACTGCTGGGTTTTTACTGAGATCCTGCCCGGGGTATCAGTGCCCGTGCGCGCACAGAGGACGGTGGCAATGCCGGACTGCAGGAGGGAGAAAAGCCCTTTGAACCGAACCCAAGAGAGCGGGTGTGTGTGTGTGTGTGAAGTACACTTAGTCTGAGACAGAGAAGAAAACCAGAACCAAAATCCTGGTGTATTTCTTGTTGAAGGGATTAGGGTTGCCACTTCCAGGCTGGGAAATTCCTGGAGATTTGGAGGCGGAGGAGCCTGGAGAGGGCGGGGTTTGGGCAGGGGAGGGGCCTCAGCAGGGTCCATTTACAAAGAGCCCCCCCTCCAGAGCAGCCCTTTTCTCCAGGGGAACAGACCTGTGTAGTCTGGAAGTCAATTATAATCCCAAGAGATTGCCAGCCCCCACCCCCAAGGCTGGCAAACGTAAGAAGAGTTCTCTGAGCACTCTGGCTGTGAAGCTAAAATGGGCTCACACTTTTAAAAAAGAAACACAATGCTTTAGAGTCAGCTGGGGCCTTAGAGGTCATTGAGCCTGACCCCCTGCTCATGGCAGGAGACCCAGAGGGAGAGGTTCCCCCAGCCTCCACGTGAAGCCTCTGCCTCCCCCCCTCCCCGCACTGCACAGCTGCCCTCTCCACTTGGAAGCTCCTCCTGATGCCCAGCCCATGACTTAAGCCTCCCCGTAACTGAAGCCTATTGGGGAAATCCACAAACCAAAATGTGGGGGAAGCAGTGACTGGCCCCTCCCCCACTCTGAGATTTAGCCTGTTGCGCGGGATGACAGCTGGAGAAAACAAGACGCAGCCCCCCCCCCCCGCAGCAAGAGCCGGCCCCGCGGGACAGAAAGGGCTCTGCTCCACCACGTCCTTCCTGAGGGTCCTGCCTACGGGCGGTGGCAGCAGCAGCAGCAGCAGGCGTTCCTCCGGACAGGTTTCCCTGCCCCCACCTCCTCCTGCCACCGTCCTGCCCTCCCCCTGTGACACCACCAGAAGGCTTTGGGTTTGCTGTTGCCTTAAGAATTGGCAATGGACATACCAGTGTAGTCTCGGGTGGGTTGCCATAGTCCTGGGTATGAGCTTGAGTGCCCAAAGCCTGTATGCTCACGAAAGCTTACACCCCAAATTAAACTTTATTGGTCTTAAAGGTGCCCCTGGACTCAGACTCTGTTATTATTAGAATTGTGCTATTGCTATAGGGATGTATAACTTAGCATTTTTAAAAGCCTTTGGGGGGCCTGGTGCATGGGGGGGGGGTGTAGCTGCCGCAGGGGACTCGAGCAGGAGAAATGGCATTGCTATGGGTAGGATAGGGAAAGACCAGACCCTCCTGTCCTTATGGCATCCCACCCCGCACCCCCCGGCAATGTTTTGCTGCAATCTTTCAAAAAAAAAAATCTTAGTAAAGATTGTGCAAAGCCTGGGAAAAGCCAGAAGGTGCAGAAACGCAGGATGGTACTGTGTGGAGGTGAGGGGGCAAAAGGGCTTCACCTGAGACACCAAAACACGGGTGTGGCAGCCGGCCTCGGCCACTAAGCCTCACAGCCCCAGGCCTCCACTTGGAGGCTCATAGATGAGCAATGGCAGACGCTTTGAATACTCTTTCAGCACTGTCTTGCCCACATGGTATTCCTTGTGCCAGGCGGATGTCCCCTTTCTGAGCTGTCCCTCCAGCCCTCAGTACCTGAGGAACCCTAACCCTTGGCTCCTGCATCTCTCTGCGCCATCAAATCGCAGCCGACTCCTGGCGACGCCAGCCAGGGGCTTTCCAGGCAAGAGAGAAGCAGAGGAGGTTGGCCGTGGCCTCCCCCTGCAGAGGCTTCCTTGGCGGTCTCCCTCCCAAGTACCGGCCCCACTGAGCTCCTGAGATCTGACAGGATCCACCTGCCCTGCGCTGCACTGCACTGCACTGCCTTCCCTCTCCCTTGACTCTTCCTGCCTCTTTAAAAATGTAGCACCTTTATTACTGGTGAAGGCAGCAGCCAAAGCATTTAACAACATGCAAAACAGCAGCTTCTTTTCTCTGCCCAATGCAAAATGGGTCAATATGGACATGACTATGGCTTTAGAAGTAAGCAAACAATTCCAACAGGGAATGATGACTTGTCAAAGACATCACGGTGATCACCCAGCTGATAAGAGCATCCCTAACAGAACTTGCAGGAGAAGAAGCAAACCCCAACTCATTCCAACCAACACTCAAAAGCCTTCTTTGAAGCCAGGCGTGAACCTCCCCGGGGCTGTATTCTCAAATGTGGTGCCTCTGCTGAGAAGACCCTTTCCCAACTTGCCATGTCTCACAGGGCAAAAAGCCACACAGGAAGGAGGGTTCTGCCATGTCAAGCTGGGGAGCCAATCAGTTAAACGTGGCATGAGACAGTTGTCATTAAGAGAGCCAAGCCCCGGATTATGTAGGACTTTAAAAGCCAGGCTCAGCAATGCAAATTGCCCCCGTAAAAGATAGGTGGCTAAAATGGCTGGAACCATATCAGAGTTGCAGGCTACAGTCAGTGAGGTCCAGTTAACACTCGAGCCATGCTATTGTGAACCAATTACAGTTTCCATTTACTCTTCCTGTAAAGCTTATTAATCTAGTATGAATTTCCTGTCCAGATCAGACCCAAATCTATCCAGTTAGCATTCTGAGTAGTCAACTGGATGACTTTGGAAGCTACGGAATACGGCATCGAGTTGACAATTGTCCCACATTGTTGGTCAGCATCTGGTGGGCCAGAGATAGACCACTGCCTGAGTGTACAGAGATTAAATTTTGCTTTGTTGGGAGACCTATTCTCGGCAAAGTTGTCTAGTGCAAACATCGCCTAAATTAAAGGCCATCCCTACACCTTGTGGCAAGGAACTGCACAAGTTAATTACAGATCGCTTCAGAAAGTATTTCTTCTAGTCAGTCCTGAACCAACTGTCAATTAATTTCATTAGAAGAAGCCGAGCTCCCTCCACAGTTATGAGAACGGGCAAACGTCTCTTCCTATTCAGTCTCTCCACATCATTCACAAATTTAATCCTCCATCAAGCCTTACCACACACCTGCCCCACCACACTGGCCATGCCTCACTTTTCCTGCTTTAGACTGAAAAATTCTTTCTCCTTTCATCGTAGAGAAGCTGCTCATCATTTTTGGCTGCACCTTTTATCAGCGCCTTGATATCCTTTACGAGATCCGGCATCCCAACCAGCATGTGGTGTTCAAAATGTGGCCTCCAGATATTTTAATTCATAATTTTAGCCTGTGAACAACTTCCTTGAATCCCCATTTGGAGAAAGTGGGGCATATCCTTTTAGAATATATATGTGCCTAAGTACCTCAATGGCCTGTTGGGGTCCGAGGAAGGGAGCCGCGAGTTACTCAGACAAGCTCCTGCCCTGCCACTGGTATTGTTAGTCTTTACGGTGCTCGCGGGCTCTGGCTGTTTTCTAACGGTGCGTTCAGTCTCATCGTTTGGTTTTCAACACTTTTCTTCACTGGAAACAATGATATTTTAAACAGAGTAGTAAAAGACAAAGGGATTGATCTTAGAATAAATACTGAGGAGTGGGGAGAATTCTCGGGAGGGAGTTTGCTGGGCACCATGTGCACACAGAAATCTCACCTTGTGTCTGTGTGTGTGTTGGGAGGGGGTCTCCGGGGGAGGAAGAGGGCCACTTTCGGCAGTATCCAAGGAGCTACCGAAGCCCTGATTGGGGTGGTCCTGGCTAGCCTGTTCATGTCCGATCCTGGAAGCTCAACCAGGTCAGCCCTGGTGAGTCCTTGGATGGGCGGGAAACCACTGAGGAAGCCCAGGGTCGCGACAGAAAGGCAGGCCATGGCAAGCCCCCTCTGCCCATCTCTTGCCTTGAAAACCCCACGAGGGAATTGCCATAAAGCGGTGCTTTCCAGCACCACCACATCTGTATGTTTTCTCCTGTGGGATAAATATTGGGGGTGGGGGGATAATTTTGATAGGAGTTATATTGAACAGTGGCCACCACTGCCACCATGCAGGCCTCCTTTCAATGTTGCTGTTGTTTCCATGGCCTGACCTGGGTGGCCCAGGCGAGCCCCGTCTCCTCAGATCCTGGAGGCTGAGCAGGGTCAGTCCTGGTGAGTAAGCGGATGGGAGACCTCCCCACACAAGGGAGTCCAGGCAGGCTACGCAGAGGCAGGCCAGGGCAGGGTCCCCTCGGTTCACCTCTTGCCTGGGAAATGAGCTGGCTGCGTCTAGGTGACACTTTCCACCACCATAGGAAGCTGAAGGGAGCATTTTTTCAGTGAGACGAGCACAATGAAAAATATTAAATGTGTGAGTCGTTTGCCATAGGAGAGGCATAATTTTTTTTTTAGAGAAGCCCGTGTTGAATCGGGCCAATGGCCCATCCAGTCCAACACTCTGTCACACAGTGGCCAAAAATACCAGGTGCCATCAGGAGGTCCAGCAGTGGGGCCAGGAGGACACTAGAAGCCCTCCCACTGTTGACCCCCCCCCAAGCACCAAGAACACAGAGCATCCTTGCCCCAGCCTAAGAGTTCCTATCTATACCTTGTGGCTAATAGCCACTGATGGACTTCTGCTCCATTCAAAAAGAGGTCTAGCTACAGGATTGCCCACCATGGAAATGTTGCCCTCAAATGAAGAGAAGTTAGTCTGTACTAAAATACATCCCTGCAAATGTGAAAGCTGATCAAATACAGCAGTGATTAAACCACTTATTCCAAGGAAGTGTACAAAAACGCATCAGTAGAAAAGAGCAAGAGCCTGTTCTGTTCTGCTGCCTCCTGAGATTGCAAAGTCCATGATCCAAACCCTATTTCTATTTTTTTCTACAGTTGTGATATCAGGAATGTTATGCTCCAGATGTTTATCTCTTTGTAATCAGAAGTCCCAAAGAATCTTTGCTTCATCATTCTTTGTGATCTTGTCTGGTTTGTGTCCACATGAGTTTCTGGCTGATGGTAAGCAGGTCCCTAGCTACAATGGGGCATCTTGGGGCCTGGCCCCCTGACTTCCTGCCAAGGCCCCCCTGCCCGACTTCCCATCCAGCCCCCAGGCCCCCCAACCTCCAGTTTTTTTTATTTTTGTGACGCTCCCTTGGGGGGGTGCACTGTGCCCCCCAACTTATTTAAAGGCCCCCAGAATTAAAAAATCATGGCTACGGGCCTGATGGTAAGCCATATTTCTTGCAAAGATTCCAGTGCAGCAATGTTGCTGCAACTCTGTCAGGACTAGAGAAGGGCATGAACTGGGAAAATGTGGTGTGGTTTGTGGCACGCCCAGTTTGCAAACCACGGACGAATATTAAGCGTCAAATGAATTAGTTTGGTTTGTGATGTTCATGAATCAGTAGAATGGTCCCCCCACCAGCATGCTAGAGGCACCAGACTCAGAGGAGACCTCCGACTGACTCTCCTCCTACCAGGCCTCCAAGTTTGGTGAGGATTAGGATTTACGGGGTCTGAGTTATGACCACCCAAAGAAAGTGCTTTCTGGGGAAATGAGAGGCACAGGTTCAGGAGTATTTGTTTGGTGAAAAGTTTAAAGAACATATAAGGGCACGATGAAAGCCTCATTAACAATTATAAATGACAAGCACACAAGGAACAATTGTTGTGACCAAATGCGTTTCGGCCCAATCAGGCACATGTTACAAAGAAATAACGAAGAATATGTCATGTAAATACTGGACCAAAGAAGGAACGCTCTCTTTTAAGATAGAAAAAATGGATTTTAGTCGTTATAAAATGTAACACGATGAATTTTGCTCATAATAAGATTGCAAACCCCTATATTACTTGCTTCCAAAATAAAATTAATAGACATAGGGCAGGAATGTTATAGCATTGGAAAAAGTGCAGAAAAGGGCAACTAGAATGATAAAAGGGTTGGAACACCTTCCGTATGAAGAAAGGTTAAAATGCTTGGGGCTCTTCAGCTTGGAGAAATGACGGCTGAGGTGTGACATGATCGAGGTTTATAAGATTATGCATGGGATAGAGCAGGTAGAGAAAGAAGTCCTTTTCTCCCTTTCTCACAATACAAGAACTCGTGGGCACTCCATGAAATTGCTGAGCAGTCGGGTTAGAACAGATAAAAGGAAGTACTTCTTCACCCAAAGAGTGATTAACACATGGAATTCACTGCCACAGGAGGTGGTGGCAGCTACAAGCATGGACAGTTTCAAGAGGGAATTAGATAAACATATGGAGCAGAAGTCTATCAGTGGCTATTAGCCACAAGATATAGATAGGAACTCTCAGTCTGGGGCAGGTGATGCACTCTATTCTTGGTGCTGGAGGGGGCAGCAGTGGGAGGGCTTCTGGTGTCCTGGCCCCACTGCTGGACCTCCTGATGGCACCTGGTATATTTTGGCCGCTGTGTGACCGAGTGTTGGACTAGATGGGCCATTGGCCTGATTCAACATTGGCTTCTCTTATGTTCTTATGTTCTTATGTTTATGAGGCCTCTTAAGTTTAAATCCTCTGCATAGGCATAGGTGGTAAATGGTGTTATTTTTCTGTGTCTAAAAATATAATTAAAATATATAGTAAAATAATATAGGTGAAATGTGTGTGAAAACTAAAATATCAATTATATAAAAAATATTTATCTTCCAATTTGGGTCCGGAAAGTAACGATGTAACCAATTAGTGTGCGCCAAAATGTCCTCAATAGAAAGCAGTGCAAGCTAGAGACACGACAGACCCAGGGGATTCCCCCCTCCCGGATACACCTCTACGTGCCCTCCAAATCCCAGATTGAGCAGAGACAATCTAGCAATGTATCCATTCACAAACCACCACAAAGGGCTTGAAAGTTCGTGCGAAGTTCATGCTGGCTGACCTGCCATGAACTTGAATTTGCAAACTACGAACCAGTCAAAATTCATCACGAACTTTAGTTTGTGAGCTGATTCATGCCCATCCCTAATCATGATGTTCTTTATAGTCAGTCTGAGCAGTTTTACTGCAGGCACTGACCATGTGATTGCCTGTTTCATCCTTATTATTGTTTGCAAATTAATAACTGTGTGAAGCAGCAGCTGCCTCTATTTAGTGTGGAGTTTTAGGAAGGTGCTCCTGATGAAGGTCAGAATGGAGGGCGGTGGCACCTTAAGGACCAAAGATTTCCAGGGAAGGAGAGGCTCGCCTGGTCTGGTCAGATTCTGAAAGCTCAGCACTGTTGGACTTGATTAGTCCTTGGACGGGAGACCACCCGGGAAGCCCAGGGTCACTACACAGAGGCAGGCCATGGTAAACTGTCTCCGAATGTCTCTTGCCTTGAAAATGCTATGGGGTCACACTAAGTTGTCTGTAACTTGACAGCACTTTCTACCACTAAGAAGTCCCTTGGATAGCTGGGCCACAGAACTGGGCTGGCTAACAGCAGGGACATGATAAAGATGCGAGCGGACTTAGGCTGGAGTAGACGGAAGGCCTCTTTTCCTTTCAAGTTGTGCTCTGATTGGGCAGAAATGTGGGATATAAATCTTGTAAATCAATAAATAGTAAACATGATTCTTTTCCATGTAGGGGCTGAATATTTTTCCTTTCATTCACTGATTTAGCAAGGGGATGAGAAAAGGTTCCAGTGACTGTGGTCCCTTTTGAATTCAGCAAGGGTGGCATGCTGCTTTTAAATCGAGTCTGGCATTTGGAAACCTCATAGTACATCTGTCAGAGGATCTCATTGTCACAGAGCATAAGAAGAGCCCGAGGGGCACTCCTTGGGGGTGCCGTTCTTTGGTGGCCCCGAGTGCCTTCTGCCCCGTCTGGGAGTACAGCTGCACTTCCTGATCCTTTTTCCTCCCCTTCCTGCTCCTGGCTTTGAACTCTTAAACCCAGGAAAGGAAGGTGCAGAGCTCCTCTGCAGGGCACTGAAGACAAGCCCTCTGCTGGGTAAAGCTCAGTAAAACAGCTGACGCCTCCCCCCCCCCGCCTTGCCCATGCTCCAGCGTATCCAAACCTTTTCTACATTGCTGCTTAAGACACTGCTACATGCAACTCCATCAAGATATAGAGAGGTTTGCAGCTCTGCACAAGGGTAAAGATTCTGCATCAGTACTGGGGAGGTTGAGGGAATGAAATTCCACACTGGGGGAGCTTTTTCTGGCCTCTTTGTTTCATGACCCTAGGAGGCTGTTGCTGTCACAAAGTAATACAGCAATTCCTCCCCCCCGCCCTGTGCCAATATAGTTTATAAATTGGACGTGGCCTAACCTTATTATAGCCCAATCGAATGTGAATTTTCTATGACTAATTCTAAGTGAGTAAATTATACTTCCCACAAAGTAAATGTAGAAAGTACTTGTGCATAGGCTCTTATGATATGGCTTCATACCCCTGCCCATTTCCCACGACCCCCTGCTTTGCATATCTTCCCACCAGTCTTGTGCCAGCATGAATGAAACCTATTATTTTTATTTTGGGGAAGAGCCAGGCCATGCCAAAACGGCAAAGTGCGAATTGCAAATAACAGCAATGTGTGATGTGCACAGGCTCCTGCGACTCCTCCCAGCTGCTGCCGTGCCTGCTGGTTGCATTTTATGCCTTTGGCACTGGCTGTGCCATGGACTCCAGAGGAAGCACACGCATCCTTGCACCGTCAGCCTACACCCTGCAGGAAAGGGGGCCAGTGAAACAGCTCATGAACTAGGGTCTCCTTTGACAAACAGCAATCCCATCTTGTGCTGACCAGATATGGCAACCAGCAGGAACTCAAATAAAGCAGCCTGCCTATCCATCTACAACCTGCTCTTGTGCTTGGTGTAAAGGGGAAGGTAGCTGTGCTCTGGAACAGGAAACATTCTCATGTAAATTGCGGGGGGTATGTCTGTGTCATCTGAATTTTCACCTCTTCCTGCAGTCTCCCATCTGTTGTCCTTGTGGTATCCTCAACGGCTGACAATAAGAGGGCCGCCCTCCACCAGCCCAGCTCCACTCTACATCTCATGATCCCTTCCCTCTGCGGCCAACGGCAACATCTCCAGCCTGTCAGCCTTCAGCCGCATCATCCAGATCTTCTGAGCCAGCTCCCAGGCAGGGGGAGGTCATGGGACCCGGGCAGTGCCAGGCATGTGGTCCCAGCACCTTGGCCAATGAGGGCTCTGGGTCTGCAGCACTGGCGGCATCACAGCACGAGTGTACAGCCATGCCCCTGCACCACCAAGTTTGTTGCATGCGCCACTGCTTGGTTCTACGGACCATATCGCGCCAGCCTTCTTTTTTCAGTGGGATCAGAGCCAGGCTAACCCAACATGCACCTCAAGCGGGTTCCTCCCCCCAGATTAAACTGAGGCAGCAGGAGTATGTTCTTATATTTCAGCCTCTATACCTGTCCCCGATTCCCCACACTGTGAGCCAAAAATCTGCTCCATACCTCAAAGCCGTCTCTTGCCCACAGTGGCCACGCCAGTAGCCAAGAATAATACCAGCATCTCACTCCGGTGTATCCCGTGTTTGTCTGTTTTTGAACCACAACACAGGAGACATTTCTCTGGTGTTCCACCAACCAAATCTCCAGGAATTTCCTAACCCAGAGTTGCCACCCATAGCTGTTCCCCGCCTGGATGGGGTACACTCCAAGTGTGCACTCCTCTACAGAAAGCATTGTCCCCCTCACAAACACACCTGCGTCCGTCACTGCGATGGTTCACTCATGCTCAATAAAAACTAGACTGCAAGAAGTCACCCTGGACTATTAGAAAAATAGCAGCAGCAGTATAATATTTTGGAGGGACCATAAGTCACACTGTAAGGACGTTTGGGTTTCAAGTTCCTCCAGCTAGACACCACAAAGGCCTGACGAACGGGATCGACATCTCCCCCCCCACTTCCTTTTTCCGCTCCACATCTGTCTGCTTGGTGGCAGAGTTTTCCAAGAAGCCGGAGCCCTGTCACTGCCTGTCGGAAGGTCGTCTGCCACCAGGGCAGCTGTTTGGATGTCTTTCCTTTTTTTTAATTTCAAAAAACTGTGTCATCAAGGCAGCTCTGCAAACATGGTAATGAAGGATCTTTAGGCAACTGTTAGATGGAGCAATGAAAAGCATTCCCTAAAACCAATAACGTAATTTCTAGTACTGTGCTTACATGAGATTAGAAAATGGCACATCAGCCATCTATCACACCCAGTAAACGGCCGATCCTCCCGTGCGCCCAGCGGGTGCCTCTGCCTAGGGCTGTGACACGCAGTGGCCACAAGCCCAGGACTCCCCCGAGGGTGCTGCACAGGTAAGGGGGGGGTCCTCTGGCCAGTCCAGCCTCTGTGTGGGGGGACATACAGCAGCCAGCCGCCCACCCGATTCTGCCTCCAGAACATTCCACAGAATCTGAAAGGGAGAGAAAAGACCCGTGCTGGTGGGGAAAGGGCTCCTGTGGTCCCAGCCCAGGCGATCCCAGTTTCCCATGGAATTCCCACACGGGGACAGCGGTCAGCTAACCAGAAGCCAATGGCCGGGCCCACCTCTCCGAAGGCCACCGCAGAGTGGGAGGAAGGAACGACCGGGGAGAGCCTTTCAGGGCACCCAGCAAAGCATTATTGCCTTGCTGCAGTCAAAGGCACAGCCACAGGGCTGGGTTCAAAAGCCGGCAGTGTTTCTGCCTCGCTTTTGCCCACTTTTGCAAACTGCCCTAAAACTTCAAACCAAAGCTGGGGGCGGGGGGAGCAGACAACAGGAGACGAGCCCAGCAAGGGCCCAGCAGTCATCTCCAAACAGAGGGCAACGTGAAAGGAAAGGAAAGGAGGCTGGCGGAGCAACATCAACTGAACTGAAAGCAGCAGGGATCATCCGCTGGACTGAGAGGCTTCTGACCATCGCTCGAGTCCTGGTGCTTTGCACCAGTTCCTTGTTTCTGACTCACAGTCACTGACGGAAGCGTTTGTGCCACGTGGCCGGGAGAAACTTGCAGCGCAACCCGCCTGTCTGAGTTAGCAACCCTAATCTGATTTATTCACGGATTGACATATCACGGAAACACGTTTGCCGCTGTTCGTAGACAATTGCCGATGTGAGGCCATCGATTTCCTTCTCCCTGCCGGAATCACAGGCCCCTCTCGGAGGCACGTCTCTCCCCCCCCCTCTTCCTCGTGGGCCCGGCAGCAATGCCCCGCACACCTCCCACGATTGTGGTGCCCGCCCATCTTGGTAAAGAACAAACACTCTGTGCGGTGACATATTGACACAACTGTGCCAGGATCATCCAAGAAATGCAGAGGTCCCTTACGGAGGGGTCCTATCCTATCTGTCTTTCTAACACACCTCATCCCAAAGTGACAAAAAGTGACAACAACAACGGGGGGGGGGGAGATCTGCGGACAACAAAACAGAGTAAAATTGTAGCAAATAACTCCAGCGGCAATTCCCGGACGTTCCCCGTGCTGGGATGGCCGCTCAGTCCCGGTCTGCAGGGAACCCACGAGGCGGACAGACGCTTAGAGAGGGTCACGCGGGGCGGGGGGCCGCCTGAGCCGGGCGGAGGAGAGGACGGGACGGGACGGGCCGGGCGCGGCGGGGCAGCCTCAGGGCGCCACCCGGGAGGGGGCTCCGCGCACAGACACACACAGCCCCGGGCGGGCGGGCGGGCGGGCGGGCCCTTTGCGCGGCGTCCTTCGCCGGCTCCCGTGTGGCAGCTGCGCCCTTGGCTTCGCCTTTCGAAGCAAGGAGCTGAAGAGACACCCAAATCATGCCGTGATTATTGACCACAATTCTACCATTCGAGAGAGAAGGACGTCTGTGTGGGTCCGGCGGGGCTGCAGGGCGCCGGGGAGGGAGGCGGGAAAAGATCCCGGCTGGAGTTGGAGCTCCGGACGGTCTTTCGTGCAAACGACCAGGCCGCCCCCCCGGAGACGCTCTCGGCCCCCGCCCCGCCCCCCTCCCTGACGGCTGCTGCGCCCGGGGCCGGCCCCCCACCCCCCGAGGGGGGGTCCACACGCTTGGCGCTAGGCCAGGAGGCGGCGGCGGCGGCGTGGGGGGCACCGGAGGGGGCTTCGCGGCGGCGAAAACGCGGGTTTGAAGGCGGCGGCGGGGGGGGGGAGACTACCGGGGAGTTTGTCTGCGTGAATGCCCGACGCACGCAAGGGACACCCGTTCCCAGCTGCCCCTTCCTTCCTCCCGGCCCCGGACTTCCCTCTCCAGCCCTCAAGTAGTGGAAGGGAAGCCTCTGCAAGTTTCCTCCGCTCTTTTGAGGTTGGAAGGGAAGGGTCTTCGAGGGCGAGCGGACCAGGACGGCCTCCCTCGCCGCCCGCCCGCCTCCCGCCCCCTCTCCCCCTCCCTTCAGAGGTCAGGGGACTGAGGCCCGGACCGGCGAGTGGAAGGGAGGAGGGCGAAAAATCCGCCGCGGGGGCGCCTGCTGTCCTCGGCCTCGGCCCCGACGGCTGTCCTGACCAGGAGCCCGCCAGGAGCCGCTTTCCTGAGTTGGGGTCGGGGGTGGGGGGGTGGGGGTGACCGAGAGACGCTGAGCGCCGCCGTGTTTCGCGCTTGCTCGTCCAGGACTGGCTCAGCGGTCCCGGCAGCCTCGGCTTCATTGCAGGGGCAGGCCGTACGAACAATGCCGCCGTCCAGCCGGTTCCCCGGGGAATCGGCGAGCAGCCAGACCCAAGACGGGCGGGATGCGGGGCGATCTCGGCTGCTTCAGGGAGCCGCCGGCGCCATCCAGCCCACCCCAAAGGTAAACGCGGCGCAGCAACCACAGCGTGAAAGAGAAGAAGGGGCTCATTATTCCCCCCCCACAAACGACCCCCGGCTACTACTGAAGGCTGCAGGACCCAGAGATGAAGAGCGTTCCAATGTACCGGGATCCCTTGCGGCAAAGGAATCGTTTGTGCAAACACTCTCCCCGCACACAAGCGCACACACGCACCACAAAAGGATTTGGGATACTGGGTACAGCAGGTCTCCGTGCGAAGGTGCACACAGGGTTCCCCCTAAGCTCAGTTAGTGTGAGCTACCTCACAGTTTCCTAACCTCCAGCTCACACGTTTGTGCCTCAGCTCAGGAAGGCTGGCGCCAGAGCACACTAGTTTATGCAGTAGCCAAATCCCTCGCTCACAGCTTTAATGCCGGCAGCTCGGAGAGCCGAACGGGGATCCGCCGAAGCGAGCTCTGTATTTGCGGCTTCCCTCCCTCCGCCGGCGCACACGCACCTTTCCGGGCTACGGCAGGTTTTCTGCACCAGCCGAGGAACGGTGCAGAGCGGGAGGGACGTGCGGCCTGTTGCGAAGTCCCCGCAAATCCCTCCGCTCGCGTTTTGGGGCAGTGACCGACCTCTCGCCCTTCCCCCGGCTGCCTCCGAAGGCGCTGAACGAACACTCCCTCTCTCACACACCCACACCCCGCTAGTCTTCCAGTTCCTGGCTCGGATAAGAACAAAGGTCTGCTCTTTTCTTTTCTTTCTTTCTTTCTTTCTTTCTTTCTTTCTTTCTTTCTTTCTTTCTTTCTTTCTTTCTTTCTTTCTTTCTTTCTTTCTTTCTTTCTTTCTTTCTTTCTTTCTTTCTTTCGTAAAGGAGGGCGTATGATTAGCCAATCAGCGTTATGTTACTGTGTTCATAACTTCATAGCCGTTTCAATGCAGATGGCACCCCCCGGGAGAATTCCCCGGGACAGCCGGGCGCACTCTCTTGCGGAGACACCAGGTGCCGGGGGCAGGGGGATTTTTTTAAAGCCAGGGCGCATTCCCCCGGTTACTTTCACCTGCTGTTTTGGACATGATTTGGGATCATTCCACATAATTTTCAAAAAATATTAAAAGCTACAGCTGGAAAATGTTAGCTAGGAAAATGCCTACCAGCTATTAGAATTCTTTCGATAACTCTTCTGCTGAGACCACAGGAATTAACGGCAACAAAAAAACCCTGTTTCCACCTGTATTTGTGCAGTTTTTTTTCTTTAAAAGGCCGAGTTTTCTGAGTTGCGTGATTCAGTCTCTAGGTCAGTAGCAGCAGAGAAGGACGCTCTCGATGGGTCTGTCCGTCGGGGGGGGGCTCCGAAATACCCGGGGGGGGTCACAACATTGACTTCTTGCTTAGACGCATTATGGTGTAAATAAACGAAGTCATTTGTTCTGACTCCTCAGACTGGGGTGTTCTTAGCAGACTGCCCTTTTCGATGCCCGGCCTTAGCCCGGCGGGAGTACCGGGTCCGGAGAGCTAGCAGCTCTTCCCCGTTTCCCCGTCCCACGACCGCCGCTCTCTCCGGTGCCCCCGTCAGACCTCTCTCCTCCCCGGCCAGCAGACGCCGCCCGGCCGCCCGGCCGCCCGGCCGCCCTGCCCCTCTCCCTTCCTCCGCGCGTCTTCGGGGGGGGCGGTCCTTTAGAAACCTTCCCCTGGACCCCTGGGCGCCGTATTGTTCTTGCCTAGCAAACACGTGCCCGGCCGGCCAGGTAGATCGCAGGACTGTTCGAGCGCGTGGGAGGAAGGAAGAGGTGGCCCAGAACACTCTTGCCCCGGCGGCGGCACTCGGAGAGACCCTCGGACCCGGCCGAGCCCGACCTCGGACCGACCTCGGGAAAGCTCAGACTGGGGCAGGAGGGCGCAGGAGGGCGGCAGAGGAGCGGGAGGCGGTGGAATGGAAGGCGCTTGCCAACCCAGCACAGTTGACGGCCCGCCGCGAACTACCACACGCCGTCCAGGACGCAGGGAAACCCCCCAGCCTTGACACAGAGACTCTCCCGAGATCGCTAAGCCGGTGGCGCGGGGGAGGGGAGGCGGGGAGGGGCGGGGGGGAGGCGGCGGGGTCACCATCAATCAGCCGTCCTCACGATGTTCTTCCAAAAGCTGAGCCAGCCCAGATCCGAATTCCTCCAAAGTCCGGCACAACCAAAACACAGAAGCCAACCTGGCCAAACGTTCCCCGCAAAGAAAGCCAAACGCCGCGGCGGCTTGGGAGGTGGGGGGAGGGAGGCCGTTGGGGCGCGATGCTGATCAGGCCAAGGGCCCCCTCCCCTCCCACCCCCTCCCCGCCCTTGCTCCCCTCCCAGCGGGCTCTAAGCGAAGGAGAGGCAACGAAACGGTCGGGCCGCCTGGGGCCCCCTGAACTGAGCGGAAAGGCGGCCTAGACGTGTCTGGAAGAGAAAGACGCCCCGTGGCCAGCACGCCTGCCCGGCTGGGGGGGGAGGGCTGCCTGCGTGCGTGCGTGTGCGGGGGGGGGGCGGGGGGGCGCCTGCGTCTTACCGGTTGATGGAGGAGACGCTGGGGACGGTGTCGTTGTCGCAGATGCCCTCGGCCAGGAGCCGGTCGCGGATCTCCCAGGCGAACATGGTGGGGTTCTGCCGCTTGTATTCGGCAATTTTGTCCACGACTTTGGGGGTGGCCACCTTCGGCTTGGAGCCGCCGATCACGCCGGGCTTGATGCTCCCGGTCTCGTAGTACCTGCGGGGGCACAGCCGGGGTCAGCCTCTGCGCCTGCCACGCCTCTCCCCGCCCGCTCCCCGGAGCCCCGCGCCGGCCGCCTCGGAGGGAGGGAGGGAGGGGCCTCCTCCTCCCGCTCTCCCCCCCAAAAATAAACTACCCCGCGGGCCTCCTGCGGAACCCCAAGCCGGGATGGAGGGAAAGGCCTCTGGGGTCCTGGGTCGGAAGCAGAGCCCCCCCCCAGCATCCTGCGGGAGATGCCCACGAAGGAGGGAGCGAGGGGGCAGGCACCCCCCGTCCAGACCTACCCCCCCGGCCCCTCCTCGGCGTTCTCTCTCCCCCCTTCCCCAAACGAGCGCCTTTCCTCCTTCCCCCCCGGGGGGGGCAGGGCCAAGCAGTGGGGGTCTTTCTTCCCCCGGCCTGGGGTCGACTCCCCGCCCCGCGCCCTCCGGCATGCACAGGGGTGCCCCCCCTCCCCGTCCTCGGAGCTCAGCGCTGCCGAAAGGCCGGCGGTGACCCGGGGGTGGGCGGCCGGGGCCGGCCGGCCGGCCGCTGGGTGCTGCTGACCTGGGGGCGGCGAGAGAGGAGGAGGGCGCGGGGAAGGGAGACTTGCCGCCGCCGGATGGTCTCGCAGCCCAGGGGGTGTTGGCGTGCGGTTGGGGCCGGTGCTTTTCGCCCTCTTTCCGAACCCGCGGCAGCAGGCGCCTGTTTCAAGATAGTGCCAGACAATTAAAGCGGCGAGGGGCGCCTGGCCTCTCGGGGGACCCCCCTCCCCCCCCTCTCTCTCCCCTCTCGTGCGGCGGGGCGGGCTGGCGGCGGCGGCGGCGGCGGCTTGGACGCGCGAGGGGGGCCCGGCGGGTCGGCCCGGCCCGGCCCGGCCCGGCCTTACCTGCCCAGGATCTTGCTGACGCAGCCGTGGCTGACCCGCAGCTGCCGGGAGATGTCGCAGGGTCGCACCCCCTGGTGGGCCAGCTCCACGATCCTCTGCCTCACCACGTCCGGGAGGGGCCTGCCGTTCACAAACACCCCCCGAGCTGGTTGACACCCCCGTGCCCTGCTGGGGAGAGAGAAGAGAAGCCACGCAGAGCCAGGCACGCCGCAGGCAGACCCACAGACGGACGGACGGACGGACGGACACGCGCACACAGAGACACGCGCACACAGAGACACACACGCACACAACACGCCATTAGTCGGGGCAGCTCTTCGGGGAGGGGGAGGGGGAGGGGGAGGGAGGGAGGAGGGAGGGAGGGAGGGAGGGAGGGAGGGAGGGAAGGAAGGAAGGAAGGAAGGAAGGAAGGAAGGAAGGAAGGAAGGAAGGAAGGAAGGAAGGAAGGAAGGAAGGAAGGAACGGGGCACCTGGGCCGGGAAGGGTTTCTGTCCCGCCCGCGAAAGAGATCCCCACCCCCCCTTGGGGATCCGGCAGGCAGAGTCGGAGCCGCGGACCTGCTCCAGCAAAACCCGCCAACCACCCGGGGCGGTTTCCTTGACCCCGCGTGTCGAACGGGCGGTTTTGTCCGTCCAAAGGACCGCTGGGTCGCGCAAGAACCCCAAACACCCCCCCCCTCCACCCCGCCCGCCCGCCGGCCGGTTCAATATTTCCCTGCCTGACATAATTATCTATTAATTGATGGAATGTAAAAATAAGAGGATGGACGAGAGAGAGCGACAGAGACAGACCGAGCCGGTTAAATCTTTTGTTGGCAGGTCCTGTTTCCTTCCTTCCTTCCTTCCTTCCTTCCTTCCTTCCTTCCTTCCTTCCTTCCTTCCTTCCTTCCTTCCTTCCTTCCTTCCTTCCTTCCTTCCTTCCTTCCTCATATATATCTACAGATATAGATATAAATAGGTATCTATAGATAGATGTATAGATATAGATCTATGTGATGCCGGGGAAAAGACATAAGCTCCCGGGGTGCGTCTGTGTGCGATAATCTAAATCCGTCTCAGGCGCGCTTTGTTTAATTTGCGAGTTCCTTTTCCTTTTTTATATATTCAAAATCGCCCCTTTCTTCCCTCTGCTTCGGAAACCTTCTCGCCATCGGCGCCGGGGCAGGACTGGGGGCAGGATCGTCCGTCCCCGGGGCGACTTGGAGGCCGGTTTTTGGCTCCGCGGCGGTGCGCCGAGACAAGCCCGGGCGCGGGCGGCGTTCTTCCCGGGCCTTTGGCCCCCTCTCCGGCGGCCCGCCCGCCCGCCCGCCCGCCCTTGGCCTCCGTGGGCCTCTGGGCCCGTTGGCGCTCCGGGCGCTCCTGTTCCCGGGCATTCGGCGTTGGGGTGAGGCGTCCCCCCTTCTCCTCCGGCTCGCGGGCCCGGGTTCTAGGCGCGATCTGCGTCTCGGGAGCGGCGGCCTCTGGGTGCTTCCAGTCCGGGGGGTGTGGGTGGGCGCGAAAAAAAAACAAGAGATCTCGCGTCGCTTTTGCAGGTTGTTGAAAAACGATCTGTTTGTACTTTTGCAGAGTCCCCCTCGCCCGCAACACCCCCGCGGCTGGTGACACTGACTTATGGGCTCTGAACTCACTGGAAACTCGCATGGCCCCCGCGATCGATTCCGGGCCCTTCTGCGCGAATAGAGTCCCCCCCCCCTGCTCCTCGCCCCCGGCTCTGGGGCCGGCCGGCGACGCTCCGCAGGCCCAGATCGTGGCGGGCGAGTCCCGCATAAATTCCCTTCGTCTCTTTCTCCCGCCCCCCCCCCGGCCCGGCCCGGCCCGGCTTGGCTTTGTGTTCGGTGTCAGGGCGCTGGCAGAGTCCAAAGGGGATTTCGGATCGTGTTCCAGAGTGGGGGAGGGCACGGGGGGCTCACCCCTCCTTGCCCCGGGCGCGGGGGTGGTGGGTGGTGGGGTGGAGTGGAGCGGCCCGGCTTCCTCCCCGCCTCTCTCTGTGTGTTTCCTTCATTTGTCTGGGTCACCGTTTGCAGATGTTGCCTCTAAAGTTACAAGCAGGCAATTTCTCCCGCACCTCCTGCCTGAATAATTCAGAGCACCTTTGATAACTCGCATTACAGAGTATTAAAAGGCAACAGATGCAAAAAAGATTAAGGGATTAATAATTCAGATTATTTGCACCTGCGTCTCCCGCCCCACACACGACAGGGCGCGCTTCGAATTCACCTCGGTCAGGTGGAGTCTGGCGAAGAAGGGCCCGCCTTCCGGCTCCTGTCTTTGTACCGAAGGCGCCCGGTCGGCCGCCGTCTCCTCCGCCGAGTCCGGATCCCTCCCGCACAGAAAAGCACAAAGGGAATTCACGGTTCCGGGAACGGGCCGAATGAGGGGGAAAGGGCGCGCCGGCTCCTCATGCCGGAGCTCACAGATCGGGCTGCGGAACCTATTTTCAGATTCAATTATATACAGATTTTAGCTCTGTTTTGTAAAACAAAGAGTCGATCGGGCACAAAGATATCTATACGCTGTTATATAGAAATGTGCTCCGAATTTTTAAAAAAAGAACCATGGGAAATGTTGCTTAGAAATAACAATTTTATCAACGTAAAAGGTATTCGGATTGTTTCTGGCGTATTTCCAATATTTTTCTATCTCAAAATACATATAAATCCTAACACATTCAATTTCTTTCTTTCTTTCTTTCTTTCTTTCTTTCTTTCTTTCTTTCTTTCTTTCTTTCTTTCTTTCTTTCTTTCTTTCTTTCTTTCTTTCTTTCTTTCTTTCTTTCTTTCTTTCTGATTATTTTTATGCTTAAAAGTTATGGATGTCAAAAGTTACAAATTGATCTTAATTATTAATTTCCGTGCCTTCTTCTCCAGTTTCATTTTATGTTAAAGAGAAATACATAAACGGATTCCCTCTTTGCATTTTTTAAAATGTAAAAGCTCAAAAGTCGATCAAAAAAACTAAGAGCGGGGTGAATCCCGCTGGTTTCGCCTTCCTTGCCTAAAAGCGGCCAGGTTTGGACCGAGAGGACTCCGGCGTGGGTCCGAATGCCTGTGCAAGGCAGGCCGCGGAGGGGCGATTCTAACCGGAAGGGTAACACCCCCCCCACACACCCAGGACAAACGGGGCTCGGCCCGGCTGAGGCAGGGGGCAGAACGGTCTTTGGAGCCCTTCTTTCGGAAGGACCCCCTCTCCGAGCGAGACGGCAGGCCGGCTCTTTCCCGGCGAGGTCGGGGGAATTATGGAGCCCTGCGCGGCTCTTCGAGAGAGATGGCTCGCTTCCTCTCTCTCTCTCGCTCTCTCTCTCGCTCTCTCTCGCTCTCTCTCGCTCTCCCCCTCCTGCGTTCCGCCAGTGCAGGTCTTATCCTGCTCGTTTCGGCCGCAGGTCGCCCTTTGCGAAACCCAGGAGCGGGGGCCGCCCGATCGGGAAGCGGAGTCCCCGGTCCGACAGAGTTTCGGGCCGACTCGACCTTCCCCCCCCCGCCCCGGAAGACCTCGGCGGCTCTGGCGGGGCCCTTCCCTTGCCCAGGTGGGCTCCCCCCCCCTCGGAGGCAGGAGGTCGGGCCCGGCAGAAGCGGGCCGGGGGGAGGGCCAGGGGGGGTCCCGAGCCGGCGGCGGATGTGGCGGGGCTCTCCGGAGAGGCTGCGGCCGGTACTCACGGTGCATCGCGGAGAAGGGGTCCGCCTTGCAGTGCATATCCATGGGGAGGCAGAGGAAGGGGAAGAAGTCGGCGGACGCCGCCGTGTCGCCTCGCTGGTCCAACTTCAGCACTTGGGGGAGAATCAGGTCGCCGGGCGGCCGCAGCTGGAAGCGGCGGGAGGCAGCCAGGCGGGCGGGCGGGCGGGCGAGGTGGGGCCGGCGGGCCTCGACCGGCGCCCCCCTGCCCTGCCCGGCGCGGCGCAGGAACTTTCGGCGGCGCTCAGAGGCCAGCGGGGCCGAAGCAGGTGCGCGGCATGGCCGAGGCCGGCAGATCCGGGCCGGGGCAGCTCTTCCTCCTCCTCCTCCTCCTCCTCCTCTTCCTCCTCCTGCGCCTGGGTGCCCCCCGCCCGCCCGCCCCCCTCGCCTCTCTCTCTCTCGCTCTCTCTCTGGGCGGCACCAGGCGGGATGTGCTTGCCACGAGCAGTGCCGGGAGAATGGCGCGCCCGCCGCCAGTGTCTCTGGCTCTAAAAGCGGCAAAGCCCCCGCCAGGCGCCCCCTCCCGCCCTCCCTCCTTCCCTCCCTCCCTCCTCTTCCTCCTCCTCCTCCTCTCGCCGGGCGGCGAGATGGATGACTTGTCAGACAAAGGCAATAGATTC
Organism: Gekko gecko; assembly: GCA_029375565.1. NCBI lineage: Eukaryota > Metazoa > Chordata > Lepidosauria > Squamata > Gekkonidae > Gekko > Gekko gecko. Next base: position 8,416,210 of record JAPDNY010000008.1, read on the forward strand.
CAACACTCTCTGATTCGCCCAAGCGCCGCGCCCCGGCCCCCCCTCGGCCAAAAAGTACCGGGGTGAGCGGAGGGCAGGCGGCCGCCCGCCCGCCCGGAAGGCCCGGCCAACTCGTGCCCGGGAGCGACGCCGGCCCAGGCCCGCCAAGGCTCGGCCGCCCGCTCTGCCCGCGAGCAACGCCGGCCCCTTTCGGCCAGGCAGGCAGGCGGGCGGGCGGGCAGGGGTGGGGGAAGCGCTCCCCCCCCTCGTCGGCACGACTGGCTTCGGCGGCCTCGGCCTCCGCCTGCAGGATTTCGCCCCGGAAGCCCCAGCCGAGAGCCGGGATCACAGCGCCACGGCCGCTCCCCTGCCTCGGCCTGCGGAGCTCCAGAGGGCACCTTCCCAGATGGGGCCGGCCGTGGCTCCTGCGCGGCCCACCTGGGACTCCCTCGGCCACCCGGCCGCCTGCAGAGGAGCCCTCCCCCCGCACCGCCGGCGCTGCTCGCTGCCTGGGCCTGCGGGCCGCGGAGGCGCGCTGGGGTTGCAGCCGCCGCGAGAGGGCTTCAGGTGTCCCCGCCGGGAAAGCAGCCCCACCGCCGCCTGGAACTTTGCGCGCACCCGGGGTTGCGTTCCCCTTCCCTGCCGGGGGGAGCGGCGAGGGTTCGGTTTGTTTCCCCTCTCCCCCCTCCCCCCCCGGGCAACTTTCTGGGCCTTTTGTTTCCTTCCCTGCCGGAGGGGACGGCGAAAAGGGCCTCGCGGCACCTGCCTTCGACCTCCGCCGGAGCGGGAGGCGGCCCTGCGCGCTGCCCGGGGATCCCTCCGGCCCACCATCCCCCCGGTCGGCCGCCCACCAACCTCTTTGTCGAATGACCAGGGGAGGCCGGGAGGGCTCCCGCTCGGGTCCGCTTCAGGCTCTCCGCAAGGGGACGGCCCCTTCGGCCGCGCGGGGGAGGAGTGGGGGGGACACGCACACACACGAGGGTCCCTTGGGCCGCGGCGGATCAGGCTGCAGTCCTCGGCCAGGCCCAGCCGCCCGCAGCACGGGAGAAGGCCGGCCGTGGAAGCCCGGATCCGAGAGCGGAGCGATGCGGCCTAGGCCGCCCACCGCCCTCCCGACGCCAGCCAGAGGGAGAGAAGCAGCCCTGCGCCGCGCATCCCGCGGGGCGGCCACCGTGGGGGGGGAGGGGGGTTGCTTCACCCAGACGCGGGGATCGAGGCCGGGTGCCTGCCTGCCTCCCTGCCTGCGTGTATGTTCGTGGCACACGGGCCTGCGCCCACCAGCAGGTGTGACTGGGGCGTCTGCTGCCTTCGGCCCAGACACCCCGAAGGAGTCCCGGGAAGGAACCTGGCTCGAACTTCCCCGCTCAGGAGAGGGCCGGCCGGCTGGCTGGCTGGCTGGCTGGCTGGCTGGCTGGCTGGCTGGCTGGCTGGCTGGCTGGCTGGCTGCTCCCCTCCCTCCCGGCAGGCCGCATCCCGCCCCCCCCGCCCCCCTCCCGGCAGGCCGGCCCTGGAGCTGGCCGACCAAAGAGGGGGCGCTTCTCTCCCCGGCTCCCGGCCAGGGCCCGGCGGGGGCGGGGGCGGGGGCGGGGGGGAGCGTGGCTGGCGAGGGACAGGCGGCCAGCGGGAGTCGCTCGGAGGGCGGGGCGGGGAAGGCAGCGGGCGCGGGCCTTTCCCGGCTGCGCCTGTAGGTGGCGCCCCGCGGTTTGGTTTCTGTGCAGCGGCCGTGGCCGGACCCGGAGGGAAAAGTTTCCGGCGCGCCGGATCTTAACTTCGCCTCCCAACTGGTCGTGGCGGCCGCCCCTTTCGCGGTCCCCGAGAAGCCTCGTCCGACCGACTCGCCCGGGCCCGTGTTTGGCTCGGAGGTTTGCATTCTCCTCTCCAGAGACCTCGGGGGCTCCGAAACAAGACTGGGGCCTCCCTTCGGGGAATGGGCGTCTCGCGGAGAACCCGCCGGCCGCGCTTCAGCCTCTCCCGCCCGCTCGCCAGGGAGCCTTCGGGGCGCCCCCCAGAGGCAGGCAGGCAGGGAGGCAGGAAGGGCAGCTCCTCATCGGGCGCCTCCGGCCGGCGCCGCCAGCCCCCTGCTGCCGAGGAGGAGGACGCGGGTCTCGTCGTGGGGAGGAGGGGGCGGAGGGGGGTGCGAGCCCAACTCCCCGGCTGCCTCCCCGGAGGAGGAGGGGGAGGAGGTGGTGGTGGGGGGGTCGGCTGCGGCACGGCCTGCCCCGAGATCCCCGCAAACCAAAGCCTGGCACGCCGCTTGCGGGAGGAGACCTCCGGGGAGGGTCTCCCGTTCCCCCGCCGCCAGACAGAGCCGAGGCCCGAGATGGGTCTCCGGGAAAGAGAGACGGGGCGGCGGCGGCTACTCCTGCTGAAGCTACCGGAGGCGGACAGGTTTGCGGCCAGTCTCCCTTGACCCGTTGCTGCCGCCCCCCGGGGGCATCTGGCGGCCCTTCCGGAGCAAGGCTTCCTGGAGGGAGGCTTTGTCAACAAAGCACCCAAGGCGCAGAAGCCCCCCCCCGCAGCCCGGGGTGGACTGTCCCTCCCCCCCCGCCTTTCCAAGAAGATGGGAGGACTCGGTTTCAATCACCAGAAGGACTTGGGGAGGGGTCCCGGGGGTCCCGTCCCCACCTCCTCTGCTCCCCCCTTTGGGAAAACTCCCCAAGCCTCCCCCCCCCGCCTAGGCCGGTCAGGCTTGGCTGCTTCGTCCACTCCCCCCCTAACGAATCTTCTCTCTCCGTGTTCAAAGAGGGCTCTCCCGCCCGCCCCATTCATCCCTCCCCGTCCAGCTCGGAAGATTTACACTTCAAAAGAGGCACCGGCTTCTCGGCGGAAATTTCAAGGCGAAGAGAAAAATAAACTTTGGAGGGAGTTGCGGAGATAGCGATCTGCCCATCGACTTCGTTACCTCCCTGCTGGCCCCGGCGGACGAGGCCCATCGCCCTGATCCCGCCCCAACCCCCCCCCCCGCGCCTCTGGGGAAGCCCCAGGGGGCCTGGCACTCGTCCACTCCCTCTCTGGGCCCCCTGGGACCCCAAGGCCAGGCACCCTCCGCTCCCCGAGAACAGCGGCCGGAACCCCTCCCCCCCTCGGCGCGCGGTCTGTGTGTGTGTACGGGGGGGGGGGGGTCGTCGGGCTGCCCGCCGCCTAGAAGTCTTCCCCGTTTTTGTCCCTTCGTGTGGGCGGGGAGCCGGGCCTCCCTCGCCAAGTCATTTGCTCTGGGGTGGTTGGGGGGGGAGGCTCGGGCGGGCCTGAGTGACGGCCGGGGAGGGGGGCGGGCGAGGTTGGAGCCCCCGGTTTACGGGAAGCCCGTCTGACTATGCCCGAGACACTCCCGGCCGGGAGAGGTGGGGCTCTTCCCCAGCGACTCGGAAGGCCCCGAAAGACGCGCCGAGGGGTTCTTACGGGCTGGACTGAAACGTGCCCCCCCACCACACCGTGCAGTCCTAAGAGCACTTTCCTGGGAGTAAGCGCCACCGGATGACCCAGAGCCGAACTCTGAGCAGACTTTCCCACCCACCCTGCTTCGAGTTGCTCTCTCCACGCCCGGGTCGCAGGAGCCCTGAGGAAGGAGGGGGACAATCCCGGAGCCCCGCCCAGCCCTGGCAGAGGGTCCAGTGGCGGTGCCAGGGGAGGCGGATCGGGGCCCAGGACCGGGCCCGGCCAGAGTGGGGCCTTCTGCCCTGCCACTCCCACCGACCTTCCGCCTTGGTTCGGGCCTACTGGAAAGGCTGGAACCTTTTTTTTCTTAAGTGCCCCCCCCCCGGCGCCGCCTCTTACTGCTCTGCCCCCGCGGTCACGTCGGAGGAGGAGGAGGAGGAGGAGGGCTTTTGGAGAGCTTCTGGTACAATATGGAGCACCGCGGGCTGCAATTTCACACTCCGGAGCGCCTTCCCCCGCAGGCTACTTTCTTCTTCCCTTGCCAAGCCGCCCCCCCCCCCCGCCTCTCTTTTGTGACTCCCGGGTGGGTTCCCTGTCTGGGGGAGGGGGCTTGACGCGGGGGGGGCGGGGCGAGGAGGCACCTTGGCACCGGGCGCGGAAGGGGAGTGGGGGGGCTCCCTCTCCCCCTGGCGGCTTCCCCCCCCCCCGATACTGGTTTGCCCAGCCTGGGAAGGAGCCCACGCGCGGGCCTGTCGCTGCAGCTGGCGACAGGGAGCTCCGGCCAGACCTGGGGGGGAGGTGGGCTTTCGCAGCCCGGCCGGAGAGGCAGGGAGAGGGAGGCCGGCTGTTCGAGCCGCAGCAGGGCCAGTCGAGGAGCGCCGGACTAGGCTCGCTAGGGCCGGCTTGTGGCCCAGCGGCCCTTTGCCGGCGTCCGGGAGGAGGGAGCCGCTAGGGCCGACTCCGGGGTAGCAAAGGGCGGCAGCAGCCGCGGAGGCGGCGGCGAGAGTTGGCCCTTGGAACCCCGGACAGGTGGTCTGCCCCGAGGGGACGCGCCGAGACCCCCCCTCCGCTTGCCTCCTCCTGCCCCGGCGTAGAACCTCTGCCCCTCCTTTCCCTGCGCGAGAGCTGGGGAGGGTGACGCAAGCTGCGACCCCCCCCCCTTTCCAAAACACTCCGTCGCTTGGGCGGCCTTTGAGAGACGCCGACATGGGCTGCGTCGCCCCGGCTTTCCCTCGGAGAAAGAGGCCTCCAGGATAACGCCCCCCCCCCGCCACCGGATCCTTCCTTCCTTCCTTCCTTCCTTCCTTCCTTCCTTCCTTCCTTCCTTCCTTCCTTCCTTCCTTCCTTCCTTCCTTCCTTCCTTCCTTCCTTCCTTCCTTCCTTCCTTCCTTCCTCTCCCTATGAGTGAATCAGACGCTTATTAAAGTCTCCTTTTAATCAGCAGTAATGTGAGACCCTCCCTGCCCCCCCCCGGTCTGTCTCCCCCCCACAACACACACAGACAGACAGACAAACCGCGCCTTTGTCCGTCCAAAGCTGGTTTGCCTCGGGGCCTTTCGCAAATGTTAGGATTTACAGTTACTACAGAGAAAAACATTTATCTACCACCCCCCAACTATAATATAGCCATAAAAACCGGGAAGGAAGGGGAAAGTGCTGCGGCTCAGCGAAAACCCTGGCGCTTCCCCGTTAAAGCTCCTCCAGAGGATTAGAGTGCCAAAGAAGAGAATGAGGAGCGCCGGGAATTCACCAAGCCCCAAACGAAAGGCTTGCGGGGAGCTCTCCCTTCCCCCTCCCCCCTCCCCTCCTCCCCGGCGTTGCTCTCAGAGATCCAAGAGGTTCACAAGTTTCTTTCTTTCTTTCTTTCTTTCTTTCTTTCTTTCTTTCTTTCTTTCTTTCTTTCTTTCTTTCTTTCTTTCTTTCTTTCTTTCTTTCTTTCTTTCTTTCTTTCTTTCTTTCTTTCTCTCTCTCTCTCTCTCTCTCTCTCTCTCTCTCTCTTTCTCTCTTTCTTTCTCTCTCTCTCTCTCTCCCCCTCTCTCTCCTTTCCTCTCCTTTCTTTTCCCTCTTTCGCTCTCTCTCGCTCCCTCTCACTCTCTCTTTCTCATTTTATTCCAGCACTGTGTGTTTTAGTGGGGCACCTTACGAAGGAGAGGCGTTGTCATCGATATCAATTGGATTCGTTTCCATCTCTGTTTTCTCCAAGGGCTGGGCTGTTCCTCTGGACTGCCTTTTTCTCTCAACTGAATAAGGTATCTCAGCGATGCGACGTTCTTTTAAATGACTGAATTGTTTTATATTAACTGAAGAGAGGCCTTTTTTCTTCCCCGGAAAACAAACGAACAAAAATTGTACAGACTGTTACACAAAGTTGCAGTTGATGCCAGCATGTCCCCCCCACACACCGCAAACCGCCCACACAAACGCACAATGGTCTCTTGCGTTTTATAACCTGGAGGAAATCGGCTTCAGGCTAGCTCGTTTGTGGCAGGCAGGAAGGCTTCGTTCCCACTCTAGACCAAGCGGAAATCTGCCTTCCTCCACAAACACGTGCAGGTGACAAAGCAGACCGGGCGAGGGGGTTCGCGGGCCAGGGAAACTTTGCTGGAGGCAGATTCCCAGCGAGAGGGAAAGGAGAGCTGCTGTGTGTCCGTCCCCCCCCCAGCCCCGCGCTGTTTGTTCCTTCCTTTTAAATTCTGGAACCAGGTAAACCTCGACTCGGAAGTCTAATTCAAGCGGGTGTCAGTTCGAGTCACTCGTCCCTAGCAAGATTTGCTAACGGCCTGTGCGCGCGTGTGAGTGTGCGTGTGTGTGAACGCGGGGATCGGAGGAAGGGGGCGAATTATTGAATTATTCACCATGAAAGGGACAAATTGGTAAGGGCAGAGCGGGAGGCGAAGGCGAGCACCAGGCAGAACCCGGGATTCAATTAAACCCACCTAACCAAGGGGCATGAAGTCGGAGCCGAAAGTTCTGCGAGGCGGTCCCCCAACGAAACGGTTTCGGAGTAGCCCGGTCGGAAGGCCGAGGCAGGAAATGCACCCCAGAACGGAAACCATCCTCTGGTCAGGAAAAGAAAGTGTGCGGCGGGGGGATTTATGTAACACTAAATCAAGCCACAATTTCATTAAAAGGGGGGGGGAGGGGAGGGCAAAGGGAAGGGAACCGACCCCCCAAGGCCGCTCCCCGGCAGGAAATGCCTCCCCCGCGTCGAAGCGAGCGCCTCCGCCCCGCCAGATCCACAGAGATCCCGTCCGAGGCCGAGTGAACACACGCCACCCCCGGTCCGCGGCCTCCGCTCGGCTTCCAGCCCGCGTGCGGGAAGGGACCGGGTGGGACACCTGGGGGGCGGGGGCGGCGGCAGGTGGGGGGCTGGGGAGAGCGGAGGCGGAGGAGGGCTGAGCGCCGGCCCGGCCCGGCCCGGCCCGGCTCTCGCCGCCCTCTCCTCTTCGGCTCCCCGCCGCCCGGCCGCCTCCCGCGCTCCCGCTGCTCTGTCTTGCCTTCCCCCGCTCGCCTCTCCTCGAGGGGGTGCCTGCGCGTCTCTGGGTGCGCTGATCCGGACCGCGGGGACTTCTTTGTAGTGAGGCGGGCGCCAGTCCCTCCACGCCGGTTCAGGATCTCATCCTGGCAAACTTTGCGCAAGAATCCTAGATCTGCGCCCGGGGAGAAAGCCGCGCCGGGAGCCCCCGCGGGTCAGTTCGCTCATTTCGGACACACTCCCCCCCCCTGCAAATAATGCCCCGCCGTCTCCCGGGCAGAGGCCGAACTTCCAAAGGGACGCGCACATCCCTCCCCGCCGCCTGCGGGGTCCCTGCGGGGGAATTTCAGGTAAGGAGAGGGGGGGGGGAGGCGTCGGGCGCCGCGGCTCTGGCTCTGCTCCTCGGGGTCCTCTTTTCCCCCTCGCGCGGGTCCAATGTCCTTGCGGGGCGCGGGGCTGACGGCGCCCCTTTGCCCCCCCCTTTCTCGACCGAGCTCAACCCCCGGGCGAAGGACTGCGGCGTCCCGCTGGTCCTTTTTCGGTGCCCCAGCCCAGAAGGGAAAGGATCGGGGCTTGCCTTTATCGGGCGGGAGGGGGGCACACAGGGCAATTGATGCAAATGGATTTAGACAGTAACCGTACCAATGTTCTTCTGCAGGAAGAGGGTGCTGGATAACAATAGTAGTAGTAGTAGGAGAAAATAATAATAATAATAATAATAATAATAATAATAATAATAATAATAATAATAATAATAATAATAATAATAATAATAATAATAATAATAATAATAATAATAATAATAATAATAATAATAATAATAATAAATGACGTTCATCTCCCGGCAAAACCGAACAAGCCTGCCCGCCGCCTCCACCGGCTTTTGCGGACTCTGGAGGCCGGAGAAGCGGAGAGCAACTTGACGCAGACCCTCCGGGGCCCGTCCGGGGTGAACCCGCGGGGTTTCTCTCAGGGGTGACTCCCTCCCCTCCCGACTGTGGCCCGGCGACCGCGACCCCTCCCTTGCGCCCTTCCCCGCCCCCAGCCGGCCACTCTGCCTGGAACCACCCAGGCCGGATCCGGGCCTGCCCTCACCGAAAGGCGGGCCGGCGCTTCGCGGCTGAGAGTCGGGGAACTGCGGCTGATCCGCGCCTTGCCTTTCCCTTCCTTCCCTTCCCTTCCCTTCCCTTCCCTTCCCTTCCTTCCTTCCTTCCTTCCTTTCCTTTCCTTTCCTTTCCTTTCCTTTCCTTTCCTTTCCTTTCCTTTCCTTCTTTCCTTTCCTTTCCTTTCCTTTCCTTTCCTTTCCTTTCTCCTTTCCTTTCTCCTTTCTCCTTTCTCCTTTCTCCTTTCTCCTTTCTCTTTTCTCCTTTCTCCTTTCTCCTTTCTCCTTTCTCCTTTCTCCTTTCTCCTTTCTCCTTTCTCCTTTCTCCTTTTCCTTTTCCTTTTCCTTTCCTTTTCCTTTTCCTTTTCCTTTTCCTTGCAGGGGGCCGGCGGGGGGCTCCGGCGGGCGGGCGTCAAGCCGCGGCCGTTTGTCTGGCAGCGCTGCCTGCTCGGAGACCAAACCGGTCCGGGCCGCGGCGGGGAAGGGAGCAGAAGGACGGCGAAGGAAGGGCCCCTTTCGGACCGGGCCGCCGGCTCAAGGGGCGCAGGAGGCGCGGAGGGGCAGGTAGGTGTCTCTCGGGGCCGGGAGGGGGGGAGGGCTGAGCCACCCAAGCCGCGGCCCTGCGGGAGAAGGTCTGGCGCGGCCCCGGGCGGTGGTGGTGGGGCGCTAGGGTTCGGTGGGACACAATGCAGGGCTCCCTGGGTGCAAGTCCCCCTCAATGGCCGGGGCCCGCGTCAACGCTTCATCCCGAAGGAGGTCCATTCCAGCCAGCCCGGGGCGGTGGGTCGGAGGCAGACCGGGATGACTTGCCGGGCTGGTGGGGGGGGGAGGAAAGGCCGCGTGTGCGCCTGCGGTTCCCGTCGGAATGGGCCGCGCGGAATCCTCCAACACGGGTTTCCTCCCCACAGTGTTCAGTGTCCACGCAGAGCCCGAGGAGGGCGGGGGGCCGCGCGGCGGTTTAGGGTCGGGGGCTCCACAACTTTCAACTTCGGGAAAGAGTCGGGGGGGGGATTCCCGGCAGCCTCTGATCCTATTAGCTCCGTCCTTGGGCTGCCTCTTTATACGGCCTAGGAGGTGAACAGATGGACTATCAATTTAATTCCATCTTCAACACCATCAGAGATTGATTTTCTACTCGCTTTTAATTTTGCTATAATTAATTAGATCATTACAACTGTTTTCTATTGATCTCCCTATTTAAACCTCAGATGCAAAGGGACTTCAGCAGATCTTTTAGAGACACAGAAGGGAAATGGAACAGAGGGGACTGCAAACGGGGGAGGGGGAGGCGGGAGGGAGGGAGGGAGGGAGGGGGGCGGGGGCCTTCCCGCTTCCTGCCTAGAACCCTTGTGTGGGAGACTGGCACGCGGGCCGGGCCACGTCTTGGATGTCGCAGGTGTTTCGTGCACGTAGAATGCTTAATAATACACGTATTTATTGCGGTTTATGTGTGTCTGGCTGTTTTTTGTATATATATCCCGAGATCTGCGGTTTGCCTGTGAAATGTTTGCTTTGCAATTAAATTTATTCGATTTTTATTTTTTTATTTTTTATTTTTTTAAAAAATTCTAGTAACACCCCGCAATGCCACATGGAATGTTTTCAATTGTATAAACGGAATGTCTCACTCGTCGTACCTGCGGGGTTGGGGGAAGGCGGCCTTCAAAACTGCCAGCTGCGAACAGACGTCCAGGAGCCCCCCCTTCCCCCCAGGCGGCTCCTCTCGACGCTTCGTTCCAGGCCCCCCCCCGCCCCCCGGGCCAGGCGGCGGGGTTCGAAGGAGGCCGGCCAGGCTCCCAGGCCCAGCAGCTCGGCCCCGCGCCCTCCCCCTCCGCTCCCCCGACCACGCCCCGCGCACGGACCCCGCCGAGGCGCCCTCGGGAGCCCCAGCTGCGAGCCCGGCCGGGGAGGGTCCCGGGGAGGGCGGCAGGGGGGGCACCCAGCTGCTTCCCGCCGCCCTGCCTGGCCCAGGGCTCCCTCTCGGCGGAGTCAGCGCGGCGAGCCGGCTCCCAGGGTTTTGGCGTCGGCCTCACACATTTTTGCCTCCGCTCGGGAAGGCAGGAGGGCTCCAGAAGAGCAAAGTGATGTATGCAGCAGCCAAACCGGGTCGCTCAGAGCTTTCGTGCCAGGAGCTCACCAAGTGGGATTGTTGCTCACGAGGCGCCACCGCTTAGAGGGAGGGGGCACTGCTGGCCACCCCCGAACGTTCGCTTCCCAGGCACGCAGGTGCCCCTTATGGGGCGAGTCTGCCCCCCACCCTGGGCCTGCCCTCCGGCCGGCAGCCGGATCCGGGGGAGGTCGAAGCCCGCGCTGGGGAGCTGGTGCTTCCTTTCCACGCCGCTGCCCCCCCCCCCCCCGGAGAGAGTCTCAGCAGCGCGGGGCGGGTGGAAGGCGGAATCCGCCGCGGGAAGAGCCTGTTCGAGGAGAAGGGCGGGGGCGGGCGAGCTGGGTGATGGGCGCAGCCAGGGGCCCGCGAAGGGAAGGCCCCGTCTCTCCCTGGCTGCTGCGGCGCCCGGCCCGCCGCCCACCTGTGAGCCGCCGGAGCAGAGCGGCTCGCCTCCCCCTCCCCTCCCCCACCCCCACCCTGGGGAGGTCCTGGCGCGGCTGGGCTCCCGCGCGGCCCCCTTCCTCCTCCGAGTGACTGTCCCGCCGGCCCCGGGCGCCCCGGCCAGCCAGCCGGCCAGCCAGCCGGCAAGCCAGCCAGCCAGCCAGCCAGCCAGCCGCCGCCCGCCCCCTCCCCCGCCGGAGCCGTGAGCCAGGAGCCCGCTCGGCCTAATGGTGCGTCTCCCCGCCTCGCTCAGCCCAGCAGATCCGCCGCGGCCTTTCGCACGCCTCTCCGCCGCAGACCGCCTCGCCTGGCGGCCTTGCCGGCTTCTCCCCGCTGACTCCGGAGATCTCGGCGCAACCACCCAAAACTAAACGGTTTAGATAACGAGCGGGCGGGGGGGGGCTCTTCTCCTCTCCCTCCCCACGAGGGGAAAAAGTGGCCGGCCGAGGCGAAGGCGGGGAGGCGGCGCCGCAGAAGAGCCGGGCCTGGCCCGAGTTGTGCGCGGAAAGCCAGGCGGCCTCTCCTTCTCTCCCCCCGCCCCCGCCCGCTCCTCCTCCAGCTCCCCATTGATTGAAAGTCTGGCAACGGCGACAAGGAGCCCTCGGAAAAATGGACCATTCGCCCATCGATTCTTCATTAGAATTACATTTCTGCATGTGCTAAATTGGTTTTAAAATGCTTCCCCTGTTATTATTGTCTTGTCAAATCCGGCGCGGCCCCGGACAAACGGCCTCCCCGAAGCCCCGGGCGGGCTCCTCCCCGGCCCCCGGGCTCTCCCTTTGGAGGGGGGGACGGAAGCCCGTGCTGGGGCGGCCACTGGGAGGGGAGGCGTGCGTGTGGGGTCGACAGGATCGAGCCAGGACCCTGGTCTCCCCCCCCCCCCGCTTTCGGAAGCAAATTCATCTGCCCAGCTGGGACCGAGAAAAGGGTCGCCGTCGATTTCGGGCCGCGGAGACTTGCGCATCTCGCTGGGAGGCAAGAAAGGGCGGGGGCGGAGGGGGGCGGCGGCCAGGGAAGCCTTCGCGCCCGGGAGTCCCGTTCCAGTCGGTGACCAACGGCAAAGTCACTCGAGAACAAGCGCCGGAGCCAACGGGCAGCGGAGACGGCGCGGGGGGGGGGAGGTGGAGAACAGCAGCCGCCACCGGAGTGGGGGGCCTCCGGGCTTGGCAGCGCCTTATTGGCCAGAGAGAGGAGGGGCCCTCTTCGAGCCCCCCCTTCCCGGGGTCGGCGGGACCCCTCTCGCGCGCCCAGCGTCCCAGACCGGGCCCCAGCCCAGCGCCGCCCCCCTCTCCGCCGGCGGGTCCCGTTCCCACCTGCGGGCCGGAGGGGGGCGGGGGCGGGACCGCCTGGCGGATCTGCCGGCTCCGGCGAGGAGCGGAGCGGAGGAGCCGCAAACGTCTTCCCGATGTGTTTATCCGCTAATCAGTTCATTAGTTATAAACAACATGACATTAGAAGTTAGGAGGCAGTTGATATTAATTTTTATTTAACTAGTTGATGTTTAATCCGTCACGCCAGGCTGCCCGAGAGAGGGAGAGCGAGAGCGAGAGAGAGACGCCAGCCGCTCGGAACCCCCTCCCCCTCCCTCCCCCGAGATCCGGGCCCTGGGTGGGCGAGGGGAACCGGGACGGGGGTGGGTGGGCGCAAAGAGTTCGGAAGCGTCCCGGGGAAGGGAAGCCGGGCCCGGCAAGGGGCAGCGCGGGGGTGGGGGTGAGGGGTGGGCTGAGGCTAGCCAGCAGCCGGGCCGGCGGAGCCCGGGGAGGGGCCGTGCCTCTCGCCCCCGCTCCCCGCTTTGCTCGCCGGCTGACTCCGGCGGGGAAGTCCCTCCCAAGGCTCTCGGGGCGGGCGGCTCTTCCTCCCTCGTCAGCAGGCACCTGGCCGGGGAGGCGGGCAAGGCACGGCCAGGTCACACTGAACAGGCTCCGAGTCGCCCTGTCCCCGCTCGGGCTGCGTCAGGCGGGCGGCTCCCGGCCGGGCAGGTAGAGAACTTGGCTCCGACCGCCCCGGAGAGCACGATGGAGGGAAATCCACCGAGCGCCCCGACGGCGAGCGACACCCTCTCTCCCCCCGCGACTTGTAACTCGTTTGGTGACTCCGACGCCGGATCCTCGCCTCCCCCCCCCGCTTCCTTCTGGGCTGTAAAAGCCAAGCCGGGGGGGGCGCCCCCAGGGGCTCCGATCGGCAGTAAAAAATAAGTGTCCGTTAGTTGCTGAGCGCCCGCGCCCCTTTGGGGTGGTTTTCCGGGGGGTCTGGGCACCGGTTCATCTTCCTAGTGATCTCTGGGGAGCCCCCAGCCCCCCCGGTCCCACCTCCACGCGGGCGATCCCTTTGAAATATATATCTCCATATTAATCACTGGCCCCGTCTGTCCGTAGTATAAAGGAAATACTTCGCATTCCCAAGAAAATTGCTCGTTCTGCGCCGGTTAATCGTTAACTCGAGACGGGGAAAGTTCCCAGGGAAAGAGGGCTGGGAAGGGGGGGGCGGTGCCGATTCTTTCCAGGTGGGATCGGTCGCCCCCTTTCGGGGAGGGATCCGGAAGGCCGCGGGGGGGGAGGGGGGCGGATCTGGCGCTGCCTTTGATGGAGAGTTATCGGGGGACGTGCGCCTGCACCCGACTGAAGGAGACCTCGCCGCTCTTAAAGGTCCCAGGCGGGACCCGAACTCTGTTTTGGCCAAGAGAGGCAGATAGTGCAGCTGGCCGTGGTAATGCAGCCCCAGTTCACAAGTCACAAAGGTTCAGTCCGCCTACCCTGACAGCTTCCTGTTCTTGTTGTTTTTAAACACTCTCCTTGGGTAACTCTTCCGACGCACGTAGGGACGATACAAACTCCATATTTATCCAGGACTCCTGGATACCTTCGGTTTCACTGGCAAAGTGAATGTGTGTTGGCTCTTTCTGAGCAACGGATGTCGGCACCTACCTGCAGGATGCCCACGCCTTCACCGCGACACGCGAACGTGTATCGTGTGCGTGCCTGTGTGTGTGTGGGGGAGTTCTAGACACGCGAGTGTCAACAAAGCGAACAGCAACAGAGGACTGGGGAGAAGGCTTTGAAGTCCACACCCCACAGGCAGACTGAAGCGCTTCGCCGGGAGAAAGGGGGGTTTGGACTTCGGCCACACCATCCGCGGACAGCCAGACCCACGAATCACTTGGGGGCAGCATCATTCCCTCTAAGGGGGACGGGCCCCAAGACGGGTTTCCTCCAGAGGCGGGACTGCGGCAGGCGGCCGAGTTGCGCCCTGGTTCAGCCGGCTTGCCTTTCGTGTTTGTGGATCGCGGCTGCAGAGCGGGGCAGCGAGGATGGGCGGGGGGGCCTGGGGGTTCTTATAGTTCGGAGGAGAAGACGGAAGAAGGGTTAGCAAAAACTCTTGTTTTGTGAGCTCCGGGCATTAAAAGTTGTGAGGTGCGATCTGGCTGCTGCATAAATTCGTTTGCTCCGGAGCCCTCCTTCCTGAGCGAAGACAAAAATCTGTGAGCCGGTGGCTAAAGAACTGTGAACTAGCTCACACTAACGCAGCTTAGAGGGAACACTGGTTGTAAGGGCGGTTCATCCCTCCTCCCGGGGAAATCCAAGGCGAAGACGCTCCCCCCCCCCACTCCCGCGGAGTCGGGGAGGGTCAGGCCCGGCCACACCCGGAAACCGAACCAGCCTGACCATCCTCCCCAAACACAGGGACGGCGGCGCGCACCGTGAGCGGCAGGGGGCCAGTCAAGCCGCGCAGAGAGGGCGAGGGGGAGCCTCCCCAGGCCCTCTCCGGTCGGAGCGGTGGTCCCAGAGTTTCCGCGAGGGGGGCCTCCCCCCTTCCCTTCCCTCTCCCACTGACCCCCCAGTCCATTTCAGGCCTCTTCCCTGTGTGCACGCAGGCACGTTGTTTGGGCATATAGAGAGCCCGAGAAAAGCAGCAACGCACTCACACAACAAACCCAAACCTTGGGTGCTTCGGAGAGTCCGAGGGCCTGGCCTGGTGTGCAAATGGCCTGGAGCACCCCCCCCCGACCTAGCCTTGGCCGCACCTCTCTGCCCCCCCCCCTCCCTTGGGCGCGCGCGTGCATGTGTCAATGCATGCTCAACGAAAAAAATGGGATATGGTTCTCGTCCCTCGATTGGTAACCCCGTATTTTCTTAAACAGTAGGTTGGACACCACCCGGGAGGGAAAGGGAGAGAGAAAGAGAGCAACGCCCCAAGAAACTTGAACCCGCGGCCAGCGTTTCTTCTCGGCGCTCGCCTCGATCTCCGGGGGCGGGGGCTCCTCCGCATGGCAAGTTTGGACACTTGGCGGAATGTCCAGCCGACCAGAAAGGGACGCGGGGGGGGGGAGTTGCATTTGCTCGGATGCAAACAGTGAGAAGAAGGGAGGCTCTTCTTCGGAATTTAAAGCCCTTCGGAAAAGCAGTTTCCTGAGGACAGCAGATTTAAAAGGTGGCCTTTTGGAACCCTGAACCCAGAAAGGTCGCTTGGACTTGCAAAAGACTCATTGGCAGTAACGGGGAAGTGGCTGGTGGGGTGAGAGTCAGAGCTCCCCCCAAGTTCCCAACAATCTGTGCAGGTCTCTGAGACAGACAGACAGACAGACAGACAGACAGACAGACAGACAGACAGACAGACAGACAGATGGAAGGCAGGCCCTAGATTAGACAGACAGATGGTAGGCAGACAGACAGGCAGACTTTGTATTAAGGAAAGCGAATTTAAAGGCCTTCGATGACATCCGGATTGGAAATAAAAGCAAAAAGTCCCGATGGCCACCCTAGAGGCGAACAACGTTCATTTCAATAGCAGCTGTCCGGAGTTTACTCGGAAGTCACAGGTAAACGTGCAGCTTTAGCCTTAAGGATCGCCGCCTTAATCTTTCAGTTTCACCTTTGGCTAAAGCAAAGCCGTTCCATTAATAAACCTCGTAAAACGAATACTGAAACCGAGTCCTCGCACCTCTCCGGAAAGGTGAAGGGGCGGGGGCCTTCAGCTCTCGGCAGTCCTAGGCTGGTCCCTTGGCTTCGGGTTCGGCGGCGAAATTGTGCAAACACGGAGGAGACCCGGGCTGTGCTGGGGGCGGGGGTGGGGTGGGGTGGAATCGGTTCAACATCAGTAAGAGAATAAAGGCCAAGGAATTAAATTGGCATCGACGGCCCGACAAGCGAAACGAGACCTAAATCGGGGCCTCCTCCAATCACAGGTCAAGGTGGCGGCGGATTCCGCGGCGGTCGCGGCAGTCTCCGGATTCCGGCCCCGAAGCCACCAGCCAAGGCGTTGGGAGCCGGCCGCTCCTCCTCTCCCCGCAAGCGCGCGCTCGATGCGGTCCAGAATAAACGCAAAAAGAGGGGAAGAGGTTAGGAGATGGTTTCCGAAAACGCCTGGAAAATGGGCCTCGGTCCTAGTCAGCTTCGATCCGAATTGCCGCCTGCCGGGTACCCTTCTGCCGGACTGGAGGGCTCTTTGGACGGCTCTGCAAAACCCAGAGCCGACTGACCTGTCCCCGGGTTCCCCTCGCCCTGAGTAGGGAAGAGATGGAGGCCCTTTCAGGAAGACCCCGGGGGTGGGACGGCCTTCCCCGTGACTTGAGTGGTCTGGAGACTAGGCCCTTCCATGCTCCCTGCCTCTTGACCGGTGAAGCTTCTGCCTGCTCCCCTTTAGGATGCCCCTGACGGCCGTTTTTCTTATGCCTGCTCTCTTGGATAGGGGAAAATTCCAGAGGCAGCCCTGAAGTGTAACACATTATTATTATTATTATTATTATTATTATTATTATTATTATTATTATTATTATTATTATTATTATTATTATTATTATTATTATTATTATTATTATTATTCACAGTCAGATATTTGACTGGTCGATGCTGTTTTGCAGTTCCAGATCTAGCCAAGTTCTTGGGAGGTGCAGAGGTATCTTCGTGGGATTCTTGCTATTCCAGGCAACATTGTCTTCCAGAGCTGAGCTGGTTTTATTTGCTCCGGGCCCAGAATGTCCAGGTGTTTTCTCGAGACTTCTAGGCACTGCTCCAAGGACTCCAATGGCAACTGGCACCATGGTCACTTTCTTCTCCCAGAGGTGTTCTAACTCTATTTGCTGGTCTTGGTATTTTGTGATCTTCTCCTGTTTTTTCTGTTCTGTTCTGCTGCTGTATCCTGAGATTGCAACGTCAATGATCCAAACCCTATTTCTCATTTCCTTTTCTGCAGCTGAGCTATCTGGGGTGCTATGCTCCAGGTCGGTGTTTATCTCTTTGCAATCGGAAGTCCCAAAGCATCTCTGTTTCATCGTTCTCCGTGATCTTGTCAGGTTTGTGCTCCCATGAATCTCTGACTAGGGTAAGCCATACTTCTTGCAAAGATTCCAGGGCAACATAGCCGCAACGCTACAGTGATGTTCTTTATATTCAGTTTGAGCAATTTTACAGCAGGCATTGGACCACAAGGTCAACTGTTTCATCCTTTGTCTTGCAAAGTCGACATTTGCTGTTATTACTGGTCTTCTGAATCTTGGCTTTCATACTATCAGTTTCGAGTGCCTGCTCTTGTGTAGCTGGAATGAGTCTTTCCATTTCTTCCTTCAAGTGCCCGGTTTGGAGACACTTCCAGGAATTTTCCATAACAACTATTCTTTATATTGCCCTCGCAAGTGCCTTTGTTTCCAGTTGTCCATGTGAATTTTGATTGCAAACTTTTTGTAATCTTCTTTGGGTTCTATTACTTTAAATAAGTCTGTCTTGTACAACTCATCCAGAAGCTTCTCTTTGCTTTTCCTGGTGTAGTCATTCGGTGCTCCTTTTTCTTCTTCAACTGCTTGCTGAACTTTCAGAAGACCTCTTCCACCTAATTTTCGTGGTAACTTCTAGGGTGTCGTGAGTGATGCATTGTTATTACCTTGCCAGTTTTGCGATCTATTGCTTCTAATTCTGCTTGTTTCCAGTCGATAATGACAGCCGTGCCTCTTCGCACTGGGACTGCTCACCTGTTCCTTGCCCTTACCCGTGTTGCCTCCATTCAATTTTGTTCACAATATCTTAACAGTTCGGTAGTACTCCTTTGTTGTAGTTTTCCTAACAAGGGTATGTCTGACCTTGTCAGCTTCCAGAATTCCCGGATATCTGTAGTCTTCTTCAGAGCCCAGCGTTCAGGTGGGGGGGGGGTTGTTTGGCGCCTTGATTTCTTCTTGTTCAGACAATCTTTCCTCTGTTCCGTGCCAGCGCTGCGCACTTGTCAAGGCCAAATGCCCTTGCGATCGCTTTGCTGAATATCCGAGCGATATTTAAAGACTCCATCTCAGAAGTCTTCGGTTCTGTCTTAGAGGGTCGGTGTCCTGGGCCCGAGCAGGGGAGTGGCATCGGGCCGTGCCCGAGAGCAGCGGGGACAGCGCGGGGGGGGGCGGACTCCCCGGGGAAATTCCTCCTCTGGCAATAACGGTTCCAATTTCTTCTGCGTTCGCGATCAGCCTGGAGTTCCACTTACTGGGGGCATTTTGGATAAACCTTTTTGCGGTTCTGCTCGTGCCTCTCAGGTCTGGTGCTCTCGGGAGGCCGGGAGGAGGGAGGGGAACCAGCGCCTTCGCCTTAACAATCCGGGCAACTTTCGGGTTGCTTTCCCCGCCTTGTACAATTCGGTAAGGCCATTTTATTAGTCAGTAACTGATCTTTCGTGCCTTGAGATTTTCGGGAAATTTATCATTACTACTACGATGTCAGAACCATTTTTTAAAAAAACCGCACTACAAAACTGTTAGCAAGTTTCCACGTTCTTTTTTTGGGGGGGGGGCGGGGGCGGGTTTAGGCGTGAGGAGCGAGCACCTGGCGATGACTCAACGTGCCGCGGGACTCTCGGCTTCTCCTTGTTTCGCGCGGCTCTCGGGTTTCGCCGGTTTCCCTCCCCCGGCCGGGCTGAGGCCGGCTTCTTCCGGGCCGTCTCCGTCGGTGCTGCTCAGGCCGGGCCCAGGGCGCCTCTGGCTGCTCCCCGCCCGCACCCCGCCCCCGGCCCCGGGGAGGCGCGCGCGCGGGCGAGGAGGGACTCCGGCGGTTCTGGTCTGGGGGCTGCAGAGAAAGGGAGGCCCGCTCGGAGCCCGCCGGCCTCTGCCCTCCCCCGCCCCGCCAGCCCTCTCTTCCGGGAGGCCAGGAGACCCGCCGCACGCTTCGCGGGGCCGCTTCAGACGAGAGGCCGGGCGCCCAGTGAGGCCTTCCCTTTGGCACGGCTTTCACCCTGGAGCTGCAACGACAGACAGGGAGGGAGGGAGGAAGGGAGAGGGAGGGGGAGGGGAGGGACCAACAAACCAGCTCTAAGGCCTGGAGTGGCCTTGAACCCCGGACCCCCAAATCCCACCCACTCAGAGTCAGGAGGTGCTCGGGCCAGGATCCCGCGGGACTCGCAGGCGCCCCGGCCCCTTCCCCCTCTCTCCCGGCGGTTCTCTCCGTCGGATCTTCTTTCCGGCCCTCCCCCTCTCTAGGCTCCTCCTCTCCCCCTCTCGGGCCCCTACTTCCGCCCCGGGGCAGGGGAGGCGAGGCGGCCGGTGCGTTGCTTCCCCGCGCTCTGCACGTGCTCAGAGGCACTGTCTCCAAACGCGTCTGGGCCTGCCTGGCGACGGAAATAGGGCTCTTCCGAGGTTGACCTCGGCTCCGACGATGCCAGGGCTTCAGCGCCGAGCCCAGCCTGGCAGGCAGGGACGCGGCGGGGGCTAGTTTGACCCCGGAGGCGTTTCCCTGCGAGGCCGCCTTCAGGGAAGTCCGCTGGCCAGCCAGCCAGCCAGCCAGCCAGCAAGCAGCAGCAAGCAAGCGAGGGCTTCTCGCGCTGGGATCCCGGCGGGCCGGGGGGGGGGCGGTGTTGAAATTCTCTAAAGATGCTGCTTTGGGCCTGTCTCCCCCTGGAGAGGCCTTTTTTTTGGACAGAAACTTTTAAAATAAAAACTCCCCTCCCCCTTTTAAGAAAAATGCCCCCCCTCCCCCGTTTAAGCGTTCAGTGACTTTCCCAAAAGGAACCGCAGCGGTCGGACCCCTGAAAACCCCGGGCTCTGAAGTCAACAGGGCCAGTCTCCCCCGCCCCCGATTTCCTGGAGACCGCCTGACTCCTCTCCCCGCGTGTCCTTGGAAGGACGCCCCCGGGAGGCCGACTCCCGAGGAAGGGCGGCAGCCTTCCGCGCGGGCGGGCGGGCGGGTGGGGGGGGGGCAAGCCGGCTCCGTCGCCGCCGAGGCCTGGATCCCAGTCGGAAGGAGGGAGGGAGGAGGGAGGCGGCAGCGGGGAGGAAGGCGGGGGAGCCCGGCCGGGGAGACGGGGGGGGCGGGGGGGACAAGCCGCGGGGACCTTTCCGGCCGCTCCTCCCCACCCCCACCCCACCCCGACTCCCCCGCCGGGCCCGAAGAGGGTCGACGGAGCAGGCCCAGCTCAGTGAGGATAGGCCAACCGAGGGCTGCCAACTTTGGGCGGAAAAGTGTTTGGCGATTTGGAGGCGGGCCCTGGGAAACGTGGAGCTCGGGTGCGTGTGCGTGTGTGTGTGTGAGTGAGTGTGCGTGTGCGTGTGTGATGGCATCGAGTCCTCCCTCCAGAGTCGCCGTCTTCTGCGGGGGAATTGATCTCCCGAGTCTGGAAAGTAATTGAGATCCCGGGAGACCTCAAGGGCCCACCCGGAGGCCGGCAGCCCTCAGAGCCCCCGAGGAGGAGGGAGGCCTGGCTGGCTGGCGGGAGGCAGGGAGGGCCCGAAGCCTCTAGGAAAGCTCTCGGCTCAGCCGGCAGGGGATCCTCGCGGGCCAACCTTCCGGCAGAAGGCGGACGCCGCCGAAACCGCCTGGTCCGGTCGGAAGGGGCTCCTGGGCTCGAGTCTAGCCCTGGCCGGTCCTTCAAGGGGGCTAACCGGGAAGCCCTGGCGGGGCGCTCCCCTCCCTCCTTTCCTGGCCAAAGACCTGTGTGTGGGGGGTGGGGGGGGTGGAGGGGAATAGTTGCATCCCCGCCCTCTCTGGCTGGCACGGCGCACCCCCCCCCCGCGCGCGATGAATTCCTAGCGCATTTCTTCCTTGGGCGCATCGGTAAGCCGCCTGCAGCAGGTCTCTGGAGAGGCGGCGTACATTAGCCAGTCTTCAGCCGCGATCGGAGGGTGCCCTGCAAACGCATCACCTGTGCCCGCCTGCCCGGGTTTCTTCCTCCCCGAAGGGAAATCGCTTCTCGCGTTCTCCCTCCCCCGGAGTGTCTCTGTGGGCTCTCTGGCCGGAGGAGAGAGGAGACCGCGGCCCGGCCCAGCCCGGCCCGGCCCGGGAGAGTCTTCGTCTCCAGGTAGAAGGGAGGGCGACGACCTCCCCCCTCTTTCCGTTTTAACCATTTACGTTCTGGCTCAGGCGGGTTTGACGACCACCCGGGGCCGGAGCCACGCCGTCAGGCGGCACACGGCGTCCCGTAGACGAGGGAAAAGGGCTGGGGGCTCCTGAGGCGAGCCGCGGCGGTCTCTGGCGAAGGGAGCTTTGGCCCCCGACCGCTCCTGCCCCGCCGCAAGTCCGGCTGCTCCCTAAGAAGACGCCGCCGCCGCCGCCGCCACACTCCGATCTACACCGCGGCGGGCCGGCCGGCCCACTCCAAGCGACTCCCAGCCGAGGGAACCAACTCTACCGGCCGGCCAGGCTGGCTGTCCTTGGCCTGTGGAGCGGGGAAACCGGGGGCCAGCAAGCGCCAGTCCCTCTGAGTTCCCAATTCGGGGCGCGGGGGGGGGCGCGGGCGTTGCTTGGGACCGGCGCGCGTTGGCGGGGAGGGGGGGCAAGTGGCGGGGGCGCCCTTTGGATCTGGGTTGCTCTGACTGCAAGCCCGAAATGGGTTTGGGATCACTCCCCTCGAGCTCCAGAACCGGCGCCCGGCGCCATCCTCTCCCACCGGGATTTACTTCCAGGGGTAGGATCTGTGAGCTCTATTAATAATCATAAAAATCCTGCTAACCCTCTTTTTAAAATTAATAACTCTGTAATTATAATAATTTTATGTGCTTTTTTATACGAAGAGGTTAATGTTGTCACAGTGCGGGGACAGGAAGGGGAAGTCAAGCGCGATACCGCCTGCTTAAACTGACACCTTCCCATTTTATTAGGAGACATTATTATTATTAGACATCTGCAGGTAGAGAATTAAAATTAAAATCGCTTTCAACAATTCAATACACTTTTTATCAGCCATCTATCTGAAAATCAGGGGCATTCATCATCGGAGGCATTCTCCCTGAAAACAAGAACCCGTTCAGATTTTATACAAATTATCATATTTATCATAGTCGGGAAATCTGGAGTAGCGTCTCCACAAACTGTCTGCCGGCTCCCCGGGGAACAGAACCGCACTTCGGAGCCGCGAAAAGCCATTCTCCCCCCGCCCCCCCCCCGCTCCCCTGATGCACGAAACTGGAGTGTGTGTGTGTGTGTGTGTAGGGAAAACAACAGTTCAGAAGGCAGGAGATTTCTCCCCCCCACCTTCCATCTGACACAGTCAAAAGTTGGGGGCAGCAAAGTACCAAATTCTGGCATACCCGGGTCACCTTAAGCCTTGGGAAACGCGCCCGCACACACGCGCCGGGTTTGGGAAGCGTCTTTGCCGATCTCTGTTTTCAGAGCGGCAACGCTGACCCGCCCAGCCCTCGCGTCAACCCGGATTGAAGCCCCGAGACCCATTCTGGCGACCGCCCCCGGCTGGAAATCTTCATGTAGCCCATAATAAATTGGGGGGGGGGATTCATTGGAGCAAAACGCGGTGGTGTCTGGTAAACTCGGTTTTTTAAAAAACGGATCCGTGCTTCATCAACGAATCAGTGGAACCTCCACGTCCCAAGGCAGAATACCTTTCGTGCCTTGGGGCTGGGTGGGGCCTCTGGCTGGAAAGAGAACAAGGGCCGGGAGGGCTGGGGGCTGGAGGCCTCGCCCTCTGCGTTAGCCGATCAGTGAGCCAACTTGATCCTCCGCTCATAGAGACTCCGGGATCGCAACGCATCCGCTGCTCCCCGCCCCCCCTTCTCCAGCCAGGGTTTTCTAAGCGGCCGATTCCAGCGGGAGGGCAGGTCGCTGGCGAGTCGCAGCCCAGCCCCCCTCCCCCCTTCGCGCCCCGAACTGTTCTGCGGAGGGCGCGGGAGGGACGCGACGTCGCCCCCCGTCGGTTGGCTCGGACCCAGGATAGCCCCCTCGACTCGCTTGGGAGGGGCGCTGGCAAAGGAGCCGCTCTTGACCCGCTGGAACAAGCCCCCCCCCCGGACACGGTGGCGGGACAAGAGCCGGCGGGCTAGCCCGTTCCGGGGCGGGGGCGGGGTACCGGCGGCAGGCCACGTCCCCTCCGACAGGCTCCAGGTCTCCGCCCCAGTTCACACTTTTTGCCGGGAAGGGAGCGCGTTCCTGGCTGGAGAAGGCGGGGAAGGGAGAGGGCGTCGAAGCACGTGTGAACGCGCTCTCTTTCCAGGCACCGCGCTCCGGGGTCCCAGAAGAAGGGCGGGAGCGGAGCCTCTCTTCTTGTCGCCGGCGGGGGGGGGGGCGGTCGACTGAGAGAAGCTCCGGGAGGTCTCTCGACCCTCCCAGGGAATGTTAAAGCCAACCTGTCGGTGGCCGTGACGGGGGGGGATCCCTCGGAAGCCCAGACACGGACTGCCCCCCTCCCGGCGCTCGCCTCGTTGCCAGGAACCCACCCAGGCTGCGCAGGACCGCGCAAAAACGGGGAAACTCCGTCGAACCGCTTCTCCCGGGGTCTCCCCGCCACGGTGTATGCCGGCTCGGTGGCGTCCCCGCAGGCCAACCGGCCGCATCCGAGACTGGGGCAGAAGGGGCAAGGAAGGCTGGAGCGGGGCGGCGGCGGCGGCGGGGTGTGGGGTGTGTGCGCGCGTGTGTGCAAACGAGGGCGCCCGGCCCCGAGGAACCTCCAGCCGGGTTAAGGCTCCTTCCTGCCTCGGCCCGGTGTTCACTCCTCCTCCTCCTCGGCCCGCAGCCTTGGTGGCCTCGCCTCTCTTCCCCGCCGGCCGCGGGGGCACCAACTCGGCGCCGCCTCGGGCCCCGCCGCCGTCGCAGTCGGGGCGCTGGGGGAACCCGGGGGTGGGGCCGGGAGGCCGCGGGAAACGCCTCCGCCTCCTCCCTCGGGACAACCCGGAGACGCGCGGCCGCGCAGACCGAGGGCCACCTGCTGGGGCCGCGCCTGGACTCCGCAGGCCGGCCACGGGGGGCTGGGAGGTTCTCCTGGCTCCCCCCCCACCCGGTTTTGGGCTGTGGCTCGGCGCGGCGCCCACGGGACACCTCTCTTCCCTCCCGACGGCGGCCTCTCTCCTGGGCGAGCCCCGGAGGCCACGGGCGGGCGGAGGCTCTCAAGGAACAGCCCCGGCGGGCGGCGGCCAGGCCTCTCCCGAGCCTCCCCCGCCGCCGCCGCCGCCGCCGCCTCTTTCCGGGCTCTGCGCTCCTCTGCTCCGCCGCTGGGTCGGCCGCCTGCCCCGGGGCCAAGAGGCGGGTGATGGAGGCAGCAGAGGGTCCGGAGGGGGGGGGGCGCCTCGAGCGCTCCCGAGGAGGAGTCCGGCCGGGGTCCCCCCCGCCCCGCCCCGCCCCGCCCCGGGGGCCCCCCTCGCACGAGAGATCCTGGCCGCGGCGGCCGGGGAGGGGGGGAGAGGTCCACGTCGGCTCCGGAGGCGCCCCCACGCGGCGAGGACTTGCCCCGCAGCCTGCCGGCCGGGAGCCCAGCCGGCGACCCCAACAACGCCCCCGCCGCCCCCGCCGCCGCCCAGGAGGGCCGGTCCCGCCGCCAGGCCGGCGAAGAGGCAAAAGTAGTTCCGAGGCGATGTTTGTTAACTGGGTTATCTGGCTGTAGAAGATTTTAATGCTGAATTTTATGGCTCCACCACGCTCTACCGTCCTTGTGAATATTGTAATATTGCATTTTTTACAAGTTACTCTTCTGTTAATGTTCCAGCTAGTAACTTTTATAATCCTCCTCAATGAAATTTTTTTGTATTCTTCCGCACCGTTAACCTCAATGGCGGCACCTCAGCCCCTGGCAGCGGCGGCAGGAGGCGGGGGGGGGCGGGGAGGGGAGGGGGCGACGGCGACACGAGGCCTCTGTAGTCCGAGATCCTCCTCCTCCTCCTCCTCGCCGGAAACACAGGCAGGCGGCAGCCCCTTCCCCCCCCCGCGGCAATCCCTCCCACGGAGCCCCCCCCCCGCCGCCGCGCCCTCTTGCCCGGGCAACCTCTGGCCTGGCCCCGGCGGCCCTGCCACCCTCCGCGGCGTCTGGGAAGCAAAGCAGGGCTGGTCGTTGCCCGGCGGCCTCCGGGGCCTCCTTCCCGGGCCCGCAGCAAAGGGGCGGCCTCCGAGTTCCCAGCCCAGGGAGGAATCCCGGCTGGAAGGCTGAGGGGGCGGGGGCACACAGACTGCCAGAAGCCGCCCCCCCCACCCTCGCGATGGTCGACATTGGCCACCTGGGGGACCTTCCTTGGGTGGAAAGGCGCATGGAAGCGCTTTCAGTCCCCGCCACAGGGCTTCCCGTCAAGCAGAACCAGACATTGGGAAGGACCCCTCCTTCTGCCCAGGCCGGGAATAGCCCCCCTCCCCTCCTCTCCTCACGCCCCCCCCGCGAACTCCCGTGGGGGCAGAAGACTAGTGGCAGGGCGCTCCCCCCTGCCCCCGCCCCCCCCCGCCAAGAGGTGTGAGGCTGGCATGCCCTACGCTGGAGCCTGGAGGTGCTGGTGTTTAGGGCAATGAGCCACCCGTGGGGCGCCGATGGTCCAGCCACCTCAAAGCAAGACTCCTGCCAGAGCAACGTTGCTTTCTGCAGACTGCAGTTGATCCTAATGTTATTTCTGTCACTGTTGTTTGGAGGCTGCAACCGCCTGTCTGGAGGGGGCTTGGAAGGGGGCTTGGAAGGACCCCCTCCCCCCCTCCTTCTGCACATCTCTGGGAGAGGGGGCTGGACATTGCTTTGATCTTATATGCAGGTATTCACAGTGTTTGTTATTGATCTCCCGGTCAGTCGTTGTTGCTGATGAAGAAGAAGAAGAAGAAAAGGAAGAGGAGGAAGAGGAAGAGGAAGAAGAAGAGTAGCCATTATTTTTCTCTAGCAAGGTGACTTAGCATTAGTGAGATCCTAGGATGTATTGTTTCCATTTCTTTCTCCAAATGTCCCCCACCTTCTTTTTTATCTTTTCAGTCTAGTAGCTTTTTGAATCTAACACACAGAGTCTGCCTCTTACTTTGCCCCAGCCTTATTTAAAGGCAACATCCCAACACATTCTAACAGCCACCACCGTTGGGGCACATGTTCTGCTTACTGGTCCATGGCCTTCCTGTCCACAGGTATGACCTTTCTTAAGTGCACCTGAAGCAGTCGGCATGTCTTTGGAGACCTTTTCAGCCTGCATATACATGCAGCAAACAGTACCATTTCCCCAGAAGCTGAGTGAGGCAAAGGATGTCTCAACAATACACTTTTACTTAGAATAAGAGAGCATCAAGGAAAGCGGGGGAGATGGATGGACTCAATAAAGGAAGCCATGGCCCTGAGTTTGCAAGAGCTGAGCAAGTCTGTTGACAAGAGGGCATCTTGGAGGACAGGAATTCACAAGGTCGCCAGAAGCTGGAAGGGACCTGGTGGCGCTGAACACACACCAAGAAGAGCAGAACTGCAGAGCCACTTCAGAACTTGAGCAGTTGGTCCAGCAAAATATCACGTACACCACAAGGAAGCTGGGACACAGTCTGCTCCGATGTAAGGATACGGGGGGGGTGCGCACTGCTGCTGCTGCCTGAACAGGGAATAGAAGGGAGAATGTAAAATGTGCGCTGTCTGAACTGGCTGGGTCTGTGGCCTAGGGTTTATAGATATCCTTCCCTGGTTTGAAGTTGAAGTCTGAGTCCCAAGGGTGGCCAAATCCAAATGCCTGGGGGAACCAGCCCTTTTCAAACTTCTTGTACTTGGGAACTTTTGGGGCTTGGAGGGTGAAGCAGTTTTGGGCAGAGCGATGAGGGGCTGCTGCGAGGGGTGGGGGAGGACTTGACTGAATTAGAATTAAAAGACCAAGGGCTGGCTTGGGGGTGGGGGGTGGGGTGGAAACAGACCTAGTTCCTGTCCTGCTTCTCAGAGCAAAGCAGAATACGGACCCGCTTTCTTTCAGGGTATAAACAATGGATTCACCACTCTCGGAAGGGAGAGAAGCATTGGCAGGGATCAGCAGAGTACAGGTTGCCAAGGCGTCTGATGGAAGAGCTGAACATTGATAACAGGTGACTAAGCAGGTCTTCTCAGAAGTAAGTCCCATTTTGCTCAGTAGAGCTTATTCCCAGGATGGATTGCAGCCTATTTTGGACAGCATCATTAATTAGTTAACTCATTCATTCATTTTTAGGATTTTTATTCTGCCCTCCCCAAATGGGCTCAGGGCAGATCACAACAAATCGAGTCAAAGACTCATTACAATAAAATCACATTAAAATCATAAAAACAACAATAAAATTGGGAGCAGCAATATAAATCTGTTGGGGCCACGAGGTGGAATCAGATGGGCCCTTTCAGCAGGTTGGGAACTAATGCAGGAAGGCCAACTGAGGTGGACGCCCGCTGCCTGGCAGAACAACCCTGCGGAATCATGAAGGAGAAGTTCAGAACCAGCCATTCATGCATTCACATCGGGGTACAAACAAAGCAAAAGGTCTTGAGCAGAGAGCTGACTTCTCATGGAACCGTCAGACGTTCCCAAGAAGATCACCCCCCGTTGACTGGCTATTTCCCCAAGATTAAAACCATATGGGACAGTTTGATTGGCAGTATGCCATCCACACTTAAGGATCCATGGGGCTAGTTCCCCCCTCCCCAACAAACCTGCCATCACTGCTCAATGTTTGGCAGCCAATCATATAAAGAAATTGTTGTTGTTCAGTCGCACAGTCGAGTCCGACTCTTCGCAACCCCATGGACCAGATCACGCCAGGCCCTCCTGTCTTCCACTATCCTCTCAAGTTTGCTCAATTTCATGTTCGTTGCATCGATGACACTGTCTAACCATCTCATCCTTTGCCGTCCCCTTCTTCTTTGACCTTCAATCTTTCCCAGCATCAGGGTCTTCTCCAGTGAGTGCTCCGTTCTCATTTGGTGGCCAAAGTATTTGAGCTACAACTTCAGGATCTGGCCTTCCAGGGAACAATCAGGGTTGATTTCTTTTAGGATTGAATGCTTTGATCTCCTTGCAGTCCAAGGGACTCTCAAGAGTCTTCTCCAGCACCATAGTTCAAAAGAATCTATTCTTTGGCGCTCGGCCTTCCTTATAGTCCAACTCTTGCAGCCATACATTACTACGGGGAATACCATTGCTTTGACCATACAGACTTTTGTTGGCAGGGTGATGTCTCTGCTTTTTATCATGCTGTCTGGGTTTGCCATTGCTTTCCTCCCAAGGGGCAGGCATCTTTTAATTTCATGGCTGCAGTCACCATCTGCAGTGATCTGGGAT
Source organism: Gekko gecko (assembly GCA_029375565.1). Classification (NCBI taxonomy): domain Eukaryota; kingdom Metazoa; phylum Chordata; class Lepidosauria; order Squamata; family Gekkonidae; genus Gekko; species Gekko gecko. The sequence continues at coordinate 8,444,105 of JAPDNY010000008.1, forward strand.
CCCAGAAACGTGAAGTCTGTCACTACTTCTACGACTTTCCCTTCTATTTGCCAAAGAGTGATGGGGCCAGATGCCATGATCTTAGTTTTTTTAATGTTGAGATTCAAGCCCACTTTTGCGCTCTCCTCTTTGACCCTGAGCAAGAGGCTCTTTAGGTCCTCTTCACTTTCTGCCATCAGAGTGGTATCGTCTGCATATCTGAGGTTATTGATCTTTTCCCCAGCAATCTTAACTCCAGCTTGTGATTCATCCAGGCCAGCATTTCGCATGATGTACTCGGCATATAAATTAAATAAGCAAGGTGACAATATATATCCTTGTCGTACTCCTTTTTGTATGCTAAACCAATCAGTTGTTCCATATCCGGTTCTAACTGTCGCTTCTTGACTCTAATACAGGTTTCTCAGGAGACATGTGAGGTGGTCTGGTACTCCCATCTCTTGTAAGAACCTGCCATAGTTTATTGTGATCCACACAATCAAAGGCTTTAGTGTAGTCAATGAAGCAGAAGTAGATGTTTTTCTGGTACTCTCTTGCTTTCTCCATAATCCAGCGAATGTTGGCAATTTGATCTCTAGTTCCTCTACCTCTTCGAAACCCAGCTTGTACTTCTGGCAGTTCTCTCTCCACGTACTGTTGGAGCCTAGCTTGTAGGATTTTGAGCATGACCTTGCTAGCATGTGAAATGAGTGCAATTGTGTGATAGTTTGAACATTCCTTGGCATTGTCCTTCTTTGGGATTGGAATGTATACTGACCTTTTCCAATCCTGTGGCCACTGCTGTGTTTTCCAAATTGGAGAAGGAAGGAACCCGCCCCCTGCCACCATGCGGGGCAGTCTGGCCATCCCTGACAGGGACCATGTGCCAATGTCTGTGCTGCCCTCCAGGGCCGTGAAACACGCAAAGGCTCCTTCCACCCCCACTGCTATCCTATAATGTCATTTTGCCAATATTTTTTATTGGCAAAATATCATTTGCTGTAAGGAGGCAAGGTTAATATTTTGTTTTACATTCCCTATTGCAATAATAGTGGCCTGAACATCCCTGGCCTGAGAGCTTAGAAGCTAAGTGGGGTTGACCACAGTGAGTCCTCAGACGGGCGCTGGAAGTCCAGGGTTGCTACACAGAGGCTGGCAATGGGACACCACCTTTGCTCGTGGCTTACCTTAAAAACCTCATGAAGGGTCACATTAGGGTGATTGTGATTTGATGGCACTCACTATTACATTGCAATAATATTATGTGAAATTCCAAAATAAAAAAAAGACGCCAGCTGTACCAACAGAAAACCTCTCCAACCCTTCAAAGTTTAGTTGACTCACGTCACCTACCAGTGGAACCAACCATTACTTGCTATTAGGAAAGAAAATGAGGCCTGGTGAATGAAAGGGCTGCCTCTTCCTCTAAGGCCAGCAAGTGGAATGTCCAGTTCTCACAAACGGGGCCAGGGCCAGCTTTTTTGCACCCTAGACAAGGCTAACAACTTGCACACACACACACACCCATTGCTAACCAGTTTTCAATTGCATAAGCATCTGGACTCTTTGGGTATAAATCAATTATAAAGTTATTTGTTGGTCACCACCCTGAGCCCATGTGGGGGAGGGTGGTTTATAAAACAAATGAATAATTAGCCCTCCCTGGCAACACCCCGCCCCGCCCCTTTACCTAGATGTAATGGTTGCTGGCCCCTGTTTCAGGGTATCTGAAGACGCGCACAGGCACAGAAAAGCTTCTGCCCGGCATAAGACTTGGTTGGTTTTAAAGCTGCCTGACTGGACTCCTGCTTTGTTCTTTAGTTAGCAACTGTCTTGTTGTTCATTTTCCATGGGGCGCCTAGATCTTATCTTTTTTAGTGCCCTGCATTGGTGCCTTGTGGAAATAAAGTCTGTTCAACTTGAGAGAGTCTGCCCAAGTCCTTACCCACCTGCCTGGCCACGTGCTATGCTGCTAAGCGACACCCCTGCCAGCAGTGCTCCCTCTAAGCTGAGTTAGGGTGAGCTAGCTCACAGGTTTTTAGCCTCTGGCTCACACATTTTCCCCTTAGCTCAGGAAGGATGGTTGCAGAGCAAACCAATCTATGCAGCAGCCAAATCGCTCGCTCGCAACAACTTAAATGCCAGGAGCCCACAAAGTAGAATGTTTGCCCACAAGACTCCACAGCGTAGAGGGAGCATCGCCTGCTGGGCTGTCTTTGGGCAACTCCGGTGACAGAGAGAGTGGGGAGGCTTACCCGAAGTGGGGGAAACCACAGTAAAGGGTGCAAAACAGTGGCTAGTCCTCCCCTACAACAGGACAGAGACCATGACACACAACTCCCCTCTCCAGAGACACCTCTTCCCTCTCTCTTTAGGAAAGCTGGCCCTGGCTAGTAACATGCTCTCTGAGCTTAGCCTACCTCACAGGGATGTTGTGAGGATGAAAGCACCCCACTGGGGAGAAATGCACGATATAAACAAAGTGAACACATGAAAAATTAATGGGAGCATGTCTCCAATCTTTCATCTGTCCCCCCAGGAGCTCTGCTTACCGGTGGGAGGAGGAGGAGGAGATTGGATTTATACCCCACCCTTCACTTGGAGTTTCAGAGTGGCTTAGAATCTCCTTCCCTTCCTCTCCCCACAACAGACACCCTGTGAGGTGGGTGGGTCTGAGAGATCAGCTCTGAGAGAACTTGTGACTGACCCAAGGTCACACCAGCAGCTGCATGTGGAAGAGAGGGGAAATCAAACCCGGTTCTCCCACATTACAGTCTGTGCTCCAAACCACTACACCAAACTGAGGCTGCTTTGTGTGTTTCCACCTCGACTTCTTTGGCACACGTGGTCCTCTGGGTGCACGGCCGGATCACCCATTGGGCAAACTAGGCGCTTGCCTAGGGCGCGCCGGCCTCAGGGGCACCAAATGGCGCCCCACTCCCCCCAAAAAAGTGCCCTCCCACCGCCTTAACCGGGCGCCCACCGCCGCCACTGCCAAAAAGCGCCCGGCTAGAGCACAAGGTGCCCTCCCCCTCCTCCCTGGGGGGGGGAGGAGGAGGAGGAGGAGGCAGCTGGCAGCAGCCAGCAGGATCTCCCGGCTGGCGGCGGGATCTCCCGGCTGCCGCTGCCGCCGCCAAGCACCCAGCTAGGGCGCAAGTTGCCCTCCACCTCCTCCCTGGGGGGGGAGGAGGAGGAGGAGGAGGCTGGCGGTGGCCAGCGGGATTTCCCTCCCCCGCTGCCGCCACCAAGCACCCAGCTAGGGCGCAAGTCGCCCTCCCCCTCCTCCCTGGGGGAGGGGAGGAGGAGGAGGAGGCGGCCAGCGGCAGCCAGCGGGATCTCCCCACTGCTGCTGTTGTTGATAAAAGTGCCCGCTAGGGCGCAAGTCGCCCTCCCCCTCCTCCCTGGAGGGGGGGGAAGTGGCGGTGGCCAGCGGGGACTTCCCGCTGCTGCCGCCACTGCTGCAGAGTGCCCAGCCGGGGCACAGCTTGCCCACCCTCCCCCTCCTCCGTGGGGGGGGAAGGAGGGGGGGTGGCATGGCTGGGTCTCCAGGCCCAACTGGGAGGTTGGGATCTGCCCCTGCCTAGGGCACAGAAATTCCTGGAGCCGGCCCTGTCTGGGTGGAGTACAGCCATTGGGAACTCCCAACTGTGGGAGGGACTCTTATGAACACCACAATAAACAAGAAACTGTTGGAAGGTTTTTTTGGGGGATGGGCTGTTTCTAAAGCGCAGGAGGGGCTGGCTTGTGCCTCTCGGGGGGGGGGCAGAGGAGCCACTGCAGATGCATGCGGGGAGGGGGACTCTCACAAGCCACCCTTGAACACAGTCCAGCGGGCATACAGCCCCTCCCCAGGAAGCTCCAAGAGGGACGGGACAGGCAGAGGAGGTTTCAAGGATCCAGATCACCTTTGCTTTTACCCTTCTGCCTCTTTTGCCTCAGGGCCTACGCTGGCTCAGTGGTAGAGCCTGTGCTTGGCATGCAGAAGGTCCTGGGTTCAATCCCTGGCAGCAGCTCCAGTTTAAAAAAGGATCAGGTGGGAGATGGTGGGAAGGACCTCTGCCTGAGACCCTGGAGAGCTGCTGCCAGTCATCTAGTCCCATCCCCCCCCACCATGCAGGAAATCCACAGCTACCTCCATTCTCACTCCCCCAGGGACCCCTGCTCTGTGCCCATAGAAATGCAAAAGACCTCCAGGATTCCTGGGCCACTCTGGCCTGGAGGAAAAGTCCTTCCTGACCCCAAAGTGGTGGTGATGGGTCGGACGCTGGGCATGCAAGGAAGGGCCACTCTGAGAGCCCCTTTGGGCCCTCTCTCGCGCGATCTACCTAAATTCACAGAATCTGCATTGCTGTCAGGTGGCCATTGAGCCTCTGCTGCTTCAAAACCTCCAAAGCAGAGCCCGATACTTGAAGAGGGCGGGTCATACCACCTCTCAGTCATCTCCTCTCCAGGCTAAACCTACCCAGCTCCTCGTACCTTCCCTCATGGGACTTGATCTCCAGACCTCTGACCGTCTTCGTTGCTCTCCCCACAGCCCCCAGGACTGATGGACCCGCAGTGGTCTTATGATCCAGTACAATGCAGCAGCTTCGTTTGCCTCCATTTATCTGCCACTTGGGCTGCGTTCTGGGGCTCTTCTACCCGGCAGCAGATACATCAGCACCTGGGCTGTTTCTCATTGGCTGCCTGGATCTCATTGTCTGTCACACAAATCTCCCCTCTGCCTTCCTCCTTCGCCTCTGCCCCATTGCTGCCCCCATTGCTGGCATCAGTTCTGCGCCCCTCTGATGCCTGTGGTCTAGGCAGTCACCTAGGATGGCCTAAGGCTAGCACCGGCCCTGCTCACAAAGCAGATGTTTCTTTCAGATGCTCCAATAGCTTTTCAAGCTTATGCTGCTTAAAGATGTTAGCTCTGGGGTAATTCTGTTTCTCTCTTCATTAGGGCCATGAGAGAGTGGGAAATGCCTTTGGTGCACGGTTGCAACTTTGAGGAGGTTCCACCTCCTCCTCCTACTTTGCAAACATAAACAGACCATTTCTGCAGCTGAGCTGATAAAGATCTGACCCTCATTTAGGGCCATGTTAGCTGATGGTCATGCATAATTTGTTGGAGTCTCAGAGCTCAAAGGTTAATTTAATAAAAGGATCAGCTCACACTCTGATTAGCGATAGATCAATTGATCTTGGGTTCATCAGCCAATGAAGTTCGCAGTTTTGCTTTTAGCTGACTTCTTTACTAGATAAATGAACACGATAATAGAAAGCAATTTAATTAACATTTACTCCTAGGCTCTATCTACTGAAAATCCACATCATATCTGCAATTCATAACAGCTTATCAGAACATGTCTTAGCAGAATGTACCTGAAGAAGTGCGCCTTGCCCACGGAAGCTGGTGGCCCAGAATGGAACTCTGTCGGCCTTCGAGGTGCCCCGACTGGACTCCGGCTTTGTTCTGCGGCTTCAGACCGACACGGCTAATCCCACCTGAGCTTATCAGAACAGTTATCCTCCGTTAACTAATTGTAATTGTTTTGTCTCTACTATTTAATGTAACGGGATGATGGTATCGTCTATTCTTCTCTGTTTCATTCTTTTTCACGTATTCTTGTGCATCTTTGTATATTTGTAAAATAAATCTTAAAAAAAAACAATTGCCCGTTTCTGCACAGATGTCCATTGGTTTTCATTCTTACCGGGAATGAATTCACAACACTAAAGAAAGGGATACCTTTTCAAAGTAATGTTTGGAGATGTTCCTAACCTTCATACTATAAGGCTTAAGGGCAATTCATGGGAAGCACCATCTTGTGTCTGGGTGCAATGGAGCATATCCTTTGCTGATGGACCCTGTGTGAACACAGATTCTCTTTGGTGGATTTAAAAGACAATCTCTCTCTCTCTGTGTGGCTGAAACAGCTGGCCCAACCATAGACAGGACAACCCTTTCTGACCACTTGGCAAAGTGGGAGAAGTTATCAAAAGATGAAAGGTATTGGAGAGGATGGGAAAATTAGTTTTGTCTATCAGATGAAGCAATGTAGAGCCATGAAATAGTTCTTCTCCCCAGCAGTTTAATGACTACTTGGGGCAAAGGATAAAGCTTATACAGAGGGATGATCAGGTGAGATTTCCAAGGGAGCTTTGGGTAGTCACTCTCTGTTCCGCTTACCTTCGCTGCTAAGGTCTGTGCTCCACCATTGTTTCCCTACGACTTCTACCCTCAGAACATGCACCATCATGGAGTTCTCTTCAGCCTTCAGCAAGTACATCTGTCTATCAGTCATTCTCCTTTAAAGGCAGAGTTCTCAGATTTGGCTTCACAGACTTGGCCTCATTAAACGGGATCCTCCTTATGAGACAAAAATGGGGAATACGCAAAGGAAGAAGGGGGAGAAGATTATCTTGCGCCTTGATGGGGAATTTCATTTTGAAGGCTACCAAGCATTGATGGCTTGGGTGAGGTCCTTTAATTGGTGTGAGTTGCTTATTAAAAGTAGCATGTTTCAAGCATAAGATTTCTGATCTGAACAAATGAAGCGATTTTACTCATCTGTATAATGGACTTCTGTATCAAGGAATATGGGTTCTGCAGTGGCAGATTAACCATTAGGCAGACTAAGCACGTGCTTAGGGCACCAGGGCTGAAGGGGGCACCACAAAGTTGGGAAAAGTGTGAAAAAAATGTAGAAAAATGCCTTTCAGGTCATGGATATTGGAACTTTGATACATTTAACTTGTGAAATATTAAAACAGATGTCGTATTGCATTTTTGTACAACTTGATGTCGCCAAAGCTTGGCTTAGTTTGTACAGTATATTGTGTTGTCATATGAATAAATTTTTGTATTGCTGCAACCTGCATTGTATGTCTGGTCAGACAGGTCAACAACTAAAATGGACTGGGGGTCAGTGTGGGAAGGAGGGGGCACCGAGATGGGTCAGTGCTTAGGGGGCACTAGGGAGCCTTCATCCGCCCCTGGGGTTCTGAGAAACAAATATGGTGAGAGATCGGGGACTGCTAGGTCTAAGATGGGGGCATCTAGATGGGGAACAGTCTATGAATGGGTTTGTGCCTGCAGACTCATTATTTATTAACTGCAGTGTCCAGTGATGACTTAAACATGAGAATGAACAGACATAGATGAATCTGCACAAAAACAGCACAGGCTAATTGTTAAAAACCAAAGGCCAGGGCACTATAGTAGTGGCAGCTCCCTAGCTGAAAGTCTGGCAGAAGAGCTCCGTCTTGCAGGCCCTGCAGAACTGTAAAAGGTCCCGCAGGGCCCTGATCTCCTCCGGGAGCTCATTCCACCAGGATGGGGCCGCCAATGAGAAAGCCCTGGCCCTGGTAATGACAAGCCTGGCATCCTTGGGGCCTGGGAGGGTCAATGGATTTTGAGATCCTGACCTTAGTGCTCTCTGGGGTATATATGGGGCTCTGGCCATATAGGGCTCTAAAGGTAAGAACCAGCTCCTTGAAGTGGATTCGGTACGCTATTGGCAGCCAGTTCAGTGTCCTCAGTGCAGGCTGGATGTGCTCCCACCTGGGGAGGCCCATCAAAAGCACTAGCTGTAGCCTCCGAATCTGCATCAAGGGCAGCCCCATGTAGAGAGCGTTATAGTAGTCGAGTCTCAAGGTGACCATAGCGTGGATCACTGTTGCTAGATTGGCATGGTCGAGGAAGGGAACCAACTGCCTGATCAGCTGGAGATGATAAAAGGCTGACCTGGCAGTGGCCACTACCTGGGCCTCCATTGTTAGGGAGGTATCCAGGAGCACTCCCAGACTCCTGACCTCTGACGCTTGCACCAACGGCACCCCATCGAAGGTCAGGAGTGGGATCCCCACCCCCGAACCACCCCGACTCAAGCACAGGACCTCTGTTTTTGTTGGATTCAGTTTCAGCCGACTCAGCCTAAGCCAACCAGCCACGGCTTGTAATGCCCAGTTCAGATCTTCCAGTCTGGAGTTGGACCAGCCGCTCAACATCAGATAGAGCTGGGTGTCATTAGCATACTGGTGACATCCCAGCCCATGCCTCCGGGCAATCTGGGCAAGGGGGTGCATATAGATGTTAAATAACATCGGGGAAAGCACAGCCCCTTGAGACACTCCACAATCCAGTGGGTGCCTCTTGGACTGCTGTTCCCCTAGCACCACCCTTTGTCCCTGATCTTTGAGAAAGGAAGTGAGCCATTGTAGGGCAAGCCCTTGGATTCCTCTGTCAGCAAGGTGGTGGATCAGTAACTGATGGTCGACCGTATCGAACACCACCGAAAGGTCCAACAGCATCGGAACTGCCAATCCGCCTCAACCCAGATGCCTACAAAGGTCATCTGTGAGGGCGACCAGTGCCATCTCCGTCCCATGGCCAGGTTGCTTCCCTCCTGCTTGGGTCCCCACTGCAGAGGAAGACCACTTTTCCTAGGTAGAGGCTGTAGGTGGTGGTGGGGAGATGGAAAGCTGAAGTCAGAGAGGCAGATAAAGGTAGGTTGATGGTTGGCTGGAAAGGATAGGGTTGCCAACTCCAGGTTGGGAAATTCCTGGAGATTTGAGGGGCAGAGCCTGGAAAGGGTGGGGTTTAAGGAGGGATGGGACCTTAGACAGATACAATGCCATAGACTCCACCTTTCAAACCAGCCATTTCCTCCTGGGGAACCATTGTTGCCAATCTCCAGGTGAGGGCTGGAGACCACTCAGAGTTACAACTGCTTTCCAGATGGCAGAGATCAGTTCCCCTGGGTAAAATGATGGCCTCTGTGTCATTATACCCTGCTGAAGTGACCCCCCAAGACGGCCAGTGTGACGTAGCAGTTAGTGCTTCAGAGCTGGGTTTGCCAGACCCAGGTTCTTCCTATGGAAGCTGATTGGGTGATTTCAGACCACTCACAGAGTTTCATCCTAACCTATCTCACAGGGTTGTTGTGCAGATCAAAAGGAGGAGAGGAGAATGATGTGAGCTGCTTTGGTCTCCACTGTGGAGAAAGACTGTACTTTTCCCAGGTAGAGGCTCCAGGTGCGGGGGGGGGATGGAATGCTGAAGTCAGGGGACAGATAAAGGTATGCCAGTGGTTGGCTGGGAAGGAGATGGGGTCAGCACCTCCAGGTTGGGAAATTCCTGGAGATTTGAGGCATGGAGCCTGGAGAGGGTGGGGTTCAAGGGGGAGTGTGTCCTCAGACAGGTACAATGCCATAGACACCATCCAAACCAGCCATTTCCTCCTGGGGGATCATTGTTGCCAATCTGCAGGGGAAGGCTGGAGATCACTCAGAATTACAACTGCTATTCAGATGGCAGAGATGAGTTCCCCTGGAGAAAATGGTAAGCTCTGTGTCATTATACCTTGCTGAGGTTACCACAGCAAATTGACGCCGAGTGCCGCAAGGCCAGGCACCCACCCAGAGCCTCTTTCTAGAGCTCACTGTATTTATTTCCACAACAAGCCTTATTCCTAGTATATAATAAATATAATTAAAATTTTAAAACATTAGTACAACATTAAAGTTGGTGGTCACAGCCCAAAGTCAGAAACTGAGTGACTGGGAGAGGTTCCCTGGCCCATTGGTACAGATAAAGTATATCCAGATATTTGTTTATATAAAAAAAAAGTATATCCAGATATTACTGGATGTGAGAAAGGAGGCAAACACCTCAGGGAGACCATACATGGTTGCCCACCGCCACAGCCAAAGGCCTGGCGGAACAGTTCCATCTTACAGGCCCTGATTAGCTTGCCCACTTGACATGGGGAAGAGGATTGCTCAGATTAAGCTTCTGGTTTCCTCTTCTGTTACACAACTGCAAGTGAGCATGGAAAAGCTTCTCTAATAGGAAGCTCCTTATTTGTTGCAGCATAGCTTGAAAAAGTGCTTGACCTGCAAGACTCCGTGCTTTCTTGACTGTGTAGCTTTGCCACACTAACCACTGCAACACCCCCAATAGATCCAGCTTCCCTCCAACCCAGAGAGCTCTTCCTTCAACTTAGTGGCTCTTCCAAGTTGGAGGAAGGCTCCTCATATTGAGGACTTTCAACTTGGGGTGGGAGACCACCCTAGAGTGGAGTGGTAGGATAGAGGTAGCTCCACCCTAATAATTCTCATAGGAGACAGTTCACACCATCAGCTGAGAGTCACTGAGCATTAAAGACATAATGGAGCCCAGGAAATGGTGGTGGAAGCACATGATATCTTTATTTCATTTATAGCCCATCATTCTCACCGCTGGGCTGGAGCTGATCAGTGCCTGGTAGGAAGGCTGCCCAGGAACCCTGTATACTGGTACCTTGAGCTCTGTGATGGGGGAAAGGGAAACAAACAAACAAACAAACATTCACTGGATGGAGTTGCATGCATGACTTGCTCTACACAGGACAGGATCGAGTAATTTCTGTACTGCCTTCCATCTCAACCGGTTTGGGTTATGCCCATAGGCTCTTGTTTGGGATGATGCCATACTATCTCAGGATCTTAATTTGGGCTAGTTCCCAGCAAAACTAAAGCCTCATCAGATCATCTTGTTCTTCTGCACGGCAATCTTGTTTTTACAATTGGTGCTTGACTGCTTTGTCCATCTGAGTTTAGAATTAATGATGCTTCCAGTTGTATCCCCGTGACTGCCCCATATTCCAACAGTTTATTCTGATAGATGACATTTCTTCGGAGCTCCAATGACTGGCCAGGCCACACCTGCTTACCTTCAGAATACGGAACCATTATCATCGGGGTCTCTGTGTGTGTGTGTGGTTCTTTGGGTCCTAAAGCTCAAAAGGAGCCCTTATTTCTTTCTACCTAAACCTGTCAGTTCTGCCCCATGAGCCTCTTTGATAGGTCCGCATCTTGAAGGCAAGGCTCCCTCCAAGCTGGGGAGTCTCGTGAGCCAAAATTCTACTCTGTGAGCTGCCGGCATTAAAGTTGTGAGCGAGCAGTTTGGCTACTGCATAAATTAGCTTGCTCTGGAGCCATCCTTCCTGAGCTAAGACAAAAATGTGTGAGCCAGAAGCTAAAAGACGGTGAGCTGGCTCACACTAACCAGCTTAGAGGGAACGCTGCTTGAGGGTATCTCAAGGGTATTCCTCTGATATTCAGTACTAGAATCTACTTTTGCACTGATAGATGGGAGAATTTTCTAGAATCTACTTTTGCACTGATAGGGAGACTTTTCTTCCATGATTGTGTGCATACAACATTCTGCACAAATACTGACATTTGGTACATTTGGAATAATGGAACAATCTTCCTTCCTTCCTTCCTTCCTTCCTTCCTTCCTTCCTTCCTTCCTTCCTTCCTTCCTTCCTTCCTTCCTTCCTTCCTTCCTTCCTTCCTTCCTTCTTCTTCCTTCTTCTCTCCCTCCCCCTCCCTTTCTCACTGGAACTCAAAGTGGACAACAAGTATGATAGACCTGTTCAGTCATTCAGCAAGCTGATTACAGAATTTTACAAAAAAATTGAATGAAAACAATATTTGAATCCCAGGGTCTTTTAGAAAGTTATTCAGTCATTCAGCAAGTGGAATTAGAAACTATGGTAACATTTGAGTCCCTACTCAAACCACGTAATGCAGTAGGGCTGGGACTGAAGAAATGGAAGCCACCCCCACCCCAAGTATCCCTCACAGAGATCACCACCTCCAGAGCGGATCCACTGCATCACAGCTCACAACTCCGTTCCTCTGAAAAGGGTGCCCTCCTGCACAGTTCTGTCTTGTTCATTTTGCAAAATGATAGAAGCATGGGGGCTTTCCTGTCAGAGTCCCGCAGCAATCAGCCTCAACAACATTCCTTCAGAAGGATCAAGTTTATTGAAGACAGGAAAGGCGGGTCATCTGTGCATACATTCTTTGTTACAGCTAACTCTCCTAGTGGGAGAGGGGAAAAAATTCAAAGTGGGACCCCCTGATGGAGCCGAGCCAATCAGAGGTGCAAACCCTGCATGCCGAAAATAACGGGGGGCGGTTTCCAGGTAAGGCAAAGCATGTGGAGTACCAAGATCAGGCTAATAGATAAGACACAGTAGAAGGAGTGAAAGCTAACATTCCAGAACATGAAGACACTCACCCAGCAGCCTCCTTCTCCCCTCCACATACAATGGCAGCATAGCTGACATTCTGCCCCTCCGAAGGCCTCCCCCACCAGACTTATTAAGATACATGGCATGAAAGGCACATAGCAGCTTAGGAGCATGAACATGGCATTCATCAACCCATTCATTATGCGAGGGATCAAAGTCCCTTCACTGCACGAAATAAAAAAGCCGGCCTCGCTTGAGCTTCAAGTCCAATATTTGTGCCATTTCATGATGTGGTTCACCATTCACCTTCAGAGTAGGAGGAGCTGCAGGACGAGGTCTCCAGGCATTGGGTCCAGGGTCCCGCTTCAGTAGACTGAAATGAAAAATGGGATGTATCCCTTTCAGTGTTTTAGGCAGTTCCAGTTCAACAGTCACATCATTGATTTTACATAACACCTTAAAGGGCCCCACATATTTTCAGCCCAGCTTCAGGCTGGGTTGGAGTCATTTCAAATTTTTGGTGGACAAATACACAGCTGAATGTCCCACGCAGGTGCCCTCTTTTTGTCGGCCTGAGCTTTATAGTCCGCCTTAGCTTCAAGAGTCTTTTGGATAGTAGGCCAGTGTTCTGTAAGTCCCTGCCACCATGTCTGCAAGTCTCCTGGGAGAAGATTAGGCACTTTGAAAGGAGACAAGCCAGTAGAAAAATGGATGGCATTATCATAACTGTATTCCGCATAAGGCAGCAACTCAGCCCAATTGTCCTGTTGGTCATTGCTAAAGCAGCTGAGGAATTGTTTCACCACTTGATTGACCCACTCGGTCTGGCCATCAGTCTCTGGGTGGTAGCTGCTGCTGAGGCCCTGTTCAATGCCCCAAACCTGCATAAGTTCCTTCCAGAATTTGGCCACAAACTGGCTTCCACGGTCTGATATTATTTTAGCCGGCACTGATTGCTGCACGAACATCCTAGCCAGTGTTTAAAAGGGATAAAGTGCTCCTGCTTTGCAAACAAGTCCACCATCACCCAGATCACCATTTTTCCACAGCTAGGAGGCAAGTCCATAATAAAATCCATAGAGATCCCTTCCCAGGGCCAGCTAGGAGTCTCTAGTGGGTGGAGCAGCCCCGGGGCTGTACTGGGGCATCTCTTACTCATCAAACAAGTTTGGCATGACTCGACATACTGTGAAATGTCTCCCCACATATGAGACCACCAAAACTGGTGTTGCAACAGGTGCAGAGTTTTCAAAAACCCAAAATGTCCAGCCAGTTTTGATCCATAGTCAAAGTGCATCACTTCACTGCGGAAGGCGTTTGGGACAAACAGTTTGGGGCCTCGATACCAGCACCCGTTAGGTCCTTGCTGTATGGTGGGATCTGTGGATATTTCTGCTTTGTCAGTCTCTGAAAATGCCTCTTTGAATTTGACAGCCCACGACTCACTCTGCTCCCTCATCACTGCCTTTGCTTGACTGTGGGTGATGACAGCGCCTCCCAACTGGGAGAGTGTGAACATAGAGTCTATCACCTCTTCCCTTTGCCTGGTGTGCTGTGAGAGGTGGGACTAGGCGTCTGCTAGGGAGTTTGACTTCCTGGGGAAGTGCTGAAGGGTGAAGCAGAACTTTGAGAAAAAATCTGTCCACCAAAGCTGCTTAGTGTTAAAGTAATGAGGAGTGCACAGTGCTTCCAGGTTTTTGTGATCAGTCCATACTTCGAATGGGACCCGCACTCCCTCTAACCAATGTCTCCAGGTAGTTGACTCTGGCTTAATGGCTGCAGAGTCCTTATTCCAAACCATCCAGTTTCACTTAGTAGCGTTAAACTTTTGGACACAAATGCCAATGGGTGGACCTTCCCATCTGGCCCCTCCTGCAGGATCCCCCCCCCATCGCAACATCTGAGGCATCTACCTGAACAATAATTTTTTGGTTTTCATCCGGATGACTTAGAATCAGCTCCAATGTCAACAGAGCTTTTAACTTATCAAATGCCTCCCGGCATTCCACGGTCCACTTGAATCACGCCCCTGGCTTAGTGTTCTCCTGCCCCTTCCCTTTAGTCTCAGTAAGTCTGTGAGGGGCAGACTCACTTGGGTGAAGTTTGAGATGAATGCTCTGTATAAATTGGCAAATCGTAAGAAGGACTGGAGTTGGTACCTGGTTCAGGGAGCCTCCCACCCCAATACATCCGCTACCTTATGAGGGGAGATGCGGTAGCCTAAGAAGTCAACCTCAGTCTGGTGGAACTCACACTTAGACAGTTTGGCAAACAGTTTGTGATCATACAGAGTTTGTAGAACCTCTCTCACCAGTTTCACATGTGACTCCTTATCATGTGAATATAATAAGATATCGTCGAGATAAACTCGGCCCCCCTTGAAAAGGTGCTTGTGCAATACTTTGTTTATTAAGTTCATAAACACCCCAGCCCCCCCCCTGCGATCCAAACAGCATCACCAGGTACTCAAACTGGCCCAATGGAGGATTGAAGGCAGTTTTAGGCTCCTCCCCCTCCTGAATGTGCACACGAAAGTATGTGTCTCTGAAATCCAACTTAGTGAAGATCTTCCCCTTGGCAGCCTCCACCAAAAGGTCCTTGATCAGAGGCAGGGGGTAAGCATTCATGGCTGACACTGCGTTTAGGCCCTGGTAGTCTGTGTACAGCCAGAGGCCCCTGTCTTTCTTCTTCCAGAAGAGAAAGGGGGGTGCAAACTGGGAGGAGGCGTGGCGGATGAACCCCCATTCCAGGTTATTGTCAGTGAACTTCCTTAACTCCTCCTTCTCCGCAGGGCTCATGGAGTATAGTTCCCCTTTAGACAGCTTGTGCCCTGGTAAGATTTCGATGGCGCAGACAGTGTTACGATGGTGCTGGGGAAGTTCATCAGCTTCTTCCTCCTCAAACACCCTGACCAAGTCTCTCTACTCTGCGGGGATGGAGTTTAGTTCCTATTTAGCCAAACAGGCATGGACTGGAGCGTCTGGAAGTGCCTCCCCCCACTTGAGGAGCCAAGCATGAAAGTTGCATCTGGGAGCCACAAATCTGACAGTCCCTTCACTCCACTGGATGTAAGGGTCATGGGCTCTGAGCCATGGACTCCTCAGCACCATCAAAAACTGAGCCATGGGATTTATAATGAACGCTCTGGTTCCCCAATGAGTCCCTGTTCCCATTATTAGTGGCACAGTTTGGTAGTTACAAGACTCACACATGGTTGAGGCATCCATCTGGTTAAAAATCAGGGATTCAGGTAAATGTTGCACTGGGACACCCAACCCCGTCACTATGGAGGGACTAATCAAGTCTCTGGCACACCCTGAGTCTATAAGTGCCCTCACCCACACCTGGGTCCCCATCCCTAGGTTAACCACTGACACAGTCATGGAAAACAAAGAGGGCGGCGGCTGCTCGCCGATTGGGGTGCAGACTGCTCTCGGTCCTGCTGTTTTGTGCCTTTCACAGCAGGTCCTGGCCTTTTCCCGCTGGCTGAGGATTCTTGCTTCCACTGGAGGATGCAGCCCCGAACTGGGTGCCCAGCTGCAGGGCCCATGGCAGCTTCGGATGTGAGCTCCCTTTCCTTGCAGGTGTCTCCGAGCTTGTCCACTCTGGAGTCTTGAGGGCTGGTGGCAGGAGTGCCACAGTGCAGAAAGCCGCGTAGTGGCCCACCTCTCCGCAGTGGAGGCAGAGCCCCTGACACATCTGCTGATCATGCATGGGTTTTTTCGGCTTGGGCTGGGGGGTCTTCGGTATTACCCCTGGGGTCTTCAGGTACACTTCGGGTGCAGTCATCTTAATCATCTGGAGGTGGTTCTCTGCATCTCCCACTTCTCTCACCCAGGCAGCCAGAGATATCAGGTTCACATTGCATAGGATGGCTTCCCAGATCTGATGGTTCAGCCCTAGCCAATACTGTTCCCCAAACACAGGCTTGGACCACCCTTGGATCTTAGCCACATGCATCTTGAACTCGTTGGAGTATTTGCGCACCAAGCGACTCCCTTGTTTCAGGGCCCATAGAGTGGTTTGGGCTTTCTTCCCCTCCATGGGGTCTTAGTACTGCCTTCTCAAAGCCCACATAAATGCTTGCACCTTGCGCAGCTCGGGCCCATGCAAGTTGTGCAGCCCAACATACCAGTCTGCTGCCCTCTCCCTCAGGTATTGGCACGAACACCGGCGGCACCTGTCCAGGAGGAGCTGGTTGCCCGGGAGGAGCCTGCAGTGCCGGCGGTGCTGTGAGTGCACCCAGTCGCTGCAGTCGTAGCTCATGCTGAACCATGGTGGCTACCAGCAGAGGGATATCCAGCATCAACTCATGCATCTCACGCCGCATCTCTTCTTGTTGGGCTAGGAGCTGACATTTCACCTGTTCCGGCTGATCCTTGCCTGCCATTCCATACTTCCTGGGGTCATATCCACCCTCGTAGTAAGAAAGATAGTCCTAGTGGCTGGCACCCCCTGGTCAGGGGGTGTGATCCACAACTCTCAGGTGTCGGTGTGGAAGCCCATGAATAAGGATCCCGCCAGGGCTTCTCATACCCGAGCCCTCCACTCACACCAGTTGTAGCCAGGATCTTCCCTGTCGTGGTCAGAACCTCTTCCGCGGTAGTGGCCAGGACACCTCCACTGTCCTCGTTGCCCATGCTGGGGTACGGTGTCGGGGATTAAGGAGCTCTAACCATCTGTCAAAGTCCCACAGCAATCAGTCCCAACAATGTTCCTTCAGAAAGGATCATGTTTATTGAAGACAGGAAAGGCAGGCCATCTGTGCATACATTCTTTGTTAGAGCTAACTCTCCTGATGGGAGAGGGGAAGATATACTACATTCAAAGTGGGACTCCCTGATGGAGCCGAGCCAATCAGAGGTGCAAGCCCTGCGCACTGAAAATAACGGGGGCCAGTTCCCAGGCAGGGCAAAGCCCGTGAAGTACCAAGGTCAGGCTAATAGATAAGACACAGCAGCAGGAGTGAAAGCTAACATTCCAGAACATGAAGGCGCTCACCCAGCAGCCTCCTTCCCCCCTCCACATACAATGGCAGCTTAGCTGACATTTCCTAATGGTCTCAGGTGAACCGTTCTATACTCTGGGAGCCACCACACAGAAAGTCTGTGAAGAGGGTGGAGGTGTTACCTGTTTGTAGGATGGCACCTGCAAAAGACTTTCCCCTGAAGAGCAGAGCTGTCAGAATGGAGCACAGTGGGGGAGATGGGCCTGTAGGGGCATGGGACCAAGGAAAGCCTTTGGAGGTGATCCTTAGAACTCTGAATTGAGTCTGGAGCCTAATCCATAGGCCATGGAAGGTCTGCAGAGTGGGAGTGGTCAGCCGATCATGCCTAGTAGCTGGGCTTTGACATTCTGTACCAACGGAAGCTTCTGAGGGGTCTTTAGAGGCCAGACCCATGTAGAGCACATCCCAGCAGTTTTGCCTCGGGGTAAACAGAGCATGGATCAACGTAGCCAGGTCAGCAAAACCAAAGTAATGATTTCCCGAGCAGCAAAGTAGAGTAGGTGGGATGCAGCAGCTTGCTTCAACAATAAAGCCAGATCCAGAAACGCCCCTGGTCTCTTAATCAAGTAAGCCAGAGACAATTGAACCCCATAAAAAACGGGAAGCCCCCCAGACTTAGGGTTGCCAGGACACATCTGGCGACCCTCGGGAGCAAGCGGTGGGCAGTGGGGAGTGAGGTACCAGCAGCACACTGGCATGCCAGCATCACTTCCTATAAAAAACGGAGGTGGCTTGTGGGGGTGCACTACAATTTTGGACACTCTAGGTTTCACCACAGAGATTTTGCAAATCCTGCAGTGTGGTAAGAACAGAAAGTGACATCAGCACCCTGGCACTGCTGGCATGGCCCCCTTCCTCCTGCTGGTGCTTCAGGTGCTTGGGGGGGGGGGCAAAGCGCTGGGTTCCTGGCAGCCTCCCAAGTCATGCCTCAGCCCCCCCCCCACATGCTCTCTGCCTTGTCAGGATTCAGCTTCAGCTCGTTTATCGTGAGCCATTCAATTAAAACAGTTAGGCACTGGTTCAGAGGCGCTTTAGCCTCATCCAAGATTTGGATAAAGAAGGGCAGATATGGGTGGCAGCAACATACTGATGGGCTCCTGTTCCAAAGGCATGAATGCAATCCCCCAAGGGCTTCACAGAAAGACTGAATAGCTTTGTTGCACTGTTTTACTTCTGGATTATTTGTTGGGGGTTTAAAAACTATTTTTGTGAGCATGTGCATGGATGTGCTTGCGAACCTGAAAGTCATGTTGACTTCTGGGGACCCCTAGTGGGGCTTGGAAGCAAGGGATGCTCAGAGAGATCGTGCCCCCAGTCCTGGTATTCCTTGGAGGTCTCCCATCCAAACACTTGCCAGGGTCAGCCCTGCTCAGCTCCTGAGATCTGATGAGACCAGTCTTGCCGGGGCTGCCCAGGTCAGGGCAGTTTACTGCATTTTTATTTATGTACATTGTTTTTATTTATGTATACCTGAGTCACATTGAGGTGACGAGAGAGGAGGTCCTACGACTGATAGATAAGTTAAAAACTGATAAATCACCAGGCCCAGATGGCATACATCTGAGAGTTCTGAGAGAACTCAAATGTGAACTTGTGGATCTCCTGACAAAAATATGTCATCTTTCCTTAAAATTGGCCTCCGTTCCTGAGGACTGGAAGGTAGCTAATGTCACTCCCATCTTTAAAAAGGGCTCCAGGGGAGATCTGGGAAATTACAGGCCAGTCAGTCTGATGTCGCCACCAGGTAAGTTGGTGGAAACTGTTATTAAGGAAAGAATTAGCAGGCACATTGATGAACAAAACCTATTGAGGCAGACTCAGCATGGGTTCTGTAAGGGAAGTTCTTGTCTCACTAACCTCTTAGTGTTCTTTGAGGGAGTGAACAAACTTGTGGACAAGGGGAACCCAATAGTTGTTGTTTACCTTGACTTCCAGAAAGCTTTTGATAAAATTCCTCATCAAAGGCTCCTAAGTAAGCTCAATAGTCACGGGATAAAAGTACAAGTCCTCTTGTGGATCAAAAACTGGCTAATTAATAGGAAACAGAAAGTGAGTATAAATGGGCAATTTTCTCAGTGGAGGGTGGTAAGCACTGGGGTGCCGTGGGGCTCAGTACTGGGTCCGATGCTTTTTAACTTGTTTATTAATGATTTGGAGTTGGGAGTAAGCAGTGAAGTGGCAAAATTTGCGGATGACATGAAGTTGTTCAGGGTGGTGAAGACCAGGGAGGATTTTGAGGCACTTCAAAGGGATCTGTTGAGGGTGGGTGAGTGGGTGACATAGGAGAAGAAGAAGAAGAAGAAGAAGAAGAAGAAGAAGAAGAAGAAGAAGAAGAAGAAGAAGAAGAAGAAGAGATTGGATTTATACCCCACCCTTCACTGCCAAAGGAGTCTCAGAGCGGCTTACAAACTCCTTCCCCTTCCCCTCCCCACAACAGACACCCTGTGAGGTAGGTGGGGCTGAGAGAACTTCTGACAGAAACTGTCCTTGAGGGAACAGCTGTGCCAGAGCTAGTGACTGACCCAAGGTCACATCAGCAGGTGCAAGTGGAGGAGTGAGGAATCAAACCCGGTTCTCCCAGATAAGAGTCCGTGCACTTAACCACTACACCAAACTGGCTCTCCTAACTATAAAATTATTTTTTTAAAAAAATAACATAAGAACAAAAGAGAAGCCAATGTTGGATCAGGCCAATGGCCCATCCAGTCCAACACTCTGTCACACAGTGGCCAAAAAGACCAGGTGCCATCAGAAGTTCCACCAGTGGGGCCAGGACACTAGAAGCCCTCCAACTCACTTTCTGTTTCCTCCCAGCCAAAAATCCTAACTATAAATACACATTGATGGGGTCTGAACTGGCAGAGACTGACCAAGAGAGAGATCTTGAGGTCCTAGAAGTTAATTCAGTGAAAATGTCGAGACAGTGTGTGACTGCAATAAAAAAGGCCAACGCTATGCTGAGGATTATTAGGAAGGGAATTGAAAACAAATCAGCCAGTATCATAATGCCCCTGTATAAATCGATGGTACGACCTTATTTGGAGTACTGTGTACAGTTCTGGTCACCACACCTCAAAAAGGACATTATAGCATTGGGAAAAGTGCAGAAAAGGGCAACTAGAATGATAAAAGGGTTGGAACACTTTCCTTATGAAGAAAGGTTAAAGTGCTTGGGGCTCTTTAGCTTGGAGAGATGATGGCTGAGGGGTGACGTGATAGAGGTTTGTAAGATTATGCATGGGATACAGCAGGTTGAGAAAGAAGTACTTTTCTCCCTTTCTCACAATACAAGAACTCGTGGGCACTCAATGAAATTGCTGAGCAATCGGGTTAGAACAGATAAAAAGAAGTACTTCTTCACCCAAAAAGTGATTAACACATAGAATTCACTGCCACTGCCTTCAAGAGGGAATCGAATAACCATATGGAGGCAGAGGTCCATCAGTGGCTATTAGCCACAAGGTATATATAGGAACTCTCAGTCTGGTGCAAGTGATGCTCTGTATTCTTGGTGCTTGGGGTGGGGGCAACAGTGGGAGGGCTTCTAGTGTCCTGGCCCCACTGGTGGAACTCCTGATGGCACCTGGTATTTTTGGCCACTGTGTGACAGATCCAACATTGACTTCTCTTTTGTTCTTATGTTATTTTTTAAATTTTTTTTATTAATTTATATAAAGAAGAGGGGCAAGGAGAAAAGAACAAGAGAGAAAAGTATAAAAGTATACAAAATTCCAATTTATTATTCTGCATGCATATCTTATCGTTACAGTTTCACAGCTATTCCATCTATCATTGTTATTATTCTTCATTTAATCTTGTTTTCTCAAAATCTGAGTTTTAACCAGTCATAAAACACCCTCCAGGGTCTCATAAATTCTTCCATTTTTCCTTTTAATATGTTAGTCAACTTGTCCATTTCAGTGCATTATATAATCTTTAATAACAACTCATGTAGCATTGATATCTTCAGTGTCTTCCATGTCATTGCGAATAGGATTCTAGCTGCTGTTATAGCATGTCCACCAGTCTAAGTTTATTTCATTTGTCTTTAATTCTTCCTGAGATTTTAAGTTATTTTCATCGTCTAATAATTCTGCTTATCTAGTATCTGCTTGTTTTGAAGTCAAAGTTGTTTGAGAAAAGGCTTCCATTGGAGAACCCATCTTGGAATTTTAGTATATATCAGTGGATGAATCTTTTCCCATGTTGTCAGTAATGATCTTCTTATCATATGGTTTTTAAAGTATTTGTGTCCAGAAGCTTTCCCATACCATAGGAAGGAGTGCCATCCCAGTTTTAAGTCAGGTCCTTCTACAGCCAGTAGCCTATGATCTTCAAGTAGAATCCATTCTCTAAGCCAAACCAAACTTGCTGCTCTGTAATAATTCTTCCAGTATGGTACTCCAAATCTTTTGCATCTTGCAAGGCTTTCAATTTGATTCTTGGATTTCCCCCTTGCCATATAAAATTCTATGTCATTTTATTCAGTTCATCAAAATAAGTTTGTTTAATGTATATCGGCAGTGTCTGAAATAAAAAAATCATACATGGTAAAACATTCATTTAAAAAATTGCTATTCTACCCATTAGTGATACTTGCATTTTTTTCCATTTCTCTAAATCCTTTTTTTTTTTTTTTGACCCTCCAAAGGGGAATTTTTTATTTGCATGTCTATAAAACTACAACAGAAAATGGGGAGGGAAAATTCTACAATCTAAAGGAGAAAGTAAAAGGAACCTAACTAAAAACCCAAGTGTGGAGGTGGTACAATGCTTATAAACTAGTTACTCTTATTCAGTTACTTTGAAATATGAAGAGTGCCCACCAATCATCACTTCTGTTGACAAAACCTGCTTATCAGACTAGACAAAAAGTGATTCCAAAGCTAAAACACACATAAACACAGCCCTTAAGAAAAATTGGTCTCTCTGTTTATGCTTTTGCTTACGCTTTGCTCCCCCCACATAGGCAAAATATTTAAAACCAATGTTACCTCAGCAAGAACATTACAACAATTTATCTTCCTCTATCTTAGATGTATCTTCCTTTTCCATTTAGCTTTTATAAATCCGGATCTGTCCATTCTTGATGTAAACCAAGTTCTTTTTTCCAGGGACATCTTCGCTTCCTTAAATGTCTTGAATCATAAGAGGTCTTCCTTTTGTTGCATTCCCACCCTATCACATCTTTGATTTTATCAGGGTCCATCTCAATCCCCTTTTGGGATATGCGGTAGCCCAGAAAAGGGATCTCTGTTTTGTGAAATTCACACTTGGACAGTTTTGCAAACAGTTTATGCTTGTGCAACGTTTGTAACACTTCCCGCACCAGTTTCACATGGGACTTCATGTCGGGGGAATATAAAAGAATGTCATCAAGGTAAACAAGGACCCCCTTA
The DNA here is from genome assembly GCA_029375565.1 of Gekko gecko. Taxonomy (NCBI): domain Eukaryota; kingdom Metazoa; phylum Chordata; class Lepidosauria; order Squamata; family Gekkonidae; genus Gekko; species Gekko gecko. The sequence continues at coordinate 8,466,499 of JAPDNY010000008.1, forward strand.
AACAAATACTTGTGGAGCACCTCATTAATCAAGTTCATGAAGACTCCCGGGGCTCCCTGAAGCCCAAACGGCATGACCACCAGGTATTCAAATTGGCCCAGAGGGGTGTTGAACGCCGTTTTAAATTCGTCTCCCTCCCGAATTCGGACCCTGAAGTAGGCATCACGGAGATCTAGCTTCGAGAAAACCTTTCCCCCAGCCACCGCAGCCAACAAGTCTTTAATCAGGGGCATGGGGTAGGCGTTTGTGTTAGAGACTGCATTCAAGCCACGATAGTCGGTGCACAGCCGCAACCCCCATCCTTTTTCTTCCGGAAAAGCACAGGAGCCGCATACGGGGAGGATGCTGGCCGTATAAAACCCCTACTCAGATTTTTGTCAATGAATTTCCTCAGCTCCACTTTTTCTGAGGGGCTCATGGAATACAACTTCCCTTTCGGTAGTTTCTGGTTAGGCAAAATTTCAGTCACACAGTCTGAGTTTCTATGGGGGGCAACTCGTCGGCTTCCTCCTCCCCAAAGACAGGGGCCAGGTCGTGATACTCAGGGGGAATGCCTTCCAGTTCGGCTTCCGCCACCCCCACCGTCACTAGGAGTTGCCCCCCCGTCATGGGTCCCCACTCATTCTTCCCATAAGTGGGATTGGCATTTGTCGGAGATGAAATTCACTTTCCCCTCCCCCCATAGGACGTGTGGATCGTGATCAAAGAACCACGCGCTTCCGAGTACTAGGGAAAGCGGGCAGCTGGGGTAACGACGAAAGGCCTTTCTTCCCAATGTTGCCCAATTCCCACCCTCAAGGGTACAGTCTCGTATTTACAGGGTTCTTTCATGGTGGAGCCGTCCATCTGAGTAAATATCAAGGGGTCGTTTAGTTTAATAACTTTCGCCCCCAGTCCCGTCACTAGTGTGGGATTGATGAGATCTCTCCCACACCCAGAGTCAATGAGAGCCCGTACTCTCACATGGGTCAATAGACCCGGGTCCATTAAAGTCACTGTAAGAAAGAAAAGAGAGGGGGTTTGCTCACCGGGGTTTGCGCCTGGGAGTCCGGGACCTTCTGTTCAGCGCTGTTCACAGCAGGTCCGTCTCGTTTCCCTGCGGCGCAACTTCGCCATCGGATGAATCGGATGCCTCGCTGAGCGGTTTGGCTTGCAGGGCTTTCGCCCCCGGCTTGCCGGCTTTGCCACCGGTTTCGGCGTGGAGGTGTCGAACTTCTTCTTGGCTCCCTTGGGCGCTCCTGACGATGCTGATGCGGTCGGGCAGTTCGCGGCGAAGTGACCCCCTTCTCCGCATTTGAGGCAAAGACCTTGCTTCATTCGGAGTTCTCTCGTACCATCCCTCGGTTTTGGATTCGGGGTAGGGGTTTCCCCCTAGCTGCCGGCTCAGGACCACTGTTGGCCATCGCTGTGGCATCATCTAGTTTGATGGTTTTCAGCCGGTTCTCCATCGTGATGGCGGCTTGTATCCATCCCGAGAGGGTGTCTGGGTCTTGGGTTTTGGTGACTTCTCGTCGGATCTCCGCGTTGAGTCCCAACTTGTAGTAGTCCACGAGGGTCCCATCTTGCACCCCTCGGATTTTGGCCGCACACCTACGGAACTCCGCCGTGTAGTCTCTCACCGATCTCGAGCGTTGCTTGAGGGCTCGGATCGCTGCCTTTGCCGCTTTGTTAGAGTTCGCGTCCTCGAATTGCTCTTTCATGGCCCACATAAAAGAATCGATTTCTCTCAACTCCAACTCACGCCCATCAGCCTGGTGAAGTCCCACATACCAGTCAGCGGCCGCTCCCTTCAGGTGGGCTGCTATGACATCGACCATACGCTCTTCGCGCTGGAATAGATGGCCCCAAGTCTCGATAAACCTCTCGGCTCTCACGAGGAAGAACGGAAACTTCTCAGGGTCTCCGTCAAAGTCTGCATCCAGCAGTTCCGCAGGTTTCGGTGGCAAAACCCCCAAGGTCGAGGGGTGGTTGCCCCAGCGGCCCCTGCGGCCCTGGCCCCGCGGGTTGATCCGGAGGGCCGGCCGGTACGTTCTGCTGGCCTTGATCTGGCGCTGGCCGTTGATCCTGGGGAGCTTGGTCGGGTGGCTCCTCTCGCCTTTGTCGCTCACACTCCTCTCGGATGCCCTCCGCGATCATCTGTGGGATGCGGGCGAGGGATTCATCTAGGTAGCGCATCAGGCGGTCTTGGCTCGGTTCCCCACTCCACCTCCGTCTCACCACGGCACCTTCCAGGCTCTCGGAGTCTTGGCTGGTTTCCTCCAGGGCTCCCGCCGTAATCAGTCAGTCTGCGGACCGATCTTTCGGGGTGGCCTCCCCCACTGATGCTCGCGGGGTTCCAAACCATGTCTCGTGGGTTTCAGCCAGGGGTTTCACCCAGTCTCGTCTATGTCCGACTCGGTGGGTCACCCCTCCATAGGCCGCCCCATATGGATCCCCGTAGGGCCCTCCAAAGTCGTACTCCGGACCCCATTGTCCCGGCACGTATGTGTCAGGGGTCTCTCTGGGTACGTCCTTCCCGGGAGGTTTCTTCTCCTTTTTCTTTTCTTCTTCAATCGGGAGAGTGTCTTCTTCACCGCTACTCATTTTGGAGTTGCGGGTTTCTGACCAGTCCCGAAGTTGATGATGATTCTGAACAAACTGTCAGAAGCCCTAACCTAGTCAGCAAAACACCATGCCTTGCGGTTCAAGCAAGAATAGCATTTATTATAGAGCTGCAATAGAAAGGTCACTGTAGCAGGTACATTGTTCAGAATGACTTGGTTACAGAAAGCAAGTGGTTATACCGAGAAGGGGGTGAATGGGGACCCCCCTTCTACCAATCAGGGATAATAACATGCGACTGGGAATCGAAAGTTACTATGCTAATGAAGTTCCCAACGCCCCCATTATTCTCAGGAAAGCTGGAGCTTTGAAAGCGATAGTAAAGCTCGCAGCTTGACTCCTCAAGGTCAGAATGTTCAGTCTGCGAGAGATAGGGGTTACCAGATGCACATTCCACTCTCACACCCTAGTCATAAATCCACACCCCTTGGATTCCAACCTCCCGCCTGTCACGCCACTAAGGCGCCCATTGCCATCCTCCCCTCCCCTCCATCCATCATGGCAGGGCTACCTGACAAGCACGCTCATTGGAGAATCCAGCCTTTCTCTTAGCAAGCAGATCTTGTGAAGTTGGGGTAGCGAACCCTTTACTCCAAAAAAAGAACTGCTTTACGATCTGTTTGCCAGTCCAACCGCAAAAGAAACTAAACTTTAGAATCTCCTTACTGTCCATAAGTCTCTATGATCAGAAATGCACACCGAACACTGCCCCTTTAAAAGTATAGCCACTTTTAGTACAGATCCAGGTCGCTACTCCACTTTAGCCACCAGGGGGCCCATGATTTACTTTGAAGACAGAGTCTATGGTTAGGTCACATGACCTGGCTTTCCACTGTTCTCCTTCCTGAAGAAAGCATTAGTCCCGCCTCCCTCTTCGCCTCTCGTCGCCATCTTTTGGGGATGTTTACATTAGCCGAGAAAGAATGGCAAAGTCTCTAAGGTCTGTTTAAATGCTCAATTTTCTTTCGGGAAAACTCTCCACTACAGTCCATCGCCGCAATTTGATCAGTCCCTCCAATCACGCTTTTGTATTTGCTTAAGCGTCGGGAGAAAGGGCATCCCCTCCCCCCCTCCGCTTATCATAGGGGACTTCATATCTAGGCTTTGGTGTTTCATTTCAATGAAAACTCACTCATCAGTCCTTGAATCGATCCAGCAGGTCCTGAAACGGCCCCTGGGATCACGACAAGCAGAGAAAATCACTAAACCTCCAAACATTTGTCCCGGTCAGCAGCTCTGGTACCATACGGTTGCATAGCGGCAGGACCATTGAGGCGGAGGAGCGCCTCAATTCCCCAGCATTGCAATGGCGAAGAGGCCACCCCTCAAAAGCCCCATGGCTTACCCAAAAGGCTCCAGGGGGGTGGTGGATGAGCACCCTCCCTCCAGACTGGTAGCGCGCAGATCGTGCCCCCAGATCAACCGGGAGGCATGTCTGCTTGCGAGTCTCCATAGACTGGAACTCTAAATCCTTTTTAGTGTCTTGCATCAGTTTGTTATAATTGTATTTCATCAGGGAGCTACATTTCGCTGTGATATTAATACCCAAATATTTGACTTTCTTCTCCAGTTGAAATCCAGTCAACTCTATTTTAATTCTTTGTTTCAATATCATATTTTTCATAATCATTTTTGTCTTCCAATAGTTTATTTTCATTCCCGCCATTTTTCCATATCCATTCATCCATATTCATTAATCAAATCCATCAGTTGTAGTACAGAATCCATTGGATCTTCTAAGATAAGTACCAAATCACCAGCAAAGGCCTGTAGTTTATATTTTTTTCCTCTTACTGATGTCCATTTAATAAGGGGGTCTTTCCTAATAGCTCTTGTCAGAACTTCCAAAGTTAATATAAACAACAATGAAGATATTGGACAGCCTTGTCTTGTCCCTTTTTTCAATCCATATATTATCAGTCAATTCATTATTTACTACTTTCGCTTTCTGCTTTGTGTATATAGCTTCAATCGCCCTTATGAAATTAATCCTGAAATCCATTATCTCCATCTGTTGAATAATAAATTGCCAGCTGACATTGTCAAATGCTTTTTCAGCATCCAAAAATATCAAAGCCATCTGCTTCCCAGGATGAGTTTCATAATATTCTAAGATATTTAAAACTGTTCTCGCATTATTCTTTAGTTGTCAGCTAGAAAACCCACCTGGTCCTGATGTATAAAGTCTATTAAAACTTTTTTCAACCTTACTGCCAAAATAGTTGCAAATATTTTGTAGTCACAATTAAACAAAGAGTTTGTCTGTAGTTTTTAATCTCTTTAGGATCTGTCTCTTCTTTATGAATCAGTGCTATAGTTGCTTCAATCCAAGATTCCGGAACTTCCATTTTTTCTATTACAGATGAGATTACTGGTTTATATGGGAGCAATAAGACATCTTCAAATATTTTATGGTATTCAGCGGGGAGTCCATCTGATCCAGGTGCTTTATTTGCATTTCATTTCTTAATAGCCTCTGTAATTTCCATCATTGTTCTGGGATCATGCAACATTTTTCTGCTTTCTTCTGAAACTGTGGGTAAGTCCTGTTCACATAAATACTGTTTCTGGATTTCCTTGGAGATTCCCACTCCTTTATATAGTTGTGTGTAAAAATCTTGAATTATTTCCTTTAATCCATTCTGAGAAAATTCTTCTACAATGAGTACAACGAGTGGACCATCCTTTTCTCTTTCTCTTTTCTTAATTTATGAGCCAACCATCTTCCCGGTTTATTGGCATTTTCAAAATAATCCTGTTTAACAAATTTAATATTTTTTGCCATTTCTTCTGATAAGAGTAGATTAAGATGATGCTGGAGTATTTTAATCTTCATCGGCCCTGGTCACACGGCGAATTTGCTGTAGGAGAGCGACGAATGGCGGGTGGATTATCTGTGCATGATCACACCACCACATCTGGCAAGTGTAGCGCACCCATGGCTTCCCACCAAAAATCCACAGTTAAAAAGTACCTGCTAACAAGTATTAGCAACTGGTTTGCCACGGGCTGCTGACGGACACGGTTGGTGTGATTGCACTAGCATGCGGCTTTTCCTTCCAGCCATCATCTTTGCTGCTGGTGCCGACTGACCAAACCCCGCTGCATCGCCGTCATGTCTGATTGCATAATTGCGGATCAAACTTCAACGGCGCAAATAGCCATGCCTCCCCTGTCAGGTAGCCCTGCCATAAGATGGATGTAAAGGAAGGAGGGAGGGATGGACTGGCATTTCTCACTTTATGGAATGTGGGGAGTGCATCAGGTTGTCTGGGAGACCTAGATTTAGTGTGGCTATGGAGACTGTTATCTCACACAATGGCCTTGGGTCTCAGGCATTGTCTTGCTTTTCTTTTCCTGCCTGAGATATTCTGGCCGGCAGTAAATAATGCCTGCAACTGCTTTTGCCGCATGCGCGCTTGGTAGCCATTGGAGGGTAGGTGGTGGGGGGGCATATTCGAACCTAGTATAACTGGGGGTGCCACGGGGTCCTCAGTATCACTGACAAAGCTTTGCTAATATATCTCTGAGAATTGCTTTCAATAAACGCTGTCTTCTTTATGGAGCCTGGTGTTTGACTGACTTTCTGGAGAACTTGACATCCCCCCGGCGTTATCCTGCCCATTTGACCGGGGCCATCTTTAAGTTCCCATTTGAAGGATCCAGCTTTAATTCTTTCTCTTTATTCTGAATAGCATCCAATATATCTTGAAATGTTCCCATTCTTTCCCTTTTCTTTCCTGCTGCAAACCTAATTGCCAGGCCCCTAAAAAAAGCTTTGCTTGTGTCCCAAACCATCTTCACCTCTGTTTCTCCATTCATATTTTGTTGAAAAAAGTCTTCCTTTCTTTCTTAGCCATCTCTACAAAAGTTCTTATGTTCTTATGTTAAATATTCTGAATAGATTTTGGTGCTCCCTCTAAGCTGTGGGGTCTTGTGAGCAGAAATTCTCCTTTGTGAGCTACTGGCATTAAAGTTGTGAGCGAGCAATTTGGCTACTGCATAAATTAGTTTGCTCCGGAGCCCTCCTTCCTGAGCTGAGACAAAAAGGTGTGAGCCAGAAGCTAAAAAACTGTGAGCTAGCTCACACTAACTCAGCTTAGAGGGAAGTATCTAATTACAACAGATTCAGATAATGCTGGCTGTTCTCTCTAACCCCATAATTTCTGAACATTGGTCATTGTAAGATTTCATTTACAATCATTTTCAAAGATTTGTTAACACTCCAGGATTCCTACCATTTAACCAGTCTGAAACTTCCATTCTTATCAAATTCTGGGTCAAAAGTAACAAAAACAACAAAAAAGGCACACTATTCCATGCTAGTCCCTAATAGTTTCCCCAGCATTACTCTTTAATAGTTGGAGAGACAGTTTGGTGTAGTGGTTAAGTGCGTGGACTCTTATCTGGGAGAACCGGGTTTGATTCCCCACTCCTCCACTTGCACCTGCTGATGTGACCTTGGGTCAGTCACAAGCTCTGGCACAGCTGTTCTCTCAAGGACAGTTTCTGTCAGAAGTTCTCTCAGCCCCACCGACCTCACAGGGTGTCTGTTGTGGGGAGGGGAAGGGAAAGGAGTTTGTAAGCTGCTCTGAGACGCCTTTGGGCAGTGAAGGGCGGGGTATAAATCCAATCTCTTCTCTTTCTTCTTCTTCTTTAAGTGGTGGTCTTCTCTTTGAGAGTAACCACAGCAGAACATATTATGGGGTTGATCAAAAAGCTTGTTGTCCAGTACCCAGCGAAGACTTCAGAGAGGCTGCCACATGAGCCTGTTGCACCCCAAAATGAAAAGTTGTCTTGAGGCAGCTTGAGGGGATCTGCAGAGGAAGCTTCCCTAGTCTTGAGCCCGCCTTGAGGGATAGTTGTCTTGCTCAAACAGCCCATTCAGTCATGATATGGGAATACTTCGGGCCTCCTTTGATAGAGTTCTGTGTTGTCAATAAAATGCTCAAAGATGGAATGTTGACTTTTGTGTGCTTGGGGTAAAATATTTCAATACATAAACCACTGAACTGATAGAAAGATTCACTGGAATGGTAAGCCAATCATCTATATTCTGTTGTAGCAGAGTGCACTTCAGGCTAAACGCAGCAGAACTTCTCTTTGTTCTACATGTGCTAGCCAAGTTACAGAGTTACACAGAGCCACCTGTCAGTTTCAAACTAATAAAGAGTTCCTTATTTAGAGAAGTCCATTCTAAACAGTAAAGGTGAGAGATAGGGACAGAATCGAACTAAACTACCTGTGGTGTCTGTGAATGCAGAGATGTTTGTCCAGCATCCGTGTTGCCAGAGAGGGAGAGCAGCATGCCCCTACTTTGTGAGCGTGCAGGAGCGACGTGTGAACGGAAGGAAGAAGGCCGCTCCCTGAGAGTGCCCGTCTACACGTCAAAGGCAGAAGAGCAAACAGGAAGTCAGCCCACAGGTTGCCTGCCTCTCTTCCTCATTCTCTTGTAGCCCCCGGTCTGCAGGCCGAGGCTAAGAGACAGCAGAATCTGGTCCTTCTCCTCTGACACTAATAAACAAGCTCCTCTCTCCACCTTCTGTTCGAAAAACAACGAAGTTTTTGTTTTTAAAACTATTTACCTCGGAGCTAGCTCATTTCTCACAAACTTCTGTTATTTTGCTAAACAGGGAAAGAAGTGTTTGGGTAAGTACTGGTGATATCTACACATACATAAGATGAGTGGTTTATTAGCACAAGTTCTTTTCCGAGTTGGGTCTGTCTTCAGGGCCCAGGGCCTCAGGGAGAGGCCTGTCCAGAAAGAGGTCCAGGACTCTGCTCCCTTAATCAGGCAAGAAGGTAAATGGATTGGATGGGATCAATGGATTCAATCAATCCGTCCACTGAAAGGACAGGTAACCAAGCTGTGGCAGAGTCACTCTCTTGAGCCATCTGGAATCTGAGTCTACTTCCATGGTATCTGTTGTGTTTGTTTGCTTTGGTGGCATGTGTTTATTCTACATCGTTTCCCCCACACATGGTGGAATATGGAGCTCTCATCAATACCAAGAGACACGGAGGACACCATAGTGGTCTCTGAGAAAACACTGTAGCCAACCCTTTTTCTCCAGGAAGTCAGGAAGCTGTTCCTCTGAATCCCAGGACAGAAGAAGAAGAAGAGAAGAGATTGGATTTATACCCCGCCCTTCACTTGGAGTCTCAGAGCGGCTTACAAACTCTTTTCCCTTCCCCTCCCCACAACAGACACCCTGGGAGGTAGGTGGGGCTGAGAGAGCTCTGACACAAACTGCTCTTTTTCAAGAACAGCTGTGCCAGAGCTTGTGACTGACCCCAGGTCACATCAGCAGGTGCAAGTGGAGGAGTGGGGGAATCAAACCCGGTTCTCCCAGGTTAGAGTCCGTGCACTCAATCACGACACCAAACTGGCTCTCAAGGTCCCTGTCATCAATGCTCCCTCTAAGCTGTGGAGTCTTGTGAGCAAAAATTCTACTTTGTGAGCTACTGGCATTAAAGCTGTGAGTGAGCGATTTGGCTCCTGCATCAATTAGTTTGCTCTGGAGCCATCCTTCCTGAAAACATGTAAGCTGGAGGCTAAAAAACTGTGTGTTAGCTCACACTAACTCAGCTTAGAGGGAACACTGCCTGTCACGCTGTCTTCCCCAGGAGGACTTTTGCCATTTCTGTGGGAGCTCTTAGCAGCAACTCAGGGGAATCCATGCACACGAAAGCTCGGCTCACACCTTGAACAAAACGTTGTCGGTCTCCTCATGTTACATGTTAATTTGCTGTTAAGTCTGAACTTTACCTCCCATTCCACTGTATTTGAAAATGTGTGCCTTGCACAGGGAAGGTCGTACCTTGAATAAAACTGTGTTGGTCAGAAAGGTGCCCAACTGGACTCAGACTTCATTCAAGGGAATGCAATCAGAAGAAGTGTAGCAAGTGGGAAAGTCTTGATTTGCAAAATTAGCAGATGGTTGAAGACACGCCAGCAGGACCAGGAGTATTTCCTGAATGAGCTGAGACCAGGGGAGCCCTGTCAGGTTTCAGTGCAGGTACACTATTTTTTTTTTTTGGGGGGGGAGAGGAGAACGTTATCACCAAGATAAAATCTGCTGTTGAAGACATTTGATTATGTTGAAAACCCCTCAATCTGAACTAGTGCATAAGAGCATTCACGGTGCTTTCCTTTTTTGTATCTCATAACGGCAAAGTTTGTAGTGATGTTCCTAATATATCATCATATGCAGTCTGGAATGCAGTGGGACAGGGGAGTTTCTCCCTCTAAATGGCACTGCTGACCGAAGCCCAGAGAGGTGATGAACTGGTTCCCTTTGAGCTGGTTATCTTCTGCATCGCTTCAAGTCCAATAGCCATGGCCCCAAGTCTTTCACGGTGGAGAACACAAGCAAAGTCAGGGCTTCTTTCTTTTTATAAAACCTAAGAAGAGGAAAGTAAGAAAACAGGGAGGAAAAGAGGTTAGTGGAGAGACTTCCCCTGAACTCCAGTTCCCTTGTTCTGCTCCCCGTGCCAAACCTAGTGCCAGGTGGGCTTAGCCAGCCTCTGCCTGGCATTCTGGGCAGCTTGACGGGGGGAGACAACAGTCTTGGGCAAGTAATTTCCAAGCCGAGCCTGCTTATTGCAGATCAGCCGTCCTTGATGGGGAAAAAAGGGGACGGAAATATTGAAAAGAGTGGGCAGGCTCACGAGGAGGAGTAATGTGTCTCTGATACACTGGACCTCATCCAGCACCAGGAAGAGGAGAACTCTGACTGACCCAAAAGCTGCAAACCCGCTGACAGTGGAAATGGGAAATCCCTTTTAGTTTTACCAGGTTTGCTTATTTAAACTGTCCATCCCAGACATTTAGCCAGCCCCGCTTTAACAAATGGGACAGTAGCGTTCATGTTCCCAACGTTCTCTCCGAGGTCATCTCCCCTCTTTCCTCTGAAGCTCTCTCCCCTGGCATAGTGGTTATACCAGGATCCGGTAGAGTGGCATAGTGGTTATGCCAGGTTGTACCAGGGACCCCGGTACAAGTCCCCCCTCTGCCATGGAAGTTTGCTGGGTGGCCTTAGGGCCTGTTACTCACACGCCACTCAAACGACTCCACAGGGCCGTTGCCACGATGAGGAGACAACGGAGGGAGGGGGAACCACGTCGCAGGCCACTTCAGACAAATGAGTCACCATCACCAAGCACTCCCTCTGTGGTGCCCTCTGTCTCTGCTCAAAGAGGCTCAGGTCTCCGGAAATCAAAATAATTGCATCAGCCATTCTTTCAAACTTCTAGTCTTTAAAAAGGAGTCCCTCCCTCAGTGCTACTGAACGTGATGTGCAAAGCCGGCAGAAGAGGGCTGCTGCTGCTTTGTGCTTCCCATGCTACTCCCCACTCATTCACAGTCTTGAGGGTCTTGCCCTCAATGGGCTACTCTCCCTTGGAGGCAGGCGGGGGGGGCAGTTTCCCAACAGAGGGGCACTGGGCACACGGCTCTCTGCCTGTGGGGCCATGCTGGTGAGCGTACTGGCAGAGGTTCCCCCTTGATCCCACATTGCCAACTGATTGCAGAGGACCCAGACCTTCGCAGTGTGGGTTGCCAACATCCAGGTGAGGGCAGGAGACCTCCCAGAATCACAATTCCTGGAATTACAGAGAGCAGTTTCCCTGAAGTCTATGGCTGTTTCGGAGGGTGGACTAGATGGCATTGTATCCTGCTGAGGTCCCTCTCCAAACCCCACCCTCCCCAGGCTGAACCCCAAAAACTCTAGGAATTTCCCAACACGGAGTTGGCAACCTTGCTTTTCAGTCTGGCTCCCAGAGGACCTACACAGACGGTTGCATTTCTGGAGCAGTGTCAGAGCCATGAGGCTTGGGTTATTTTTACACTGAGTTCATTGTATTCTGCTGTGTCTACTATCTTATCTGTTGCTTGTGCGCTTGCATAGTAATGCCAGCTGCAATGTGGGAGAATGGTTCAGCCACTCTGGCTTATCACGATGGCCTTGAATGAGAGGCTATGGAGTATTCTTTGTTTAAGGCAGTTTTCCAGTCCTGTGAGACCAAGGGGTGGGGGCAACTCATTCTCCTGTTCATCAAGTAATCTCCCGCCGGGAGTTTCCCCCCTCCCGCGCTAAAAGTTCATTTGCCAGTTGCACTTTTGCATCATAGCATAATAATGCCTGACCAGCTTGTGCCGCCATTCCTGACAATAATTGTGTTCCTGTGGGTTACAGCATTGTATTCCAATAAAGCTTTTCTTCACATAAGGAATGCTTGGATCTACTTGCTATTGAACCTGACAAGCAGCTCCTCCCAGCACAGCGGTGGGGTAGAGATGGCTCTGGTGCCACAGCAAGAATATGATAGCTGGGCAAATGGGAATCAAGGAGATGGTTGGTGGGTCGGGTTGCCCACGTGGGGCATGAAAATTCCTGGAGATTTGGGAAGTGGAAAAAGCACAGCCAGGATGTGTTGTCATAGAGTCCGCCCTCTGAAGCAGCCATATTCTCCAGGGAAACTGATCTCGGTAGTCTAGAGATGATGACTTGTCATTCTGAGGGAACTTCAGCCCACACCTGAAGGTTGGCAACCCTAGTGGTGGGGGAGAAGTCTCCCTGTAGTCAGGATTACCAAGCAGTAAATGGGTAACTCACCTCACATTGCGGGCTCTGCTACTGAAGACAGAGAAGATGCGTACTAGGGAGGCTGAGATGCCCATGGAAGACCCCGCCCCTGCCCCCACAGCAATGGCCAGGGAAGGTTCTGGGGAGGGTCATGGCTTTGGGGAATGAAAAGTACTGAGACTGACGAGTGATTTCAGCTCTCACATACTTTATTAGATCAAGTACAAGACAAGAGAAGCCGGCTCGCAGGCCGGCTTTTATCCCCCAAAGAACCCGCACCCCAACACACACCACACCCCATGATTCGCTATTTACAGTGATTGAGTTATCTCCTGCTCCTCGATTGGAGGGGAGCTAGGATCCTGCAGTCCATTGTCTTTGGGAGCGAAGCTCAGGCCCTTCACCTGGCCGCATGGCGGACCGGTTTGAACCAGTCCAAGCACATGGCTGTCCTGAGCCCATGTTCCCGAGTGGATACATTACAGGGAAAGAGTAGCCTCTCACTGCGCATTTGCTTCTCCCCCACAAAGTTTAGAGACTGCATACAATATTTGCCTTTTAGTACTATCTCAAGACCCATTTATTGAGGTACTTCTTTATTATAACAAGAAGAGAATGGTATCACCGCTATTGCATTAAAGAAATGAAGCAACACAAAGGCTTACTTAGCTGCCATCAGACCCTGAGAGGGTCAGCAAGGCAGACCGAATTGGCTGGCAGCAGTTCCCACCATCCAAAATGGCACTGGTGGGCTCTTGTCTGAGCTGCACGGGCTTTGGCACTGCTCCAGGCAACCCAGGAGGCTCCCTAACGGTTCAGCAGGCCTGAGTCCAGGGGCACCTTGAGGACCAACGCAGTGCGTGCACACGAAAGCTCACACCCCCAGAATAAAACTTTGTTGGTCTTCAAGGTGCCACTAGGGACTCAGACTTTGTTCTGTTGCTTCAGACCAACACAGCTGACCCACTTGAGGCAGCAGGTCTGTTAAAGAAGAAAAAGGACATCTCTGTACACCTGTCCCACTTTCTATTTTTTTTAAAATGATACCTTCTCTACATTGGAGAGCAAAAATGCTGGCAGCCCCCTCCCCGCACTGGCCTAACTTCATTGAGCCAGGATTATAGCTTTGGACATCTGGGGAGCACAAGCTTTCCCATAAAAGTATGTATCCTGAAGCATTCCTCCAGGATTAGGAATAAAAATCTGGAAGCCCATTAATGAAACATTTTCTGGCAAAGGGGCATGGGGATATGAATTTCAAATATTTGGTGTTGTCACAGAAACAAGGGAAATTAATATTCAGAGGCAGCTGCTACAACAAGAAATGAAATGGATATTTCAATTAAAACCATGGTACCTAATGGTTTGAATTCAGCTCTAGACCTAAGTTGCTATAATACTATTTTTGTAAAGTAAAATTCCCTGATGATTACTCTTAAATTTTGTAAAAAACGTGCAATTTTTTTAAAAATCCAGTATATATTGTAACAATGTTGGGTCCTTTAAGATGTACAAGCACCTCCAGTCAAACGTGGTTTGAGCCATCCTGTTGTGGAGACCGCAGGAGGTGCTATGTAAAACTATAACATGGAAAAGAAAAAAGAAAAGAAACAGACCACAAAATAGGACCATTTTCATTGAAGTTGGCATGTATTCATCCATAGAAGTTTGATGGAAAGTTTGTAAATAGATACTTTTGTTGATTGTGATAAGGTGAAGCACTTACACTAAGCTTTGATAATGCAAAGATGTAGTTTTATATCACAGTTGTATTTTGTTGTTTACCATTCCACCCTGTGATCTCTCTTGCTTTTAACCCCCCTGGAGATCTCCCAGAATTACAACTGAACATCTCCAGAGCAGAGAGGTTGGTTCCCCTGGTAGCAATGGCTGCCTCGGAGGGTGGACTTGTTTCATGAGGATGGGGGTTCCGTGACATGGAGCAGAAGAAAAGAGCCGGAAAGCCTCTCCCCTGCATTTCCGGCTGGTGAAAGTGGGGCAGAGGAGGGAAATGGGAAGTGCCGAGTGGATAACTTCTCTCTAAGGGGACTCTCTGTGACCGCCTCTGACTGCGAGAGAGTCCACCCACTCATGTCCATGACTCAGCATGTGTCGTTATGCCCCAAGGAGGAGGGGGAAGGGGAAGGGAAGAGAAGGTGTGCCCCTGCAAGTGGGTACAAGGGAACAGCAGCAGAGGGCTTTTTTTAAAGTCTCCTTTTTGGCTTTTGGATCCACAGTCAACAAAATGAGCTGAGAGTTACAAGGGAGCCATGATGGAAAAGCAGGGAGGGAGGGAGGGGAATTTGCCAAGGTGGGGGGTCCTTTCCCTTTATGCCCTCTTCACACTTTCTGCCTCTGTGGATACACTGCATTGCTGCCCCTTGCTGCAACAATTCCATAGGATTGGTCAAGTTGCCAAACTCCAGGAGAGGCCAGGAGGTCTCCCAGAACCACTACTCTATTTTTTTTTTAATGATACCTTCCCTACATTGGAGAGCAAAAATGCTGGCAGCCCCTTCCAGTGTTCCCTCTAAGCTGAGCTAGTGTGAGCCAGCTCACAGGTTTTTAGCCTCCGGCTCACACATTTTTGCCTTAGCTCAGGAAGGATGGCTCCAGAGCAAACTAGCTTATTCAGTGGCCAAATTGCTCCCTCTCAACTTTAATGCCAGCAGCTCACAAAGTAGAATTTTTGCTCACGAGACTCCCTGGCTTAGAGGGAGCCTTGGCCCCCTCCCCCCACTGGCCTAACTTCGTTGAGCCAGGATTACAGCTGTCCTCTGGGGGGAAAAAGCTGCTTTGGAGGGTGACCTCAGTGGTATCAGAGGTTTCTCCCCAAACCTTGTCTTCTCCGGGCTCCACCCCCAAATCCCCTGGAATTTCCCAGCTAGGAGTTGGTAACCCTAAGTGGCAGGCAGCCATCTTGGTTTTGCCATCCAGTCCTTCATTGCTGACTACTGTCCAACCCCTTTTTTCTTGGTCTTGGGAAACACAAAAATGGAGTAAATAATTTGCCAGCAAAATTCACAACTGCTGAACACAATATTCCCCTTTGTTCTGCAGAAGGCATGCCACACTGAATGGAGGAGGAAGAGGAGGCGGGATGGCCCATTTGGGTGCAGCAGGTGGAAGGAGAAGACGCCGCCTGGCCCGTGTGGGTGCAGGAGGGAGGCGGGGTGAGCAGCAGGGGGCACCGAAGGAGAGGGCAGGGAGCGAGGCACACACAGGGGACGCTCAGCTTCCCCTACAGATTAATAATGTTTTGAGGAGGCCTGACACACCTGTGCATTTTACAGAAAAGTGGCAAAAGTGTTTTTAAAAAGGATTAGGAAGTGTCCGATCCATTTTGGTGTTTGCCCACCCATATCTGCAACACTTAAATTATAAAACCAGAAAAAAGGGCTGCTAGAAAGGAACAAAAACGACACCCATCTTTGCACCCTGGTTTTATGGCCAGCTGTTTAGAAACTCAGCTGTTGGCACCTTGATGAACCTCTGGCGGGGCGGCATGACGCCTTTCATGGGCCCCGGGCACTTTTGCCTTTGTGAGCCCCTCCCACCCTAATAATACCAATATTAAAAGTTATTTTTGAGATAACTTTAAAAATTTTAACATCTGCTGTGAGAAAAACCAAAACATTTTCTTTGACCCTAAAAGTTCATTTTTTCCTTCTGGTTTTAAAAAGAAATTAAAACATATCCATGGGCCCCCAAAAGTATTGTGGGCCCTAGGCCTCCTGTGCCTAATGGAGAAGTCGGCCCTGATCCCTGGAACTGTGGGTTTGTCTAGACAGCTGATACTTCCCAGCTCCCTCTTTGGGCCTGTCAGACTCCCTCTCGGGAGCTGGGGGCCACGGAGCAGGCGAGGAAACCTCACAGGAAGGACGACCTTGCCAGAGGAGTCAGCATTCGCTCTGCAGCAGTAACGGCCCAAAAACGTCCTTCTGGCTTTGCCCCCCTCGTGCCTAAATAAGAGTGCCCAGATCATGAGCTGCTCCTTCTCGAGAGGAGGCTTCCAGATCCGGTCCCCGACAGAGTCCTCTCTCAGCCTCATCGCTAACTCTTCAGCGTGGCCAGTGGGCTCAGCATTTCGTGGATTACGTGGTCCTTACTGCATTTCTTTAGTGTGTCCTTCCCTCCCTCCAAGGAACCCTGGGCGGCACTCACAGGGCGGGCCCCAGGACTTTCTGGTGCCCGAGGCCAATTGCCGCTCAGACCCAGGATGAAATTTTGTTGGTCTTAAAGGTGCCCCCCCCCCCCCGCGGGACTCAGGCTTTGTCTTGGTCAGGTGCCTCAGAGACGGGGAAACGTGGTCCTGTTGATCTTCCTGGGTCCTCAGCAGCTTTGGAAACTATCAACCATGACCAGGTGGCAGAGATGGACGGGGGCCGGCTGTATATTCATGTGAGTCTGCTCCTGTCTGGCTGAGCAATTTTGGGTTGCCATCTCTGGCTTTGGAAGGGTGGAGTTTGGGGAGGGGAGAGAGCTCAACAGGCTGACATGGAGTTTATCCTCTGAATCCCGATTTCCTGCTGGGGAAATGATTTCTGTAACATGGAGATCTATTGTCATTCTGGGAGAACTTCAAGCCCCACTTTAGATCAGTTTCAGAAGGTGGTTCAGGGTGCATGCCGCTTATGCCACATTTTCTCTTTGGTAGGGATCAATAACGGGGAGAGGCCACCTAGAGGCTCTCAGTGCCTCAGGGTCATCTCTGCCGGATGAGCTGTGGCTGCTCAGGGCCAGGCAGTGCCTGGAGCTTCTCCTTCCCCTGGCCGGCCTGCCTGCCTGCTGTGGGGGGGGGAAGCTGGGGAAGGAAACAGAGGCAGAAGGCAGGCTGCCCCACTTAATTTAATTGAGTTCCCTGCTCCCCTGCCCCAGTGCCCCGGCCCCACCAGCCAAAATTTTCCAGCTACAGGGCTGCAACCGCCCCACCTCAGAGTATGCTGACGCTGTCCCTGAAGACACCGGCTGGTGCATTCTTGGTCTTTATAAAGTACTGGGTTCTTAGATGCGTTATAGTGAATCAGCTCATACTTTATTCCAGAACACGGAACTGAGACAAAGCAGCAGGACCGAAACCTTGCTTAAACCCCCCAAACAAACCGCACCCCCAACACACGCCACACCTCGTGATTGGTTATCTAAGTGTCCCATATCTTACAGGGCTTTACTTGGATCCGGGCAGTCCTTCTGGTTCGTTTCAGGATCCTGTTGTTCCTAAAGGTCGAAGTTCAGTGTGTCTGCAGGATCACTTGCAAGCCTGACCGCATGTGCGGTCTTGGTTGGTATACAATAGTCTTCGTCTTCCGCTCCCAGTGGTCTGCCCACCTTAGGCTTGGAGATCGTCTGTCTGATGGGTTCTCAGTGGAGTTAGCCTGGGAACTTGCAGGAGAGTTGCATGTTTACTGAAGGAGCAAGACCACCGGAAGACAAAATCTGCCAAATGCGGCATCTGCTCATTTGCGCCCCCTTGCCCCCACCCCTCCCTTTGCGCAGGCACACATGGTGCATGAGGAAAGGGTTAAGTGCTTCCACAGAGCCAGCTTTGTGTATTTAAAGTGAATAAAGGTTTAATTACTAAATGATGACAGTGTCATATGGTTTTGGTGATGGTGCGTGGCATCCGCTGCATGCAGAAGAGGGGAGGCAGCGCGTGGCGGTGGGGGAAGCTGGAAATGCCAAAGACAGTAAAACATCTGTAATTTGCAATTCGCGGGTGTTCACTGATTGCTCATGGATTAAAGATTAAAATCTATTCTCTGGCAGATGGGAGCGAGAGAGGAGACTCTTATGAGCACATTTTGCATCTGCATTTCATTCTGCTCTCTTTGCAAGAATCAGAGATGATGAGGAAATAAAGCCAGGGTGGGAAGGGCTGGCAGGGAGTCAGTCTAGCCAGCCCTGGTGACAGGCGGGGATCAGCAGAGGGAATGCCCAGTGCAGAAGCGCACGGGGGAGGTGGAGGGGGAGGGTCCGGCCAGTGGCCCTGAGGGGCTCTGGAGAACCTGCCACGGACCAGTGGCAAAATGCCCCTTTGGAGTCGGAGCCACGGGCTTGGGAGGTCAAAATGGCCTCCTGGCATAACTTCGTTTCCCTGCCAGAAAAGGCTGAGCATCACTGAGCATAACCATGACGCTGGAAAGAGAGCCCTGAGGCACTGGGAGGAGCCACTAGTGGTGGTGGTGGTGGTGGTGGGGAGAGGCGGGATTCCCGAAGCTGCCTCTCCAGACACTTGCCCCTGGGGGCTCCCACCCACCCTGCTGAGCTCTTCCAGAGAGCAGAGGGGGCAGCGTGTCTGAGTGAGTGGACATGGCAGGAGACTGGCCACTCCTACTTGGCCGAGTATCTTGCTAAGGGAGGGGACTTCAGCATCTCATAAGCACATGAGAGAAGCTGTGTTTCTTCAGGCCAATGGCCCGCCCAGCCCAGCCCTCGGTGTCACAGCCCTATTCCCCCAGTTGTGCTACCCCTCCGCCTCCTACAGAGGTCCTCCCTTTCCCTCCCCTTGGACACGGGCTCTGTCTCCCTGCTTCTGCTCACCGCTGTCCATCCCTGGGCCTGCCTTGCATTGCCCAAGCCTCCTGCCTTCCCTTCCACCCTTGCCTCCATCCTTAAACACTGCCCATTTTTTGGCTTCCTTCTTGAGCATTTCAGCAGACCAGCTGGCAGCTTTAAGTCTCCCTGCAGGGACAGCGACTTCAAGCAGCCAGGCCAGTTCTTTTATGATCTGAGGATGGGCAACTTAGTCCAAGGACACCTTCAGGTGGTGGCAGAAGATCTCTTCTTCTCTTGCGCCAACCAGAAAATACCAGTGGCCCATCAGCATTCTACTGGGAAGACTGGCCACCAGAAGCCGGAAGCCAGCCCACTCTCACAGCTGGCAAGCAGCCTCCTGTGGAACCCACGCCTCACCAGGTTGTCTGCAGTCTTCATATGTGGAAACCATTGTGGCAAAAATAACCTGGGAGAATTGCGAAAGAGAATGGATCAGAAAATGTGGAGAGAGCTGGCCAAGAGTCGGACACAACTGAGTGGCCAACAATGACAACAACAACATGGAAAGCATAGAGCCTTGGAAAATAGTGGGAGAGATCCTGCAAGTCAAAAAGTGTTAATCATTTGATCAGGTTGTTAACTGCTTCCTGATTCCTAGCCCCTTTGCCATTGCAGATCCTGCCCTGTCTCAGGGACTGTGGGCACTTCCCAGAAATTGTCTTGTTCACATGGGGACAATTTTAAAAATGATCATGGAGGTTATCAGAAGTCTGCTGAGAGCTCAGGAGCCCCACCTGCCCCATTCTGATTGTGACACGTTGCTACCCTTGGTACCAATCATGATTCTGATCAACACTGACTCTGCCTTTGAATTATGGTTGCCAATTGTGGCTTGGGAAATTCCTGGAGAATTCAGGGCAGTGCCTAAGGGAGGATAGAGTTTGGGGAGATGGAGGACCTCAGCAGGGATGTGATGTTATTCTTGAACTTCTGTTTCTCCTGGATTCTATGGTATACCATGGAGTCCACCCTCCAAAGCAGGCATTTTCTCCAGGGGAACTGGTCTCTGTAGCCTGGAGATCTGTTGATATTCTGGGAGATATGTTGATATTCTGAGAGAACTCTAGGCCCCACCTGGAAGTTGGCAACTTGACTTTGGGTGAACAAGTTCTAGAGAGGAAAGGTCTGCAACCATCCTGGGAAGAACAGTCCATTGTTCTCTCTGTTCAACAGTGTTCCCCCCCATCTCTTCATGTTAATCTTACAACAACCTTCTTGTAATTTAAACCATTGTGTTTTGTCCTAACCTTGATGGGTATGACAGCGATTGTTCTCCTTCCTCCCCAAGATCCCTTTGGATTTTTGAATCCCCCAAATCTTCCATCTTAGCTCAACATACCCAGCAGCTCTCTGCAGTGACGTAAACCTCACAGGCAAACAATACAAGTAGAAATAATGTTTGCCGGCATCAATCATTTTTATAACTTCAGCTAATCAGACTCCATCCTTTTAATGCCCGCAATGAGCTCTCTCTTCCTCTCTCTCTCTCTCCTCTCTCATTCTGTTGCTCTCAATGAGAGTTTCTCAAGTGTGCAGAACATTAAAAGAAAAATGGATAATAAAACTGCAGATGGACAGCCTGATCCTGACTGGGGCTGAGCGACTGCGGCTCCTGCTGACTCTCTCTGTCTGGGTGTGCATGCGTGTGTGCATGAGTGTGTCTTTGCGACTGAGCACCGTCCGCAGGGCAAGGGGAATAACGGCTGGCTCAGAGGTCTCCTGGCCATAGGGCTGGCCGTGCCATCGCACAGATTGCACAATTAGCCAAAGTGCTGAGCTGGGCTGGTGTGGGGCAGGGGGAGGGCAAGGGGGCACGTGACCAGCTGCCTCTCTGCTTGGCTGCCAGTTGCCCCCATGGGACGAGGGACCTTCGCAGGCAGCTGGTCTCCCATTTGCACCCCGGGGCTCACAGGAAGCACTTGGCGGCTGGGGTGCTCCCTCTCTTGGTCTGTTTTGGAGAACTTAGCTTCATCCCCACACGGTTGGATATTGCGCTGTCATGACACTACTGCAATTGTCCGCAACTGGATTGTCTTGTTCACATGGGGAAATCCAGATGTCAATTGCCGTGACTGCACAACAGCAGGGCAACAGAGCCAATGATGTGAGGATGCAGCCCAGGATGTAGGGGGGTTGCCTGCCAGACAAAGAGTGGCTGCATCTTTCTCACAACCAGCCTAGGTCACACGGTAGTAGTGATGGTGATGAAAGCAGCCCCATCTCTCTTCAAAGAGGACCTACACCCCTGAGGAACTCCCAGTGTCTCCCAGTATGAATCTGGCCACCTTCTCAGAACCCCCTCCTGGCTCTTCCCTCGACCAGGGTCATGTTCAGTCTTAAGTTCAGTCTCCTTTTGGGTGGGGGCTGCAGCACATCTCTGGAATGGCTTTTCCATGGTGCTCAGAAGTGCTCCCACACTAGTCTGGGTTATTCAAAAGGGCATGTGAGAATGGGTGCTTCCCAACCCCAAAGTGAATCACAGAGCCTCTGGAAGTGGGCTGCAGGCCATTCCTCCCTGCTCTGGCCTTTCGAATGGTCGTTTCTCTCCTCTTCCTTCTTGCCAGCTCCTCACATTCTCCTCTCCCCCTTCCTTGGTGACAATGATTGGGGGGAGGGGAAGCCTTCCGTCCAGCAACTAGGGCCCCTTCTGCACCCTTATTTCGCCTCAGTCTCTGAGCACATCCTATTCTTCCACTGTGCATTCCCTCCCACTTTCACTTCCAGGGCTTTCTCTAGTTTCTGCATGTGTTTGACAGGAATCTGCATTCAGACTGCTTCCAGCACGCTGTGGCCCCACAGTTACCAAAACTCCTTTTGCTGTGATTCTTTGTTCTCATCCACTTTTGAATCACTAATCCTCTCTAAAGTAGAATTGTTTCCGTGGGTATTTAAGGACTGTCTGCTCCCCTCCCCCATTTCCACCTCTCTCTCCCTTTAGGTTGACCCTCCCTCCCAGTTCTGTTTTCTTTCCCTCCTTTTCCAAAGACAAAAGAGGATGACTGATTCCCCACAAGCTGCTGAGCCACTCTTGCCCCATTTGCCCCCTCTTTTCCATTTGCCCATTTGTCTCAAAAAACAAAGATTGAGAAGATGCAGAGGAAATCGGGGGGGGGGGACGCAGGTCAAAATGTGGCCATGCAGTGAATAGTATGAAACTGACCAATGCAACCGGGGAAAACGGAAGAGCGAGGGCGGCACAGCTGCTTGTGGGGAATCAGTTGATGTGTCCTCCCACTCAGGCAAACTTTATAAAAGCCAGAGAGAGGGCACAAGAAGGAATCAGTAAATGTAAAGGACTAGGGGGGATTCCCTGCTCTCCAATGTGTCAGTCTTGCATGTGTTGGCCTGGATTTCCCCCTCCCTTCCCTTTCTTTTGCAGAATCAGGGAGGGAGGGAGGGGTTGGGTCTGCAGTTAAAAGTTCAGAAAGATGTCCATCTTAGACAAAACAGCCAGTTAGTTAAAAAAATGTGGGTTTTGCTTGATAAATGCAGAATCCATACAGAATAAACAACTAAATAAACTGGAGGAGAAAAAAAACAGTGCAGACAGAATGTGTGCGACTGTGAGGTCAACTCATAAGGCTTGACTCCTCAGATTTTCTGAAGCAAGCTGCCAGTGCAGAAAGGGCCTAGGAATGTTATGATGGTAGGTTGAAGAATGGGGGAAGAGGTCAGAGAGTGGGTGGAAGCTCTTCTGTACATTGCAGGAAAATCAGAAGAGGGCAGAAGGAGGCCTGTGAGGGCATTGGGCTCTGACTGGGCAACGCTCCTTCAGCCTCTTGGTCAAAGGCTGCATAGACAAAGAATGCCACTTGTCTGGGGGCAGCTGTGCCTTTTGCATGGTGCTTGTTGGTCTCTCACAAATATCTGGTTGGCCACTGTAGAAAATGCGAATGCTGGACAAGATGGGAACCAAAAAACCTTGGGCCAGCCCTGGGTGGGTCTCCAGACCAAGTAAATTTGTACTTGTAGGCTGGCTTTGCAAGTTGTTCCAAGTAAGGTACATCCATCTTCTCCCAGTGCTCTGCCATCCATCCTGAAAAGTATTGAGGTCTGAGACTCAGCATGGTGAAATTGGCTCACGTTTATTAGGTTACATCAGAATGGAAGATAAAATAATCGGTATGAGGCCAGCTTATACACATGTACATACACACCCAATTCCCGTGATAGGTTCATATATACATGGCCCCAGTAACTATACGTTCCCTTCAGGGTCCTGGCACTCCCATTGGTCCATGCTAGGATCCACAATGGCTATTGTTCTAGGACCGAAGGTCTGTAGGTCCATTTGACCGCATGGCCAGGTGCAGGTGGTCACGGCCATCTTAATACATAACACATCCAGAGCCTGGCAGGTGTCAGGTTCTTCAGTCAGTCATGTAACACAGGGCTTCTTCAGAAGACAGTGTTTAATGAAACAGTACCAAAGACACATGTATGCAGTCTGTGTCAGTAATAGCGTGATACAGCAAAGCAGGCTCGCTTATACTCCATTCAAACAGCCCCCCCACTAGTAGAAGCCAATGGTTACAGTTTGCGCGTAGCAGCCTAGGCGGGCAAGCTAGGCGGGCAAGCTAAGCAAAACATTCTAAGAACTGTTAGAGTTCCCAGAGATGAACTCCAGCAGCTGGAGTACCAAGGTCAAAGCCCTGATAAGAAGATGAGAGTGAGACTTCAGGGGGGGAGAAAGAGAGACAACTTCCCTCCTCCCTCATTCCATTAACATGACCCTAAAGCACCCCCTCCTGGCTTGTCTGGTGAAATTCCTGGAGGAGTTGGGTAGCATTGATGTCCTCGACTGCAACCTACTCCCTATGTTGAGGCCCAAAATTCACCCGTTCCACAAGGTAATACAGTTTATTGCATTTCAGCTTAGAGTCCAAAATGTCAGCAAGTTCATAATGAGGTTCGCCTTGCACCATAAACGGGGGGCGGGGGGGCATTGCACATTGTGGGTGCCAAGCGTTAGTCCCAGAATCACGACAGAGGAGCCTAAGGTGAAAAACAGGGTGTAGGTATTTCAAAGATTTAGGCAACACAAGTTCAACGCTGACATCATTGATCATACATTTGACAGGGAACGGACCTACAAACTTCCAGCCCAATTTCCTGGAGACTTTTAATGTTCTTAGTAAAGACACACACAGAGTCCCTGGGTTTGAGATCCCACCCTTTGTCCGTTTTTTTCTCAGCCTGTAGCTTGTAGGCTTGTTTGGCCCCCTCCAAAGTTCTACAAACAACCGGCCAAGCATTCTGCAACCGTTTGCACCAGTCCCCAGCCTCTCCCACCAGTAATCCAGTGTCTGCCAAGAAAGGAAGAGGGGGGGCCTCATAACCGTATGCTGCCATGAAGGGGGAGACCCCAGTCAAAGAATGACAAGCATTATTGTAGCAAAATTCTGCTAGGGGGAGGAGCCCCTCCCAGTCATCTTGTTGAAAGTTAGTATTTTTCCAAAGGTATTTTTCCAAAGTTTGGTTGACCCATTCCATCTGTCCATCCGTCTGGGGATGATAGGCACTGCTCAGACCCCTGTCCACTCCCAGCAAATGCATTAGCTCCCCCCAAAACTTGGAAACAAATTGCATGCCACGGGTGGAGATAATTTTTCTGGGCAAGGTATGCAATCTGACAACGTGCTGCAGAAAAGCCTTAGCCAGCATCTTTGTGGACGGCAAGGCTTTAAACGGAATGAAATGAGCTTGTTAGGAAAACAAGTCGACAGCAACCCAAAGAACAGTTTCCCCCTTACTAGGGGGTAGGTCCATGATAAAATCCATGGAGATGACCTCCTAAGGTTGACCAGGCGTAGGGAGGGGTTGAAGGACTCATGAGGCAGGTTTGTCAGGAGTGGACAAAGAGGGAGAGATCCTTCCTCATCCCGGGCCACCAGAACTGGCGTTGCAGGAGATGCAGAGACTTTATGAAACCCAAGTGGCCAGCCAGTCTGCTCCCATGAACATGAGACATGATTTCTCCTCCCAAGGAGGAAGGGACGAACAGTTTAGTGCCCTGATAGCAACAACCATTAGTCTTTTCCTCCACCTCCCCCTCCTTTTCCAGCTCCACATGGTCCCCCTCCAAGAACACCCGAGCGACCTTCAGCTCCCAGGAGTCATCAGCCACAGGACGAGGGGTTTTCGCCTGACTGCGAGTAGTGACCACCGCCCCTAACTGGGAGGGAGTGAACATAGAGTCCAGGACCTTCTCCCAGTGGCTATCATGTTGCGGGAGGTGGGACAGCACATCAGCAAGTGAGTTCACCTTCCCCGGGAAGTGGTGGAGAGTGAAATTGAACTTAAAGAAAAAATCAGCCCAGTGCAGCTGTTTGGCGTTGAGGTTGTGGGGCGTGTGGAGAACCTCAAGGTTTTTATGATCAGTCCACACCTCGAACAGCACTCTGGCCCCCTCCAACCAATGTCGCCACATCGAGAGCACTAGTTTAATGGCTCCCACCTCCTTGTCCCACACGGACCAATTGCGTTCAGTGTCATTGAACTTCCGGGAGACATATGCAAGTGGGTGCAACCTCCCATCCTCCCCCTCTTGCAAAATGGCGCCACCCATAGCGACATCTGATGCATCGACTTGCACAATAAATTTTTTCAGCTCGTTTGGGTGCACTAAAACCAGCTCAGAAGTGAACAGGGCCTTCAGGCGGTCAAACGCCTCCTGGCATTCGGAAGTCCACTCCAGCTTAGCCCCCGGTTGTGTACTATCCGGCCTCCTCCCTTTCGTTTTCAAGAGGTCTGTTAGGGGGAGACTCACTTGGGCAAAGTTCACAAGAAAAGCCCTATAAAAGTTCATAAAACTGAGGAATGTTTGGAGTTGCCGCCTGGTCTTGGGCAGTTCCCACCCCACCACAGCCTGGACCTTGGTGGGGTCCATTTCGATTCCCTGGGTGGAGAATCGGTAGCCCAAAAAAAGAAATCTCAGAGCTTTGGAATTCACATTTAGAGAGCTTGGCAAAGAGTTTGTGCTTGTGCAATGTTTTCAGGACCTCTCTGACCAGTTTGACATGGGATTCTTTGTCAGGGGAGTACAACAAAATGTCATCCAAGTAAACAAGGACTCCATTAAACAGGTGCTTATGCAGAACCTCATTAATCAAGTTCATGAAGACCACCAGAGCACCCTGAAGGCTGAAGGGCATCACCAGGTATTCGAACTGCCCCAGGGGGGTGTTAAATGACATTTTATATTCATCCCCTTCCCTAATGCGGACCCAGAAATAGGCATCACATAGGTCGAGTTTCGAAAAGATTTTCCCCTTCGAGACCGCCACTAGGAGGTCTTTGATCAAGGGGAGGGGGTAGGTATTTGTGGATGAAACAGCATTCAAACCTCGGTAGTCAGTGCCCAAAGGCAACCCCCAATCCTTTTTCTACTGGAACAACACTGGGGCTGCGAAAGGCGAGGAGGCAGGTCTGATAAACCCTCTAGCCAAATTTTTGTCAATGAATCTCCAGAGTTCTACTTTCTCCATAGGACTCATGGAGTATAACTTGCCCTTAGGCAGTTTCTGGTCCAGTAGCAATTCAATAGAGCAGTCAGAGTTCCTATGGGGGGGGGAAGCTCATCTGCCTTCTCCTCCCCAAACACTTTGGCTAGATCCTGGTACTAGGGGGGAATCGACCAGAGTTCCTTGCTGGCCAGACACACAGGCACAGCCAACACTTGAGGAGGCTCCCCCCCATTCTTTGTCCCAGCTGTGTGCAGTGTACTGGGGGGGGGATGAAATGAACAATCCCCTCCCCCCACAGTATGTAGGGATCATGATCATGAAGCCATGGACTACCTAGGACTAACGGGAACTGGGTGGCTGACATAATGACAAAAAGGCGGCTTTTCCAGTGCTGCCCTGCGCCCATCCGCAGCGGCACAGTCTCGCATTTGCACGGGTCTTTCATGGTGGAGCTGTCCATTTGAGTGAAAACCAAGGGGTCAGGGAGTTTGATTACCCAGCTGAGCTCTGAGAAGGAGCAAGGTGTTTGAGCTGCCAGAGGGGTGAGTGGTATTTTTATTTATTTACTTTCAGTTGAGGTGCTTTAGCTGAGAAGGTACTGTGTGGGGGACTGTATTTGGGAGTGTGTGGGTGAGTAGTAACAGACTCCTGGCTGCTGGAGTTGGGGTGTGAAAGGGTCATTATCTGCCTGAAATTAAGTGCCTGGGTGAAACTGAATAGCAGACTCCTGGCTGCTGGAGTTGGGGTGTGAAAGGGTCATTGTTTGCCTGTCATTAAGTGCCTTGGGTGAATTTGAGTAGCTGCTGGCCACACCCTCTCCTGGGGGACCCTTCTATTTAAGGCAGGAAGCTTGCAAGAGGCACAAGCCTCTGGCATGAGCCGAAGGGTGAGAGCCAAAGGGTGAGGCTCTTGGCCTAGGGGCTCTGTAAGAAGTCCAGGAAGAGCCAGAAAGCCAGGGACCTTGGCTTCTTGGGTTCCCAGTAAGGTAAGTAGACTCCTACAACAGGAACCGTATAAATACAAAGGGTTTTAAAAGGGGGGTTATAGAAAAGTATTTGTTTAAAAACAATTATGAAGCCAGAATGCCAGCAGGGGGTTGTGGGGCTATCCAGTGTTTTGCATGCAGTGTCACATGTATGACTATCTGCCCACTGGTCAGAAGTCTTGGGTGTGTGCTCGGTGCAAGGAGCTCCTGGTTCTCAGGGAGCGAGTTTGCTCCCTTGAGGCCAAGGTGGCTGACCTGGAGAAGCAGAGGCAGTCAGTTAGGTGCACGGAGAAGACTCTCGGGGACTTGTTAGATATGTCCCACTCTGGATCTGGCAGCCCGGCTGCTGCCAGGGAGCATGAGGGCCAAGGGGAAAAGGGGCACCATGCTGAGGATAAGGGGAATGTGCCCTCAGAAGGGACCTCTTCTTCAGCTGGTGAACAGGTAACCTTTCGTACCAAGGAACCGTCCCTGGGAAGGGTGGGAGGTGGGCTCTTGGTAGTTGGTGATTCGATCCTTAGGCAGGTAGACAGCTGGGTGGCGAACCCGCATACTGACCGTATGGTGACTTGCCTGCCTGGTGTGAAGGTAGCGGACATTATGCGTGTTTTAGATAGGCTGGTAGATAGTGCTGGGGAGGAGCCAGTGGTCGTGGTGCACGTCGGCACCAACGATGTGGGGAAATGCAGTTGTGAGGTCCTGGAGGAGAAATTTAAGCTGCTGGGCAGGAAGCTCAAGGCCAGGACCTCCAAGGTAGCCTTCTCAGAAGTGCTACCTGTTCCACGCATAGGGCCGGAGAGACAGGCACAGATCAGGAGTCTCAATGTGTGGATGAGACGGTGGTGTAGGGGGGAAGGGTTCAAGTTTGTTAGGCACTGGGATGCTTTTTGGGACAAGAGGGAGCTGTACAAAAGGGACGGTCTCCACTTGTCCCAAGAAGGAACCAGGCTGCTGGCGCTCAAAATCAAAAAGGTGGCAGAGCAGTTTTTAAACTGAATAATGGGGGAAAGCTGACAGGAGATTAAAAGTCTCTGGTTCCGGATGGCTCATCTCAAAGAGATGAAGGGGTAGCTACTACTTTTGTACAAGGAAATGGATTACAATTGTCCACTGAGACTGTGGTTAATGATAGGAACTGTCTGGCAAGGTCTCGAGGCAGCAAGAGGAAGGCTGTGGGCTTAACAAACGTGGGAAACTATAAGTGTTTATACACAAATGCTAGAAGTCTCCGAGGTAAAATCGGGGAGTTGGAATGCTTGGTGTTGGGGGGAAATAGACATTGTGGGTATTTCAGAAACTTGGTGGGATGAGGAAAATCAGTGGGATACAGTGATTCCTGGTTATAAATTATATCGGAAGGATAGGGGGGGAAGGGTTGGAGGTGGGGTGGCTCTGTATGTCAGAGACGTTATACCGTCCAGTAAGATTGAGAGGGTAAGAGAATTGGATTTGCTTCTGGAAATGCTATCGGTTGAAATAGTGGGTCCAAAAGGAAGCTAAATAGTGGGAGTTTGTTATCGCCTACCAGATCAGAAGATAGAGGCGGATTATAAAATGATGAATGAATTAAAGATAGCAGCTAGACGAAATAACTGTGCCGTAATAGGCGACTTTAACTACCCACACATTGATTGGGGCAATATGAGTTCTAGTCGGGAAAAAGAGATTGAGTTTTTAGACACTCTCAATGACTGTGCTATGGAACAGATGGTCACAGATCCTACCAGGGGAGAGGCGATCCTGGATTTGGTCCTAAGTAACAGCCAAGACCTGGTGAGAGATGTAAAAGTGATTGCACCACTTGGGAACAGTGACCATAATGTCATTGAGTTTAACATTTATACAGATAGGCAGTTGCCCAAAAAGACTGACACAACCACTTTTAACTTTAAAACAGGTAACTTCTCTGGTATGAGGGGACATGTGAGGAAGAAATTGAAAGGAAGAGTGGAGAAGGTCAAAACCATTGGGGAAGCTTGGAGACTATTTAAAAATACAGTCCTAGAAGCTCAGAAAAAATATATACCGCAGGTTAGGAAAGGTACAAATAGGTATAGAAAAAAGCCTGCATGGTTAACAAATAAAGTAATGGAAGCTGTAAAAGGTAAGAAGGATTCGTTTAAGTGGTGGAAAGCTAGTCTTAGTGTGGTTGATAAAAGGGAACACAGACTATGGCAAATAAAATGCAAGTCTGTGATCAGGCAAGCAAAAAGGGAATATGAGGAGCATATTGCAAAAAACATAAAGGCCAACAATAAAACTTTCTTCAAATACATTAGAAGTAGGAAGCCAGCCAGGGAGGCAGTGGGTCCCTTGGATGACCAAGGGGTAAAAGGAGTAGTGAAGGATGATAGGGAAATGGCTGAGAAGCTGAACACATTTTTTGCCTCTGTCTTCACTGTGGAAGAGGAGAAGTGCTTGCCCACTCCAGAAGCACCGATTTCGGGAGGGGGTTTGAAAGACCTGGATCAGATTGCGGTAACAAGAGAGGAAGTCCTCCGACTGATGGACAATTTAAAAACTAATAAATCACCAGGCCCGGATGGCATTCATTCAAGAGTTCTGAAAGAACTCAAATGTGAACTTGTGGATCTCCTGACAAAAATATGTCATCTTTCTTTAAAATCTGCCTCCATTCCTGAGGACTGGAAGGTAGATAATGTCACTCCCATCTTTAAAAAGGGCTCCAGGGGAGATCCAGGAAATTACAGGCCAGTCAGTCTGACATCAATACCGGGTAAGTTATTGGAAACTGTTATTAAGGAGAGAATTAGTAGGCATATTGATGTACAAAAACTATTGAGGCAGACTCAGCATGGGTTCTGTAAGGGAAGATCTTGTCTCACTAACCTGTTAGTGTTTTTTGAGGGAGTAAACAAACATGTGGACAAGGGGGACCCAACAGATATTATTTACCTTGACTTCCGGAAAGCTTTTGATACAGTTCCTCATCAAAGGCTCCTAAGTAAGCTCAATAGTCATGGGATAAAAGGACAAGTCCTCTTGTGGATCAAAAACTGGCTTATAAATAGAAAACAGAGAGTGAGTATAAATGGAAAACTTTCCCAGTGGAGGGTGGTAAGCAGTGGGGTACCACAGGGATCAGTACTCGGTCCGATGCTTTTTAACTTGTTTATTAATGATTTGGAATTGGGAGTAAGCAGTGAAGTGGCTAAATTTGCAGATGACACGAAGTTGTTCCGGGTGGTGAAAACCAGGGAGGCGTGTGAGGCACTCCAAAGGGATCTGTCGAGGATGGGTGAGTGGGTGTCAACGTGGCAAATGGGGTTCAATGTGGCCAAGTGCAAAGTGATGCACATTGGAGCCAAAAATCCTAAATATAAATACACGTTGATGGGGTCTGAACTGGCAGAGACGGACCAAGAGAGAGATCTTGGAGTCGTAGTAGATAACTCAATGAAAATGTCTAGACAGTGTGTAGCTGCAATAAAGAAGGCCAACGCTATGCTGGGTATTATTAGGAAGCGAATTGAAAACAAATCAGCCAGTATCATCATGCCCCTGTATAAATCATTGGTGTGACCTCATTTGGAATACTGTGTACAGTTCTGGTCACCACATCTCAAAAAGGATATTATAGCATTGGAAAAAGTGCAGAGAAGGGCAACTAGAATGATAAAAGGGTTGGAACACCTTCCCTATGAAGAAAGCTTAAAATGCTTGGGGCTTTTTAACTTGGAGAAACGACGGCTGAGGGGTGACATGATCGAGGTTTATAAGATTATGCATGGGATAGAGGAGGTTGAGAAAGAAGTACTTTTCTCCCTTTCTCACAATACAAGAACTCGTGGGCACTCCATGAAATTGCTGAGCAGTCGGATTAGAACAGATAAAAGGAAATACTTCTTCACCCAAAGAGTGATTAACATATGGAATTCACTGCCACAGGAGGTGGTGGCAGCTACAAGCATGGACAGTTTCAAGAGGGAATTAGATAAACATATGGAGCAGAAGTCCATCAGTGGCTATTAGCCACAGGGTATAGATGGGAACTCTCAGTCTGGGGCAGGTGATGCACTCTATTCTTGGTGCTGGAGGGGGCAGCCGTGGGAGGGCTTCTAGTGTCCTGGCCCCACTGCTGGACCTCCTGATGGCACATGGTATATTTTGGCCGCTGTATGACAGAGTGTTGGACTAGATGGGCCTTTGGCCTGATTCAACATTGGCTTCTCTTATGTTCTTATGTTAGGAGTGGTCTGGAACTGGAATGACAGGCCCCAGAGTGGGATGACAGCCCCTAGGGATAGCAGGAGTGTTCAGGGACTAGAATGACAGGCCCCAGAGTGGAATGACAGCCCCTGGGGGTAGCAGGAGTGTTCTAGGACTGGAATGAGAGACCTAGAACAGTGCTTCTGGAGTGGGCAAGCACTTCTCCTCTTCCACAGTGAAGACAGAGGCAAAAAATGCATTCAGCTTCTCAGCCATTTCCCTATCATCCTTCACTACTCCTTTTACCCTTTGGTCATCCAAGGGCCCCACTGCCTCCCTGGCTGGCTTCCTACTTCTAATGTATTTGAAGAAAGTTTTATTGTTGGCCTTTATGTTTTTTGCAATATGCTCCTCATATTCCCTTTTTGCTTGCCTGATCACAGATTTGCATTTTATTTGCCACAGTCTGTGTTCCCTTTTATCAACCTCACTGAGACTAGCTTTC
Organism: Gekko gecko; assembly: GCA_029375565.1. Taxonomy (NCBI): domain Eukaryota; kingdom Metazoa; phylum Chordata; class Lepidosauria; order Squamata; family Gekkonidae; genus Gekko; species Gekko gecko. The sequence goes on from JAPDNY010000008.1 coordinate 8,498,368, forward strand.
CACCGCTTAAAGGAATCCTTCTTACCTTTTACAGCTTCCATTACTTTATTTGTTAACCATGCAGGCTTTTTTCTATACCTATTTGTGCCTTTCCTAACCTGCGGTATATGTTTTTTCTGAGCTTCTAGGATTGTATTTTTAAATAGTCTCCAAGCTTCCCCAATGGTTTTGACCTTCTCCACTCTTCCTTTCAATTTCTTCCTCACATGTCCCCTCATACCAGAGAAGTTACCTGTTTTAAAGTTAAAAGTGGTTGTGTCAGTCTTTTTGGGCAACTGCCTATCTGTACAAATGTTAAACTCAATGACATTATGGTCACTGTTCCCAAGCAGCACAATCACTTTTACATCTCTCACCAGGTCTTGGGCGTTACTTAATACCAAATCCAGGATCGCCTCTCCCCTGGTAGGATCTGTGACTATCTGTTCCATAGCACAGTCATTGAGAGTGTCTAAAAACTCAATCTCTTTTTCCCGACTAGAACTCATATTGCCCCAATCAATGTGTGGGTAGTTAAAGTCACCTATTACGATACAGTTATTTCATCTAGCCAGTATCTTTAATTCAGCCATCATTTTATAATCCTCTTCTATCTTTTGATCTGGTGGGTGATCAAGGACTGACCCACAGCATCTAGGGGCTGTCATTCCACTCTGGGCCTGTCATTCCAGTCCCAGAACACTCCTGCTACCTCCACGGGCTGCCATTCCACTCTGTGGCCTCTCATTCCAGTCCCTGAATACTTCTGCTACCCAAAGGGCTGTCATTCCACTCTGGGTCCTCTCATCCCAGTTCGAGAACACTTCTGTTAGGCAGGGCTAGCCCCAGCTTATTTTGCACCATAAGTGAAGATCCCTTCTGGTGCCCCTCCGTGCACTGCCCCCTCCCCCTGTGCACCCCCCCATGTGCCGTGTGCTACCCCCTCTCCCCCCAATGCCAGTAGCTCAGAAAGTAGTATTTTAGCTCATAGGACTCCACAGCTTAGAGGGCCCTCAAAAAGCCCCTGCATGGCCACAAGAGGGTGCTGCTCCTGCAGACGGGCTGGACAGCAAGTCCCCCATGCGTGGGATGCAGGTCCGGGAGGTCCCAATCCCAATACCTACTCTGTGGGGGGTGCTCGGCCCAGCCAGTCCCCGGCCCTTGGCCCAGCCCCCCTGCAATCCCCAGAGGGAGGACGGGCTGCCGAGAGGCCTCAACTCCCTGCCTGCCTGTCTGCTGCCCTCTGTGCACCCTGGGGAGTGGGAGGCTGTGAGGCGCCTCGGAGAACTGCAGGGTAGCAGAGGAGGAGGAGGGGGAGTGCCTCAGGCTGTGGGCCCACCTGGCCACGACCACTCCTCTATCCTCACATGCCTGAAGGGGGGGGCAGGATTTGTCAGGCCAGGAGGAACACCACCACCCGTCTCTGCCCGGGTGGCCCTGGACAGCCTGGGCCCTCCCGGGTGGTGGGGGAAAGCTCCCCAACTCCCTGCCTGCCCACCTGTCTGCCACCCTCTGCACACCCTGGGGGGGAGGCTGTGAGGCGCCCCGGAGAGCTGTGGGGCAGAGGACAAGGAGGAGCACCCCATGTCCCGGGCCCACCTGGCCGCCACCACCCCTCTGTCCTCACATGCCTGAAGGGGGGGCAGGAGTTGACGGGCCGGATCAGGGTTTTTGGTGGGGGGACTTTTGGTGGCGGGGCGAGTGCAATTTGGTGCCCTAAGGGCCAGTCCGCCCTAGGCAAATGCCTACTTTGCCTAGTGAGTGAGCCGGCCCTGCTCTTAGGGGCTGTCATTCCAAGCTGAGGCCTGTCATTCCAGCCCCAGAGTAGTCTATTTGGGCCCAGAGACTCTAATGGAAAATCCATTCTGCATTTTTATTGCAACTCTACTTGTACTGTAATGTATTTCAATGGAGTCCATGCAAGTCAATTGGCATTCCTGGTCCCATTATTTCCAATGGGCCTTCAAGTGTTTACCATTGTTTCCAATGGGCAACCCTGTCCTTCCTTTTAGTACATCCCGGAAAGAAATGTCTTTAGAGAATCAGCACTGAGAAACCTTTTCACCTGAGGGTTTCTTGCCACTGTTTTGTTTATTTGCATGCAAGTTGTACAAAACTTGAGGGATGTCAGATTCCTTGGGTTTTGTGTGTACTAATTTCCAGCTGTCAGCATGTCCCTCATGTGTGAATAAGGCTTTTGCTTCATAGAGTCCTTTACTGCGCTGGGTCCTCAGAGACTGATTTAGTTTGTTCTTGAACCGAACAGCATCCCAATGAAAAGCTTTAAAAGTTACTTTCCATTATTCATATTTATGTTCTTGTAACGTTGAACTAACAAAACTTCATTCTGTTCTGAGAGTTTCATAAGTTCTAATCTATAAAGTTAATTGTTAACCTGGTTATCACATTTGTGTTCAGGGGAAGTATAACATGACATGCTTTCAACTTTCCTGGAGAACAGGAAGTGTCTATGGGTGTGTGTATATGTGCAGGACTTGTAGTGCTTGTGGTCTTAAGACATGCCAGATCTAGATTTTTTTAAAAAGAAAGAAGAAGAGCAAATGCATGGCTTGGGAGCTACGGCTTAACACAGACCTTTGTTGTTCAGTCGCACAGTCGAGTCCGACTCTTCGCGACCCCATGGACCAGATTACGCCAGGCCCTCCTGTCTTCCGCTGTCCGCTGAAGTTTGCTCAATTTCATGTTCGTTGCATCGATGACACTGTCTAACCATCTCATCCTTTGCCGTCCCCTTCTTCTTTGACCTTCAATCTTTCCCAGCATCAGGGTCTTCTCCAGTGAATGCTCCCTTCTCATTTGGTGGCCAAAGTATTTGAGCTTTAGCTTCAGGATCTGGCCTTCCAGGGAACAATCAGGGTTGATTTCTTTTAGGATTGACTGATTTGATCTCCTTGCAGTCCAAGGGACTCTCAAGAGTCTTCTCCAGCACCATAGTTCAAAAGAATCTATTCTTCAGCGCTCGGCCTTCCTTACAGTCCAACTCTCGCAGCCATATATTACTACTAGGAATACCATTGCTTTGACCATGCGGACTTTTGTTGGCAGGGTGATGTCTCTGTTTTTTATCATGCTGTTTAGGTTTGCCTAACACAGACCTAATCTTTAGCAAAAGAGATATGAACTTGCAGTATTCTTATTCACCTAAGAAGTTTTAGGAATATTTTTAAAAATTTAAAGGGTAGCCATGTTGGTCAGCAGTCGAAGTGTTCAGTTTGAGTCTAGTACCATCAGAGAGACTAACAAGATTTTCAGGGGGAATCAAACCCAGTTCTCCGGACTATAGGCCGCTGCTCTTAACCACTATACCACACTGGCTCTACCTGTATTATACTTTCTGTACATTTAATAGAATGCATTTATGTCAGCGCACCCTCAATACAATAGCAATTTCCTCCAGTGAGTGTGAAAGGGGTTTTCCACAGATGAACCTGATTGCCACCCCAGAAAGGTCCTCCTTGTCAATCAAAACACTGCAGAATCTATTATTTATAAGAGTTGTTGGACCTCCATTAACCAAACATATTATGTTAGAAAGTGGCTGCTTCAAGGTCATTGTTCTGCCTTATCGACTCAAAGCAAGGCCCGAGAAAGAACAGAGGCAACTGGTGACCTGTCACCTTTTTGGAAACTTTTGGAGGGATGAATTCAACTTAGATTTAAAGACTCATCTCACCATTTCAGTATAGTTTTCCAAGTTCCGAAGTGTTAATTGAGATGTTTGCTTACATTACTGTTAATGTTACTTTTAAAATAAATATAATATTAGTTATTAAAAGTATGGAATTGGAAGCTTTTTTAAAAAAAAAAATGATGTTTTTATTGGTTTTGTCAAAACCGTTTTGACAACAAACAAGGTAAACAGAATAAGAAGCAAAAGGTGGGTGTGGCTGGATGACCACACTTCTGGTAACATGGGGGTGTGGCCCAATATGCTAATGAGCTGAGATATTCAGTGTGGCCTAATATGCTAATGAGTTTTTGCTGTTGGGTGTGGCCTATTATGCTAATGAGTTCCTTCTGGGCTTTTTCTACAGAAAGAGGCCTGGGTAGCCTAAATACCCAGAGAGAAGCAAAGCACTCCCCTGGGAGTCAGGTGGGCTTGAAAGATCAGTGCGCCAGTGGAGAGTGTCTCCACTTCTCAAAGGTCCCAAAGTGGAATGGTGCTTGTGGACCAGCAGGGCCGTTCTGTCACAAATGGGCTTTACTGCCCAAGAAGGGGGCAGCCGTTTAGGGAATGAGCTGTTAAGTTTGATTAGCACCCAAGAAGGCAATCTGGGATCTGAAGAGGCATTGCCACTGGCTGTTGCCCTGCACATGTAAGGAAGGGTCCAGGCCTATTTCTTAGGCATCCACTCAGATTCTAAGGTGCTTTTTCAGGAACAGAAGGAGAACTGGGCAGGGAGACCCTCAGCCAGGGATATGGGGAAGGGGCTAGATGCAGAAAGTCATGGGCAGACTGAGACAAGCGAGGTGTCCCCTGTCAACTGCATTTTCTTTGGAGCAGGGAGGACAAGTCTATCTCCCTCCATGTCTCACCAAGCAGGAAAAAAAAGAAAAAAGGATGAGACAGAACAGGAGAAAGATCAATGGGAAGAAGGGGACGGCATGGCAGATTTAATTAATTACTGTATATTAAAATGTTTGTTTACAGAAATGAACAGCTACAAGAGGTCTGATGTTAATTAATTTACAGCATTTTTCTCTGGGTCCCTGTGCTGTGCCAGCAATCGCAGAGGTAACGCGAGTGGCAGGTAAGGAATGTCCCTTTGGATTTCCAGTCGCTTCTGTGAGGGAAATGGGGGAGTCGTCTGAGTTCCGGCTCAGTGCCTTCCCAGAGAGGCAGGAAGAGGCAGGCGCAGTGGAACCGGCAGGGGGAAGGGGAAAGAGGCACCCTTGGAGCCCGCCTTGCGTGTCACACCTCATGAGTAGCAAGGGGTGGGGGCAGAGATGGTCCCTGCATTTCTGTTCCCACCCCCTCCAGCCCCCATCATACTGTGGCATAGTTGTTTGCTCTGGGCATCCCAGCTGTCCATGGCTTGCTTCTTCTCACATCTGCCCTCAGTGCAGGCCGGTACCTGAGAGAGCCACTTTGGTGAAGTGGTTAGGAGCGCGGAAACTAATCTGAAAGAACCGGGTTTGATTCCCCACTCCTCCACATGCAGCTGCTGGTGTGACCTCGGGTCAGTTACAACTTCTTTCAGAGCTGTTCTCTCATGAGCAGTTCTCGAAAGAGCTCTCTCAGCCCCACCTACCTCAGGTGTCTGCTGTGGGGAGGGAAAAGGAAAGGAGATTGTAAGCTGCTCTGAGACTCCAGGTATTGAAGGGCGGGGTATAAATCCAATCTCCTCCTCCTCCTCAGCTACATGGCAAATGGGAAGACAGGCAATTTCTCCAGTGCAAAGCTGAAGCCTTATTCACTGTGCTGCTGTTCGAAGGCCTTCAGGTTACTGATTCTGGATAGTTATTTTTTGTTGAACAGCCTTTATTTAAGTGGGCAAGCATTTTGTGGACAAGAATCACACTTAGCCTGTACTGAAATCTGTAATTTAGTGTTATTCCTGAAATCTATGAAGCACTTCTAACAATTTGTGGGTATCTTGATAACATATCCAAAGTTGGGGGTGGGGGATGAACATAGAGAGCCCTCATGGATGGGACTGTTTCTCTTCTTTCCACAGCGCTTCGCTTTTTGGCTGGGCAAGCAAACCTGGGACTGAAACTAGGGAGATATGGAGGATTGTGGATGCTGCATAAAGCTTCTGTGCTTCCAACCCAATAGGTACCTCCCAGTGTTAAGGACTTTTAGCAATGGTCTGTTTAAGCCAGATCTTCACTTTCCCCTTTTAATCTGATGTAACTTTTCCTAACTGTAGAACAGCTGCAATTCTCCCTGATGCTGACCTCTTTAATCAGTCCCGGTCCATGGATCAAAACGGTAACTGAATTATAATATGGAGAAGAAAGTTAAACTCCTTCAGATCTACGACACAACAGAGGAGACAAGACAGCAATGGACTGGGAGAAAGGGCCCGCCCTTCTTTCATCTACAAATGGCATTTAATAGGTGGAGAATTTGCTGTGGTTTTTCTTTTTCTTGGAGCAGGCATTTTGTGGCTTGGTTTACCCACCTGAATTCAAATTTGGCACCTGGAAATTAGACGTATCTTTTTTCTGGGGCTTCAGATTGAACACGGTTTCCCTTATAGAAATCTGATCAGGGATGCAGTAGCCAGGTTGTTACGAGGACTCTGCTTTGTTTGGGTGTCTGTGGAATATCTACTGTGTGTGTAGCAACATCTGGAAGCTGAAGAAGTAGCAACATCTGGAAGTCTGTGAAACAAACCAGGTGGGTCAGGAACTGCAGGACGATGATGATGTGTCCCTGGCCAGAGAGGCAAGTGGGCCAGGTCAGTTTTGCCTTGTATGCTGACCACTGTGGCCAAGTCCAGCTGGTGGTAGCCAATATGCCCCGAGAGAAGTAAAACTTCTCAGCCACAGGGACTGGATTTGGGGGCCTTCTGTATGCAAAGCGTGAGCTCTGCCACGGACATTGCAGCTGACGTATGGTGGCCCCTCACGGGGTTTTCAAGGCAAGAGACTTCAGGGGCGGCTAATGCCACTGCCTGCCTCTGCGTGGCCACCCTGGGCTTCCTGGGCAGTCTCCCATCCAGGCACTAGCCAAGGCTGACCCTGCTCAGCTTCCAAGGTCTGATGGGACCGGGCCAGCCTGAACCCCCTATGTCAGGGTGAAAGTAACTGTAGAGATTTGTATTTGAGTCATCCTGATGATCATTTATGAAGTCTTTAGAAATCCCCAAGTGTTGTTGAAAAACCAAACCAAATGGAAAAACACAGCATCAAAGGCCATGGACCTGCTCGCTTGTAACAAAGGCTGTGGTGCCTTAGGGAGGAGAGGAGAGCGCGAGGAGAGTAAGAGGGAAGGAGGGCCAGGGGGGCAAAGAGGCACCACCTGGCAGAGGAAGAGAGCCGAGGGAGGAAGGGCGAGGGCAAGGGGGCCCAGGGATGGAACGGAGAGGGCTGGGCTGAGCGACACGTTACACTCTCCTCGCGTCCTGCCCAAGTCTCGGTGACCAGATGTGGGCTGCTGTTGTTGGTCTTCAAGGTGCCCCCCCCGGGCTCAAACTTTGTTCTGCTGCTTCAGGCCGATACGGCTGCCCCCACCTGGATCTGGCACCCAGCCTCGGGGTCCGGGTTTCTGTCTCCACAGCTTTTTTGTAGGGGGGGGAGGTTGAAGCGGAAGAATTAGCTAAACTGCTTTCAGCTTGAGAAACTTGTTCCTCCAGTGGTTTCCATGTGTTGTCTTTGCCAATATCTGTGTCCTGGATCATCCCTTCTGGTCTCGGTCCATCTGGCCAACACTCATCCACACTCAGGTTTGGATTACTACAATGCCCTTTATGTAAGGACTGCCCTTGAAGACTAGTTGGAAGTGCCAGTCTGCTCTGAACACGGGGGGAGGGGGCAGGGGTGGCGGCCCAGTCTTCAGGGCAGCAGCGTCCTTGGTCTGGGCCTGCTTGGACAGCTCCATCCCTTGCTTGCTTGCCGCTGTACGAGCCTGCAGACTCTTGGGGTTCTTTGCAGGGTCCTGACCTGGGGAAGGCTGCCCAGAACCCGCTGCTCTTAGAAGTGGGCAAGCAAGGTAGGTTCTGGCTACAATTCAGATAAGGTTCTAATAATAAACTTGAAATGTGGAGGAGATTATTCCAGGTGCATAATCTATGGGCTATGGCTCCTTAGATGCTTAGCTGGTTAATTTTGATGTAACGAAATCCATAAAAATCTACTTCAGTTGAATATGCATTTACTAAAATGCTGATTAACTCTTGCTTGCCAATTTATCAATGGGAGCTTGAAGAAATCCTTATTCATAAAGGTCACAAGGTATGCATTGGGCATGCCCAATGTGAAGACAGGACAGGTAGCACAGCGTAGTGGTTACAGTGCCAGACTGTGACCTGAGGAACCAGGTTCAAATTCCTGCTCTGTCATGGGAGCTCGCTGAGTGACTTTGGGCTCATCACGATTTCTTAGCCAAGCCTACCTCACAAGCTTGTTGTGAGGAGAAAGCAGAGGAGGGGAGAACAGCTGGATAAAATGCTCTGGGCCCCAATCAGGGTGTCAGGCACTTCAGAAAGTCAGTCAAACACCAGGCTTCATGAAGAAGATAGTGTTTATTGAAAGCAGTTCTAAAGGCACAGTAACATCTCTTTGTCAGGGATGACTAATTCTAAAGAAGCATCTACAATTATACCCACTCAAAGTGCCCCCCCTCTCCATCTACCAATAGTCACTAAGCCTGCGCGTGGGAAGAGGTGCGAAAGTACTAAAGCAGTAAATAACCAAACTGCCCCAAAGCTGTCTCAGACAGAGAAAACAAGAATTGTGAGACCAAGGACATTTGGTGAGATAACAGACTGCCCAGGCCATGGAATCCTGGATCTCCTAGGCAACCTGCACACCTCCCTACATTCCAAGTGTGAAAAGTTGCAGACCATCCCTCCCTCCTTCCCTTCCATCCATCTCATGGCAGGACTACCTGACACAGGGAGACATAAACAGGCCTTTTCCTCGCAGAACTCCAAGCAGTGTGGCAAAGCTTGTGTGCAGGCGCACCTTTAAGAACATCCAAGGTTTATTCATAGAACAGAGTCACAGAATCACAGAGCTGGAAGGGGCCATAGAGGCCATCCAGTCCAACCCCCTGCTTGGTGTAGGATCAGCCTAGAGCAGGGGTGTCAAATATGCAGCCCAGGGGCCGGATAAGGCCCCTGGAGGGCTTCCATCAGGCCCGCAGTGGAACTGGCCCTCTCCTGCCTCCAGTTCTGCTGCTGTCGCTTCATCATAGCTTGCTTCACCAGACTCTCTCAATCACTCAGCAATCTCATGTTTTAACCTGGGTCCCAGACTCAGGACTCTGAGCATGAGATTTCTGTGGTGAATGTCAATAAATCAAAAGTAGGTTTGCAGCTTACAGAACTAATGTTTTAAGCATGATTTTATTTTAAGTAAAAAAACCCACCTTTGTGTTTGTGTCCTTTATAAACTTTGTATCTCCACTACCTGGCATGACATTTCATGACACACACGTGGCCTGGCCCAAGAAGGTCTCATTTATGTCAGGTCCGGCCCTCATCACAAAGGAGTCTGACACCCCTGGCCTCGAGCATCCCTGACAAGGGTTGGTCCAGCCGCTGCTGGAAGACGGCCAGGGAGGGGGAGCTCACCACCTCCCCGGGCAGCCGATTCCACTTGTTGCACAACTCTGACTGTCAAAAAGTTTTTCCTAAGGTCCAGCTGGTACCTTCCCGCCCTTAATTTAAACCCATTATGGCGAGTCCTCTCCCCTGCTGCCAAGAGGAACGGCTCCCTGCCCTCCTCTAAGTGACACAGCCCTTCAAATACTTCGAGAGAGCCCTCCTGTCCCCCCTCCACCTCCTCTTCTCCAGACCAAACATTCCGAAGCCCCCCTCGGCCCTTCCTCCCAGGGCTTCTCTGTCTCCAGACTCCTGATCTTCCTCATCGCTCTCCTCTGCACCCTCTCCCTTCTGTCCACATCTTTTTTTGAAGTGAGGCCTCCAGAACTGCACACAGGACTCCAGGTGTGGCCTGACCAAGGCAGTGTACAGCAGGAATATCGCATCTTGTGATTAGGATGTTATGCCTCTGTTGATACACTCTAAGATCGTATTAGCCTTTTTTGTCGCTGAATCACACTGGCTGCTCATCTGTAACTTACAGTCCACCCATACCCCAAGATCTTTTCCACACACACAAAGTACAAGTTTTTGTGTGCACATACAAACACACATCTTCAGATACAATGAAATGGAAATTACCAGTCCATACATATAATTAGAGGGTGAGCAGTAAATTAGCAGGCAACATAATGAAGATGTTTAACAGATGCAAACACCAGAACAAATTTAGAGCCCCGTGGCACCTTTTAGACCAACAAAGGTTTATTCAAGGTATGAGTTTTCACGTGCAAAGCACACTTTTTCAAATACATTGGACTGGTAGATGAGGTTCAAAACTTATAGACAGGGTTTGAACAGCATATTAACATGTAACATGATGATGTTTAAGCTATGCAAAGTCAGAGCTAAATCAACCGCTGTAAAGCAATAAATATGTCAAAATAGCAGATAAATGTCTAAAGGTGTCTTTTCTAATTGTGGGAAGCAAACGGAGAATGTCCCAGGCCTGGAGGTCCCTTGACAGCACTTTACGAGGAGGATGCAGTGTCATGTCAGCAAAACATCCCAGTATCCCTGGCAGTACATTCAATATTTATACTATTCTGAAAAAGAAATGCACTAAAATACAAACGATTTATAGTTCTTCTTGCTGAGAATACATATGTGAGAACTGAATGAGTTAACATATGTAACAAGATAAGAAACTAATATCCCTATTAAGTCCTGAGGAGGTTTTTGTTCCAAGTGTTGTAATAACTGGTAATTAGTCTGGTGTAGTGGCTAGGAGTGCAGACTCTAATCTGGGAGAACCGGGTTTGATTCCCCACTCCTCCACATGCAGCTGCTGATGTGACCTTGGGTCAGTCATAAGTTCTTTCAGAGCTGTTCTCTCAAGGACAGTTCTTGGGAGAGCTCTCTCAGCCCCACCTACCATGCAGGGTGTTTGTTGTGGGGAGCGAAAGGGATTGCAAGTCGCTCCGAGACTCCTTTGAGTAGTGAAGGGCGGGTATAAATCCAATCTCCTCCTCCTTCTTCTGCAGTTTCCCGTTCCATTCTGTTCCTGAAGTTCCTTTTTATTAAAACAGCTACTTTGAGGTCATTCACTGAATGTCCTGGGAGGCTGAAGTGTTCCCCGGCAGGATTCTCAGTCTTGTGATTTCTGATGTCGGATTTGTGTCCACTTCTCCTCTGGCGCAGGGTTTGTTCTGTTCATTCTACGTGGCAAATTGAAGGGCACTGTTGCCATTTAATGGCATGCACAATGTGAGAAGATGAGCAAGTGAAGGAGCCTCCAATGGTGTAGTTGATGCTGTGAGGTCCCGTGATCGTGTCGTCTGGGTTGTATGAGGCAGCAAAGTTGCATCTGGATTTATATTGCAAGCTCTGGTCCCAGTGTCCAAGTTCAAATGAAATGTTGTATTATTGTGGGTGTTGTGTATTAATACGAACTAAAATGGCCACACCGGCGCTAGTGAGACCATGTGGTCTAGCGCACCTTCAGGTGTTAAAACAATAGCCACTGCGGATCCTAAGGCGGACCAATAGGGTCACCCGGATCCTAGGGTTAACCTATGGGGAACTCTTATACTGTAAATAGCCAATCACGGGGAGTGGAGGTGTGATGGGTGTTGCATGCTGCACGGATAAAAGCCAGCTTTGGGACCAGCTAGTTTGTTTTGAGTTATGAGCTGAAAATAAACTATGAGCTGAAATCATGCTTCGGAACCCAGTACTTTACACTGGCGATGAAGGTGGGATCCCGATGAGCGAGCCTGGCTCCGACCTCGACTCGAGCTCTGCACCGCGCACGGATGATGAGCTCCAGGGCTCTGTGCCTCATCCCACTCCCTACACCGATGAACTCCAGGTCTCCACGCCATGCATCATCACCCGAGTCATGGCTGCCACTCCAGGACATCTCCCTGAATTCAACACCACTCGCCCCAAACTGTGGGAAAAGTGGGTAGAGCGGCTCAAATACTTTGTCCATTTCCAAGACATCACCAATGAAGAAAAGAAGAAACCGCTGCTGCTCAGTTCCTGCGGAATTGCAACTTTGCGGCTCGTGCAGGACCTCCTCGCAGCAAAATCCCTGGCAGAGGTGAAGTATGACGAGCTGGTCAAGGCGCTCACAGCCCACTTCGTGCCACAGCCGACCAAAATGGCGAGGCGCTTAGACTTTTTTGCGTGCCATCAGAAACCTGATGAAGTGGCCACTGATTTCCTGGCGGCCTACGCAGATTGTCTACCAAATGCAAGTTCCCAGACCTGGGGGATGCTCTCCTTAACCAATTCCTTGTGGGTATCCAGGAACCGAAGCTCCACTGCAAGCTTGTGAGCCAGAATGAGCTGACCCTTGAGAAGGCCCTCCGCAAGGCCACCGCATGTGAACAATCACACCGGGAGCACCACGCACATGCGGTACACCAGGCATGCGCATCCATGACTTCAGACGCCTCAGAGGAGGACAAAATACACCAGGTTCCTTGCCCACCTCGACGGGATCTCTGGTCCTTGACCGCCGCTGCCAACACCAACCCTGTGAGGACCACCACGCTTGCCAACAACTGCCCTGCAAGGTCCATCCAGCAAACACCATGTGCCAGCTGCAGGGAGGACCACGAATGCCACTCCTGTTGCTTCAGAGATGCAGACTGCAGATCCAGCAGACAAAGGGGCCACATAGCCTGTGCCTGCCACTCCAGAGGCCCCCGGAGACCTGCAGCAGCACACCAGGAGTCTACGGAACTGAACACAATGACCGCCTGCTACAAAAAGGTACTGAGCTTGCCCCAAGATGCCCCTAACAAAATCCATATAACTGTGCTCATAGAGGGGTCCCCTTGCAAAGTGGAACTGGACACAGGGTCCTCCTTCTCTATTATTTCATCAGAGATGTTTGCAAGGCTCTGCCCTCACGGGGGACCCTGCCTGCAGAAGCCAAACTCCGGGTTCACACTCAGGAACTTCCAGAAGAACCCGGTGGCTGTGAACGGGTGGGGCAAGTTCCAGGTCTCCTACAAGCAATTTACGGGCCCTTTAGAGTTGTTGTTGGTGGAAGGGAGGCTCACGAGTTTACTAGGCCTGTCATGGTTCATGCCTCCAGGGCTAGGAGTGACCGGGGTGCACCACGTGTGACCATCCAATTTCCAAGACATGTGCTGGAAGTTCCCTGAGGTTTTCAATGGAACGCTGGGTCAGTACATCAGTCCGTCCATGTCCTTGGACCTAGGATCAGCAGTGCGGCCCATCTGGTTGAAGGCCAGGAGTGTTCCATTTGCCCTCCAGCCAAAAATAGATAGAGAACTGGATCGCTTGGTAGCCCAAGGGGTGCTGGAGCCCATGCCACATGCCCACTGGGAGACTCCCATAGTTATGACAGTCAGACCAAACGGAGATGTCCGCATCTGAGCGGACTACAAGTCTACAATAAAGCCCTCCAAGACCATGCATATCCAGTCCCAGTCATCAGTCATGTCTTGGCATCCGTGGTGGGCACAAAGATTTTTGGAAAATTAGACTTGGCACAAGGCTATCAGCAGCTTCCCATGGACAACGCCACGACTGAAGCCCAGAAAATTGTCACTCATGGGGTGCTTTATGAGTATGGCATTTACAGTTTGGGGTGAGTGTAGCCCTGGGGATCTTTCAGAACTTTTTTTTTTTGCCCCCTGAAGGGATTTTTTTTATTTGCATTTTTAATACCACAAAACTACAACCGAAAAAAGGAAAGGGGAAAACATCTAAACTAGGGATAAAGGAAAGATAACCACTACTGACTAAAAACCCAAGAGATGGAGATCTTCAATAAAGCTTGTAACCAAATCAGTCCACAAAAACACTTTGGTAACATTGAGTGTGTTCTAAGAAAAATTCCCACTACTATATTAGCTTAACTGTTTCCCCTTTTCAAGAGCCCTCCCCAGTCATCCCCCAGTAAACAAAAAAGCTTCTTAGACTTTCAGAGTCTCAGTTCTTTTTTCCCCTATCTTTATGATCTCTCAGTTGGTAGCTCTGTTTGGGAGCCGCTGCTCCCTTGTCTGCATCCGAATCCTCATCGGAAGAGGACCCAGAGTCCAACTCTCCAGTAGACTTGCTATCTTCTTCTTCTTCTTTTCTCTTTTTCTCCTCCGGACCTCCCAGTTGCAGCTGCAAAAATTCTTGAGCTTTAAAAATAGAGTCAATTCTTTCCCTCCTGTCTTTTATCTTGAACGTGACGCCTTCAGGAATTAGCCACCTGTATGCGATGCTGTTCATTTGTAAGAAAAGGATTAGTTCCTTATACTTCTGTCTCTTCTTTCTTATCTCAAATGGAATGTCTTTTAGGATCCTTATATTGTTGCCTCCAATTTTCAGAGGTGTAGTTGTAGACGCCTTTAAGATAAGATCTCTTATATTCCTCTTCAAGAATCTCACGACAATTTCCCCTGGCAGATTGTTCTTTTTGATGTACGTGGAGTAGGCTCTATAGACCACATCCATTTCGCTTGAGATATCCTCTGCTTTTAAATCCATCATATGGGCCAATGCCTCACTCAGTAGTTCTTTGAGATTCTCATTTGGGGCTTCAGACACTCCTTGGAACCAGAGCACCATGTTAGCTCTTTCCATTTGTAGTTGTAATAGCTGCATTTCCGACGTCGCATGTTTTTTCTCCAGCAATTGCATCTTTTTTCCTGCTTTGGTAGAGCTGGCATCCAGTTCCTTCACTTTTTTGACCACCTGCTCTGTTTTCTTGGTGTTTTCAGCCAGTTGCAATTGCTGCGTTGCAAGATTCTGATTCAAAGTTACCAGTTGCTGGTTGATGTTGGACATCTGGTCCAGCAGGGGCGAAGAGAGTTCGACAAAAGCCTTGAGAACTCTATGGTCTCTTCCGGCCGAGGACTCTGACTCCCTGGTGGTTTCAGTTTCAATCCTTTATCGGGTTGCCTCCCTACCATCTTTTTAAAATTGTTTACTTTAACTGAGAGTTTGCAAAGTCTCTAAAAGCCTTCAAAATGCTCTAACTTCGACAGGTAAGACTCTTAAAATCAGTTCTGCGCTGTTTCTTCTGCTCCCCCCCTGTAATTTCATTTTAAAGTCTTAGCGTGTGGGAGGGGCCCTTCCCCCACTCGCTTCCCACGCTCGATCAGGGAGGGGTGCTTTTGTTTTAACCGCTGATTTAGCACTCTTTCAACTCACAGCTCTTTGTTCGTCTTCCAACGTCGCTTCCACTCGCATGGTCGCTTGATCTCCGTTGCTCGTCCTGGCTGGCGTCTCTAAGTCCATGCAGGCACACGGAGCGGACAGCAGCTGGACCACTGGGGTGAAGGAGTGCCTCAATTCTCCAGCATCGCACTGGGGAAGAGGACGCCCCCTCACAAGCCCCTTGGCTGAGAGCCTTTACCTAGGCTCTCTGGGGGCAGCGATTGCTTGCACCCCCTCCAGGCTGCTGGTGATCAGATCGTGTCCCGAGAGCATCCCGGAGACACATCTGACTTGCAGGTCGCCATTACTGGAAGTCTCAGAACTTAATGTTCAAAGGTATTCCCGGGGTCCAACCATTCTTTGACAACGTTCTGATCACCGCCCCACACTCAACATCTTCGCTGACAGACTGCGCACCGTCCTGCAACATTTCCACATGGCCGGGCTGAAGGTAAAGAGGGAGAAGTTTCTGCTGGGAGTCCCGAGGGTTGAGTTCCTGGGGTTCACAGTTGATGCCCAGGGCATCCATACAGTGCCAGACAAGATCAAAGCCATAGTCAATGCCCCACCTCCGATGTCCAAGGCAGAACTCCAGGCTTTCTTGGGGCTGCTGAACTTCTATCACACCTTCTTGCCCCACAAGGCCACCATTGCAGAGCCCCTGCACCACCTACTAGACAAGCACACCCCGTGGGCTGGGGGCCTGAAGTACACTGCTGCCTTCAGGGCCATCAAAGACGTGCTAACCTCGAACGTGGCCCTGGTGCACTTTGATGAAGCACTTCCAGTTGTCCTCACTTGTGACACGATGCTGTATGGGGTTGGGGGGGCCATGTTGGGACACCAGCTTCCCGACGGCTAGGAAGTCCCAGTGGCCTACTACTCTAGGACTCTCTTCGGCCGAGCACAACAATGCTCAAATCGACAAAGAGGCTCTGGTGACTGTAGCAGGGGTCAAGAAGTTTCATGCGTATCTTTATGGCCGGCCCTTCACCATAGTCACTGACCACAAACGCGTGGCAATGGGACTCCTCCAGGAAACCCTGGGCCCAGCTACACCTAGGCTTCACTGGGCCTTTCCGGGGCCAGCTCTTCTTCATCTTAGTGGACTCCTTCATGAAGTGGCTGGAGGTGGTACCAGTTCTGTCTACCTCGTCCCAAGCCGCCATCCGCGCCATGAACTATGGAGGGTGTTGTGTATTAATACAAACTAAAATGGCCACACCAGCGCTAACAAGACCATGTGGTCTAGTGCACCTTCGTATATTAAAACAATAGCCACGGCGGATCCTAAGGCGGACTAATAAGGTTGCTCGGATCCTAGAGTTAACCTACGGGAAACTCTTATACTGTAAATAGCCAATCACAGGGAGTTGGGTGTTGTGTGCTGCATGGATTGGCTTTGGAACTGGCTAGTTGGTCTTGAGTTATGAGCTGAAAATAAACTATGAGCTGAAATCACGCATCTGAACACAGCACTTCACAGGGGGCTGTCTGTGCACAAGAAAAGGTTTGCCCCCCAGTACTTGTGAAAGAGATTATCCAGCAGAGGTTGTAAATCGTTGATGATGCGTTGCACTGTTTTGAGCTGAGAGCTGTTCTATTATTGTCTCTTTTGGGCCTGTCTTGCAACAGGTTTTCTCTGGGTATCATTCTGGCTCTGTTGAACTGTTTCCTGACTTCATCAGGTGGATACTTTAGTTCCAAAAATGTGTGTTGTAGATCCCTCAGGTGAGAATCTCTGTCTGTAGGATCGGAGCAGAGGTGGCTGTAGTGCAGAGCCTGGCTGTACTCAATGGATTGTTTAGTACGTTTAGATGGTAGCTGCAGGTGTGTAGGTATGCTTGTTGGTCAGTAGGTTTCTGGTACAAGGTGGTGTCTATATGTCCATTGGGTAATTTTACAGTAGTGTCCAGAAAATGTATTTCTTGCATGGATTGCTTCATTGTCAGGTTGATGGTGGGGTGAAAATCATTAAATGCCTGGTGGGATGTGTCCAGGGCTTCTTTACCATGTGTCCAGACAATAAAAATGTCATCAATGTGATGCAAGTATAAGAGAGGTATGAGCAGGTGGGAGTTTAGGAAGCATTGTTCCAAGTCAGTCATAAAGATGTTAGCATATGGGGGGGGGGTGGCATTCGGCTGTACCATTGAGTTGGAGGAAAAAGTTGTCACCAAATCTGAAGTGGTTATGCATGAGAACAAAATGGCACAGTTTGATGGCAAAGTCATAGAATCACAGAATCATAGAGCTGGAAGGGACTTCCAGGGACATCTATTCCAACCCCCTGCACAATGCAGGAAAATCACAAATTCCTCCCCCCAGGGCTCTTTTTGTAGCAGGAACTCCTTTGCATATTAGGCAACACACCCCTAATGTAGCCAATCCTCCAAGAGTTTACAGTAGCCCCTGTAAGAAGAGCTCTGTAAGCTCTTGGAGGATTGGCTACATTAGGGGTGTGTCACCTAATATGCAAAGGAGTTCCTGCTACAAAAAGAGCCCTGCCTCACACCCACAATGACCACTGTTCCACACCCAGAAGATGACAAAAAACCCTCCAGGATTGCTTCCTGACCCGCAAATGGTGATCAGCATTTCCCTGGGCATGTAAGAAAGGGCCACAAGAACTAAGCACCGAAGCAACCCTTCCTGCCCTCCCTCTCATGATCTGCCTAAGTTCACAGTATCCACATTGCTGTCAGGTGGCCATCTAGCCTCTGTTTGAAAACCTCCAGAGAAGGAGAGCCCACCACCTCCCAAGGAAGCCCGTTCCACTTAGGAACCGCTCTGTCAGGAAGTTCTTCCTAATGTTTAGCCGAAAACTCTTCTGATTTAATCTCAACCCGTTGGTTCTGGTCTGAACTTCTCGGGCAACAGAAAACAACTCCGTTCCATCCTTCAGATGACAGCCCTTCAAGTACTTGAAGATGGTTCTCATATCACCTCTCAGTTGTCTCCTCTCCAGGCTAAACACACCCAGCTCCTTCAGCCTTTCCTCATAGGACTTAGTCTCCAGACCCCTCGCCATCGTTGTTGTCCTCCTCTGGACAGGTTCCAACTTGTCTATATCCTTCTTAAATTGTGGTGCCCAGAACTGAAGGGCATGAGGGCAGCTGTAAACAGGAGTTGGAAGAGGAGTCCTTAGAACCGTCGGAGCTCCGAGGAGCTGCCCTCCTCCTTTGGACAGATGAAGCATCTTCTCTGCAGGATGGAGGATGGGAGAAGCTGGTTCGACATGTTTCTAAGCAACCAGTGGGACGTCACAGTGGGATTGGCCAACCAGTGGGATGTCTCAAAATTAACTCTCTGGAGCAGTTTTCAAGTTTTAAAAAATTTAAAGTGTATTTGTAGTTATAAAGAGATGTAAACCAAACTTGTGGTGTTTGTGGTGGTGGAAAGTGAACCATTCTAAGAAATGTTGAATTAAAAAAGGCAAGGGGAGGGGAAATAGGAAGATCTCGTGATAGATGGAAGTCAGACAGCTTACCTGCAACTTGCATGAATGCAAAAGGGAAGAAGAGATCAGCACTGAGTTCAGATTTTGGAGTAAACATGGAGATCATCCTGCAGTAGAAGTACAATGTACTATTTCCTATTTGTATGTATATCTGTACACAGGTAGCTTGGAAGTATCTCGCTTCACCCCCCCACCCCCAAAAAAGACCCCAAACCCAAGCCACCATTGCAATCCAGTAACAGTTCAACTGACCAGTTCTCAGTGGTCCTTCTCAGGTTTCAGTTTCCAGAGCTGGAATGACTCCTTTTGGTCTCTGAGTCAGCCACATGTCGGAATGCTACATCTCGGGGGGGGGGATGCCTGTGCGGAGGCATGGCTTTACACACCTTGGTGTTCAGGATTTGGCTGGGGACCAGCTTGTAACCTGTGGGAAAAGTGACATGAGCCAAACCTTGGACAAGTCAAGGCATCACTATGCCACCTCCTTCCTCTCTCCCAGGTAAGCCAAAGGCCCAGTGCAGACATGCATCCTGATGCCTGTGCACAAGTATGGCGCTCAGGAACTGAACCCGCATGCTCAGATGAACACATAAGGTCCTGTAAGGGGGCAACACATAACATAAATGTTCTGCCCAGCAAAACAAAGATACCTGTCTCTTCACTCTACCTTTTCAAATATATTTTCTATATTTATTCACATGAGGAAAATGGTGCGTTGTGTTTTCTGACTGGTGTGAACCAAAAAGTGCTTGTGGGGGGGGGACGGGAGGAGGGACACTTGTCTGGCCACTGGGGCTGGGTTATGTTTCATGGTATGGGAGGCTCTGAGCAGAGGCAGTGCCGGCTTGGTCTTGATGCTGCCTCTTGGTCTGTCCAGGTCAGAACAGACTGGCCGCAGGTGTGGGGCGTGAGGCCTTTCACAGTACCGGCTACCTGACCCTTTTGTCCGGAGATGTCAGGGATTGAACCCCGGATCTTCTGCACAGGAGGCAGATGCTCTACTCGTCCAGAGCCTCTTCCGCCCACCTGCTCCCCGGCTCAGCGCGTTACTAGCCCAGGCAGAGCTAGACGGGAGCCCAGCAGCCCCTTCGAGACCGAGAGGATTCCCGGGGGGGGGGCACCGCTCCTCCTCTCTCTCTCTCTCTCTCTCTCGGAAGCCGCGGTCGTCGTCGTCCCCCTCCCGGTTCTTACTCGTGTTCTGCCGGCCAGCGGAGCTCCGCCCTGGAATGAGCCGCCAGAGCAGGGCGCGCTGCGGGCCCTTCTTGTGGCGTTTGTCTCTGCCCCCCCCCCCCCGCGAGGTCGTGGACCCGCAGTTTTTGCACTGTGCTCCAGCTTCGGACACGTCTGGGCAAAGGGTCCCCGTTCGTTCTCCTCTCCTCTCTTTCCCCTTCCTTTGTTCCTTTTCCTACCTGTTTTGCGGGTGCCCCTGGCCTGCCCTTGGGCAAAGAACTTCACTGTGATGAGGTGGACCCAGAGGTGACTTAGAAAGAATCCATTCCAAAAACTCGCGCTGTCCTCAGACTAGAAAGAAGCCCAACAGCGTGGCAGAATTTTGAAAATGTCGCCCAATGACACCGGGGCTGAGCGCAGAAGGGCGCGGTTAGGTTTTTCTCCGGGGCGGGGGGGGGGCGGGTTGGGTTAGGACGGAGTGCAAACTGAATGGGCCCCAAGCATTAGAAAGAGCTCCCAAGTCCCAACAGAATGTCTGGGGGAGAAAACACATTCATTAATATTAGGGCACAATGGATCTGCTACAGCATCATTACATCCCTTGCAATTTTCACTTCTTCAAGGCAGCTGATGAGCTGGGATAACCCTGTTCACGGTCACCCCTTCAAGGGCCGCCGCCGGGCAGCTCTCTCCGCCCGCAGACTCCGCTCGGCTTCAGCACAAGCAAAGCGCCGCTCGGGGCAGGCAAGGGCGGCACGGAGGAGGAGGAGGAGGAGCTGCGTGTGTGATGACGCGCCGGCCTCCCCTCCGCGGTTGCGCCCTCTCCGCCGCCGGATCCGCTCGCCTAGCTGCGCCACAGGCGCCGGCCCGAGCACAGTGCCACCTAGTGGACCCTGCGGAGAGCACCACTTTTGTCAGGCGCCCCGGCGCAACAGAGAGGAGGCGGGAGTCAAAATGGCGGCTTCTGGGCGTGGCACGTGGTCCCCAGACGAGGGTGGGTCTCTGTGGCCCGGGAGAGGCTGAGTCTAACGGTGATGGGAACTGATCTCCTAAGACTCTGCCTCTGAGATTTCACCCTACAAACAGGCAGTACTTTGTCTAGGGTTGCCAGCCTCCAGGTGGGGCCTGGAGAGCTCCTGTTTTTACAACTGATCTCCAGCTGACAGAGATCAGCTCCCCGAGAGGAAATGGCTGCTT
Organism: Gekko gecko; assembly: GCA_029375565.1. Lineage (NCBI taxonomy): Eukaryota > Metazoa > Chordata > Lepidosauria > Squamata > Gekkonidae > Gekko > Gekko gecko. The sequence goes on from JAPDNY010000008.1 coordinate 8,519,101, forward strand.
TGAAGGGCCGACTCTCTGTAGCACTGGACCATGCGGAGAGGCCACTCCCCTCCCCAAACCCCACCCTCTCCCGGCTCCACCCCCAAATTCTCCAGGTATTTTCCAACCCTAAGCCTGCTTCAGCCCGTGGGTGGGGTACAAATTAAATAAATTTTTAAATTAAATAAACCCAGGGCTGGCAACTGCAACCTCTTCCTGTGGAGCTGAAATACACTGGGGTCAGGCCCTGATGGAATGCCCCCTCACCTGGGCGGCCCAGGCCTGCCTGATCTCAGAAGCCCAGCAGCCCTGGCCTGGGTTAGTCCCTGGACGGGAGACCACCCAGAAATCCGGGGCCCCTGGGCAGCGGCAGGCAAGGGCAAACCACCTCTGGACCTCTCTTGCCTGGAAAACTGGACTGGACAGTACGTTTCAACCACCAGTGATTGGATTTTCCATAAGATTCTCAAGTGTTGCCCAAATGTTGGTGATCAGACTTGTACTGCAGATTCTGAAAAGCTGTCTTTACAGTTGGAGCCCAGGAGCAACTGTACTGAGGCTCTGCCCCTCCAGTGGGGAACACGCCTCCCAGCCCAGGTGTAAAGGGAAGGCCTCTCCTCCTCCTCCTCCTCCTGGGTCCGGTGGAAAGCTGAGCTCTCCCTTCCTCCCACCCTCAGCAGCTGCAGCAGCAAGGCCCTGGCACTGGTGCTTTCCAGACTGCCCTGGCAGCAGCTAGACAGAAGGATCGAGGGGCAGGGCAGGGTGGGGGTCAGCAGCCCGGGCTGCTTTTGCAAGGCCCCATCCAAGCCACGCTCCCCACAGTGCTCAGAAGACAGGGTTGCCAACTCTGGGTTGGGAAATTCCTGGAGATTTGGGAGTGAAGCCTGGAGAGAGTGGGATTCCGGGAGGGACGTTGGTGTGGGATGATGCCATAGAGCCCGCCCTTCCAAAGCAGCCCTTTCCTCCAAAGGAAGTGATCTCTGTAGTCTAAAGAGCAGTTGTAATTCTGGGCGATCTCCAGGTGTCAACTGGAGGTTGGCAACCCTATCAGAGGTGGTTACTTGGTCCTGCAACAGACCTTGATCCAGGCCTTTCAGGATTTCCGTGGGCATGACCACCAAAAAAAATGAGTGTGGATGGGGGGGGGGATGACAGTGAAATTGGCTGGGTGCAAAGATATGGGACACCAACAAATGTCCTCCTGGCAGATGGCCAAATTTGTGGCTTTTAAGGAAGGGATTCTTGTCCACTGCCACAGCTCTTGTGGATTAGACAGCAACTGGTGTCACTGGGGAACCGGGGCCTCCCCCAGCCCCCCCCAGCCCTTAAGATGGCTGCATGCAATAGGAAATGGTAATCCTTGTAACTGCCAAACATAGTTATGAAAATGTTCTTGAGCAAGATCTGATAAATGCAGCCCTAACGTTTAACGACCTTCCCTTCCGTTGGCTGGAGGTCTCCACTAGAACTTGGACCTATAAGGAAATCCTTATGCTTCAGATGTCTTGGCTCTTTCTGTACAGATTTGGACAATTAGTGTCTGATAGAATCACCACAGACTTGGGGTGAATGGTCAGACTTACATTTCGGGTCGGAGTTCATCACAAAGAAGTTCAGTTCATTTAAGAGTAAAACAGGAAACCAAAGCAAATAAATGCATTCATTATTTACCTGAAGTCATGAAACTGCAAGGTTTCCCAAATCTAATGTTTAAAAAAGAGGTTTCAGGGGGAAAATTCTGATGGTGGCCAGATTCTGTCGAATTCATTTTCTCTGAGCTGGTCATCATTGGATCCAGCAAAATCAGACAGTGGAAGGCTCAGCGTGGGAGTCGTGCGGGAATGGCTGGTCTGAATAGCCGAACAGTGAGTCACTGTTGCACATCCTCAGAGCTAGGGTTGCCAGTCTTTGGGGGGTGGGGCCTGGTGATATTCTGGAGTGGCCACTGATCCCCAGATCGCGAAGTTCAGTCCCCCTGGAGAAAAGGGCTGCTTGGGAGGATGGACTTGGTGGCACTTTGTCCTGCTGAGGTCCCCCCTCCAACCCCCTCTCCAGGATCCTTTTCTTATTGTTGTTCAGCCGCACAGTCGAGTTCGACTCTTTGCAACCCCACGGACCTCATCATGCCAGTCCCCTCCTGGCTCTGCCCCCCCTTCCAATTCCCTACAATTTTCCTGGCAATCCTACCTGTAAAATGGGACATTTTATGCTGATGAAATTCTGTTCTAGAGAGGTTCAAGGCAGGGGCCACAAAAGTGCCCTGCACAGTTGTCATTTTATTTTAATTTTTTTTAAATCCCAAATTATGGCATTCCCTCCATAGAGAGATCCATTTGTCCCCCTCTAGAACTATCTTCCTCTGGTGGACAAATAGTTCTCTGTTTCTTCTGGTGTTCCCTCACTTAGCCTCCTTCCTGGGCATGCATTTTAACTGTTTATTATTAATTATGAGTGTAATTTATACCCCAGAATCCAGAACCTGACAAAGGTTAGTCAGTGTAGGAAAGGGGGCCAATGTTAAAAACTTGATAAAGGAAATATAAAAATACATGTATTTATTGATCACAACTTTAAAAATATATAAGGGCCCAGTCACACGTTATGTATAAATAACAAACGATAAAACACAAGGGCTCATAAATCTGACCTGACGTGTTTCGGCCTACATAGGCCTTCCTCAGAGGTCAATAGTGAGGAACATATTGGCTATTATAAAAACATATAGTGCAATCATATACATACAGAGCATGGATACAATAAGGACCAGAAGCAAGTTGCTGTAAAAGATAAACAAATGGAAAATTAAACACATGCATTAAAACAAATACATAAACCGTAAAAATATTGCCAATAAATAAATATATACCATTGACTTACTTTCAAGATAACCCACCAGGCATAGAGCAAGAAAATACAAATGAGGCCTCTATTTATACCCCACCTTTCAGAGTCTTGTGAGCTGAAATCCCACTTTATGAGCTACCAGAATTAAAGCTGTGAGCAAGCAATTTAGCTACTGCATAAATTAGTTTGCTCTGGAACCCTCCTTCCTGAGCCAAGACAAAAATGTGTGAGCTCACACTAACTCAGCTTAGAGGAAGCTTAGTAGTAATGCTGATATGTGCAGGGGATAAATATTGAGTCTCACTGAGTTCAAAGGAACTAGGAAGGCTCAAACACCCACCCATTTGGTTATGTCCTATTTGCTGGTCAAAGGCAGGGAGCAGATTTTTTGGTGATTGGTTGATCAGTTGGAAAGTTCGTCAACCTGTTTGTGCCTGTTCAGCAGGTTTGCTTCATTGTACTCCTTCCTAATCATGCAGTACAGCACAAATGGCTTTTCACAAATGCCCATTCTCTCAGAGTTCAGTTGAGTTGTACTACCCCCTCCTGTCCTTGTTGTATAACTCCTCCCTCCCTCCCTCCCTCCCTCCCTCCCTCCCTCCCTCCCTTCCTTCCTTCCTTCCTTCCTTCCTTCCTTCCTTCCTTCCTTCCTTCCTTCCTTCCTTCCTTCTCTCTGCCTCTGCCTCTGCCTCCCTCTGTAAAGTACTGGATTTGCCGCATGGAGACTCAGACTACGACATGTGTTCAGACGCGTTTATTGTACTTCACACAGAGGACTGAAAACCTGGCCCTGCAAGGGCCAACTATATACACTCCACCCGGCACACCCACAGTCCCATTGGAGGGTTTGAATTTCCTGCCAGAGGTCCTATTGGTGGACACAGGGTGGTCTAGAATCCCTGGTCCCTATTGTGTTTCAGGACCAAACTCCTTACTGCGGTAGCAGACCCTGGTGGTGGTCCACGTACATAACACCTTCCTTCCTTCCTTCCTTCCTTCCTTCCTTCCTTCCTTCCTTCCTTCCCTCCCTCCTTCCTTCCTTCCTCTCCTTCCTTCTTCCCTCCCTCCCTCCCTCCTTCCCTCCCTCACTGAGTCAAGACAGATTATGCAATGTACATCAATTCAATCAATAGGATGATGCATCTAATAAGCAATGTAGTAGGACTAGGAATTGCAGAAATTTTGAAACTGACCTGTTGTCTGAACAAAGCATAGATATTAAATGCGACATACAAAACAAAGCAGAAAAATGGTGTTACATCAGTAGAAACATAATGCATTTTCCTGGACAAATCTGTTATGATGTAGCCTTATTTCTGTTCTAAAAATGCCCTCCTGAACAATTCTGTTCTGCACAGTTTGTGGAATGACAGAAGGGTGAGAGCGTTCCTGACCTCCTCCGGCAGGCCGCTCCACCTGGGGAAGATCACTCCAGGGAAGGCCAGTTGTCCAGACAGATGTTGATGTTGCCCATTGGCAGGGTGGCACCTGTGGGAGGCCCTGCTCAGATGAGCCAAGTTGTCCTAGCGGGGAGAGGATGTCTTACAGGCATGGGAGTCCAAGTGGAAGCCAATTCCTCAGTACCAGCTCCACTCAGCAGGCAATTGTTTAAATAGACAATTAAATCAGTCACAAATCATATAAATCAGTCCAATAAATGCTTTGGTCTAATCCAATCCAATCCTTTGGTGTTTGTCTAAGTCATCCCTAGTGATGCTACTGACTGCCAACTAGTTTGAATCAGCAGGATGTTTGTGCATGTGCAGTTTTTCAGAAATACAACGCAAATCTGTTTGGAGCACATTCCCAGCTGTTCGCCATGAACCAAATAGACATGGTAAGTTTGACTGCCGAACATGTTTGCAAAATTCACAGCATCCCTGAACAGAACACTCTGAGATCAAAGGGCATGGAAGAACAGTCATAAAGTTGACATTTTGTGCCAGTTCAGTAAGAATGACTGGTTATCAAAGCCTGGCTGTGCCAACATCTGGGAACACAGCTTGGATCCAATGCTCCACCACTTCTCCCTCCTGTTATAGTTCACCAGCCCTGGAATGCTGTTCAGAGGAAACCTTTCTGGGCACCTGAAATGAGGGTGGGGGGTAAGCAACAATTGTCCCCTGTCTTCACCCCATGAAAAATGGACTCAACACACAGATAGAAGTCTCAGGACTCTTCATTTGCACTAGACTATCTCATCTACAACTGCATAAAAGGCAATATGACATCTGTCTGTCTATCTGTCTGTCTGTCAGGCTCAGTATACATTTTACAGTTCGCCTCCCATAGAGGAAGGAGGGGGGGGAAGAGGGGTGTGAAACCAAATGCTTTCCTTTTCCTAAAGGCTTTGATGTGTCACAGAGACCTGTTGTTTTGCCTTGTTTCTGTAGAGGGGTGCGTGCTTAGTGTGTGTGTGGGGAGTAGTTGACCATTGTTTCTGGCAGGCAAATGCCATGGGGTGATTGGGTCTTTAGTGCCTTTGCTTGAACACAATATATCTGCAATCCCCATGCTTTCACCTTCAGTCCTAACAAAGCCAGTCCTTTGCTGCCCCTGTCCTCTTCCAAAAGAAGGATGGTGGACTGTGGCTGTGCACAGACTACCAGGGGTTAAACGCAGCATCTATGGCCAATGCCTACCCCTCCCTCTCATCAAAGATCTCCTGGCGGAAGCTTCCCAGGAGCGCATTTTCACCAAACTTGACCTGCGAGATGCTTATTTCAGAGTGCGTATTCAGGGGGGTGATAAGCACAAAACAGCTTTCAATACCCCATTGGGACAGTTTGAATGCCTGGTGATGCCATTTGGGTTAGCAGGAGCCACCGGGGTTTTTATGAACTTAATAAATGAAAGCAAGCAATTATTCAAGGGGGTGCTAGTTTACCTGGATGATATCTTGCTCTATTTGAAAGATAAAGACTCATATGAAAAGTTGGTCAGGGAGGTGCTCCAAACAAGTGCAGAACGTAGTGGGGTGGGAGGCTCCTCGAACCCGGCACCAGCTCCAATAATTTCTCAGGTTCGCTAATTTCTATTGCGCATTCATCCCAAACTTCACCTACGTGGTTTTGCCCCTTACTGATATGTTAAAAACCAAGGGGAAAGGTCCTGACAGTAGCAAGCCAAGTACCAAGCTGGACTGGACCCCAGAGTGCCAGCAGGCATTTGAAAAGCTCAAAGAGCTGTTTACCTCAAGGAGCTGTTTACACTATCCTGATGAAAACAAGCCGTTTGTGATTCAAGTTGACACCTCTGATGTGGCGATGGGAGGGGCGAACCTACAACAGGGGGAGGGTGGAATATGGCATTAAGAATATAGCATATGTGTCTAAAAGTTCTCCCCTACAGAGTATAATTGGGCTGTTTGGGATAAGGAAGTGGCTGCCATCAAACTGGCCCTTACAACTTGGAGGCACTGGCTGGAGAGGGTGAGGGTGCCATTTGAAGTGTGGATGGACCAAAAAACCTGGGGGCATTGTGCACGCCCAGCCGCCTAAATGCCAAGCAGCTCCACTGGGCAGAGTTTTTCCTCTAAATTTCAGTTTACACTCCAGCACCTCCCCAGGAAGTTGAACTATCTGGCTGATGCACTATCCCGCCTCCTGCAACATGACAGCCAGAGGGAAGAAGTTATAGACTCAATGTTCACACCCACCCAGTTGGGGGGGGGGTATTTATTTATTTATTTATTTATTTATTTATTACTTTTTATTTATATCCCACCTAGCCAGGAACTATTTTACAATAGTTAAAATATCATAAAACAATAAAATACAATCCATACAATAAAATTTAATAACAAAGGTTACATAAAGTGCTAGTATCACAAAGGCGATTCCTATATCCTTAGTAGTAACTCGCAGCTAAGCGAAAGCAGAAACCCCCATTGAAGTTGAACCCTGGATTTGCAAACAGCTTTTACAGAGGGGGAGATGGAGGACGGTCAGACTGACAATTCAGCGAAGCTGAGTGGGGAGGGCTGCTAGTACAGGGGTGGGAGGCTGTTTGTGCCTAAAGCATTGAGGGGGAAAATCCTGACTTTGGGGCATGAAAATAAACTGGCGGGGCATTTTGGATACCTGAAAACCCTCCACCTCCTTCAAAGGCAATTCTGGTGGCTGCATATGAGGACAGATATTTCCCAATATGTGAGTTCCTGCCAAACCTGCCTAATGGGGAAACAGATGGCAGGAAAGCCCCCTGGTACCTTACAACCCCTTGAAATGCCAAAGAGACCATGGGCAGTGATTTCTATGGATTTTATAACTGACTTACAGGGAAAACAGTTATTTGGGTGGTAGTCGACACGTTCTCCAAGCAGGCACATTTTATTCCTTGCAAACAACTGCTCTCGGCCAAGTCACTAGCCAAGCTTTTCATGCACTCTATCCCCCCACAAGATAATTTCAGACAGACCAGGTTTCCGGTTTAAACGTTTTGCTGCTTGGTCGCATCCCTGTCTTGCTCTGATGGGGTTGTGCCAAGACTCGGCTGACAGGAAGGGTGCGAGTGTGTCCCGGACCCTCCCGGGGTCTCTGTAGGAGACCCTCAGCCTGGAGAGCTGAGGAGAGTCTCTTTCAAGGCAACGGCCAAGGAACTGAGGGTCACCTTTATCTCCAAAAGGTCCCGTCGTTGCAGAGCCAGCATGGCACCGAGAGACGACTGCTGGACCAGCCGACATGAGAAAAGTTTTGAAAGGCTTCTAAAAGACTTCCAAGGCTTCAAAGCATGAGTTAAGCAATGCTCAGGTGATTTAAGCGAACAAAAGAGCCTTGGCAGCAATTAGAAGTGCCTAAGGGCAAAGCAGCGGGGGGAGGGAGATGTTCAAGAATTCACCCATCTAAAGCAAGGCGGTTTTAAAATGGAACTAAAAAACTTTGAATTAAGCTAAAAGCATTAGAGGATTAGCAAAAACAAAAGCTGCATAATAATGAAAAGCAGATTAAGTTCTGCTAACTTTTACTTTGCTTTGGGAAACTTCTTGTTGATATTATGGCTGGGAGAGGGTGGAAGCTGGGTCTGGAGAAAAAAATGTCAACCAGAAATAGTCTACCAACGACTCCCTCCCACAACCAGGAAGTAGCTGTAGATATGTCTACACTGTTGGTGATTGCACTGCACCCCCTAATGGAGCAGATGACTAACCTCAATGTTAAAATGGATAATATCCAAAAGCAAATGACTCAAATGGACAGAAGGACTTCAGTAACTGAAAAGACATTAAAAAAATGGAAAAACAGACTGAGAGTATCAATAAAAGAGCAGATGAAGCAGAAAAAGAGATATCCTCCAATAAACTCAACTAATACAGCTCCAGCTGGAAAGATCCATGTACATCTTATGTTTCCAAGGGATCCCAGAAGAAAAGAACGAAGACTTACAGGCTGTCTTAGCAGAGACTTTGGCTCCAATAATGGATTACAAATAGGAAGATTTACTGAAGGAGATGGACTGGGCTTACAGGACTTAATTAAAAAAAAATAAACTCCAGGGAGAAATATGTTTGAAATTCACGAGAAGGTCTACCAGAGATCTGATGCTGAAATCTACACAGGGGAACCCCTTAAAAATCAAGAATGAAGAGATAAAAATCTTAAAGGATATCCTCTTTGAACTTAGAAAACAGAGGAGACTCTACCGGGAGCTTACTCTCTCTCTACAGAAGAAAGGGGTTCCTTACAGGTCCTTATTTCCTGAAGGATTGAGTTTCAAATATGAAGACAGAAAGTATAATATTGACACTGTTCCTAAGGCCAAAAAGTTTGTGGATCAATATTGTAATTTAAAGCAACACAACAAAGATAAGAAACCTAAAAAGGATGAGGAGGAAGAAGAGGAAGAAGAAGAATCCTACTCAGAGGATTCAGCAAGCAGTAGTTCAAAACTTTTTAGTTCTTCAGATACATCAGAGTCAGAGAAAGGAGCAGTCGCTCCCAAACCCCAAGGAAAAAAGAAACACAAGAAGAAAAGAACCTAAGACTAAGATAATCATTGATAATGCAGGTTTTGCTAACCAGTCAGTTTATGCAACTCTTTATTATTTTTGGTTAATAATAACTTTGTAACATTAGGTGACAATGACATATATGTAACCAGATCATGTCACCGTGTTAGTCTTCCCCTCCCTATATCCAGTAGTTTGTTTAGAGTTAGGGTTTAGTTTCCTTTCCCCATCCTTGTAGAGTATGTTGTATTAGTTTTCCTTCCCTATTTCCCATAGGTTTTAGAAGTAGGGATTTAGTAACCTTTCCCCATATCCTGTAGTAATGCAAAACCAATAAAATACATACATACATATATAAAAGATAATTTCAGACAGGGGGTTGCAGTTCATTGCCAAATTCTGGAAGGAACTGCTGCAGGTGTTGGGGTGGAACAAGGTCTCAGCAGCTCCCAGCTCCAAGAGATGGACGGGCAAACTGAGAGGGTGAATCAAATGGTGGAGCAATTCCTCTGGTGCTTCACCAGTTACCAGTAGGACAACTGGGTCGACCTCATCCCTTATGCAGAATACAGTTATAATAACGTAGTGCACAGTGCCACTGGCCTCTCCCCCTTTAAGGCTGTGCACGGGTATGAAGGGGGCCCCCTCCCCATGGTGACTACTCAGGAGAACAAATAGGGAGATTTGCAATCATGGTGGGGGGACTTAAAGGATCAATGGTCCACAATCCAAGAGACTCTGAGAAAGGTGAAAGAGGACTACAAAAAGCAAGCTGTTAAGGGGAGAGCTCCTGAATGGGAGTTGCAACCCAGGGACTTAGTGTACCTGTTCACAAAAAATCTGAAAATGTTCCAGCTGGGGAGGAAATTGAGGTGGAAGTATATTGGCCGTTTCACAAAATGGCTGCGGAACTTGATTTGCCTAGGACACTGGGGCATATTCACCTTGTATTTCATTTCAGTTTACTAAAACGGGATCTGGGTCCGAACAAGTGGAGACCTTGTCCAGCTGGTGGACCTCGTCCACCAGGAGGTGGAAGAGTTCCTCAATTTTAAGTTGAAACAGAACCGACCGTACTACTTGATTAAATGAAAGGACTTTGATGAATCACATAATGAGTGGGTGAAATGTGAACATGTTAGAGCCTCCTCTCTAACCTATGCATTCCATAACAAATAGCCTCACAAGCCGAAGGAGTGAGGGGTCTTGGGGGGGCAGTATGTCAGTCTCAATATGCATTTTATAGTTCACCTGCCATAGAGGAGGGGGGAAGAGGGGTGTTGAAACCAAATGCTTTTGTTTTCCTAAAGGCTACCTGACATGACAGGGCTACCTGACACAGAGACCTATTGTTTTGCCTTATTTCTGTAGAGGGGTACGTGCTTAGTGGGGGAGGGGGGGTAGTTGACCATTGTTTCTGGTGGGCAAATGCCATGATTGGGTTAGGGTTAGTGCCTTTGTTTGAACACAATATATCTGCAATCCCTATGCTTTCACCTTCAGTCCTAACAAAGCCTGTGTTCAGTAGGGTATTCTTCAACATCTCAATAAACTAAACTTTCTTTGAAGTGAGTGGTGTTCAGAACTGATTTAACCAGGATTCTGATTGACACTATCTGTCTGTCTGTCTGTCTGTCTACCTAATCTCTCAAGAGTGCCCCCCATTTGCACATATCTAAATCCACAGATTGGGACCACACCTACCCAAAACAGATAGTTCTGCAAATCTAGGGTATTCTCAGGTTTGCAGAAAAATCTGAAAACTTAAAAAAAATACATTGGGGGCTTTAAATCCCACCCCAAACACATTTGTTATCCGCACACATGACAGAGAAACTACCTCCTCCTCTATTGGACAGCTCACTGCTGTTTTCCTCCTTGATGGTGGAGGAGGGAGACACTTTGGCAGGCCCAGCAGAAGAGACCAGGACTTGTGTGGGGCTCACTGGTGTTGGGGTGGGTGGGGAAAAGCCTCAGTGCATTCAGGTGCCAGGAGCTGTGTTCACTGCTGTCATCCTTGATGGTAGTGGTGAGAAGAAGCCTCAGCAGACCCAGAGGTGGAGGCTGGGAGTCATGCCAGGCCTGGCTGCAATGACAGGGGGAGGGAAATAAAAGTAAGGGTGAAAGAGATCCCCCTGCAAGTATCCTGGGTTTCCACTTGTTCTATTCTGTTCTATTCCATCAATATGCCTAATTCTTAATATTGCCCCATCTGTGGATACTTAAATCCAGAGATTGGGGCCATGGACAGACGAGACAGAACTTTCTACAATCCTCAGGAAAAAAACAGGTTTGCAGAAAAATCTGAAATCTTTAAAAACAAAATTAGTAGTAGGAGCCAGTTGCAGCATGGCAAGAATGATTGACTCTGGTATCTGCTCTTGAGAATCGGCTGGATTGCCAGGTCTTTAGTGGAGCTTGAGAGCCCTCAAGATCCTGGAGAGAAGCCCAAAGCAGGGGGCTTGATCCAGACCCCCCCCCCCCGCAAGCGGTGGCGAGCAGCTGAGAGTCCAGGATAGCCCTGAAGCAGGACCCAGGCAAAAGCAGCCATGGCAGCCATGGATGCACAGCTGTAGCTGCCAGGACGAGGGGGAAATCAGCATACCTCCTACAAGAAATCAAAGAGGACTCTGAACACCGTGAGTACCTATAAATGCAATAACACTAAAGAATCCTATACTTGACTTTACGCCCTTTAAACCTTTAAACCTTAAGAAAATGGAGGGATGAAGAGCTTTTCCTCCTCCCCCCCTCCTTTTCTTTCTGGAGCGGCTTGGAAGAGATCTTTAAAAAAAGGTATTAACTTGGTGGGCTAAAGGAGAGAGAATGGCGAATGTCTGAGAATTACCCAACAGATTCCTAAACTTTGCAAGACTCTCTTGTGGATTATAATACTGATATATTTGGGAAAAATTATTTTATCTTCTCTTGGATTAATTTTTATTTTATTGAAGCTTCCTCTCTCTTGGATCTATAATATAATCACTTGACTGGTTGAGAGCTATTTACCATAATTATAAACTTTGCAAGACCTTATTGTGGATTACTATATTGTCATACTTGGAAAATTTTCCTTTTCTTGGATTAATTTTTATTTTATTTTATGGAAGTTCCCTCCTTGTTGGATTTATAATATAGGTAAAGGTAAAGGTTCCCTTGCTCGAAAGCCAGTCGAATCCGACTCTAGGGTTGCGGTGCTCATCTCCGTTTCAAAGCCGAAGAGCCAGCGCTGTCCGAAGACGTTTCCGTGGTCATGTGGCCGGCATGACTAAACACCAAGGCGCACAGAACGCTGTTACCTTCCCACCGAAGTGGTACCTATTTATCTACTTGCAATTTCTTGCTTTCAAACTGCTAGGTTGGCAGGAGGATTTATAATATACCCAATTGGAATTATATGAAGATCGTATTAAAAGGATTACAACTAAATTAATGTAATACTATTTGGATTATAAACTAAAACAATTATCTACTCCTTGCCTTAAAAAGAAGAAAGAAGAAGGATTTAAAAGACTGCTTGAACTTTACTTTCACTTTCAAAGCTTCATCTTCCCATAATAAAAGCTGCAAATCTGGTAGTGTTGTGTCCAGAGCTATTTTGGGCTGGAACACCCTGGAGCAGCGTTCCGGCTGGCTTCCGAGTCCGACCCTCCCCACCCCTCCCTTGCCTCACCAAAAGCGGCTGAGTGAAATTGAAGCTGCCAAGCACATGTTTTGCACATGTGCAGTTGCTGCCTGCCCACCATCTCAGCTGCCCGCTGCACCTCCCGCCCACTCTCCAGAGAACACGTGGAACGGTGGAAGGAAGTTGGAATTTGAGCCCCGGGCCCCAGCTGGAAAAATTGGTTGGTTAAAGCTGCAGCAAGCTGATGAAAGGGGCTCCTCCGGGCCAGCCTCGCCTCAGGTGTGCACCCTGCCCACCAGTCCCCATTCCCACTGCCCAGCAACAAGTTTGGTGGCCAAGACCACACTGCTCTGCAGCCAGCCAAGAGCGAACCGTTTCCCTGCTGGGCCTCCCTCTGGGCTGGGGGGAGGGCGCAGGTGGCATGCCTGCCTGCCTGTCTGGGGTCTGGGGGAGCTGCCCCCAGTCCAGCAAGGGGAAAGTTGGAGGAGGAGTGGGGCTGCCATGCTGCCCAACCCTGCCCAGGTACGGGGGGTTCGGGAGGTGCAGCAGAGCAGCCTGAGAGCTCCCCCACTCCTCTGGCTGCTTCTTTTGCTGCTGTTGCTGGCTGGTTGTCAGGAGCTGCATGTGACTACACATCCCTGCTCCCTCCCTGGGACATTTCGCATCCCACTACCCAACTGCTGTGAGAAGGAGGGAGCCAGGAAACCCATGGCTTCAAAACCGCAGCAGGACCAGCTCCCATCCCCCCGCTCATCCCTGCTCACCTCTCACCTGTGATGCCTTCAGCCCAGACTCAGGGGATGGGGTGGGGGGAAGAGACAGGAGGAGAGATACCTCTCCATGGACCAGGAGCAGAATTGGTGCCTCCTCCCAATCAGGCCAGGAGCTCTTCTCCCTCTTTCTCATCTGGCCTTGAATTGGCCCCATATTTCGGCCTGGTTATTTCTGCACGACTGCTGCTGGGGCTAGAATTCAGGGCTGCCCAACCTGATTGTATCAAGGGCTTCTGGGAGGAAGGTAAAAGAACTGATGACAGGGCTCATAAAATCATGAATGGTTCTCCCTGACCCTGACCCCTTGGCTGCCTTGATCAGAGAGAGCATTGTTGCCCCATCAGGAACCGGTGTGTGTGTGAGTCAGAAAGAGAGCCATAGGGGGGCAGGTCCCTGGCCCCTCAGCTGCTATGGCCAGAGTGCTGTCGGGGCTCAGGGGGCATTGTATTTGTATGTGAGAGAGAGGGAGAGGAAGAGAGTGAGGGGAGGCCAATGTGGGTAGCTCTCCCTGGCCCCTGGGCTGCTAGAGCCAGAGCTTTGCCCCTGTCAGGGGCCAGGGTGCCTGTTTTTTGGTGTGTGTGTGAGAGAGAGTGGGGTGGGGTGGGGGGAGCAAGTCCCCGGCCCCTCAGCTGCCTCAGCCAGAGCACTGCTGCTGTTGGGGCTCGGGTGACCTGTGAGAGATGGCAAGAGAAGGGTTACGTCCCCCTCTTCAAGGCTGCTTTGATCAAAATGAGAGCCCCCCCAACAGCTGTTTAAAAATTAGAATTAATACATCAGGTCTCCCTTCCCTTCCACATAATGGCAGGCAGAAATCTGGCTGGGCAGCTTCTCCCATCAGAGACAGAGCAAGGGCATGGTGATGATGAAGACAGTTTTCTTGTCCTGACCCAGAGAAAGGCACATAGAAGAGCCTTTCTGGCAATTAAACACACCCTCCTCAGATGCAATCATTTTTCCTTTCCCTGATGCTTTCCCAGGAGAGGTCGGAAGGGGTTAAATGCACCAGGGTCTATTTCTAGAGAGGCTTTGAAATGGGAGCTTCCTTCCCAGGGCCCCCCCCCCCAAATTTTGCAGGCCTCTCCTTGCAGAGAATTGGGTAAGTGGAAGCAAGGTGGGATCCTGTATGCAAGGAAACCCTCTGGAAATACATTGTATAGAAGAAAATTAGAGGTAACTGAACTAAAGCTATATATGTGACCAGTTCCTCCTGATGCAGTGGAGTGGCCATTCACAATTATTCTCATTCTGGCTTCATCTAAAGATTTTTAACATGTTTCCCAGCCATTGGGAATCTGATGCCTGTTTCTTACAGAGCTAGCTGCATTTAAAAAATGTAAAATGTATGATGGAAATACTCCCCCTATAAAAAAATTGAACAAATTGTCTAAATAAAATGGTTCTCAACTCTTCTTGCTTAAAAGATATATTTTGCTATAATTTATTTGTATGATTTTATATTGTAAAGGCTGCTCAGTGTATCCTTCTTTGCAGGCATCTTTTGTGAGATGTGCAACATGATTGCTATTGCATCTTCCTTGTGTATTTGCTCAAGAGTCCTGAAAATAGGTTCTTTTCAACCATCTTTCTGTACAACTTAATTCTCTCTCTCTGCCATCTGCATGAACAAGACTGGGAGGGGGGACATGCAGATCAGAGGCCTTTTAAAATTTCCTTTTGCCCTCTCTGTGCAGCCCAGAGAGAACACTGGCAAGAAATGTGCACTCTGCACATGTTCATGCTCTTCATTTTGCTGTTACTTAAAATGGTGTGGTACAGTTTCAAAGGGGCAATTAACTGGGATGTATAAAAGGAATGACAGGATTTCCCATTAGAAACAATGGGAGAGGCTTGAAGGCCTAATGGAGATAATGAGAGCCAGGAATAGCAATTGACTTGCATGGATTCCACTGAAATACACTGCAGCACAAAAAAAGTTGCAAAGAAAATGTGGAATGGTTTTCCATTAAGATCTTTGGGCCCAGATAGACTACTCTGGTACTGGAATGACAGCTCCCGATGGAATGATGGCCCCCAGAGGGGAATGATGATCCCTAGCAATCTGTGATGCCATAATTTAGTAAATTTCAGTACAAAGTCACCCTTATGAATAAGGCAGAAACAAGACTCCTGTACATGAACATCCGGGGAAACTTTTAAAATGTTCCCCTATAGGCTTTTCTGTGTTGCCTTCCTTATTGTCAAATTTGGGTTACATCCAGCTACAGGACTGTTTGGGCTGTCTGGCAGGATTATGAAGCCTTAGTGCTTCATTTTGAAAAAGGCAAATCATGAAGTGGGAGAGGTGGAAAGGAAAAAAAGCACATATGAAGGTCTATAATATTAATTATTAAAAAGTATGGAACTGGAAACTTTTTAAAAAAATAATGTTTTTATTGGTTTTGTCAAAACCATTTTGTCAACAAACAAGGTAAACAGAATACGAAGCAAAAGGTGGGTGTGGCTGGATGACCACACTTCTGGTAACATGGGGGTGTGGCCTAATAGGCTAATGAGATGTGCTGCTAGGGTGTGGCCTAATATGCTAATGAGTTTTTGCTGTTGGGTGTGGCCTATTATGCTAATGAGTTCCTTCTGGGCTTTTTCTACAAAAAGAGCCCTGGTTGTGTCTGTGTATGCTGTTGTTATTAAAAGTAAACTGTGTTCTAACTGTAATGTAAACAGCTAGTGATTTTATTTGTGGTACTGAGAGAGACTTTGTTTTATGTGGTTATAATAATAAGTATTATGTAAATATAGAACGCTGGTTGACTTTAAAGACTATATTAAAAGAAGATTAAGAAACTCTTAACATGGCTAGTGGTATAGATTAAAAAAGAAAAGCCTCCTGGTGCCTCCCCAGGAATAGTCAAATCTGTACGTGCCAATTTGGCACAAGTTACATTAAAGGATCTGCAGTCCTTAATACAGGAATCAGTGACATCAACTGTCAAAGCAGAAGTAACAACAGCAGTTCAAAGTACAGTAACAGCAGCTGTGGAACCCATCTAGATTAAATTAGATTCACTTGTGTGAAACAAATGACGCAAATGATTTTTTATTTGCATTTTTCTATAGACTACAAACTACAACAGAAAAAGGGAAGGGAAAACATCTACAACTAGGGAGAAAGAAAAGATAACCACAACTAACTAAAACCCCAAGAGATGGAGATCTTCAATAACGCTTATATCCGTATTAGTCTAGTAAAAAAGCTTTAATAACATTGAGCATGATCTAATAGACCCAATTCTACATCAGCTTAACTATTTTCCCAGTTCAAGACCTCCCCAGATCATCTCCTAAAATAAAAGCTTTATGTGAGCTTTCAAAGTCTCAGTTCTTATTTTGCTTCTCCTTCCGCTCTCTCAGTTGGTAGCTTTGTTTGGGAGCAGCCGCCCCCTTTTCTGCATCAGAGTCATCGTTGGAAGACACAGAGTCCAATTCGCCAGTGGATTTGCTGTCTTCTTCTTCTTTTGTATCCTCTTCTGGATCTCCCAGTGCAGCCTCAGGAACTCACGTGCTTTAAAAACAGAGTCAATTTTTTCTCTTTTCTCCTTTATTTTGAAAGTGACGCCTTCGGGTCACCTTCCCGCCATCTTTCTGGATTGTTTACTTTAACTGAAAGTTCTTAAAGTCTCTGAAAGTCTCCAAAACACTCAAACTTTTACTGGTAAGGTTCTTGAAGTTGGTTTCTTGGCTTATTCTTCCACTCCCCCCTTGCTATTCTGCTTTTAAGTCTCTGCATGTGGGAGGGGACCCTCCCCAGCTCGCTTCCCACGGTGCTACCAAAGGGGGTGTTTTCTTTTTTAAACACTGATTTTACGCTTTTATGTAACTCACTGCTCATTGCTCATCTTGCGACTTCACTTGCATCTGTTTAATCGCTCGATCTCCGTCGCTTGTCTGGCTGGCAGCTCTCGTTCCATGCGGACACATAGCAGTCGGACCGTTGGGGCGGAGGAGCGCCTCAATTCTCCAGCATCGTGCTGGCGAAGAGGCAGCCCCTCAAAAGCCCCTTGGCTAGGAACCTTTTCACCAAGGCTCCTGGGGGGTAGCGATTGCTCTCCCCCCCCTCCAGAACTGCTAGCACACAGATCATGCCCCAGGAGCGCCCCGAAGGCACGTCTGCTTGCGAATTGCCATTAACCAGAAGCCCCAAAGAGGGGTTTATTAAGTCTCTAGCACACCCCGAGTCAATGAGGGCTCGTACCCGTACATGCGTGCCCAAGTCTTGATTAATCACAGTCACAGTAACAAAGAAGGGAGGGTAATTGCTCACCATGCATGGCATGGGGGGGTGTTGGACTTGTCGTTCAGTGCCACTTAGAGCAGGTCCTGGCTTTTTCCTGCCAGCTCGTCCTCCTTGCTACTGGTGGAACTGGAGTGTACAACTCCAAATTGGAGGGCCCGTTGCACCTTGGCTTTAGTGGTCCCCTTCTTTAATGGAGTATCAGGCTTCTTCCTCCCTGGGCCTTTAGCTGGAGCCGACGCTCCCACAGCCCTGGGGCAGTCTGCGGTGAAATGCCCGGCCTCTCCGCAGCGGAGGCATAAACCTTGCTTCATGAACATCTCTCGGGTGCTGTCCTTTGGCTTTGGGGGCTTTGACTTTGCTCCCATGGACCCCATTCGAGGGGCCTGTGCAGGTCCATCTATCTTGATCATCTGGAGGCAGGCCTTGGCATCAGCAGCTTCTCACACCCATGCTCCACAGGATAGTCTCATGGATCTCTGGGTGAAGTCTCACTCGATACTGTCCTGCTAGTACCCCATCTGGCCAGCCTTGCACTTTGTGTACTTCTGTGTACTTGCAAACCATGTGTCTGCCTTGCTTCAGGGTGCGCAAGTGATTTTGTGCGCACACTCTCTCCAGCTGGTCTTCATATTGTGCTCTTAGAGCCCACATGAATATGGCTACCTCTTGTAGCTCAGGGCCTCATGCATTGCGCAAACTCATGTACCAGTCTGCAGCCCCGTCTCTGAGCTGCATTGCTATGTAGTCCACTCTTAGGGGTACCTAAGAACCGGTGGCCCCAATGAAAAAGGCCAGTTTCTCAGGGGTGCCATCAAACTTTGCACCTAGTAACCCCTTAGGGAGAAGTTCTGGCATTCTAGGCCCCGGTATTGTCCCCACTGGAGGTCGACTGGTAGTGGGGGTGGCGGTTGTTGCAGAACCTGTTGCTGCTGCTGCTGTTGCAGGCACATCTCGGCTTGCACCAACTGAGCGACCATGCCTGGAATGTCTATCAGGGCATCCTCTACCGCCTGGATCATCTGTTCCTGAGCCCGTTCGATTCGGGTGAGGCGCTTCTCCCAACCCTTCATCTGTTCCTTGCACTGAGGATGTGCCCTCGTGTTGTGGGGTGGCTGGTACTCATAATGGCTTCACCTCGTCGGGTCAGGATTCAGGGTCCATGACTCTTGAGTGCCTGTATTGAATGTGGACCACTCAGACCCTCAAGGTTCCTGTCGTTTCCTTCCAAAGATCCCTCCTTCTACTCCCAGTCCCAAACACATGGAAATGGGCACTGGCAGGGGTAGGGTTTATTAACCGTGGTCACCAGCGTAGTGGTGGTGACTGGCATGGTGGTAACTGGAGTAGTGGCTACCGGTACATCTGGTTCCTTTGAAATCGGCATTTCCTCTTCTTCACTGCTCATCTTCATGATGATATGGGTAGAGGAGAGATAGATTCCTGACTCTTTGTCAGGTATTCCAATAACTCAGAATCAACAGCAGGCCCTTAAACAGGTTCAGCTTTATTGATCAAAGAGAGATGAAGTCATCATGGACTTCTGAGTCAGGAATAGAGCACACAAAATGACCATAGCAGTTATAGTGGTTTCATACAATACCCTCTGACACCCAGGGGCCAATAGGCAATCATTGTCAAGCACGGGGAAATGTATAATGGTTCAGGGGTGAGCGGGAGACAGCAGAGGGTTTGCACTGAAGGAGTCAAGCACTCAAGGCCAGCATTCAGATAAGACACACAGAGAAACAGAAACAGCTGTACATGAAAGCACACTCCACAGAAGGAGCAAAACTCCATGGCGGGGCTACCCGACAGTGACATAGAATCATGGAATCATAGAGTTCGAAGGGACCTCCAGGGTCATCCAGTCCAACTCCCTGCACAATGCAGGAAATTCACAAATACCTCCCCCCATACCCCCAGAGACCACTGTTCCATGCCCAGAAGGTAACAAAAAACCTCCAGGATCTCCAGCCAAACTGGCCTGGAGAAAAATTGCTTCCTGACTCCAACATGGCGATCAGCATTTCCCTGGGCGTGTAGGAAAGGGCCATGAAAACTGAGCACTGATACAACCCTTCCTGCCCTCCCTCTCTCGATCAGCCTACATTCACAGAATCCGCATTGCTGTCAGATGACCATCTAGCCTCTGCTTCAAAACCTCCTGAGAAGGAGAGCCCGCCACCTCCCAAGGAAGCCTGTTCCACTGAGGGAACCGCCCTCACTGTCAGAAACAAGAGCCAAGCCTGGTTGCTTTCTGACAACAGTGGTCCTTTATGATTTAATTGCTTTCTGCAGGGCAGAGTCCTACAGGAACCCAGACCACTGCTCTTTGGGGGGGAGTGCAGGGTGGGCTGCTGGCTTGATCACTCGGGCCTTTGCCGCTTGCCATTTAAAATAAAAGATCTGGCTGGTATGGGTGAAAAATGTCAGCAGCAGCCTGTTTCCCTGTTCACTTCCTCATTCCCCACAGAGGGAATTAATTGGGAGAGGACCCACTTCTCACGGAGGTGGCAATTGGGGGATGAACCAGTCCCACCATTTGGGCAGGCAAAGGCTTAAGGCCCACCCAGGAAGAGATGCGAGGGCAAGAATTTCATTGGTGGGGAAAGCAAGAGTGGGCAACTGGGGTGGGAGGATGGTAGGGGGTCTCTTCCAGGCGCTGGCACACTTGCGGGGTCACCAGGTTTTTAAGTCTGATGAGCGATGCTCAGTTTGGAAGCCCCCTCTCAAGGGCTGAGCATGCAGGAACCTGTGAGGAGAGCCGAGCTGACATTTCCCAAGCCCCCTCAGGACAGCCACTGCAATCTGTTTTAGGAACAGGTGGCTGATGGATTTTTGTGTGTGTCAGTTCAGACAGAACCGCTTTACCTTGAATTTTATTTACCTGTTCATACAAAGCTGCTTGCATCCTGTTGGCAAAGCGGGGCTGAGGCTGTTTTTGAAGGAAACTGCTTCCTTCCATTTCCACTTCTTTGTTGAGCTTCTGAATTGCTGTGGTGTGCTGTTTAAAATGTCCGTAGCACTTCCTACGGTGCCACTCCTCCCGCCTTTTTTCACCATGTGCTCTTCCTCACCCTTTAAAAAATATGTTCAACTTAGAACGTTCGGGGGGGGGGAGGGAGAGGAAGGTCAGGCGATGAAAAAGGGCAGGGAGGAAAGCGGCACAGTTTGAAACGGCCGCAGCGCCCCAGAGGGGGTTCATTGACTGGAGAAGGTTTGCTGTCTGGAACCCCCGTCCTTGTATCGCTTTACGCGGGACCAGGCCAAGAACAGGTAACATTTGGTTTGGAAGGGCAATGTGAAAGGGGCCCCAGACAGCAACGTGGCCTCAAATATTAATGCAGATCCTGCATACATGTGTGTGCCAGTACGAAGACAACTGTGGAAGTGTGTGTGCGGCATTCCCCCCTCCCTGCTCTCTCTCTCGCCTACCCCCCCCAGTGGACCGGTGCCCCTCTCCCTCTCTCTCCCACTGCACCACGTCGAGATTGCGGTGAAATGAGCAGTGGCAAAGCCGCAGTGTTGAAATGTGTTTTGAAGAATCAGCGATTGCATCTGAACAGCCCCCTTCCCATCCCACGCTAACAAATGAAGCTCCGGGTGCCGCCAAAGTAAGATTGATGGCTCCGCTGGCATTTCATATTCAGGGTTCTGAATATGAAGGGAGGGAGGGGCGTGTTCCCCAGGGATGCCAGCCGGGCTTCTTTGCCGGGGGTCTCTAGAGAGCCCCCGAAGGCCTGGCAGGGGCGGCTCGGTGGAGAACTCTTCCTCTTCCGACTTCATCAACATTTAGTCTCTCATTTCAGATCTTGGCAGATGGAATTCCGTCTGCCAGCCAGGATGGATGACCCGGCCGCACCTCCTCCTTGGCTCCTCATCAGAGGCACTGAAATTGTTTTCAAAATTAAAATAAAAATGGTCCCGTTTTTATGGACACTGGAACCTGTGATATATTTTACTTAAGAATTTTGCAGAGGAAAGGAAAAAAAACCAACCCTCAGAAATAAACAAACCCCCCAAAGTGGATCTCCCCCCCCACACACACACATTTGGTCTGAAGAGGAGCTGCCTGGATTGCCCAGAGCGGGGGGGGGGGGGCTGCTGAATTGCCCCGGAGAGAAGGGCCTGCTCCCCTTTGGCTGTGCGGCTCTCTCTTTTGTCTGGACCTGCAAGGAGCTGTGAGGGGCAGGGGCTGAACAAGAAACACTTTGCCAGGAAGTGACCTGGACAGACTTCTCTGAGAGGTTTGGGCTGGTCCAGCCAGGATGCCGCGTGGGCCTGCTTTCCCCCAGCGACAGATCAAGCCGGGCCAGGCTGCGAAGAAAATGGTGAGCTGATATCTCACATGTTTCCCTTGAGCTCCCCGGGACAGATCGTACCAGCAAGAAAAGCAATTTACTTTTTCACACTTTTTTTTCCTTTTGAAAGACCTCCCATGAAGAAGAAGAAGAAGAAGAAGAAGAAGAAGAAGAAGAAGAAGAAGAAGAAGAAGGAGGAGGAGGAGGAGGAGGAGGAGGAGGAGGAGGAGGAGGAGGAGGAGGAGGAGGAGGAGGAGGAGGAGGAGGAGGAGGAGGAGTTTGGATTTATACCCTGCCCTTCACTCTCAGAGTGGCTTACAAACTCCTTTCCCTTCCCTCCCCTGTGAGGTAGGTGGAGCTGGGAGAGCTCTTTCAAGGACTGCCCTTTCAAGGACAGCTCTGACAGAACTATGGCTTGCCCAAGGTCATCCAGCAGCTTCAAGTGGAGGAGTGGGGAATCAAACCCGGTTTGCCCAGATTAGAGTCTGTGCACTTAACCACTACACCAAACAGGAGAAAGAAGCACACTTTTGAAAAGTCTCATGATATACACCTGGAACAGCCTACCATGCCCCTGAGCAGAGGAGGAGCTTCCTCTCATGACTGGCTGCATTGTGTTATGAGCAATTCGCCAGGCCGATGACAGCGTGCCCTGAGACAGGGTGACACAGAGGCAGGCAATGGCAAACCACCTCTGCTTACTTCTTGCCTTGAAAACCCTACAGGGTTGCTATAAGTCAAATATATCTGGAGCAGGAAACCAGCCAGAGTAGCAGTGGGGCCTACGAATGGCCAAGGGAGAAAAGGGTTGCTAAAGGAAGACAGAGGGGTGGCAGCAAAGCTCAATGGGATTTTTTTTTTTTTTTTGCTCCTCTCTTCACTGTGGAAGGCATGGGGGCAGGGGGCCCTGGGTCACACCCACTATTTTCAGGAAGGGAGTCTGAAGAACTGAGCCAAATTGAGGTGACGAGAGATGGAGTTCCAGACCTACTGGGGAAATTAGAAACTGATCAAGTCTCCAGGTCCTCGTAGCATACACCCAAGAGTTCTGATTTATCTATTTATTTATTTTTGCATTTATACCCCGCCCTCCTCCCGAATGGGCTCAGGGCGGCCTACAAGAGGGAAAAATATGCCCATACATAAAACAAGGTAAAAACAGTAAAAACCAACGAATATTACAAATAAAGTGCTCAGATTTAAACAAGATGGTCATTCATTTGAGGTAGGTGGTTTTTCATGGAGGCAGGTAATGCCCGGTAGATGTTAAGCTGTCCAGTCCAGCGGTACCCACCCAGCACTGTATTGTGGCCAGATCTTCCGTAGGGCCATCTCCTAACTCCATTTGTTGCCAACACCTTTGGTAGTGGTGGTAGTGGGGGTAATAGTGGCGGCTCCTACATAAAAGCCTGGCAGAAGAGCTCCATTTTGCAGGCCCTGCGGAACTGTACTAGGTCCCTCCGGGCCCTGATCTCCTCTGGGAGCTCATTCCACCAGGTAGGAGCCGCCACTGAGAAGGACCTGGCCCTTGTCACAGCAAGCCTTGCCTCCCCGGGGCCTGGAATCACCAGGCGATGTTGCGTCCCAGACCGAAGTGCTTTTAGGGGTCTATGTGGGGAAACTTCTTAGGGAACTCAGACGTGAGATAATTGATCTACTAACCCGTATATGTAGCCTGTCACTAAATTCAGCTGCTCTACCAGAAGACTGGAGAGCAGCAAATGTGAAACCGGTTTTTTTAAAAAAGGGGTCCAGAGGGGCACCAGGGAATTATGGGCCAGTCAGCCTAACGTCTGTCCCAGATGAATTAGTAGAAACTGCAATCAAAGATCGAATTGTTAGACACACAGGGAAACAAAGCCTGCTGAGGTGAAATCAGCATGGCTTCTGCAGAGGAGCCTTTTGGAGTTCTTTGACAAAGTGAACAAGCCTGCAGGCAACGGTGACTCGGTAGACGTTTCATACTTGGACTTGCAAAAGACTCCTGAACTTGTCTTGTCGTGGGATAAGAGGAGGGGTTCTCTTCTGGTTAAAGGACAGGAAAGAAAGAGGAGGACTCTGCAGACGGTTCTTGCAACGGAGGGAAGTAAGCAGTGTGTGTGGGGGGGGTTCCCCACAAGGATCGGTACTGGGCCCAGAACTATTTAATTAATTCATAAATGATCTGGAACGAGGGGTGAGGAGTGCCGGGGCCAGTTTTGCAGATGTCACAGAATTATTCAGGATGGTGAAAACGAAGGATGATTGGGGAGAACCCCAGGAGGATCTCCATTATTTGGTGAGTGTGCGACAAAGTTGCAAATTAAGTTCCACACTGGTAAGTGTAAGGTGAGGCACACTGGGATAAAAAAAATCCCAACTTCAAGAATAGGCTGATGGGACCTGAACTTGCTGAGACTGGGAGGGGAAAAGATTCTGGAGTCATAGCAGAGAGCGCCATGAAAGTGTCGACCCACCAGCGTGCTGCAGCAGTGAGGAAGGCAGAGAAATCTCTGTTAGGGATTATTAGGAAAGGGATTGAGAATAAAATGGTCGATATTACGATGTTCCTGTAGAGATCAATGGTGCGGCCTCATTTGGAATGGTGTGTGCAGTTCTGGTCTCCGTCTCTCATAAAGGACACTGCAGAGCTGGAGGGGGGGGAAACAGAGGAGGGCAACCAGAATGAGGAGGGGCTTGGAGCACCTTCCCCCAAGGAGGAGAGGCTGAAGAGTCTGGGAGAAAAGGAATGACTAAGGGGGGGACGGATGGACATGATAGAGGTTTATAAAATTACGCATGGGGCAGAGAGAACTGACAAAGGGAACTTCTCCCTCTCCCAAAATACAAGAACTTGAGGGTTTCCAATGAAGCTGATGGGCAGTAGAATCAGGACAGGCAAGAGGAAATGCTTCTTTCCATGGAGGGGGATTAAAATGTGGAATTTGCTGCCAGAGGATGCCGTGAGGGCCCAGAGAGCTTTCGAAGGGGATGAGATAGATTCATGGGGGACGGGTCTGTCAGTGGCTACTACCAGCCATGGTGACTGGGAGGCAACCTCCAGGTTCAGAGGCTGTCAGCCTCTGAATCCCAGTTCCAGGAGGCAACATCAGGGGAAGACCTTGGCCTCTCTGCCCTGTTCTTGGCCCTCCAGAGGAACTGGTTGGCCACTGTGTGAAGAAGAAGAAGAGGAAGAGGAGGAGGAGGAGGAAGAAGAAGAAGAGAAGGAGGAAGAGGAGGAGATTGGCTTTATACCCCAGCCCTTCACCCAGGGTCTCAGAGTGGCTTACAAACTCCTTTCCCTTCCCCTCCCCACAACAGACACCCTGTGAGGTAGGTGGGGCTGAGAGAGCTCTGACAGATACTGCTCTTTTTCAAGGACAGCTCTTGTCAGAACTATGGCAGCTGCAAGTGGAGGAGTGGGGAATCAAACCTGGTTCTCCCAGATTAGAGTCCTAGATGATTAGAGCCCTAGATTAGAGAACTAGATGGTTCCTACTGGTCCGATCCAGGGGTTTTTTCCCCTTACGTTAGCTGTGACATAATGTCACTTTCCACCCCCACCCCCCACCATCCTGCAAGGCAATATCTTTTCCACACATCACCAAATCAATTTTGTTTTATTCAATCCCACTTTAAACTATACCATCAGGAACACAGAGAGGAGGAAGAGATTGGATTTATACCCCGCCCTTCACTCAAAGTCTCAGAGTGGGTTACAAACTCCTTTCCCTTCCCACCCCTGTGAGGTAAGTGGGGCTGGGAGAGCTCTGACAGAAACTGCTCTTTCAAGGACAGCTCTGACAGAACTATGGCTTGTCCAAGGTCATACAGCAGGTGCAAGTGGAGGAGTGGGGAATCAAACCTGGTTCTCCCAGATTAAAGTCCGCACAATTTTAAAACAAACCAATAATATAAACACGTGCAAAAATGTTTCAAAGCCCACAGAAGCCAAAAGTTTCAGGTGCACAACCATTCATGAAACAACTTTCACACTGAATAGAAGGAGATCTCAAATACACATTGGACCCCCCAAACACAAACTCTGGGTGCAGGCCAGACAGGGTTGCCAACCTCCAGGTGGGTCCTGGAGACCTCCTGGAATTACAGCTCGTCTCCAGATGAGAGAGATCTGTCCGCCCCCCCCCCGGAGGAAATGGCTGCTCCACTGAGCTCCCTGCCCTCCCCAGGCTCCACCCCCAAATGTCCAGGAATTTTCCACACAGGAATTGGCAACCCAACTGAGGTGGAGGGCTGAACTCAGGACCTGTGAGAAATTCACAGAGAGGAGGTGGCAAGGGAGGAGTAAACATGAGAAAGGGCAGGAAGGGGAGTTTCTTTCTGCTGAGGCCTAGCATTGTGGACCCCCCCACCCCCCGCCCCAGCTCTTCAGACAGGGCTCTGCCAACACTCAGGAGGCTGAGCGCAGGATTCCTGGAGATCTGGGCACGGAGCCAGAGAAAGATGCAGCTGAGCAAGGATTAGGGTCGCCAGCACCTTCCAAGTGCCCAGTGGGGGACTCCGGGGGGCATTACTGGAGGGGGTGGGGACTTCCTCCATGCGATGGCATCACACAGAAGTGACCTCATCATGTTGGGGACCGGAGCCTCCCGCTTCTTGCCCAAAGCATTTAAAGTGTGAAGTCACGGCTTGGAGTGCAGGAGCATGTGGCCACCCCTCCCCATCCACCCATCCATCCATCCATTCATCCATTTTTATTGCTCATAGACCCATAAGTCATAAGCGAATAGGATATAATACACCACCCTTCTCCCTCCCTCCCTCCCTCCCTCCCTCCCTCCCTCCCTCCCTCCCTCAAGATTTAAAGGGCCCTCCAGCTGATCAGTAGGCCACATGTTCCCGCTGGTCAGCTGGAGGGCCCTTTAAACCTTACACTAGGGCTGGTGGTAGTGGGAAGGAATCCCCTAAATCGGGGGGAACCCTACTGGGACTGGGGGTCTGGCAACCCTAGCAGGGAAACATCTTCCAAAGCTGTCATTTCTTCCAGGGGAACTGATTTCTGTCATTTGGAGAGCAGCTGTAATTCCAGGAGATCTCCAGGCCCTCACCTGGAGGTTGGCAACCATAGACTGATGCCATGTCTCAAGTGCTCCCAGGTGTCAAAATGGAGGACAGACAGGGCTGCCAGCTTCCAGGTGGCACCTGGAGATCTCCTGCTGTTGCAGCTGTTCTCCAGACGACCAACATCAGTTTGCCTGGAGAAAAGGCCTGCTCTGGAGGGTGGACTTTGTGGCATTCACACTCTGCCAAGGCCCCTCCTCTCTCCAAACCCTGCCTTCCCCAGGATCCACCCCCCCAAATCTCCAGGTATTCCCCAACCCAGAGCTGGCAGCCCTAAGGAGAGGTGAGCATGTGCTGTCACCCCTGAAATAACTCATGCTGGAAGGTGTGCCTGTGTGTGTGTGCACAGTTTCTTGTGTTGGCTGAACAGGAGGCAAAGTTGTGTTCCCCCCCCCACCCGGCAGGGTTCCACACGGGCTCCTCTGCTGCTGGAGTCCCAGGGCTGCCAGGCCTTCAGCTCTGGTGGGAGGCCTCCCTCTGGCAGCCCTAGATCACCTCTGGGTTTTACCATGCAGTAAAATTCCCAGAGCTACCCTGTTTCACTTCCGGATTTTCCCTGGGAGTGATGCAGTGATGCAGCTGATGATGCCCCCCCCGCCCCATGTCCTCACCCCCAATCCTCCTGCCAGTTGCTGGTCTGGAGATCAGTTGTAACTCCAGGACTCCATCCTCCACCTGGAAGTTGGCAGCCCAGCTGGAAAGGATGACAGGAATCTCTTCCCATCTGAGCAGATGGTTGGCCTTGCAAAGACAACCTCACTTCCTGTGAAAGAGAAAACCCCAGAGTCACTGAGGGAAGAACGGCCCTTTCTGCAGCCACATTTTGCTTCAGTCTCTGAGTGCACCCTCGTCTTCCTTTCCTCATTCCCCCCCACTATCTAGTTTGTTTTAGGGCTTTCTCGGGTTTCTGTATTTATTTTACATGAATTTGCATTCAGACCGCTTCCAGCACACTGTTGCCCTACAGCCATCAAAACTCCTTTTGCTGCGATTCTTTGTTCTCATCCACTTCCGAATCGCTAATCCCTTCTAAAGTAAAATTGTTTCTGCAGGTACTTAAGGGCTGCCCACTGCCTGCCCCTTGTTTCTGCTTCTCTCTCTTTCGGTTGACCCTCCCTCCCCGTTCTGTTTTCTTTCCCTTCTTCTCCAAGACAAAAGATGATGTGCCCGCCCACTCAGGCAAACTTTAAAAAAGCCAGAGAGAGCACAGGAAGGAATCATTCAATATAAAGGACTAGGGGGGATTCCCTGCTCCCAAATGTGTCAGTCCTGCCTGTGTGGGCCTGGATTCCCCCCTCCCTTCCCTTTCTTTTTGCAGAACCAGGGAGGGAGGGAGGGAGGGAGGGAGGGGCTGTGTCTGCCATTAAAAGTTTTGAAAGATGGTCGCCTTTCTCTTCATCTTAGACAAAGCAGCCAGTTAGCTCAGAAAATGTGGGCTTTGCTTGTAGATGCAGCATCCCTACAGAATGCACAAATAAATAAACTGGAGGGGGGAGGGGGGGACCCAGTGCAGAGGGAATGCGTGTGCCTGCGAAGTCAACCCTTAAGGCCTGGCTCCTCGGATTCTCCGGAGCAGGCTGTCAGTGCAGAAGGGGCCAACGTTAATATTTCTCAGGTAACTGCAGATTTAAATACTTGTATGTATATGTATGTATGAATCTGAGGCAGTGTCCCCGCACAGGAAAGCTCATACCTTGAATAAAACTCTGTTGGTCTTAAAGGTGCCCCACTGGACTCAGACTTTGTTAAATAGTTGCAGGTAGGGCTGACTGAACCACCAATTTTTATTCTCTGCTTAAGAACACTTTCCGGAGGTCCAAAGGGGCGACCTCCTTATGGCTCTCCCAGTCCCTGACTGGATCTATACGAAGCCTTTGACCTGGCCCGGCAGCTGTTTTCCCCTCCCATGGAGGAGTACAGGAAGGCAAAAAGAGCATTGACTCGCCAAGGACTCTCACAGGGAACATTGTAATGGCTACCAACGGCTCAGTGAAGTATGTGCTGGGTCTCTAAAGCCTCTCTTCTTTCAGAACTGGGTCCAGGTGACTGCTTGCATCTGATACCCACCAGGAGTGAGCCGGATCCATTAAAGGTAGGCTTGCCAACCTCCAGGTGGAGCCTGGAGATCTCCCAGAATTACAGCTGATCTCCAGACCACAAGAGATCGGTTCCCCCGGAGGAAATGGCTGCTTTGGAGGGTGGACTTTAAGGCATTGTGCCCCACTGAGGTCTCTCCCCACACTCTGCCTTCCCCAGACTCTACCTACGGTTGCCAACTCCAGCTTGGGAAATTCCTCAAAGTTTTGGAGGCAGAGCCTGGGGAGGGCAGGGTTGGGAATATGCCACAGAGAGAACCCCCGCCCTCCCGAAGCAGCCCTCTTCTCCAGGGGGACTGAACTCTATATCCTGGAGATCAGTTGCCCTTCTGGGAGATCTCCAGGCCCCACCTGGTGGCTGACAAACCTA
Source organism: Gekko gecko (assembly GCA_029375565.1). NCBI lineage: Eukaryota > Metazoa > Chordata > Lepidosauria > Squamata > Gekkonidae > Gekko > Gekko gecko. Next base: position 8,548,349 of record JAPDNY010000008.1, read on the forward strand.
CAGCGAGCCTGCCCTACACCTGCAGGCATTTCTCAACCCAGGGTTGGCAACTCTGCAAATGGCCCCTGCCTCCCGGCTGCAGCACAGCGAGCTTCATTTGATCCGGGGTGTTGTGTATTAAGATGGCCACAGTGGAGCTAGCCAGGCCATGTGGTCATGCTGACCTGCAGACCCTCGGTCTGAGAACAATAGCCGCCTCGGATCCAAGCGTGGACCAATAGGGTTGCTCGGATCCTGGACTGGACCTGTAGTAACCTGGGCCATGTAAATAGAACCTATCACGGGAATTGGGGGTGTGTTGGGTGTGAGTGTGGACAGGCATATAAGCCTCTCTGGGGCATCCCCTCTAGTTCTGTGGTGGTTTCCAGTGGGATACTTTGGTTTGTGCTGAGTGCAGCCATTGGGGGACGAGGGTGGGGGAGGGCCAGCAGCAGCTGCGATTTATTTAAAGAGGCAGAGGCAGTGGAAGGGGGCCCTTCGGGGTCTTTCCTTCTAAGGTCTCCTCCCCCCACTGGAGGAGTCTTAGTGGCACTTCAGAGTTTTCCCTACTGAGGTTAAAAGCAGCTTAAGTGTGGGGAAAACATGAGGAGGGAGGGTTAAAAAGCCCCTTCACAGGCCTGTCCTTCTCTCTAGCTTGCCCTTCCAGTGGCTCCTTTCTGAAAACAAAACAGAAGTTGGTTTTTTTAAGAAAACAAGCACCCAACGCACCATGAAAGTGCACTCAGCATAGTTCCAGTTGGACGGCCCTGTTGGTCTGAAGCAGCAGAACAAAGGTTAGAGTCCTGTCAGGCACCTTTGAGACCAACCCAGGTTGATTCAAGGGGTGAGTTTTTATGTGCCGGCATGCCTTGAATAAAACTTCCTTGGCCTTAAAGGGGCCTGATGGGACTCTAACCTTTCTTCTCTTGCACACAAATACGTATTTTTGCCTTCTGAAGAGGCAGGATCTATACACCTTGCCACTAACCTCTATCTGCTGACATGGATACGGGACCTGAGGCAATTTATTGATTTCCTTCATTCATACCCTGGGGCTCGTCTCACCAATGGGGACCCCGAGTGGCTGACACCAGTATGATCACAGCACCCTGTGAGGTGTAGATGAGGCTGAGTGCATGTGAGCGGGCCATGGTCACCCAGCAAGCTCCCACGGCAGAGGGGGGATTCGAACCGGTGTCTTCCATATCCTGTTCTGACACTCTAATCATGACACGAGCTGGTAGGTCAAAGTGTCCTGCTGCCAGGTAGACTTGAGCCCCCAGCACCTGTCACTTGAGAAATTAAGCCCTGCTCATCCGTGGGGATCAATGGTTTGTTCAGACAAACCCTGACATCGTTGTTTGTGCTTGCCTGCCCTTGGCACAAGGCTAATCAGGATCAGGGAACATCCAGACCAGACTCCACTGCCTGCTGACATCTATTGTTGCTGTGTGTCTGAGAGAGAGAGAGAGAGAAATTCCCTATAATGGAAAAGAAAACGCCGAGGTTAGAACAATTCAGGAAGGCCAGGAAAAACCGGGCAAAAGAGAAGCATGCGCACGTGTGTGTTTTGCCATCAAAGTTGGTGGAAATTGTAACAGACAGATCAAGTGTCTCCCCGTTTCTGTGTCAGGGAGTTTTGCTGGTTCCTTGAACCATGGCAGAGCGGGGTCAGGCAGGGAGAGGAGGGGCGGGGGGGAATGACCAATTCAACGGTGCTCTGACATTATCACTGATCTCGTCAGGTTCACTGGGTTTTCACTCCAGGAGCGGCACAGGGCTGCAGGCTCAGAAGGTGTCGTCAACCTGCAGTAGGGGAGGGGAGGGGGGAATGAAGCAGATGGATCCTTTGGGGCCCATCCAGACAGGGACCCCGCACCATCTGCTCCGGGTAATGGAGGAGAGGCGGAAACCGGCCGCGTGGACTGGGAGCTCGAAGCGTGAGTGACTCTTGCCTGACAGCCTTCTGAGCGCCGTGGCACTTCACGATCAGTCCTGCCCGTGGGCTGCATGCTTGTTTCTAGACTTACAGAACAGTGCATGCTCATCAGGTTGCCAACCTCCAGGTAGGGACTGGAGAGCTCCAGGAATTACAACTGATCTGCAAGCTACAGAGTTCCAGACTGGAGGAAAAGGCTGCTTTGGAGGGTGGACTCTAGGACTTTCTCTTACCTGAAGAAGCAGAGCATGAGTAAGATGCCAGCCCAGATGCCCCGCCCCCCCAAAAAAAGCAGAGGGGGGAGGGAAGCTACCTACCCCTTGAAAATGGCAAAGTTTTAAAAGCATTAGAGGAGGCAGAAAGTGGCGGCGCTTGAGCAGATAGCTGAATTTAATCAGTACAATGCCAAACTGTTAAATGTTAGAGTGAATAAACTTCCAAAGATTTAAGCGAACTTTTATAAAACATAAACAATGTCTTATTGGGCTGAGAAGATGGTGGCGAAAGCGAAACTACAATAAGGAACTGTCAGCTCAATATGTCCGGTTTCTAAACTGGAAGTGAACTTTGACTTTGCAGGCATGTTGGATACTGCATTGCGATCTCTGGTGGTTCAGATGACTAACATCAGCAAGACCTTGGAGTCTGTACAAAAAGAGCTAAAATAATCTAATAAAAGAATAGAGGCAGTTGAAAATAAGACCAAGGCAATTTATCAAAGACTGGAAGTGGTGGGAAAAGAAAGCTCTTCAGATAAAACTCAACTTTTGCAGCTACAAATGGAAAAATCTTCATATGTGTTGAGATTTCAAGGAGTACCAGAAGACAAATCTGAGAATCTGAAAGAAATCTTCGGTGATGCGCTCATACCAGTGACAGGTATTAAGGCAGAAGTATTACAAAGTGAAATGGATATGATCTATAGGACATATTCAGAATTTATCAAGAAAAAATCAGCCTGGTAAAATTTATGTCAGATTCTCAAAGAGATCTGTAAGAGATGCAATATTGAAAGCAACATCTGGGACTGTATTGAAAATCAAAGAAGAAGACATCATAATATTAAAGGACATTTCATTTAAAATAAGGAAGAAGAGAAAACAATATAAAGATTTAACCACCTATCTACGGGAAAATGACACTACGTACAGATGGATACTACCTGAAGGCTTGATGTTCAACTATAAAGGCAAAAAAGAAAAGATTGACTCTTTTACTAAAGCGAAGCAGTTTTTGGAAAGACACCAGGAACTCAAAAACGATACAAAGAACACAGAGGAAGAAGAAGGAGAACTTGACAGTTCACATGGCTTGGAAAGTCATGAAACATCTGTAGATGGCAGCTCTGAAGAAGAATCTGATTCAGAATTGGGAGCAGCAGCACCCAAAGCACCCCAAGAGGAGAAAAGCAAGAAGACAGGAAAGAAAGGCAGAAAATAGCTTAAACTTTAAAAGAAATATCTTTACTATATTATATATGCTTGCATTGTTAACAACTTTAATTTCCTTTGCATTACAAAATAATAGAATAGAATTTTTATTCTTAATTTGAATAAGAGAAAAGTCTTGACTTAAGATAGTAAATATTAGCATATAAGGTCATTGTATAGCTGTAATTTTAATTAGTGTGTAGTATTGTAGGTTATATGTAGAAAATCAAATTTTAAAAAATTATATATATGTATAAAACAGAAAGTCTCTCTTGTGGCATCAGCACCCCCGAGTCCAGTTTGGGCTGGTTGTGTGTCGTTAATTGCCCAGTGGGCGTCGGAAGGCCTTTGCCTTCTATGGCGTGTGAACTTTACCTCACAGAAAATGAATTCTTGGGATTGGGAACTGGAGAGATCTGGATCAAATGGAGACCGACAGTGCTCATGGCTTTTGTGTCACAAACAAATTAGTCTGAATAGTGCATTGAGAGAGAAGGAAGTTTTCAGCAATGGGGGCATGTGGCTGTTGAGAAAGAATCAGTAAAGGGGAGGGTTGCATTCGGTTGGCGCCAGCACAGGGACCAGTCAGGCATCAAGGAACTGCTCTGCAGCACTTAATTTTTATTCCCCCCCCGTTACTCCAAGGAAGGAGGAGGGAGACCAAACCAGAATTCGTTGGCTCTGCCTGCTCTTGGCTCTTCCTCTGTCTTGCCCTTCATCCTACCCAGGGGGTTCTAGCCTCCACTGTTTGCAAGATTCCTGGTGTTGTGTACCAACTGAAGACTGCACACGCTGTCAGGTTAGCACGCTGGCATGTGAAAAAGCAAAGCTTCGCATCCAGAGGCAATAGACAGCCCGGATCCTATAAGGGACCTATCAGGTAGTCAGGATCTGGGGAATGACCTATGGGATTTGGGGACACTGTAAATAATCTTATCATGGGTGTGGGGGATTGTTTGGGTGTGGTTTGCAACGGGGATTTAAGCAGGCCTCCAGTCCTGCTTCATTGTCTCAGTTTTCTGTAACCGAATAAACTATGAGCTGATTCACTACCAACGCGTCTTGAACCCAGCATATTATACTGGTGACAAAGATGGGATCCCAATGAGCGTGCTTGACCACTCCACCTCTGAGGCTACCGCCACCACCAAGCATCACACTGCACATCGAGGACCAGCTCACCACTCCCTGCATCGCTTCTCCGGTCATGGCTGCTGCTCCAGGACAGCTTTCCTCCTTTGACCTGGCTCACCCTGAGCTGTGGGAAGCCTGGGTCGAACAGCTGAAGCACTTCTTCAGGATCCAAGGCACTGAGGATTCAGAGAAGAAGGAATCTTGGCTGCTCAGCACGTGCAGGGTCACCATGGTCCGCTTAGTCCAGGGTCTCATCACACCCAAGACCCCGGACACCACCTTCCACGATGAGCTGGTCAAAGCTCTCAATGACTACTTTGCACTGAAGCCCTCCAAGATGGCAATGTGAATGGGCTTCCTTAGAAGTGGTCCCGGTCCCCTCCACCTCATCCCAATCCCCCATCCATGTGATGTGGTGGATTTTCAGCACCCATGGCATCCCGGACTCCCTAGTTACTGACAATGGGATGGCCTTCACCTCCTCGGAATTCCAGGCCTTCGTGAGCTACTACTATGGCCAGGCGGAATGCATGGTCCAAACTACCAAGGAGTCCCTGTGTTGGATGGACCAGGGGTACTAGGACTACAAGCTGGTCACCTTCCTATTTGGCCAGCGAGTAACACCGCATACCACAACTGGGAGCAGCCCAGCCAAGCTCCTGATGGGACGCCACCTTACAACTTGTCTGGACCATCTACATCCAGATCAAGCCCCAGAGCACAGCACAGCCCCGGAGAGTCAGGATGCCCCGCAGGGGTTCTTCCCAGGGGACCCCATGTACGCCTGGAACTATGCCCAGGGTCCTGCCTGGATTCCGGCCAGGGTAGTCAGTGTCATGGGCCCTCTGTTAGCAAACAAGCACATCCCCCAAAGCAGGCACAGGAGGTTCCAGGGAGCTGGCCCATGTTCAAGAAGCCGGTGGCACACCAAGCCCAGCAGGGCCCCCAGAGACCCCAGCCGTGCTGCCCGCGACCTTAACAGAGAAAGCAGTCCCGGCCAATGAACTACGTCGTTCAACACGGAAACAAAAGAAGCCCGCATACCTAAAGGACTTCGTATGCCAGGGAAGCTCTGAACCGGGGAGAGGTGTTGTGTACCAACTGAGGACCGCACACGCAGTCGGGTTAGCACGTGGTCATGCAAAGAAGCAAAGCTTCGCATCCAGAGACAACAGCCAGCCTGAATCCTAGAAGGGACCTATCAGGTAGTCAGGATCTGAGGGATGACCTATGGGATTTGGGGACACTGTAAATAATCCTGTCATGGGTGTGGGGGGTTGTTTGGGTGTGGTTTGCAATGTGGATTTAAGCAGGCCTCCGTTCCTGCTTCGCTGTCTCAGTTTTCAATAACCGAATAAACTATGAGCTGATTCACTACCAACGCGTCTTGAACCCAGTATATTATACCTGGTTTCCAGAAAGGGTTATCTTTAATAAACAGAAGTAGAACACACTTTGGGATTCTTTGGGGAATATGGAGTGCAGAAGGAACCCCGAGCCACGGACTTGATAAATTAGGGGAGGAAAGCAGCTTGCCATCCCCCAGTGGCCCCCGACTGTCACGGGGGATGCCTTGTCTGGATTCAGTTTCAGCCTCTTAGCTTCCTGTCCTGTCCCCCGCCCCCCTCCCGGCTGCCCCATTGCAGTGACGAGCAAGCCGTCCGGGCTGTCCTTGGAGTATGTGCTCCTCCTTATTGCTCCCCTTGCTTCAATCTTCACTCTACTCCTCCAGGTGGGAGCAGGAGAGGAGCCGTGCGAGGGACTGGCTTAACCCACAGGCCTGTTCCTGCACACTTGCCTTGTGGCTGCAATTAGAAGAGAGGGTGTGTTTTGTGCGGGGCTGAGGGAGGGGCCTGTGCCCTGACCTCTCCTCCTAGACCTATGTGCCCCATCTGAAGGTCTCGCATATCCACTCTCGCTACTTAATGATAGTGACATTACCCATCCGCCCAGCATCATGGGGCCTTTGTCTTCATTCAAGCAGAAATGGAGTTCTCCTGGGCGCACTTATCAATCACTGCAGCGCTCCAGCTGTTCAGGAGGGTTTGGATCGACTTCAGCAGCCGTGCTTACAAATTGTCTCTGAATAGCACCGAGCTGAGACCCCCCTTTTTGTCATTGTCTTCCGACAAATGTTTTTTGTGGCAGCCTTTTGCAGACATTGCCGGCTGCCTTCTGCCGCAGCGATGGGAAAGAGGCCTGTTTGGCATTCTCCTGCCGGAGCCCTGGGTTCAGGGAGTTCTCCCAAGTGCCACTCTGCTTGGATGTTGTGCCAAAGACAATTACATGCATAGTTTTGCTGATTGCATTAAAATCATTAGAATGAAAGATTCTGAAAATCATACATTACGGGGAGAAATTAGAAAAAGCTTCGGAGACAGAAAATGTGGTCCCCAAAGTGAGTGCCGTGCAATTAGCTCCGATTGTGCTATGTACACACAGCTCCGGAGAAGTTGCCGTAATAAACGACCTTATTGTGCTGCCTCCTCTGCCCCCTGCTTTCTTGTCAGCTCTCTTTTCCCTTTGCGTCCCTTCATGGCCTCCTCCTTGTTCCCCTTCTTTCTAGCAAAAGCCCTCAGGAGTGAAAGGGTTTTCTTTCTTTGCATACATGGAATTCTAAAACTCTGACCAGTTTGATCTGTCTTTCTCCTGCCCTTCTTTCAAGGTGCCATGGCCAAGAGTTTGTCTGGAGAGCACCCCGGAGAGAGAGAGGGCAGGCTGACTTGCCAAAGGGCCAGCCAATGACTTTCAAAAACAAGGGCAACTTTGAACAGTCTGGGTCAAGGTATGTTGTGGCCCCAAACAAGATCCCCCCATCCTCTCACGGATCGGCCGGTGGTGGTGCAGGCCTGCAAGGGGCCACCAGTGACTCCACCCCCCCTGGGTCATCGAGTGGTGCCCCTTCAAGCAGTAACCTGGGCACCTTGGACAGAGACCTGGCCCTGGGTTTGAACTTGGCCATTCCATGTCCAAGCCCAACACATTCTGTTTTGGTGTTTAGAGAATGAAATGTTCTGCAGTGCATATTAATACACTGCGAACCTCATTCCACTGTTGCCCCATCTTTTCTCCAAGGAGCTGAGCGCTGAAAAAAAGAAACATTCATGACCTCTGCATAAGATAACAGATGTGCTTTCTGACCTGTAGGAAGGCTACATTTTGAATCTCGTACTTCTAACCTTTCACACTTTGAGCAGGCAGTTTTAGGATGTATTATCTAAATACTGGTATACTATACCATTGGTCATAATGGTCGTGGTGGTTGCATATATTTTTCTTTGCTTGTGAATCTATTGAAAAATCCTGAAAGTTGCCCAAAAGCAGGCCCTGTGGGAAAATGGAGGCAGAGTGGGTCAAAAGGGAGTTTACAAATTTTTCTCTTTTACTGATTTTTCAAAGCTAAAACAGCTGACTGTCAATATATTCAATTGAATCTTTACTCTTCTCAAAAAATCTGGGCTAGATGTGCTTCCATCTTCTCAGATGTTTATAATTTTTAGATCAGTTGTAATAATAGGTCAATACAGTTTCAAAAGTCTCAGCTCTGAAATGGATTGCATGAAAACGAAACAGTTTTGAGATTCAGGGCAAAATGTTATGAAGCCGCTTCAGAGGACAGTGTTTAAGTCAGTTGCTTTAGCATCTGTGAACTTACAAGAGATGCTGCTTCGGTGGAAAGTTATGTTTTGTATTCATTAGTTTCCATACCAGACCTCATTTTAAACATGTATGCATTCTATAGGATGGCAGGTGTTAGAGGCATGGTGGTTTGCTGGTGGCAATGGAGATGTCCATCTAATTAGTCAGCCTCACAGGAGGAATAGATGGGAGAAGCTGCCGGGCAAAGGGAGCCCTTCAAGAGTTGTAGTTCCTGGTCCAGGAACAGCTTTGAACTTGGAATCGGGCAGGTTTTTAATGTTTTAAATCTGTGTTACATCCTCGTAACTTGGGCCCTGTGGGAAAGCTGCTGTGCTCTGGCTGGCTGTGCAAGATGTCGGGGAGTTATCCATTTCATTCAGGTTTTTAATTCTGCATCTTTGATTGTAATTGTTGTATTTTAATGTTTTATCTTGTTTTACGTATTTTATGTATCAGCACTCTGTGCCTTGTTGTGAGCCGCCCTGAGCCCATTCGCGGGGAGGGCAGGGTAGAAATGTAAATAATAAATAAAATAAATAAATAAATAGTGTCATCCATGGCAAAGCAAATGGTGCTGCACTTCTGGGAGGCAAGATGGTGACCAACAGTAGACTATCAGATTGGAGTCTTGTCCACTGTGGAGTTAATGGTGTAAAGTCAGTGGCCTGATTCCTTTTGGGAACAGTTTCACGAAATAGTCTCTGTCCAAGTCCAGGTCTTGTTTGGTTTTCAGCGATAAGCTTCTTACTTTCCTTAACTTGGTTGTGGTAAATGGTGGTGGAGGAGAGATGGGCATGGGGGGGACTTCATTCACTTGGGATGTGTTCAGATTCTTTGGTGAAACATCCATGATCCTGCCCAAGAAAAACAACCCGATGGCTTGTGAAAAACTGGCAGTAAAGACTTGGGAGGTTCCCCCTCTTCTAGCCCAAGTCTTCTGACCCAAATCTGCCCCCCCGATATTAAACTTTCTTCTGCCCCCCTGCCTTCCTTTTATTTTAAGTGATACTTGGCCATCGTCAGTATTTTAAGGGCAATGCACATGTACAAGTCTCATCAGGCTCGGGTTTTCTGTGGGGGGGATCCTATTCGACTTGCAAAGTATATTTTCCTGCATGCCTGAGAGTCCTCCCAGTACTCAGAAACTCTTGGCTTATCAAGGGGCACCCCACTTCACTTGACTGTAAACTTGGTATCAAAGGGAACAAGCTAGAGGCTTATTATGAATTGGGACAGAGGGATAGGTGATTTAGAAATCTGCCTGAATATCCTGTTTCAAGATTTTGTGAGCCCTCAAGGGGCTGAGCAGGCCAATTACTTCCATTCCCCTCTTCCCCCCTTTTAGTTAACTCAACTCCTATCTACATTCTGTGAACAGCACACTCACCCCTCAGCTTTTTTGAGCAGAGGGTGGCTTCTGATCAATTTACAAAGTCATCTACCGTGTGTGCAGATTGCTTTGTTTTGCTGCATCACAGAACAGCCCTACTGATCTACAAGCACTGTAGTGTCCTGTGTCTTCTGCTTGCTTCAATTAGCTATCCCAGAGACAGTTTACTGCATGTGCGCACTTCAGAGAATCCAGAAATCTATTGCTTAAACCAACCCCCTTCCCCTGGCATCTTTTAAGTAACATGCTTTTGTTGTTCAGTCGCACAGTCGAGTCCGACTCTTCACGACCCCATGGACCAGATCACGCCAGGCCCTCCTGTCTTCCGCTGTCCTCTGAAGTTTGCTCAATTTCTCAAAAATGGGCTTTAATGTGATTACAGAGAACAGCCTCCCAACATTCAAAGTAATAAGCAAGGTATTAAAAAGGAAACACATATACTCTGCACAGTAATAGACTGAGCAAGGATACAAAGGAAAGGTGCAATCATGCAGTCCTCTGTCCCTCCTCTAGGCACACGCTGCATGTTGTTATTCAAAGGAAGGCTATTTACTCGTAAAATTATGGTGTTCTATCCTTCATCCATTACCTTGAGTCTTTGTTCAGGCTGCCTATCATTTGTTAGCTTCATGTGGAAATGGTGGCCATCCAGATGAAGCCCAAGTGTGAGAGCCCCTTCTTGCATATTATCCCCAGATGGAATCAGCCAAAATGGACCTCTGAAATAGACCATGTTTCCCTTGCATTAAGGGAATTTATCCCTTCTGTTTGTCCATGCCCTTCTTAGTTCTTCTTTCTTTATCCTTCCCAGGAAGGCTTCCTATGTCCCCTCCTAGGTGTCACATTCCTGCCTGGGAGTGATTTGGCCCCTTGGTTGTTTTCTGTTGGCTAGAAGCATTTGTGTAACCAAACCTTAAGGACTGGGTGTTTGTGAGAGCCACTGCCAGGATGCGGGATGCTTGAAAGCAATTAACCTTTCTCCTTTTTCCTGTCCTTGTACCCACAGAGAAACTTCCTGGAATGAATGTGGGGGTTTACAGCACCATACCTCCCAATAGTGTGATGTAGTCCAAAGTGACAGCTTTTCTGCACATGCCACTTTCTGTAAGACATTTGCTGTTAATCATATGAAAAAACAGATACATGCTCAACGCTGGGTACATAATTAAGCATTTCTACTGAATAACAAACAACTCCATACCAGATAATGCCAAAGAGAAACTCAGCCTGGACAATGAGACAGAACTGGAGATTTCACATATGGACATTCAGGTATACTGAAAAAAACACACCCTTCTTTAGATAGAATACAACAACAAAAGTAACAAAATTAAGTAGGATATGTTTCCCCCCAATAACCACAGAAGGTGATGATCACAAATCAGGTAGTGCATGTTATTGTTCCAAAGAGTGTTAACTGAAAAGCTTTAACTGAAGGGGGGGGGAGCAGACAAAGAGTAACTGGCCCAAGGTCACCCAGCAGGCCTCGTGGCACAATGGGATTTTAATCCAGACCTCCCAGGTACTAGCCTCACACTTCAGCCACCACACTAAGCTGAAGCATTCAAATTCCTTGGAGGCAAGCTGTGGGCCACTGTCACCTACTGCATGCTCTGGCAGACCTGTCCAGGCAAACAAATCCCAAAGAATGTCAGTTATCTGGGAAATAGTAGTAGGTTTCATAACAAAACACCTCAAGAGCCCTTTTGAATGGTCACCTGAAATCATTGGGAATGTCGGAACAGCCTTGCAATGTTGTGATGTGCAAACGTTGAAATGAAGCAGATGGTAACTCCCAGGGAGGCAAAGGCCCTGTCCTGGGCTGTTACTGAACTTTCTGGCATTCTGGACACTGCATAGCTGACTGTCCTATTTGCTGATCAACTCCAGGCCACCATACAAATCTTCCTGCCCTGGCTGTCAGACTTCGGGTCAAGTTACTCTCAACAACACCCTCTTTGGCAGTGATATGTTTATTGAGATTTAAGCATGATCCAAATCATAACTATGCTGTGTCAGAAATTGAGATTTTGGCAGGTACAATCACAGATATAGGTAATTCACAGATATAGGTAATAACCCTAACCCTCCTAATGGTCATTCATATATTACATCCATCCCGTCTAGCCCTTTCACCTGGGAAATACACAATCCCCTTATCTACACAAGCAAGCTGGCTTCTTCAAAAGAATTACTGCCCCTAAGATAGTGCAGTCACACACTCCACACTCACCCCCCACCTAAGGAATTCCCTCCCCCCAGCATCCATGGCAAACTGAGCAGAGCGATGTTTGACAGGCTTTCAGTTTCCCATGTCCTTTGTGGAGTTCCTCCAGCACAGGTGTCAAACTCATTTGTTACAAGGGCTGGATCTGACATAAAAAATAAACTTTGTTGGGCTAGGCCATGTGTATCATAAAACAAATATGCCAGGTACTGGAGATATAAACTGTATAAAGGACAGCAGCTGGTAAGCTCCGAGTTATTGTATCCTCACTACAAGGCCCCCTGGACTGGGAGGGGGGTGCAGAGGAAAACCTATATGGGTGGACTGGAGAGCCAGTGGTGCAGCACTGGGCAGATGCTCCCACAATGTCTGACTGCTGCAGTGCAGACAGGGTTGTTCTGCCATGCTGAAGTCACAATTAGACTGGCTCCACCCACTCCCTCTGAGTAGTCTCCTGTTCCCTCCCTTCCTGCATAGGAGCCCCAGATGGTCCAGTTCTGGCCCCCAGGCCTTATGTTTGACACCCCTGCTCTAGGAGCTTTACAATGCAGGTGGGGTGATACAAAAGTTAAGGATATCACTGATATCTTTCTAGACCTTTAGTGTTGTTGTTGTTCAGTCGCACAGTCGAGTCCAACTCTTCGCGACCCCATGGACCAGATCACACCAGGCCCTCCTGTCTTCCGCTGTCCGCTGAAGTTTGCTCAATTTCATGTTCGTTGCATCGATGACACTGTCTAACCATCTCATCCTTTGTCGTCCCCTTCTTCTTTGACCTTCAGTCTTTCCCAGCATCAGGGTCTTCTCCAGTGAGTGCTCCCTTCTCATTTGGTGGCCAAAGTATTTGAGCTTCAGCTTCAGGTTCTGGCCTTCCAGGGAACAGTCAGGGTTGATTTCTTTTAGGATTGACTGATTTGATCTCCTTGCAGTCCAAGGGACTCTCCTTTAGTATCCCTCTTCAATTCCTGTTTCTTTGGTGTACATCTTTGAACATCCACGCAGCAAACAACTGGGATCCTTTTCTACACTGATCTCATGGACCAGTGGTTCTAGTCAGTGGTTCCTTGTTTTGTTCAGCCACCAGCGATGTTTGACAGGTTTTGTTCAGCCACCAGTGTGTGTGCATCTCTGTCTCTTCTCTAGCTCCTTAGAGTTTCCTGGCATCCCTAGTGGCTGTTTCCATCACTGGTACTATTGCATCACATGTTCGATTGCATCTCTATCTAGTCGGGATTTCGCCAGTGTAAAGCAGGAGCAGGTAGGCTGTGAAGGCTACTGGGAAAAGTCCCATTGGGCCAATGCCTTGTTGGAGCCACCCTGGACCCAAGGGAAGGGAGGGGGGTCATCTCACAGCGAGTAGGGAAAGAGGGACCCTGCTGAGCCTGGTGTGCTGTGGGGAAGGAGGCACCAGGTGTTGTGCTGTCCGCATAGGCTCTTTTCTCCCCTCCCACTCTTTTTGGATGTGTGTGTGTGTGTGTGGGGGGCTTTCCAGGGACTTTCCCTTGAAGTCCACCCCTCTTTAAAAGTCTCATTGGTATACTCCTATGCTCATGCAGTCCATATACAAATCTGTCTTTTAATGCATCATTAAGCCCCTCCTTGAAGCCACAAAGCTTATTAAATGTGCTGCAAATAAGGAAACAGATTTACATCCAGTCTGGTGTCTCTTGTGAAATCTGAATCTTTCTGCTATATTAAAAGGTTGGGGCGAAGAACAGTGCTGAACGGTGTAAATAATTTCTTGCACCAACTCGCTTGCAGGCTTCTCTGGAGCGAACATCAGGTAATGTGCAAGATGGTAAGCTTTGCCTGCTCACGTTACTCAGCAGATCTTCTGCTACCTGTTTTTCTGGGAGAATTTGATTAACATCAAGATATCGCTGCAACCTTTCTCCATAAGGAAGCCAATCTTCCTGCACTATTTCTCCAGTATCGTCTGCCTGCCATCTCACATGGCTGCAGTGTACTTTCAGAACTTTCAAAACTGTACCATATAAGGGGCTTGAATCCCTCCTCCATGGCAAAGTATAAAATACTTGCAATCAATCATTAAACAAAACCCTCAAGACACACACACAAACACACGAGGTTTATGTCTAGAGCTGCCATAACAATGTCATTGGCTATTGCATTATTGTAATCATTCACTCCTGGAATGGATCATGATGGGAATGCAGTAGCCAATGGACATGTGGATCCTACCTGCGTGACACCAGCAGACCCAATAAAGCACCCAATTCAAGCACAGGCAGCAAGTAAGTGAAACATAAACTGCAGATTCACTTCAACACATTCCAGTATATGACACTTTTGTGTTTTGGCACAAGCAATCCACTTCACTCTTAGCTTTGGTAAAAATAATATTATGTGCCTAAGTTGTACAAAACTGAACCCTACCTGCAGGCCGGCATTCTAGGCATGGAAGTGCCTTGTTGCAGTCCATTGTGTCCGAATCAGAGCCAGATGCAAGTATATCGAATGCTTCTGAATTAAGTCCTATCTGGGAGAGGTGAGAAGGCCTACATCAAGGGGTGGGGGGGCTGTGGGGCTGATTCCCAGCAGGCCACACAACCATCTCAGAAACTTGACTATGATCAAATTGGGGTGTCTGGATTGCTGGCAACTTTTGAGGGAAAGGCCTGTTCTTGGATCTCCATCACTCTGTGGCCCTGTTGAAATGACCCCAGTGGTGAATGTTTCTGCTCACTTCCTTCTGTGTATCCAGTGCAATGCGTACGCAGACACTCGGAGGGCTGAACGGCCTGACTGGGAGGAGTGGGCAGCACCATCCACCCACAGCTCCATCTAGTAGAGCTCCGTACCTGTTGACATCTCATGACCAGGGGGACCAGCTCACAACATTCATGGTTCTTTAAAATCCATTGTGGTGGCCATGGACAGTTATGACTGGCCTGTAGAACCCAGTTGAAAGATCTGCAAGTCTTCCCCCCAAAAAAATAAATAATGCATTTTGTAGGGCAACTGGGATGCTTTGGAACCAGTTAGTAATCCTCGTGTCTTGGTTTTATTTTTGATACTTCCAACAAATATTTCAGTACTAATACAAACCTTTTTTTTTACAGTACTAATACAAACAATACAGTTCTGCTTTAAAGGAGAAATGAAGCACTAAGAATGTTTGTTAAATCTTTAGCAAGGTTTGACCTTAGGCTTAAAGGAATTATGTTGTGTGTCATTTCAGCCTTACCTTTTCAGGAGTACTAGATGCTATAGGAACATTTTGCAAGATTTTTTTATATATACTTTCAAAAGCACTTCAGCATGGCATTCTGGATTGTGCTGGGCAAGTTGTACTGGAACTACCAGAGTGTGTGATGCCTCCCAGAGAGGACATGAGACAGTCCCATGTAACATGTAGTCAGGTCCTCAGAAAATTGCAAATTTGGACACCACCACTGAAAAAGTGCACTCCTCCTACAGTGGAGATATTTATTTTGTTTTTATTTAAAATGTTTCTGTGCTGCCTTTCCACCCAAATAAGGTCCCCAAGGCAGTGAACAGCCACACATTAAACCATTTAAAAATGCATTTAAAGTATGTGTGTCTCTGTGTCAAGCTCCGGCAACTCGCCTCTGAGTTCCGGCCGACCCCGCGAAGGAAGGGCCCCCAAAGCTTCCCCTTGTCACTAGCCTTGCTCAGGCCTCTGTGGCTTCCTTGATGGAGTCCCCCCCCCATCTCCAGTCGGGTCTTCCACTTTCCCAGCTGCCCCCAACTTGACAGCCTTTTCCAGTGACTCTTGTCTCCTCATCGTGCAACCAAAACACGATCGCCTCCGTTTAGTCATTTTAGCTTCCAGGGGGAGTTCAGGCTTGATCGATCAAGAACCCACGTATTTGTCTTTTTGGTGGTCCACAGGACCCATAAAACTCTCCTCCAGCACCGCGTTTCAAAGGAATCACCTTTCTTCCGGTCAGACTTCTTCACTGTCCAACTTTCACACCCGTACGTCGTCGTGGGGAATACCGCGGCGTGAATTATCTGGACCTTGGTCGCCAGTGACACATCCTGACACTCCAGGGTCTCTTCTGGCTCCATCCTTCACGGCTGCCCTCCCCAGTCTCCGACTCCTTCTGACTTCCGAGTTGCCAGTCTCCCTCTTGGATGATGATGGGGCCAAGGCATAGAAAATCTTGTTTTTTAAAAAATAATTATTTCTTTATTGCATATATAAATACAAACAAAACATAAATATAAAAAAATGGGGTAAACATTCCAAGTCTTAACTAATAGTTTAGCCTTATCCATATTACTCATTAAATCTTTGTATCCTTTTACAGGATATTAGGATTTTATAAATATCTTTTTCTCAAGTCTTAATTATATGACGTTTTTAAGTTGTCATAGTTTCCAACTCAAGTATAAAATTTTAACCAGGTATTTTCAAAAACTTCTTCTGTTTGGTTTTTGAAGAATAATGAAAGTTTATCAATTTCTGCTATTTTGAGTATTTCGTTTATGGTTTCTATTTTCGATGGTCATTCTGTTGTCTTCCCATATTTGGCATATAATATTCTAGCAGATGTAACCACATGTGATACAAAATATAAATCATTTTTTTCATGTCGATCTGGTATTATATTTAATAGAAAAGTTTCTGGAATAAAGGAAATAAGAGTTTTCAGAGTTTTTTTAATTATTTCGTGTATCCATGCCCATTTTTTTTTTTTTTTGCTTTTTTACATTGCCACCACATATGGAAGAAAGATCCCACTTTGTTTTGACATTTTCAACAGGTACTAGGGCATTTTGGGTCAATTTTCAACAGGACATCTGGGGTAACATACCATCTGTGGAACATTTTATATATGTTTTCTTTATATATTGTTGCTCTAATGATTTTTAAATTTCTTTTCCAAATTCGCAACCACTGGTCTAGTTCTATGTTGTGACGTAGATTTTGTGCCCATTTTAGCATAACTCGCTTGACCATTTCATCTTGCATTGTATGTTCTAGGAGTAGGTTATACATTTTTCATGTAAATTTCTAATCCGTGCCCATTAAAATTTTATCTGTTTCCAAATAGTTTGCTTAGAAGCCTTCTGACTTGTCTTTGCTGTATCTTGATTCAGTTTGGACCTTTTCCCACCAATTATTTCTTTGCATATTTTTTAGTTCCAGCCGTATATCCAGCAATTCTTGGTATCTTGTGATGTTTTCTTCTTGGTACACATTTGGGTTTGTGAATGCTTCCAAAGGCACCACCCATCTTGGGGTCTTTATATAAAAGCTATTCCTACTTTGCTCCCAGACTTTCAATAGAGTGGCCCTGAGCCAATGTTGCTTGAAATATTTATGACTACCCGCTTTCCCGTACCACATAAATGTGTGCCATCCTAAAAGTAGGTCATGGACTTCTAGTTTCAAGAGTCTATTGTTTTCTAGGACTATCCAATCTTTGATCCAGGACAGCACTGCTGATTTGTAGTATAAAGACCAATTTGGGATCACAAAGCCTCCTCTAAACTTGGCATCTTGCATCACTTTGAGTTTAATTCTTGTGGTTTTTGCTTGCCAAATGAACCGGGTTGTAATTTTATTAAGTTCCTTTAAGTGGCTTTGATTTTGTATTATTGGGATATTTTGGAAAAGAAATATCAACTTTGGTAATGCATTTTGATGGTGGCTATCCTTCCCATTAGCGATATCTGGAGATCTTTCCATTTTTCAAGGTCCTTCTTTATCTCTTTTAATCTCATTATAGTTGTTTTCCATTAACATGCTACATTTATTTGCTAAGTTTATTCCTAGATATTTAATTTTCTTTTGTATCTCAAAACCGGTTAGTTCTTGTATGTGAGAGGCTGCCCTCCCAAGTCTCCATCTCCTTCTGACTTCTGGGTTGCAGTCTCCCTTTTGGTTGATGATGGGGCCAAGGGATAGAAAATCTAGAACAATTCCCATTTCTTCATCGTTAACCTTAGTGGTGGAAAGTAGCCTCAAGTCAGAGACATTCAGAGGTGGCTGGCCATTGCCTGCCTCCATGTCATAACCCTGCTCTTTCTTGGAGGTCTGCCAGGGCTGACCCTGCTTAACTTCCAGGGTCTGATGAGACTGGCTTAGCCTGGGCTATCCAGGTTGGGGCCTCATCAGCCTTAAAGTTGTCACTAGCCTTTACTTTTGTCTTCTTGATGTTCAGCTGTAATCCTGCTTTGGCACTTTCTGCTTTCATCTTCCTCAGGAGTCATTTCAAGTCTTCACTCTTTCCTGCCAGTAATGTGACATCATCAGCATATCTCAAATTGTTAATATTCCTTCCACCAGTTTTCAGACCACCTTCATCAAAATCTAATCCAGTTTTTCTTATATATTCTGCACGAGGGAGATAAAATACATCCCCATGGGCATGACTCCTCCATGGTTTGGGCGACAGATGACATGGTGCAGCAAGATCAATAGTATAAGAGAGCACCTAAAAAGAAAGAGTTCATATCTGGAGTAAGCCAGCGTTGTGTCATGGCTAGAGTACCAGACAGTAGGATCTGGTCCAGGTTCAAATACCCACCTGTGCCATGGAAATTCACTGGGGAACTGCGGGCCAGTCACTCACTTTCAACTAACCTACCTCATAGGATTGGTGTTGTGAGGATAAAATGGAGGAATGAAGAAGGTTTTAAGCTGCTTCACCCCATTGGTGAGAAAAGTAAGGTGTGAAGAAAGAAAGCTATTATAACTAAAACTGGAGCCACATGGATTGCCACAGATATAGCATAAGCGACATCTAAGGTTTGCGGATGTCAACACCCAGCAAAGAGGGCTGAGAACAAATGTATACCAGAGTTGGGGACAGAGAGGGAGGGAGAGAGGGCTCAGGGTCAGAATCAACTGAAGCAATCTGACCTTCCAATATTAACTTACTTAATTGATAGACCACCCTCCCCTGCCCACAGGGCTCAGGGCAGTGAACAACATCTCATTAAAAACCTTTCAGTAGAACCCTGTACAATCAGATTAACAGTTAAACAACAGCAATTTCTATCCTAATTCAGATGGAGCTTATCAGCTAATTCAGATGGAGCTTGCCTTATGGAGTTTTCCTGTGTGGGGAAGGAAAACAGAAGAGGTCAGGCTTGATGGAAAAACCATTGCTGTCCTCAACCACAGGCACAGCAGAACTGCACTAAGTCCTGCAGGGCACGGATGTCATCTGGCAGAGAGTTTCACCAGGCCAGTGCCAGGGCTGAAAAGGTATCTAACCATAACTTGAATCCAATGATCCAGATCACCCAAGGGCACAAGTCACTGACTAAGAGCCCTTTGGATTGTGCCCTTTGGTTCATGCCTCTGGCCATGCCCAAGTTTACTCCGGAAGGCAAGAACAGCAGAAGGAACCCAGGGGTTGCAGGAATGATGGCCCTCTGTGAGACCAGCACTCTAAAAACGTCTAAATATTCAAAGCTTGTTTTAAATGCTGCTTTCTTTGAGACCCTTCTTTCTGTGTGCAACAGTAAATCTTGCCCCAGAGTAAGCTGTGCTGTTTCCTTCACCCCTTATTTCCTTTCCTCTCCTCTCCACATTTGGCCTGAGCTCTGGTCTAAGCATGTCCTGGAATGTGGTGGCAGAACCTTGGGGTAAGAGAGTAGGCTGTACCAGTTCAGCTTGTAGGTAAGGGGGGGATGTTTCGGCATGCTCCCTCCCATTAAAATGCCTCCTTGCAAGCACTGCCGGCTCGCCCACTAGGCGAGCTAGGCGCTCGCCTAGGGCGCTGGGGCCCACAGGGGTGCCAAAGCGCCCCCCGCCCCCCCGTGAAGCCGGCGCTAGGAGGGAAGGGGCGCCCATTCAAACGGGCGCCCCTTCCCTGGCTTTCCTGAGCATGCCGCTACTGCGCTGGGGCTGGGAGGGAAGGGGCGCAAGCTGGCGTTTCCCCCCCCGTCTCCAGTCGGCGCTGGGGCTGGGAGGGAAGGGGCACAAGCCGGTGCTTCCCCCCCGTCTCCAGCCGGCACTGGGGCTGGGAGGGAAGGGGCACAAGCCGGCACTCCCCCCCCCGTCTCCAACCAGTGCTGGGGCTGGGAGGGAAGGGCGCAAGCCGGCGCTTCCCCCCGTCTCCAGCCGGCGCTGGGGCTGGGAGGGAAGGCGCAAGCCGCCCCCCCCATCTCCAGCCGGCGCTGGGGCTGGGAGGAAGGGCGCAAGCCGGCACTTCCCCCATCTCCAGCCGGCACTGGGGCTGGGAGGAAGGGGTGCCCGTTCAAACGGGTGCCCCTTCCCTGGCTTTCCTGAGCACGCCGCTAGTGCGGTATGCTCAGGAAAGCCGGCGCCCCCCTGGTCTCCAGGCCCCACCGGGAGGTTGGCATCCCCATGGGGTGGGCGCCCCAGGCTGTCTTGCCTAGGGCGCCCAGACACCTGGGGTCAGCCCTGCTTGCAAGTACTCCCCCCCAACAAACAAACAACTGGTAGAACAGGGACAACAACTTGTCAGGTTTCCCTGTCAAGTCACTCAACAATGTTCCTTCAGAAGTTTCAGTTTATTGAGAGCCGGTACTTAGGACATCATGAACTCTTGTGTCAGGAATGGCGGGATAAAACATAGAAGCCCCAGTTATATCCCCTTCATACATGACCGCCTGATACACTGAAGCCAATAGGCAGGCACCTGGAGATGTGGGCAAAAAGACAACAGTTACATTCTCAGCAGGAAACTAGGAGCAGGCAGAGCTAAGCTTCAAGGACACAGGATAGATAACAGTCTGTCTCAGAGGCAGAGAGGGGAGAAGGGAGGAGGGAGACAAGGAACATCCCACACATTCCAGACCATGCCAGCCTAGCTGACAAAACTTTAGTATAGCATTCTCTACCATGCATTTCTATTAGAATGCCATTTAATTAATTCTGTGCTACATGCTGCCTGTTGCGGTAAGTAGGATCCTGCTATGTCATTTTTGCATCATTTAACACATCATATCAATGCTTGTGCTTTGCTTCAGTTGTGTTTTTTAGATTTCAGGTTGGTTCTGCAATGCTCACCTTAGTGTGTTGTTTACAGGATGTCTTGTCCTGCGGATTGTACTGACTGTAATCTGCCTTGACCGTAATCCCACTTGCAGGCTGAAGCGACTCAGTCCATTCTCATCTTTCTCTGGATTCTTTTTCTTCATTCTGCCCAGGCCTCAGGTCTGGCAAAGGCCCATCTTATCTATTTATTCCCTGTTTGCTCTAAAGTGCTGTGTAAAGGGAATCAGCAACAGCAGGAGGTCTTGAGATGGTGGGCCTGCACAATGCATTGAACAGAAACACTTCTCATCTTCAATATTTATGATTGCATTAAAGTAACAATCTTTTTGGTCAAACTTTTTGGTCAACTATTAAAATAAACATGGGGGAAATAAATTTGAAATGGAGAAACATGTCATGCTGCCAAACAAAAGGATGCAAAAATCTGGTCAGAAGGATGCTGAGAACTGCTGATGTTGCATGGTAGCAAAGTTACACAGTAATTGCTGCCAGGCCTTGTCCTCATGATTCCTCCTTCAAAGGACAAAACAGCTCTGGAGAGATCCTTTTCCCCCTCCCCATTTTACTGACAGAAACCAAGGCATGAAGGCTGGCAATACTGTTGTGATTGACTAGTAATGGCTGCTGAAGGCCCATTACAGGCACTTCTATTATTTTAAACCCCTATTTTCTTTTTTAAGCTTTCAGTTTTTTCTGCAAACCTGGGGCTTTTCTAAAGTCTGTAGAAAGATCTGTCTTGTCCAGCCATGGCCCAATCTCCAGGACTGCCAACCTCCCAGTGGGTCCTGGAGATCTCTCAGAATCACAAGTGATCTCCAGGCCACAGAGATCAGCTCCTTTGGAGAAAATGCCTGCTTTGGGGGGTGGACTCTGCTGAGGTTTCTCCCCTACCCAAACCCCACTGTCCCCAGGCTTGATCCACAAATCTCTAGGAATTTCCCAATCCAGAGTTGGGAACCTAGCTGTGGAGGTGGCTGTGGTCCAACAGGTGACATCCAGGCCCCTGTGATGCATCAACATCAGAGAATCCCAAGCTAAAACTGAAAATTGTTACAGCCCTGAATTAGAAATACTCAGCAGAGCTTGAATGTTTTTAAAGAAATTATTTCAAGAGTAAGGAATACCAGCCATCAGATAGGAAAGAACTTTGTGAAAAGCGGTGTGTGTGTGTTCGTGGGGAGGGGAGTGGTTAATAATAAGATCATTCCTGAAGATGTTCGGTGTTATGTCCACGGACCGCCACTAGGCACCAGCGGTTTGCAACCAGAGCTTGTCTCCAAAGGACAATAGGGACTAGGATCCTGAGACTCCTAGTTAGCACCTACAGGAACTGTGGCAGGTAGTTTAAAGCCTCCATGGGACTACGGGTGTCACCTCAGGGACTGTATATAGTTGGCCATCTTGGCCACTTGTGGTTGTTGTGTTGTGTGCCAGTAAAGTATGAGTTGATAATCACTGAGTGTCTGTCTTCAATACATGCTGAACCCAGTACACGACACTCAGCATAGTGCCCTGTGCACACAAAAGACTTGGGCACAAGCTTTACAGTTTGGTGTAGTGGTTAAGTGTGCGGTGTTGGAAATGTGCGACTTGCAAGGCCTAGATTCCAGTCATTATAGGGTTAATCTATTTTACCTTCTGTGCTATTGTTTAGACTGACCTAGAAGGGAAACTTGACTCAGAGCCAATGGGAAGATAATCTGGGAAAATCTAAGTCTGTTTAGTGCTGTAAGGATGTGAAACGTAGCTCTAGATAAGTCTTTTGTTTTGTAGTCTCCCATGTGAACCCTTCCCTTAGAAATAAAGCTTTCCAGTGAAACAAAGATCCATTGGAAACTCTATTTAAGTATTTTTGCCTATTTTCCCAACATATTCTGGTAGCAGAGCTGGATGATTGGTTGTTTTGTTGGTTTTGAATGCCTAACCGATTCTAAATTTTAAAATGCTCACTGGATTGAGAGCAAGAGCAAGAGCTAAAGAGAGAGAGAGGTTGAGTTTAGAAGCTTGAGTTTTTTTAAATAGACATTTTTTTTCTGCTCTCCCTGCTGCAGCTGCAGCTGAGAAAAGGTGGTGAGGACTTTAATTCTTGTCTGATTAGAGAAATTCCATCTTATGCCAGTCTGTACTGAATGAGCAGCTGAGGAACTTTTTGAAGTTTTTTTTATCAGAACTCAACTGAGCGGAGAAGCTGGTCACTTGCAGCCTGCTATCCTTGCTGATTGCTCTTAGGAAGTAAATTAACCCTGCAATTCCCTGCTGAATGCCTGCTACAGCCTACAGATCAGAATGAGTGATCCTGCAACATCTTCCACAGCTCCAACTTCATCTTCTACTGAAGTGAGTATGTTCCAAGCCCCAGGGGAATTGACTTCATTGAAGTTAACCCAACTTAATTTCAATTGGTGGCACAGGTTTTTTGAAAAAATAAGCTGCAGGTATTTGGGGCTGAATGATGTTTTAATAAAAGAACCCCAGCAAATGAGCCAGAGAAAAGTGCATTTAAAAGACAAGATGGCTATGCCAAGTCCCTGATTATGGGCTCAGTAAATTGTCATGATGTGCCTAACCTGTATACCATAGAAACCTCCAAGCTAATGATTGAATACCTGAGAGAGAAATATGGAGGGCAAACTACCAGTAAGATTTATTACTTGAAAGTTCAGATTTTTTACTTTAAAGTACAGGACAGTGACTCTTTGCCTAAGAAATTAAAAAAACTAATGGGGATTTACAATCAGCTGTAAGACTCCTGATCAGTTAGACATGATTGCTGCAATACTTAATGGCCTTCCTGGAAGTTACAAAGGACTGGCTATGACTCTAAGACACCAAAAGGATCTAACACTTGAAAGCTTGTTGATGATTTTAAAGGAAGAATATGACTCCAGAACTACTCAGGATGCTTTGTCAAATGAGATGTCTGTTCTGAGTTTGAAACATATGCACAGACTTAAAAGGGAAAAGAAAATTGAATGTTTTATATGTGTTGCAAATCATCTGGCCAGAGACTGTGAATTTAAAAATGTCAGAAATTGTGAATTTAAAAGGGAAGCCAGACATCAGCCCACTGGAACACATGCTCAGAGTAAAAGAGAGACACCAGAGTAAAAGAGAATAAAAGAGAAGAAATCATAGCAGAGGCTTTAGACCACAGACAAAGGGAAATTTTCATGGAATCAGCAGAGTCATGCTTTTAGAATCTGTGATGATGATAATGAGAATAAGAAAGTATTTTTAGTAGACTCTGGATCCTGTATGTACATTTGCAAATATGAGGACTTGTTTTGTGAACTTGATACTAACAGTAGACAAGAAGCATTTCAAGCTAACAAGGAACTTCCCAATGTAAAGGGTGCCAATCAAGCTCCTCACTACAAGTGGAGAAGTGATGTATGTTAATTTAAAGAATGAGGCTCTGGTTCCTGAAGCAGCTGATAACTGGCTTTCAAACAAAAGGCTTATGGACAGTGATCATACTGTGTTGCTTAAGAGAAGGAAAGGAAGTAAGATTGTTGCTGAAAAGTTTGGAATTGAATTTGAAGTAGAGGGGAGAAATGGATTTCATTATCTTGTGGATGTTAGTGGAGAATCTGAAGTTGTTGATGCTGATGAGAGACAAGTTTATCAGACTGGCAATGGCTCTTGTAATCATCAGAATTGCTTGTATGCATAGCATTTGAAGTTTGTACATCATAGCATGCAGAGTGTTGAAAAGTTGTTGGAAGAATGCGGAATTCCTACTGTGAGTTGTGACAAGGCAAAGGAGAGGTATGGCACATGTCTCAGAGTGAAAGGAACTGCTCCAAGGTATACTGGGAAATCCACTACTCACAATGAAAAGTTTCTAGAGATTGTGTATAGTGATCTTGTTGGTTCACTAGCACCATCCTGTGATGGGAACAAATACTTTGTGACTTTTACTGAGA
Organism: Gekko gecko; assembly: GCA_029375565.1. Lineage (NCBI taxonomy): Eukaryota > Metazoa > Chordata > Lepidosauria > Squamata > Gekkonidae > Gekko > Gekko gecko. The sequence continues at coordinate 8,572,981 of JAPDNY010000008.1, forward strand.
GTAAAACAAAATATACTTTTGTGTATATAATGAAGAGCAAATGGAATAAATTCAAATGTTATGGGGCCATGATTAAAAACAGGTTTGACCAAGCACCCCAAAGCTTATGCACCAATGGAGGTGGAGAATATTGCAATGCAGAATTTAAAAGATTTCTGGAACTTGAAGGGATTGAACACAAGGTGTATATCCCACACTCTTCTGAAAGGCTGAATAGAACAATCCAGGACATGTGTAGGGCTATGCTAATACATTCTGGACTACTAAATACCCTATGGGGTGAGGCTGTCAATACAGCAGTGTATCTACACAATAGAGTACTCTCAAAGATTACTGAAACCACTCCTTTTGAGGCCTAATTTGGAAAGAGGCCTGGATTAAAGCACACCAAAGCTTTTCGTTCCAAACGGTATGCCCACATACCAAAGGAGAAAAAGGGAAAATTTGACCCTAGAGCTGAAATTGGACTTATAGTAGGGTATCCTGTTGGTGGAAAAGGATACAGGATATACAACCCCCGAAATCACATAGTTGGGGAATGCAATGTTGTGTATGTTGATGAAAGCAATTTGCGATGTGCTTCTAGTGCAACTGATCCACAGTGTTCTCAGACTGCTCCTGAAGAGTTGGTTGCATGGTTACCTGTGGTGACCACCAGGCAGGTCTATCTTCTGAAGAAACTACCAGAACAGAAGGGGAAGCAGGAACCGCACCAGAGGAGGCAGCAGAACCCACAACAGAACCCACAACCAGTGTGAGATGATCAGAAAGAAGCACTAAAGGGCAACCACCATGGAAATATGGATTTTGTGAAACTGTACAATCTAGGCCAGAAGTCCTTCATAAATTCCTCTTAGAAGACATTCAGAGCTCAGTGACTTACGCTGTGGCAAAATTTTGTTGTTTAGCTATTAGGAAACGTAAACTTATTTTAGCTGAAAAAATTCTATGATTCTCTTATTAACATTATTACTAATTTTAATTTTCTCTTGTTAAAGTTTTTATACTATTCCTATGTTATTACTGTTTTAATCCTTCTTATATCAGAATTGTACTGTTTTATTGGCTCTTGCTGTAATAAATTAGATAGATCGAAACTGTACAATCTGCAAAAGAACCTAAGAACTGGAAAGAAATATGTAACCTAACTGCGAGTGAAAGAGACAGATGGCTTGAAGCAATGAAACAGGAAATACTATCCATATATGAGAAAAAAGCATGGACTCTTACCAAGCTACCCCTGGGCAGAAAACCAGTTGGGAGCAAATGGATATTCAAAATCAAGCATAAAGATGATGGGACTGTAGAGCTATACAAAGCACGCCTAGTAGCCAAAGGCTATTCACAAGAATATGTGACTGACTACTTTGAAAGTTTTGCTCCAGTTACCGACCAAACAATGTTCAGAACACTTCTTAGTTCGCAGCATCAAGAGACATGATTGCAAACCATCTTGACATAAAGACTTCATTTCTCAATGGAGAATTATCTGAAGAAATATATATGGAACAACCTGAAGGTTTTAAAGCCAAAGGACAAGAAGATTATGTTTACAGACTCAACAAAGGACTCTATGGACTAAAACAAGGAGCAAAGGCCTGGTATAACAAAATTTCTGGACTATTGCAGAAGCAAGGCTTTGAGCAAAGGAAAGCTGAACCTTGCCTGTACACTAGAATTAAAAATGGACAATACCAGTATGTTCTTGTTTATCTTGATGACTTGATTGTGTCTTGTCAAAACAGAGAGGATATTGAAGAAATAGCTGATGGGCTGAACAAGGAATTCACTGCCACAGGAGGTGGTGGCAGCTACAACCATGGACAGTTTCAAGAGGGAATTAGATAAACATATGGAGCAGAAGTCCCTTAGTGGCTATTAGCCACAAGGTATAGATAGGAAGTCTCAGTCTGGGGCAGGTGATGCACTCTACTCTTGGTGCTGGGGGGGGGCAGCAGAGGGAGGGCTTCTAGTGTCCTAGCCCCACTGCTGGACCTCCTGATGGCACCTGGTATTTTTGGCCACTGTGTGACAGAGTGTTGGACTAGATGGGCCATTGGCCTGATTCAGCATTGGCTTCTCTTATGTTCTAAGGAAGTAGAAGTCAAACAGCTTGGAGACGTAAAACACTACCTCAGAATGCATGTTGAAAGACTCAAGGATGGAACCATCCTTCTATGCCAGAAACGAAGATTATGGACTATATAGAATCTGTTGGTATGAAAAGCTGCAAAGCATCATCCATACCACTGGAACCTGAATATCTAAAGGAAAGGGATGGAAGACCTTTCAAAGTCATTGGAGAGTATAGAGAAGCAGTTGGAAAACTTCTCTACTTGAGCAAAACCATGAGGCCTGATATCACAGCAGGAGTTGGCATCTTATGCAGAAAAGTGAGTTCACCTAACCATCATGATTGGAATGCAATAAAGAAACTAGCAAGATATCTGAAAGGAACAATGGACTTACAGCTGAGAATTGCACCATCTGAAGGGCCCAGACTAGTCGTATATATGGACTCCAACTGGGGAGAAGAATCGAACAATTACAAGTCAACAAGCGTATATCTATTCTTCTATGGAGATGGACTAATAGACTGGACTAGCAGAAAGCAAACTGTTGTGGCACAGTCTACAGCAGAAGCTGAGTGCGTTTCAGCAGCAAGTGCCTGCAGTAGACTTGAATGGATTTTTCATTTGTTGAAGGACTTTAGAATAAGAGAACTTGTACTTGTACTTTTGTTTGAGGACAATCAGGCTTGTATTACTATATGTAAGGAAGAATGCACCACAGCAAGGAGTAGATCTACTGGTATTAATTGTGCGTTAGTGAAAGATTTGTATCAGAAGAAGCTAATGGAGATTGAACATTGCCGCACAGAGGAAATGGTGGCTAACATTTTGACTAAGCCACTGACCAAAGAAAAATTTGAACGTCTTTGTGAAATGTTGAATATGGTTGATTCAAATGTTGAAGTGAACAATGAATAATGTTTGTATGCACATGTATAATGGCTTACATGTTAGACCTTGAGAAGGGGTGTTGGAAATGTGTGATTTGCAAGGTCTAGATTCCAGTCATTATAGGGTTAATCTGTTTTACATAGAAAGAAATCTCTCCAGTGAAGCAAAGATCCATTGGAAACTCTGAATATTTAAGTATTTTTGCCTATTTTCCCAACATGCAGACTCTAATCTGGGAGAACTGGGTTTGATTCCCCACCCCTCCACTTGCAGCTGCCAGATGACCTTGGGCAAGCCATAGTTCTGACAAGAGCTGTCCTTGGAAGGGCAGTTCTGGAAAGAGCTTTCTCAGCCCCACCTACCTCACAGGGTGTCTATTGTGGGGAGGGGATGGGAAGGGAGTTTGTAAGTTGCTCTGGGACTCCGAGTGAAGGGCGGGGTATCCATCCAATCTCTTCTTCTCTCTCTTCTACACTAGTTGCTGTGCTAAATAATAACTTCTCTGTTGCTGCAGGTCTCCCTCTAAGGCCTCGATAGACAAACTCCACAGGAAATGAGGCAGGACCTTCCAGAGAATAACTGCAGCCGACCTGAAGCACACAGTCCAAAGACGGATTTTACCTTGCAACATGTAACCTTTATTTAGAAATAAAATTGGGCGGGGGGGGGGTTGAGAATGTGTCTTGTGCAAATCAACTGGTAATAATTAATGTAAGCACTACTAAATAGCTGTCATGGCAGAGTGGGGATTTGAACCTGGGTCTCACTTAGTTCAAGCCCAACACCATGCTATTTCCCAGCTGCTCAAGGGATCAATATGAAGATATTTTGAATGTTTGGTTATTGTAGATCCTTTCCCTGGATCTTGGTTGGGTGGGCCACTTTGGCTGGTAAGTAGCAGTGGCTCAGAGGCTAAGATGCGGAGCTGCAGACTGGAAGGTTGGTAGTTCGGCAGTTAGAGACCCGAGTGCCTCATGACGGAGTGAGCTCCCATCTCTGGTTCCAGCTCTGCCAACCTAGCAGTTTGAAAGCAAGAAATTGCAAGTAGATAAATAGGTACCACTTTGGTGGGAAAGTAACAGCGTTCTGTGTGCCTCAGTGTTTAGTCATGCCGGCCACATGATCATGGAAATGTCTTCAGACAGTGCTGGGAATGGAGATGAGCACCACCCCCTAGAGTCGGATTCGACTAGCTTTCAAGGAAGGGAACCTTCACCTTTAGCTCTTTCAGATCCCAGGGCTGCCGACAAACCATGACAAGCCTTCTTGAGAAAATCCCTTTCCAGGATCAGTTGAAAAGGAACCATAAAGTCCGTTCCCTTATTCTCTTCAAAGACTACACAGTGCAGCAGGCTCTGCTTGTCAACAAGGGGTGTGCAAGAAAAAAAAATCGAGTTTGGGGGGGAGGAATTCAGGCATATTGGACCCCCAAAATATTGGTATTTCCTGATATTCATTAATCCCAATACTGGTATGGTATTCAGATTTGGTAAATATTTGTGAATCGTGAATTTTTGGGGGTCTATTATACTCTTTGGGGACCATTAAAGCCAATAGCAAATCTATCCAAGGGGCCTATTCAGTGGTCTGGAGGGAAGCTGAAGTAGAGGCACCAAATTTGCAGCTTAGCTGCTGGACCCTAACCCTAACCCCACTAAGCCCAAATAACAACTAAGAGTAAAGTAAGAAAACTTTGCAAAAAGTTGTTCAGTCAAACCAGTCGCTGTCTTTACTCTTCTCCAGACAGGGATGCAGGATCTGATCAAAAGTCCACGGCAGAGTCTTTTGGGCAGCTGGAGTCAGACTCAAAGCAGCAGCTGAAGCCAAAGCCAGCACACACCTCCAAAACCCTTGCTTTTATGCTCTTTGCCTATGCACAGAAGAAAAAAGAACAAACTTCTGTGGTTGTCTAAAGAGCAATGTTCTGCCTAACCTGAAATCCCATTTGCCATATTACGACAAAGCATTGCGATGCCTGGGGCTTTTGTTTGTCTGATTGACTGATTGATATTTTTTTAGAAAAAAATTAGGCCACCTTTCCCTGCAAGCAGAGCTCAGGACAGCTTACCACAGGAAGGGACATAAATAACTAAAAGTTAAAATCCTACAGTAAAATATATAGTGCATATACCAACAAAATTTTGTCCATTCCAAGATGGTGAGAAATGTTCAGATTTCACAAGGCATGTGGGAGGTGGATGGATGGGACTTGCAGAGAATGGAGGGTATGAGAGTGCCACAGGCTGTGTGCTGCCCCGTTGGTGCCCTCAGCCAGTAGGCCTGGTGGAACGTCATAAGAACATTTTTGTTGTTGTTCAGTCGCACAGTCGAGTCCGACTCTTCGCGACCCCATGGACCAGATTACGCCAGGCCCTCCTGTCTTCCGCTGTCCGCTGAAGTTTGCTCAATTTCATGTTCGTTGCATCGATGACACTGTCTAACCATCTCATCCTTTGCCGCCCCCTTCTTCTTTGACCTTCAGTCTTTCCCAGCATCAGGGTCTTCTGCAGTGAGGGCTCCCTTCTCATTTGGTGGCCAAAGTATTCGAGCTTCAGCTTCAGGATCTGGCCTTCCAGGGAACAGTCAGGGTTGATTTCTTTTAGGATTGAATGATTTGATCTCCTTGCAGTCCAAGGGACTCTCAAGAGTCTTCTCCAGCACCATAGTTCAAAAGAATCTATTCTTCGGCGCTCGGCCTTCCTTATAGTCCAACTCTCGCAGCCATACATTACTACGGGGAATACCATTGCTTTGACCATGCGGACTTTTGTTGGCAAGGTGATGTCTCTGCTTTTTATCATGCTGTTTAGGTTTGTCATCGCTTTCCTCCCAAGGAGCAGGTGTCTTTTAATTTCATGGCTGCAGTCACCATCTGCAGTGATCTGGGATCCTAGGAACGTGAAGTCTGTCACTACTTCTATGACTTCCCCTTCTATTTGCCAAGGAGTGATGGGGCCAGATGCCATGATCTTAGTTTTTTTGATGTTGAGCTTCAAGCCCACTTTTGCACTCTCCTCTTTCACCCTGAGCAAGAGGCTCTTTAGATCCTCTTCACTTTCTGCCATCAGAGTGGTATCGTCTGCATATCTGAGGTTATTGATCTTTTCCCCAGCAATCTTAACTCCAGCTTGTGATTCATCCAGGCCAGCATTTCGCATGATGTACTCTGCATATAAATTAAATAAGCAAGGTGACAATATACATCCTTGTCGTACTCCTTTTCCTATGCTAAACCAATCAGTTGTTCCATATCCGGTTCTAACTGTTGCTTCTTGACCCTTATACAGGTTTCTCAGGAGACATATGATGTGGTCTGGTACTCCCATCTCTTTAAGAACCTGCCATAATTTATTGTGATCCACACAATCAAAGGCTTTAGCATAGTCAATGAAGCAGAAGTAGATGTTTTTCTGGTATTCTCTTGCTTTCTCCATAATCCAGCGAATGTTGGCAATTTGATCTCTAGTTCCTCTACCTCTTCGAAACCCAGCTTGTACTTCTGGCAGTTCTCTGTCCACGTACTGTTGGAGCCTAGCTTGTAGGATTTTGAGCATGACCTTGCTAGCGTGTGAAATGAGTGCAATTGTGCGATAGTTTGAACATTCCTTGACGTTGCCCTTCTTTGGGATTGGAATGTAAACTGACCTTTTCCAATCCTGTGGCCACTGTTGTGTTTTCCAAATTTGTTGGCAAATTGAGTGCAGCACTTTAACAGCATCTTCTTTTAAGACTTTGAATAACTCAGCTGGGATACCATCACCTCCACTAGCTTTGTTGTTAGTAATGCTTTCTAAGGCCCATTTAACTTCGCTTTCCAGGATGTCTGGCTCAAGGTCAGTGATTATACCATCGTGGTTGTCAAGGACATCGAGGTCCTTCTTGTATAGTTCTTCTGTGTATTCTTGCCATCTTTTCCTAATCTCTTCTGCTTCTGTTAGGTCCCTACCGTTTTTGTCCTTTATCATGGCCAGCTTTGCATGGAACGTTCCCTTGATTTCTCCAATTTTCTTGAAGAGATCTCTAGTCCTTCCCAATCTATTGTTTTCCTCTATTACTTTGCATTGTTCATTCAGGAAAGCCTCCTTATCTCTCCTTGCTGTTCTCTGGAAATCTGCATTCAGTTGGGCAAATCTTTCCTTTTCCCCATTGCCTTTAGCTTTCCTTCTTTCCTCTGCTATGTGTAAAGCCTCATCAGACAGCCACTTTGCTTTTTTGCATTTCTTTTTCTTTGGGATGGCGGTGAGTGCTGCCTCCTTTACAATGTCACGGACCTCTGTCCATAGTTCTTCAGGCACTCTGTCTATCAAATCTAGTCCCTTAAACCTATTCTTCACCTCTACTGTATATTCATCGGGGATGCGATCTAGGTCAAATCTGAATGGCCGAGTGGTTTTCCCAACTTTCTTCAATTTAAGTCTGAATTTTGCAATGAGTAGCTCATGATCTGAGCCACAGTCAGCTCCAGGTCTTGTTTTTACTGACTGGATAGAGCTTCTCCATCTTTGACTGCAAATTATATAGTCAATCTGATTTCGGTGTTGCCCATCTGGTGATGTCCATGTGTAGAGACGCCTCTTAGGTTGTTGGAAAAGGGTGTTTGCTATGACCAGCGTGTTCTCTTGACAAAACTCTGTTAGCCTTTGCCCTGCTTCATTTTGTTCTCCAAGGCCAAACTTGTCTGTTATTCCGGTTACCTTTTGATTTCCTACTTTAGCATTCCAGTCCCCTATGATGATGAGGACATCATTTTTTGGTGTTAGTTCTACGAGCTGTTGTAGGTCTTCGTAGAACTGGTCCACTTCAGACTCTTCTGCAGCAGTGGTTGGGGCATAGACTTGGATTACTGTGATGTTGAATGGTTTGCCTTGGATTCGGACCGAGATCATTCTGTCATTTTTGAGATTGTATCCCAATACTGCCTTTCTCACTCTCTTGTTGACTATAAAGGCCACACCATTTTTTCTACGGGATTCCTGGCCACAGTAGTAGATATAATGGTCTTCTGAGTTAAATTCGCCCATTCCTGTCCACTTTAGTTCACTGATTCCCAAGATGTCGATGTTCATTCTTGCCATCTCATTTTTGACCACGTCAAGCTTACCTTGATTCATAGATCTTACATTCCAGGTTCCTATGCAGTATTGTTCTTTGCAGCATCGAACTTTCCTTTCACCGTCAGACACATCCACAACTGAGCGTCCTTTCGGCTTTGGCCCAGCCGCTTCACTCTTTCTGGGGTTACTCGTACTTGCCCTCTGCTCTTCCTCAGTAGCATATTGGACACCTTCCGACCTGAGGGGCTCATCTTCCGGCGTCATATCTTTTAGCCTTTTGTTACTGTCCATGGGGTTTTCTTGGCAAAGATACTGGAGTGGGTTGCCATTTCCTTCTCCAGGGGATCACGCTTGGTCTGAGTTCTCTGCTGTGGCCTGTCCATCCTGGGTGGCCCTCCACGGCATAGCCCACAGCCTCATCGAACCACGCAAGCCCCCTCGCCACGACAAGGCAGTGATCCATGAGGGAGCATAAGAACATAAGAGAAGCCAATGCTGAATCAGGCCAATGGCCCATCTAGTCCAACACTCTGTCACACAGCGGCCAAAATATACCAGGTGCCATCAGGAGGTCCAGCAGTGGGGCCAGGGCACCAGAAGCCCTCCCACTGCTGCCCCCTCCAGCACCAAGGATAGAGTGCATCATCTGCCCCAGACTGAGAGTTCCCATCAGCCACTGATGGACCTCTGCTCTATATGTTTATCTAATTCCCTCTTGAAACTGTCCATGCTTGTAGCTGCCACCACCTCCTGTGGCAGTGAATTCCATATGTTAATCACTCTTTGGGTGAAGAAGTATTTCCTTTTATCTGTTCTAACCTGACTGCTCAGCAATTTCATGGAGTGCCCACGAGTTCTTGTATTGTGAGAAAGGGAGAAAAGTACTTCTTTCTCAACCTGCTCAATCCCATTCATAATCTTATAAACCTCAATCATGTCACCCCTCAGCCGTCGTTTCTCCAAGCTGAAGAGCCCCAAGCATTTTAACCTTTCTTCATAGGGAAGGTGTTCCAACCCTTTGATCATTCTAGTTGCCCTTCTCTGCACTTTTTCCAATGCTATAATATCCTTTTTGAGATGTGGTGACCAGAACTGTACACAGTATTCCAAATGAGGTCGCACCAATGATTTATACAGGGGCATGATGATACTGGCTGATTTGTTTTCAATTCCCTTCCTAATAATCCCCAGCATAGCGTTGGCCTTCTTTATTGCAGCTACACATTGTCTAGACATTTTCATTGAGTTATCTACTACGACTCCAAGATCTCTCTCTTGGTCCGTCTCTGCCAGTTCAGACCCCATCAACGTGTATTTATATTTAGGATTTTTGGCTCCACTGTGCATCACTTTGCACTTGGCCACATTGAACCCCATTTGCCACGTTGACGCCCACTCACCCATCCTCGACAGATCCCTTTGGAGTGCCTCACACTCCTCCCTGGTTTTCACCACCCGGAACAACTTCGTGTCATCTGCAAATTTAGCCATTTCACTGCTTACTCCCAATTCCAAATCAAGCCCTTGGGCTTCAGAGATGCCTCTTCCCCCTCCCTCCTGGAAACCAGAGCAAAAGGTGGGAAAGAGAGACCTGGAGGAGAGAACTGAAAGTTAATTTTGTAGCCCTTTAAAACTCTCCATCACCAGCTATTTGGTATAGCCAAATATACCCCCCCCCAAAAAAAAAAGCTGATAAATTTGACTTTATGTGGGATCAGCTATACCGGAACCCAGTCAGATTCTCTGATTTGTATTTGGCTTAAATAATGCTTCGGGGATTTTTTTTGGCTCAGATACAGCCAAATCTACACCCTGATTGTCAACCTGTTTTGGGGTTTGTTTCCCCCCCACCACCTTGCTAATTGGATGGAGCAGATTAACAGAATGCCTCTTCCGAGTCCTTTAGGGGTGTTTGCTCGTCTGAGGGTCTGCAGCACGCATGGCTGTAGCAGAAGAGAGGCCCAGCTGGCATCTTTTGTGTGGTAACTGGAAGCCCACAGGGCAAGTGGCACTCTTAGTGGTTTGAACGTAAGTGCGCTGCAACACTCAGGATGTTTTATGAACTGGTCAAAACTCAGGCCAACAGTAGAGCTGAAGTAATTAAGTCCTGACGGAGTTCTTGTAACAACGCTTTCCCACGTGCCCCAGTCATGAAGATGCCATTGATATTCTCAGATGCGATGTGGATGATAAGGAAGTGATTTCCGACGATGTGTTCATCTGTGTCAGCTGTGAAAGTTTTCCTGTATTTTAGAGCTCTCAATGGCAAATAAAAGTTGTCCCCCAATTTGAAGCAATTGTGTATGATGAGAAATGGTGTGCACTTTGCAACTAAATGCAATTGAAGATCATCTGGGATAATAAATCTGATGGTTTGCAATCCATCTTTTGTAGATGATATTGGCTCTGGGCTCTGGCAAAGCTATCGTTGCTCAGCATTTTCTTGGATAGTCTTTGAAGACCCAACCAATCTGGTTCGTCTGTATGTTCTTTTCACACCTCTAACCTCATTCCTCCCCCTCCCCAACTCCTCTTGCCTGATTTAATGGTTGGCACTTTCTTTGGTTTGCAGAGGTGTTGAGTCTGGGGTTTAAGTTTGTCTTCTCTTTGCCAGTAGACAAACAAACTCTGCCTGGACAGTTCTCCTTCCCTGAAACACCAAAGAGATAGATTCTGGGGTAATTTCATGTGGACAAGAAGGCACAACCCAAAAGGCTTTGGTCAAAGTTGTATTGACATTTGCCTAGCTGTTCCTAGTCTCTGGATCAGGCCCAAAAGTACGTGTGTGTGTGTGTGTGTAAGTAAATTAGTGAACTGCAGGAGGGAAGCATCCTGTGGCAGGACCACTTCTGAGGAAGGATGGTGCTTTCCTGGGGGTGGAAAATGGAATTGTCATCATGGAATGAATGAATTGTGCAGTTTCTCTTTTGTAACCCAGAGAATAATTAAGATAGATGGGTAGATGAATTAGCTGTCCTGCAAGGTCAAAAGTGGATTGCCTTATTACTCTATTATTTCACCGTTGTGCAGCTATCACCACTAACGCTTTTTTCATGATATTTTGTACATCTGTACAAAAACGAGGAAGAAGGAGAGAGAGAGAGAGAGATGGAGAGAGGGAGATACAAATTGATCGTTTGCGGGTGAGATCAGTCTTCGTCATTGCCGGCAGTGCTTGGATTAATGGGATTGAAGGCTGCTGGAGGTTCAGCCAGAAAGACGGGCGGAAAAACAAGAGAAATTGGTTTGTACCCCTGGGAATGGGATTGATGTGACTCTCTGTGAGCTGTTGCTGCTGCTGCTGCTGCCACCAGGCCTCTGATGCTGCTGCTGCCACCAGGCCTCTGATGCTGCTCTCAGGACCAAGTTTGGAGGTGGGAGAAGAATCCTATTATGCCCGAGGCAGGAAGAGTGTCTGCTGGATGCAAACTTCTACGGAGTGAAAATGGCCTTACGAATGGGCAGTTTCCAAAATGAGGACGCCGTGAGCCAGTGAAAAGTGGTGTGCCATTTGGGACCAACATGGTTGCAGAAAGCCAGGAAGCCACATTTCTTATATGGACAATCCATGCCGTCCAAACTGTGCTTGGATCACCACCCATGACAATAGCACACTCAGGTGGGCAACTGCGTTGGTCTGAAGCAGCAGAACAAATTTTGAGTCCAGTCAGGCGCCATTAAGACCAGCCAAGGTTTATTCAAGGGATGAGCCTTCGAGTGAATGCGCACTTCCTCAGATACATTGAAATGGAAGTTGACAGTTCATAGTTATAGGCAGATGCCTCTACGTAGGTGAACAGCAAATTAGCGTACAGCTTAATGAAGATGTTTTGAAATATGCAAAGGCTAAACAGAGGAACCTAGTTTCTTATTGCTGTTTAGTCTTTGCATATGTCAAAACATCTTCACTGACTCAAAGGATTCTTCTGCTGATAGAGCTTTAGATCCTCCCGCCATGTACTTGAAATGACATAGTTGCTATTCCTCCTTTGGCTGCTTCTAGCAGCATGTAAAAACATCTGCCGATTTGGTTGGGCTACCTCGGATATGAAAGTTAACTGCACACTTCCCAAGAAAGCATGCATGGCATGTGTGCACGGATGGTACCAATTTCAGTTTTCAAGTTAGGCTCTCTTGGGTGGCCTTGGCACGCAGGCTGGAGCAGAGCGGGCCATCATAGCAGCTGGGTGGCCTCCGTGGCAGCATTGGGGGGGACGGGACTCGGCTCTGACCTCTCTCGCAGGGGTGATAGGCAGCAACGGGGCAGACAGCAATGGGGCAGACCCTCCAGGAAAGCTGCCTGCCAGCCTGCCAGGAGCTCTCCCGGGGAGCTGAGGGGCCATCCCTCCTCCCCGCCCCAGACTCAGGCCACCATTTCCATTATTAAATCATGAGATTCAGTAGGAAAATTGTTGTTGAAATTGTAGAACTGTTTGTGCAATCAATAAAATGGTGTAGAATGGCCTCTCGAACTCTAACACAAATGGACAGAAGAGGAAAACTAGCAAACGCTCACAACGAGCACAGTCAGAAATGGAAAGGAACAAAAAGCAGCTTGATATGTTGTTGAAGGCTTTCACGGCTGGAGTTCATCAGTTGCTGTAGATTTTCCGGGTTGTGTGGCCGTGGTCTTGGCATCATAGGGCTTGACATTTCGCCAGTAGCTGCGACTGGCATCCTTGGAGGTATAACACAGGAAGATGGAGCACTCTCTGTGTCAAAGTGAGAAGATAAATGGTAGGCAGATAATTTATATCTACTCCAGAAGGTGGGGAAGGGCTGAGTCAATTATCCTGTGTAGTTCTCCAGGCTATGAACATGTTAATGGAGGAGCTTTCCTGAGGAGGTTCTTTTGTCTATGGATTGTTTCCTGAGGAGGTTCTTTTGTGTGTGGAATGGCTATTGAAACTCTAATCTTATCTGTAGTGCTATTGCCAGCTGTAGAGCATTTTATGTTTTTCAGGACAGGAAACCATGACGAAACGTCAGGCCCTACAGTGCCAAGATCACAGCCACACAACCTGGAAAATCTACAGCAACTAATAAAAAGCAGCTTCTTTGTCCTGCCCAGTTTTGTGCCTGATATGGAAAGGGGCTCCCATTTGGGATAGTAAGTGGGTCTCTTTGTAAGGCCAATGACTATCTCTGGAGTTCTGTTGCTGTTTTAGCGGGTTTTATTTGTGGCATTTGGCATGCTGGTGTGGTTTATGACTTCCTTATATTTCACCAATAGATCCTATGCAGATGGCATTTATCTGCGTTGTTTAGGGTTGCCAGGTCTGGGCTGGGAAATACCCGGAGACTTTGGGGGTGGATCCAGGAGATGGTGGGGTATGGGGAGGGGCCTCAGCATGCTAACATGCCATTAGAGTCCCCCCTTCAGAGCAGCCATTTTCTCCAGGGGAGCTGACCTCTGTCAGCTGGAGATCTGTGGCAAAAGCGGGAGATCCCCGGGCCCCACCGGGAGGCTGGCCACTCTAGTGTCGTTTGCTGCACAGGGAGCCTGGTAGTGGGACATATGAATGCTCCCAGATGACTAAGTAATACTTTGGCTGATCTACCTGGTGTCCCTGATGGTGGTCAATAGTAGGAGGAGGGCCTTGAAACTGGAACCGAGAAGAGATCCGCTGATGCCCAAGCAATGTTTGAGGGGCCTGTATCATTTCTCCCCAAACTTATAGGTTCAAACTTATAGCCAGAGAATGAACAGCAGATTAACATGTAACACGATGATGTTACCAGAAGCACCGATTTCGGGAGGGGGTTTGAAAGACCTGAATCAGATTGCGGTGACAAGAGAGGAAGTCCTCCGACTGATGGACAATTTAAAAACTAATAAATCACCAGGCCCGGATGGCATTCATCCGAGAGTTCTGAAAGAACTCAGATGTGAACTTGTGGATCTCCTGACAAAAATATGTAATCTTTAAAATCTGCCTCCATTCCTGAGGACTGGAAGGTAGCTAATGTCACTCCCATCTTTAAAAAGGGCTCCAGGGGAGATCCAGGAAATTACAGGCCAGTCAGTCTGACATCAATACCAGGTAAGTTAGTGGAAACTGTTATTAAGGAGAGAATTAGTAGGCACATTGATGTACAAAAACTATTGAGGCAGACTCAGCATGGGTTCTGTAAGGGAAGATCTTGTCTCACTAACCTCTTAGTGTTTTTTGAGGGAGTGAACAAACATGTGGACAAGGGGGACCCAATAGATATTATTTACCTTGACTTCCGGAAAGCTTTTGATACAGTTCCTCATCAAAGGCTCCTAAGTAAGCTCAATAGTCATGGGATAAAAGGACAAGTCCTCTTGTGGAACAAAAACTGGCTTATAAATAGAAAACAGAGAGTGGGCATAAATGGGAAACTTTCTCAGTGGAGGGTGGTAAGCAGTGGGGTACCACAGGGATCAGTACTCGGTCCGATGCTTTTTAACTTGTTTATTAATGATTTGGAATTGGGAGTAAGCAGTGAAGTGGCTAAATTTGCAGATGACACGAAGTTGTTCCGGGTGGTGAAAACCAGGGAGGAGTGTGAGGCACTCCAAAGGGATCTGTCGAGGATGGGTGAGTGGACGTCAACGTGGCAAATGGGGTTCAATGTGGCCAAGTGCAAAGTGATGCACATTGGAGCCAAAAATCCTAAATATAAATACACGTTGATGGGGTCTGAACTGGCAGAGACGGACCAAGAGAGAGATCTTGGAGTCGTAGTCTAGACAGTGTGTAGCTGCAATAAAGAAGGCCAATGCTATGCTGGGGATTATTAGGAAGGGAATTGAAAACAAATCAGCCAGTATCATCATGCCCCTGTATAAATCATTGGTGCGACCTCATTTGGAATACTGTGTACAGTTCTGGTCACCACATCTCAAAAAGGATATTATAGCATTGGAAAAAGTGCAGAGAAGGGCAACTAGAATGATCAAAGGGTTGGAACACCTTCCCTATGAAGAAAGGTTAAAATGCTTGGGGCTCTTTAGCTTGGAGAAACGACGGCTGAGGGGTGACATGATCGAGGTTTATAAGATTATGAATGGGATTGAGCAGGTTGAGAAAGAAGTACTTTTCTCCCTTTCTCACAATACAAGAACTCGTGGGCACTCCATGAAATTGCTGAGCAGTCGGGTTAGAACAGATAAAAGGAAAAATTTCTTCACCCAAAGAGTGATTAACATATGGAATTCACTGCCACAGGAGGTGGTGGCAGCTACAAGCATGGACAGTTTCAAGAGGGAATTAGATAAACATATGAAGCAGAAGTCCATCAGTGGCTATTAGCCACAGGGTATAGATAGGAATTCTCAGTCTGGGGCAGGTGATGGACACTATTCTTGGTGCTGGGGGGGGGGCAGCAGTGGGAGGGCTTCTAGTGTCCTGGCCCCACTGCTGGACCTCCTAATGGCACCTGGTATATTTTGGCTGCTGTATGACAGAGTGTTGGACTAGATGGGCCATTGGCCTGATTCAACATTGGCTTCTCTTATGTTCTTAAGATATGCAAAGTGAAAAAACAAATAACAATTCTCTGGCTACAAGTCTGAACCTTGCCTGCTGGCCCTGATCGGCTGTGGCCTTCGGGGTCTCTCGGCCCCACAGCCAGGAGTAAAAGTGTCTTAAGTTTCTTCCTGGTCCTATTCCTCCTGATGGGTCTTGAAGCAGAAGATGGGAGGTGCCCCTTCAGAAACTTATTTCGTGCCAGCCCTGATTACCTGGCTTTCTGCCCTGACAGCAGCTCTCTTCCCAAGCTCTGAGACCTGGAGACCCTTCCCAACTGGAGAGGCTGAGGAAGGAATTGCTAGAAGTGGAGGACTTGGCGCTGTCTCCTGCCTCAGACTTGAGAAGGTGGCACCAAAGAGTTTAGACAGATAGAGAGGTCAGGACACCCACAGAGAGCCTCCTTCCCTTCCTGCTTATCTGATCCTTTCCTTTGAAGTAGGATGCTACTCTTAGGGGCCATCTCCTCTGCTCCCGCTCTCTCTCTCACCCTCTCCTCTCCTCTCTCTCGCACACACAACAAAGGCGCTGGGTCTCCATCTTGCACCATGGAGGTTGGGCATGAGTAGGTGATCTATATCTATCTCTGCACTCTCCAGCATGTATTTCCTTTAATAAAAGTTACTTATTAGTTTTAGAACTGACTGCTGACTTCGTGTGACTTTGTAAGTCTGTTGCCACACCTAGCCCCAAGCTCTGTGGCATTAAAGCCTTTGAGCACTCTGCTATTCTCCCGTGGTTCCCTGGCAGTGCCAAGTCCAGAGAATCCAACGGGAACCGGGGATCTTCCACAGTCCCTTCGTGTGTTCCCCTGAGCCCTCGTGAATGGCATTCTTTCAACTTGCAGGTGTCCCCTGGAAAACAGCCTCGGGTCTTCCTCCTTTCAGGCTATCAGCTGTTGGGAATTCTTTGTACCGCTGGAGGGCTCTCATACATATATATCTAATACAACAGAAGTGTATTATATATAAGAAATGTATTATTATATAATGGAACAGAAGCGTATTATCAGTGACAAATCAGTGGGATGGAAAGGGAGGCTGCAAAGTTCAGAAGGGAGGAATCTGGTGAGTGAACACAGGGCGTCTCCTGGGAGAGGAGAAGAGAAGACTGCCTGGGAAACTGTAGGGCCATCTACGGGAGCCCCCTCAGCCTGGAACACTGGCGCGCCCCCTGATCTGCCAGAGAAGAAGTGGGTGAGCAAGGAGGAACTAGGAGGCGAGCCCCTCCCGCTCCAGTTCAGAATATCGGGTGCTGCAAACAGAGACACAGCTCTCCTGGATGCATGGCCACGGAGGAGCTTTGCCATGGCTTGCTGATTTCACAAGCAAAGGTAGCCCTTTCCCTCAGAATGACTGCTCTTATTATGCAAATACAGGTCATTAATTAATATTCTTTACACACAAACTGTCAAGGCGCCCCCTGCATGCGGATATCTAAATCTGCACACTGGGGGCACCTAGGGAGCAAAGATATTTTCATGCAGATTTGGGGCAATCCCCAGATGTGCAGAAAAATCTAAAATCTATAAAAAAATATAGGGGGGGATACTTAAATCCCCCCCAAAGTAAAGAGCGTTCCCTGCGTGTGCCAGGCCTAGCCGCTGCCACCACCGCCAGAGGGAGAGGAAGAAAGTTTGGCAGGCTGCCCAGGCCTTGCGACCACCGCTGGGGGGAGGGAGAAAGTTTGGCGGACTGGCCAGGCCTCACCACTGGTGCTGGGGGGAGGAGGGAGAAAGTTTGGCGAGGCGCAGGCCTCGCCGTTGGTGCCAGGGGGCAGGAGAGAAGGCTCACTTGCAGCTGCTTCCTTCTCCTCCCATGGAGCTTCTCCCCCCACCTATGAGTATTGCAGGTCCCCCTTCTTGTGTGTGTGTGTGTGTGTGTGTGTGTGTGTGTGTGTATATATATATACACACACACACACATACATACTAGGAATAAGGCCCGTTGTGGAAATAAATACAATGAGCTCTAGAAAGAGGCACTGGGAGAGTGCCAAGGCCATGGGCACTCAGCATCAATGTGCTGTGGTGACCTCAGCAGGATATAATGACACAGAGTCCACCATTTTCTCCAGAGGAACTGATCTCTGCCAGCTGAAGAGCAGTTGTGATTTTCAGTGATCTCCAGCCCTCACCTGGAGATTGGCAACAATTGTTACCCAGGAGGAAACGGCTGGTTTGGAGGGTGGAGTCTGTGACATTGTATCTGTCTGAGGTCCCAGCCCTCCTCAAACCTCACCCTCTCCAGGTTCCACCCCCCAAATCTCCATGAATTTCCCAACCTGGAGTTGGCAACCCTATCTCCTTCCCAGCCAAGCATCAACCTGTCACTATCTGCCCCTCTGATTTCAGCTTTGCATCTCCTCCCCCCTCCCTTCTGGAGATCAGTTGTAATTCTGAGTGATTTCCACCCATCTCCTGAGGTTGGAAACAGTGTTTCCCCAGAAGGGAATGGCTGGTTGGGAGGGTAGAGTCTATGGCATTGTACCTGTCTGAGGTCGCAGCCCTCCTCAGACCTCACCGTCTCCAGGTTCCATCCCTCAAATCTCCAGGAATTTCCCACCTGGATTTGGCAACCCTATTTCCTTCCTAGCCAAGCATCAACCTACCTTTATTTCTCCCTCTCTCTTCAGCTTTCCATTTCACCCACACACACACCTGCAGCCTCTCCTGTGCTCTGAAGCCCTGACTGCCAGAGTCCACCATTTTCCACGCTCTGAAGCCCTGACTGCCACAGAGTCCACCATTTTCTCCAGGGGAACTGATCTCTGCCATCTGGAGAGCCGTTGTAATGCTGAGTGATCTCCAGCTGTATTTTGGAGATTGGTAACAATGGTTTCCCAGGAGGAAAAGTCGTCTTTCTCTGCAATGGGGACCAAAGCAACTTACATCATTCTCCTCTCCCCCTTTTGACTTGCACAACAACCCTGTGAGGTAGGTTAGACTAAAAGTCTGTGACTGGTCCAAAATCACCCACTCTGCTTCTACAGCAAGAACCTGGATCTAGCAGAATCTGCTTTGAAGCACTGACTGCTACACCTAGGGAAGCTAACCTCCATGTGGAGCCTGAAGATCACCAGGTATCACAACTAAACTCCAGACAACAGATCCACCCCCCCCCCGGAGAAAATAACTGCTTTAGAAGGTGAGCTGTATGGCATTCTGTTCAGCTGAGGCCTCTCCCCTCCCCAAACCCTGGCTTCCATAGACTCTTCCAGAAAATCTCCAGGAATTTCCCTACCTGGAGCTGGCAACCCTAGACTCAGGAATGACCCCAATGAGTTCCTCTCAAAGGCCTGCAAAGAGTTTCCATCCTTTGTCTGAGCCAAGCTTGGTTGCCTACTGTGGCGACTCCAGTTTACCACTCAGCTGTTTGCCTCCCAACCTCGTCCTGTGTGCAGATTTCACTCCTTAAATTCGCTGCCAGGACTCACTGAATCATCACTGCCTTTTTAGAAGGACAGTGGCTGAATCTTCGTGTTTGGAGATGGAATCCCCAATCCTTAGGGGATCACTGGAAATTCGGCAACCCAAGGGTCTGGCCTGTCCTTGCCTCTTTGGGCTACCCCCTCCTTTGTTATTGTGCAGAGCGAGGGAAACTATGTGGTCAGAGCACAACACAGATTATTAGCCCAAATAAAAGAATTTATCTAACTATTTACACAGTTATGGGGCACACACACACTGTAGGAGTAAGCACATCCTATGAACCAGCAGGGCATAAACCCACAGGGGTTAAATGCCATCCTCTTTCCCTACACACCAGCCTCTGGCTCTCTGCTCTAGTCTCTCTCCCCACCGGCCCAAGAGAGCAGGGAAACTTCCATTCGTTCCCCAGTCCAGCTGCCTGTGGAGTGGCTGAATTTCTGCTGCCTCCCAGGGTTCCCCCACGTCTCTGGCTTGTGGCCTGGACAGCCTGGTCAAACCAGGCAGCAGGAGCCTTTCCTAACCTCCTGTAGGACCAAGACGGCCTCCTCCCTGGATGGGCTGCAGTCTATATTGATGCTGCCCAGCATGATGGGACAGTCCCTGTTTTCCCGCCCTTTTCTGCCTTGGGGCAGCTGGGAAATGTAGTCCAGCAGATGAGGAAGGCCTGTTCAACCCAGTGAGTGATACTCCTACAGGCCCCTCTCTGGAACTACAGCTCAATTAAATCTTATGGCGGAACATTTTAACAAACAACCACAGATAGCAGACCAGCAGCCATCTTATAAACACAGGTAACTGCCATTTCATTACACCTACCAACAGCCACTGAGGGAAAAGTTAAGTCCCACACAGGAGGCAAGCAGGAGAAGCGTCTTTGTCAAGAGACAAAGCCATTTGCTAGGAATTCTGACAGAGAAGGGGAAGTGGGCAGGGAAGAGGAGCAGACCCAGCACCTGGCCAATGGCACGCGAGTACTCTTGAGTGGCAGCTGGCAGGCCAATGGCTGAGGGACAGCATTTTACAGCCAATGGGAGCCTATGGAATCTTGCCACTCCAAGTCAGCTTTATATATAAGGAGATATATATATTTATTCTCGTAACAAACATAAAATTGGGGTACAGAATTTCAATCTTTCTTTTCCTCTATTAAACTACCTCATACATTAACTAATTATATATCATTTTTCCACCTACTGTTCTTGTATAAAGTTTGCAAATATAAGAGTATACAGTTCTTTTATTCTACTATTATAGGTTTTGTCTAAAAATACTGTTAGATTCTTTCTTTGGATATATAAAAAGGCATAATTCATCCTTTGCCATCCCCTTCTTCTTTGAATTTCAGTCTTTCCCAGCATCATGGTCTTCTCCAGTGAGTGCTCCTTTCTCATTCGGTGGCCAAAGTATTTGAGCTTCAGGTGTAGTATCTGGCCTTCCATGGAACAGTCAGGGTTGATTTCTTTTAGGATTGGCTGATCTGATCTTCTTGCAGTCCAGGGGACTCTCAAGAGTCTTCTCCAGTGCCATAATTCAAAAGAATCTATTCTTCGGCGCTCGGCCTTCCTTATAGTCCAACTCTCACAGCCATACATTACTACTGGGAATACCATTGCTTGGACCATATGGACTTTTGTGGGCAGGGTAATATCTCTGCTTTTTATTATGCTGTCTAGATTCACCATCACTTTCCTCCCAAGGAGCAGGCATCTTTTAATTTCATGACTGCAGTCACTGTCTGCAGTGATCCTGGATCCTGCAGGGACGTGAATTCTGTCACTGCTTCCACAACTTCTCCTTCTATTTGCCAAGGAGTGATGGGGCCGGATGCCATGATCTTAGTTTTTTTGATGTTGAGTTTCAAGCCAACCTTTGTGCTCTCCTCTTTCACCCTCAACAAGAGGCTCTAGATCCTCTTCACTTTCTGCCATTAGAGTGGTATCGTCTGCGTATCTGAGGTTGTTGATGTTTTTCCCAGCAATCTTAATTCTGTCTGGTAGTGAGACCGGGTGAAAAGGGAGGGCTGAATATTGATCAGAATTTTCCAGTTATCCATCCAGGACTGACCTGAAAATGAACCAATTTTATCTGTGATTTTTTTTTAATCTTTTTGGTTCTTGGAGTTTGTTCCCTGAATATTCTCATTTGTAGGAAAGCCACCATGGTGCTGTGGGTTAGAATGTCACACTAGGATTTGGGAGACCCAGGTACAAATCACCACTCTACCCTGAGAGCTCTCTGGGTGACCTTGTGCCCACCACACACGCTCAGGCGAACCCACCTCATAAGAACATAAGAGAATATAAGAGAAGCCCATGTTGAATTGGGCCAATGGCCCATCTAGTCCAACACTCTGTCACACAGTGGCCAAAAATACCAGGTGCCATCAGGAGGTCCAGCAATGGGGCCAGGACACTAGAAGCCCTCCCACTGCTGCCCCCTCCAGCACCAAGAATAGGGTGCATCACCTGCCCCAGACTGAGAGTTCCCATCTGTACCCTGTGGCTAATAGCCCCTGATGGACTTCTGCTCCATATGTTTATCTAATTCCCTCTTGAAACTGTCCATGGTTGTAGCTGCCACCACCTCCTGTGGCAGTGAATTCCATGTGTTAATCACTCTTTGGGTGAAGAAGGACTTCCTTTTATCTGTTCTAACCCGACTGCTCAGCAATTTCATGGAGTGCCCACGAGTTCTTGTATTGTGGGAAAGGGAGAAAAGGACTTCTTTCTCAACCTGCTCAGTCCCATTCATAATCTTATAAACCTCGATCATGTCACCCCTCAGCTATCGCTTCTCCAGGCTAAAGAGCCCCAAGCGTTTTAACCGTTCTTCATAGGGAAGGTTTTCCAGCCCTTTTATCATTCTAGTTGCCCTTCTCTACACTTTTTCCAATGCTATAATATCCTTTTTGAGATGTGGCGACTAGAACTGTACACAGTATTCCAAATGAGGTCGCACCAATGATTTATACAGGGGCATTATGATACTGTCTGATTTGTTTTCATGTCCCTTCCTAATAATCCCCAGCATAGCGTTGGCCTTCTTTATTGCAGTTAAACACTGTCTAGACATTTTCATTGAGTTATCTACTACGACTCCAAGATCTCTCTCTTGGTCCGTCTCTGCCAGTTCAGACCCCATCAACGTGTATTTATATTTAGGATTTTTGGCTCCAATGTGCATCACTTTGCACTTGGCCACATTGATCCCCATTTGCCACGTTGACGCCCACTCACCCATCCTCGACAGATCCCTTTGGAGTGCCTCACAATCCTCCCTGGTTTTCACCACCCTGAACAACTTTGTGTCATCTGCAAATTTAGCCACTTCACTGCTTACTCCCAATTCGAAATCATCAATAAACAAGTTAAAAAGCATCGCACCGAGTACCGATCCCTGTGGTACCCCACTGCTTACCACCCTCCACTGAGAAAGTTTCCCATTTATACTCACTCTCTGTTTCCTATTTATAAGCCAGTTTTTGATCCACAAGAGGGCTTGACCTTTTATCCCATGACTGTTGAGCTTACTTAGGAGCCTTTGATGAGGAACTGTATCAAAAGCTTTCTGGAAGTCAAGGTAAATAATATCTATTGGGTCCCCCTTGTCCACATGTTTGTTCACTCCCTCAAAAAACACTAAGAGGTTAGTGAGACAAGATCTTCCCTTACAGAACCCATGCTGAGTCTGCCTCAATAGTTTTTGTTCATCAATGTGCCTACTAATTCTTTCCTTAATAACAGTTTCCACGCCCAGTATCGACATCAGACTGACTGGCCTGTAATTTCCCAGATCTCCCCTGGGAAATGGGAGTGACATTAGCTACCTTCCAGTCCTCAGGAATGGAGACAGATTTTAAAGAAAGATTGCATATTAATGTAAGGAGATCCACAAGTTCACATTTGAGTTCTTTCAGAACTCTCGGATGAATGCCATCCGGGCCTGGTGATTTATTAGTTTTTAAATTGTCCATCAGTCATAGGACTTCCTCTCTTGTCACCGCAATCTGATTCACGTCTTTCAAACCCCCTCCCGAAATCGGTGCTTCTGGAGTGGGCAAGCACTTCTCCTCTTCCACAGTGAAGACAGAGGCAAAAAATGCATTCAGCTTCTCAGCCATTATCATCCTTCAGTAGTTCTTTTACCCCTTGGTCACCCACTGCCTCCCTGGCTGGTTTCCTACTTCCAATGTATTTGAAGAAAGTTTTATTGTTGGCCTTTATGTTTTTTGTGATATGCTCCTCATATTCCCTTTTTGCTTGCCTGGTCACAGACTTGCATTTTATTTGCCACAGTCTGTGTTCCCTTTTATCAACCTCACTGAGACTAGCTTTCCACTGCTTAAAAGAATCCTTCTTACCTTTTACAGCTTCTATTACTTTATTTGTTAACCATGCGGGCTTTTTTCTATACCTATTTGTGCCTTTCCTAACCTGCGGTATATATTTTTTCTGAGCTTCTAGGATTGTATTTTTAAATACTCTCCAAGCCTCCCCAACGGTTTTGACCTTTTCCACTTTTCCTTTCAATTTCTTCCTCACATGTCCCCTCATACCAGAGTGGTTGCGTCAGTCTTTTTGGGCAATTCCCTATTTGTACAAATGTTAAAGTTAATGACATTATGGTCACTGTTCCCAAGCGGTGCAATCACTTTTACATCTCTCACCAGGTCTTGGGTGTTACTTAGGACCAAATCCAGGATTGCCTCTCCCCTGGTAGGTTCTGTGACCATCTGTTCCACAGCACAGTCATTGAGAGTGTCTAAGAACGCAATCTCTTTTTCCTGACTAGAACTCATATTGACCCACAGAGTGGTTGTGAAGATATAATGCAGGAAAGCCACTTTAAGTCCCCTTTGGGGGGAAAGGTAAAAAGGTAAAGGTTCCCTTGCTTGAAAGCCAGTCGAATCCGACTCTAGGCTTGCGATACTCATCTCTGTTTCAAAGCCGAAGAGCCATTGCTGTCCAAAGACATTTCTGTGGTCACGTGGGTACAAATGAAGTGAACAAATGAATATGGGTCTATAGTTGTGGTGGATACCTTAGTGGGCACCACCCACACAAGAATTTCCCCTTCCGTCACAATTTCAGTTTCCTGACTACCCCCCCACTACACTAGGGTCCCCAGCAGGACATTAAAAACTCAAAAACCGTCTACAGCCTTTGAGGTCCTGCTTTGTAGTCAGGAGCAAACATGTTCTTCCAGTGCTGTGAGGATTACCAGGATTCTTTACGATCTTCCACATTTAGAGGTTGTATTTCATGAACTGTTCTGCGGTCAGGCCAGGCAAACTTCTAGGCAACAAATCTCTATGAGTTCTTCAAACTGCTTCCGTGTTTGATCCAAGGTGGGGCAGCCGCCTTGGTATGAAGCAGCAGAACAAATCTAGGGTCCCGTGGGGGCACCTTTAAGACCAGCCAAGGTCTATTCAAGGGATGAGGTTTCGTGTGCAAGGTGCACTTTTTCCAAATACACTGGAATGGGAGGTGAGGTTCAAACTTAGAAATCAGAAAATTAGAAAAGACACCTTTAGACATTTATCTGCTATTTTGACATATTAATTGCTTTACAACTGTTGACCTTATAATCCTAGCTTGTCATTTAGTTCTAACTTTACATACCTTAAACATCACCATATTACATGTTAGTTAAGTCCCTGTCTATAAGTTTAAACCTTATCTACCATTCCACTGTATTTGGCTTCTAATGCTAAATTCAGATTCAGACTCTCCTAATTCAAATATTTTTTCAGTATTCCCAATTATGTTGAATTGGGGAGTGGGGCGAGAATATCAGATTTAGCACCATTGTCATAAAACATTTTTTAAAAATGCTGGCAGCGTCTGCAAAAATTTCTAAAGCCCAATTGGAGAGGGAGCAAAATTTAAAAAACTGACATGGGAACTTCTGAAAATGCCTGTCTGGCTCCCGGCCTTCCTCCAGCTTGGATGGGGAACCTCTGGAGTTGGCCCCTTCTCCAGGGCTCGATGGAGGCTGTGCTCCTTGAGTGCGTCTGCTTCCTATTGAACCCTGTGTGGCCGGATCAGAAGCCAGTGTGGCCAAGCCAAGCGTTTGCCCCCTTCTGCAGGACAGTGAGGGCACGCTGGGTTCATGCCAGTCCTAAACGGCCTCTGCTCAATAGGCATCATGTGCAGCACCCCCACAAACTCCCCATATGGGCATCTGTGTTCGCTGGGCATTGGACATTCTTCCAGTGACCGTTATATGCCTTGTTTGGTTTCAGTGGCCTCAACCTGTTCAAACAGGCAGATGGCTGGAGAGGCTATTCTCTCTCTCTCTTTCTCTCCCCCTCCTTCCTTCCAGTCAATTTGGGCAGCCAGGACTGGAATTTGCTGTGATTCCAGAAGTAAGACACAGGAGCAGTAAACTGCTGCAACCCCCCTGTGGGCTAGGCGTAAAGGGCCGCCTCCCAGATCCTGGTTCTCTCTCTCCCTTTGAGTCCCTCAAGGCCTGGACACACCCTCCCCCGGAGCAAAGGTCTGCAGGAAAAAGAAACCGCAACATGACATGCAAACCGTCAAGAGCCGAGCAGCGCTTCCACGACTGGCAGGGCTGTGGCGGCCCATAGAGGCAGAGCACCGGCTTGGCCGACAGGAGGTTTTATTATCCCCCGGCCCTGCCCTCCTGCTTCTTGAAGCCGCCTGGGGGAGGCCAGGGGGCGCAGGGAGAGGGGCCGTTTGGGCGGCAGGTGCCCGAGGGAAGCCTCGTCCTCCTCCAGCCTCCTCCTCCCGGTGAGCGGGGGCCGCCCAAAGGAGCCAGTCGAGGTCAGCCATGGGAAGGCATCTCCCGCGGTGACGAGCGTGTAAGCCGGCGCTATGTGCTGCTGCAGGGGAAAGGACGGGTGCGCCTCTCCGCAGGTGTGTGCTGCGTGCCCAGCTCCGCGCACCCCGCCCCAGCCCAGGCCCCCGCCCGCCCGCCCGCCCGCCCGGTGGCACCCAGCGGCCGGCCTGCCTGCCTGCCTGCCTTTGTGCGGTGCGGGCGCCAGCCGGCCAGCCCGCCCGCCCGCCCGCCCGCCCGCCGCCCCAGCTGTGTGGTTGCCGCGCAGCAGCCGCTCCGCTCCTGGCCAAGAACCCTGTGAAATTAATCCCCATCTCTCTGAACTCCTTCCCGGGGCTTGGGTCACTGCCTCGTTCCAGCGCCGCGAAAGGAGGGATTCCGCCGTGATTTATGGCCGGCCCCAACGCACATATTATTATGAAATGAGTTTATTACACTCTAAATCTCCTGTTAATGTGCTACTGTTTTAATCCCTTTATCCAATTTTCAGTCTCTCAGGCTTGGCTGCCATTCACTTGCACAAAACTCGCCATTCTGAAGGTTTTATTGTGCGATATCCATATTCATTTATCCTGCTTTAAGGCTGTGCGGCGCGGAGGCGGGCGGGCGGGCGGGCGGGCGGGCGGGGGAGGAAGAGCCGGCGGAGGAGGGGGCGCGCGGGCGGCGGGGGCGCGCGCAGGGACCGAACGGCGCGGGGGGGGGAGGGCCGGAGAGGAGGGGGGAGGAAGCCCCCTCCCCCCCCCCGCGCGGCAGGGCCAGGAAAGAGCCCAGCAGGGCGGAGCGGGCCGGCTGGTCGACAGCCCCCGCGCCAGGGTGGCCAACCTCCTGGTGGGGCCCAGGGTTCCCCTGGAATCACCGCTGGTCTCCAGACCACCAGGAGCACTTCCCCTGGAGCAAATGGCAGCCTGGGAGGGGCGTGTGGGTGCCTGGGCATCACCACACCCAGGCAGAGATCCCCCCCCCCCTGCCCTTCTCAAGCTCTGTCCTCCCCATTTCCAGGCGTTTCCCAAGCCAGAGCTGGGAACCCCTAGTCTTACACACACACACACAGGCGTAGCAGGACTTCGATTTCCCCTTCCAAGCCTTTAGCATCAGGACAGTGGGCAGAGGGTCAAGCCACTGGCTTTCTGTGTGGGGAGACATTAGCAGGGGGAACTCTGAAGTTCCTGAAGTTCTCCCGCAGAGGTCGAGCCAAGAGGCCCGTTGAATATTCCCAAAGGTTCTGAAGACGGACTTCTGCAGAGAGGTCAGAGGAGCTGTTTGTGGGGGGAAAGAGGGGTGGGCCAAACATGCATTTTATGATGAAGTAATTTCAACTTCCATCCCTTCTGTGTTGTCAGGTGACTAATGCTCCATGTTGGGGCCCTGGGTGGAGAAGTCCCACAGTCAGTCTGGCTGACACTGAGTGGCCAAACCTTGGCCTTCTGGGCTTAATGTCCTACCTACTTCCACCAGAAAATCCAGAAGGAAAAAGCGGGTCACTTCAAACAACAGAGAACACAGCAGCTTCCCCAGAGAACCCCGGCAACACCCCCGACCCCCTCCCCCACAGGCTTGTGGCTTGGCACACCAATGACCCCCCCCCACATTAGCCATGCATGGAAGGGGCCAATCCATGTGTCCCCATGCCAGGATGCCCTCATACTGCCTTGCCACACTCTGAAGGCACAATTTGGAAACCCCACATGGGCCACTGCCCTTTACTAACATGAGCTGTTGTGGCATACCCAGCAGAACCACCACCCCTGTGGATGGGGCTGGTGGGGTTGAACCTCTGAGTGCTAAAAATACAGACACAACCTATGGACAGCCAGCCTTTTGAACAGGGAAGGACAAATAGCCAGGAGAACAGGCATTCCTCTTCCATCTCCCAGTGCACAGGTAACTTGGGAGAAAGTGCGACGAATCCTTAGTCTCCCCCAGACGGGAACTGAGACCCGGCTGGGGAAACAATGTGGCTGTGAGAATTGAGCATTCATGCAGTTCCAGGACCAAGCCCAGAAAATAGCCCCCCAACACTGATGAGTGGGGAGAGTCCCCTCCACAGGCATGCCTGGGAAGGTGCATTACCAGACTCATTCAGAGGGAATGCACGCAGCACCCTCCTTGGCCAATTGCTCACATTGCGCTGGCAGCTTGGTGTATAGTGGTTAAGAGTGATGGCCTCGAATCTGAAGAACCAGGTTTGATTCTCCACTCCACCACATGCAGCTGCTGGTGTGACCTTGGGCCAGGCACAATTCTCACAGAGCTAAGAACATAAGAGAAGCCACATGTTGGATCAGGCCAATGGCCCATCTAGTCCAACACTCTGTCACACAGTGGCCAGAAATACCAGGTGCCATCAGAAGGTCCAGCAGTGGGGCCAGGACACTAGAAGCCCTTCCACTGTTGCCCCCCCCCAAGCACCAAGAATACAGAGCATCACTTGCCCCAGAGTCCCTATCTGAGCTCTGAGCCCAGAACTTTCAAAATAAGGAAAAGTACCTCTTTCTCTACCTGCTCTATCCCATGCACAATCTTATAAACCTCGATCATGTCACCCCTCGTTTCTGCAAGCTAAAGAGCCCCAAGCACCTCAACCTTTCCTCATAGGGAAAGTGTTCCAACCCTTTTATCATTCTAGTTGCCCTTTTTTGCACTTTGTCCAATGCTATATTATCCTTTTTGAGGTGTGGTGACCAGAACTGTACACAGTACTCCAAATGAGGTCACATCATTGATTTATATAGGGGCATTATGATATTGGCTGATCTGTTTTCAATACCTCTCCTATTAATCCCCAGCGTAGCATTGGCCATTTTTTATTGCAGTTGCACACTGTCTCAACATTTCAGTGAGTTATCTACTACCACTCCAAGATCTCTCTCTTGGTCAGTCTCTGCCAGTTCGGACCCCACCGATGTGTGTTTATAGTTAGGATTTTTGACTCCAATGTGCATCATCTTGCACTTGGTCACATTGAACCCCATTTGCCACGTTCTCTCAAGGGCAGTTCTGGAAAGAGCTCTCTCAGCCCCACCTACCTCACAGGGCATCTGTTGTGGGGAGGGGAGGGGAGACTGCAAAATGCTCTGAGACTCTGAGTGAAGGGTGGGGTACACATCCAGCCTCTTCTTCTTCTGCTACATTTACTGAGCCTTCTCCCTCCCATCCTCATCCAGCTGACCTTGTTTTCTGTGTCTTCTAGTGATGGGCTAATCCCCCTGGGCTCCATTCAGAACTGGGCTTGGGGAAAAAACGGAGCTATTTTGCAGAAACAAAACAAAGACAGATTGTGTCCCACCCCCACAAGGCCAAGTCCCAGGCTTCAGAAAGCCAGCAGCTCTCCCATCCTCAGGAGCGCTGGCAGCCTTGTTCCAAAATCCTCCTTCACCCTCTGCATGCGACCCAGCCCCCAGGGCCTCCACCATCACTCCAGCACTGCTGACCTGAATGGGAGGTGGGGCCCTTGGGATCAGCACTCACTTCTGATTCCCCCCCCCAAGTCCCATGTGTGCATTTGTGCCTCCTGTTTTGCCCGTCATCACTGGCAGAACTTTAGTCGGAGAGAACAGAGGATGCAAATGAAACCCGACTCTGACCTTCTACACTGGCCAGTTCAGCTCCTCACACCAGTGCAGTGGAGAGCTTACAGCAATGCAAAGTTACACCAGAACATCCCCAGTGTTATGCCGGCATTAGGTCCCCACGGGTGGTTCTCAGACACCAGTGAAAGGGACTTAGTTTGTGTCTGATGGTCCTCTGATGGCTATACTTGGAGTATAGGGTTTATTGCACAACTCTGTGTCTGTCAGGATGTACGTGGGGGTGTTTGCTGTGGGGAGGATAGCTGCACTGCAGAGGCCCCCCAAACCCTTGGGATTCATCTGCTTGTTACAGGACCAAAGAGGAGCTCTGAGCCCAGAACTTTCAAAATAAGTAAATACAGTCTGAGAAAGGATAGATAACCTTAAACTGTTGAAGTAACAAGTAGCCACAGCTTTGAACCAATGCTTATAGTCAGTCAATTTCACTTTTGCTAGGAGAGAAGGGCAGTGAAATTGACTATCCCTTCACCAAAGCCCTGAGTCCAAGAAAAAACCGGCTGCTGTTGCAAAGTAAGCGAGTGGATGTCCACCCTTTGGATCAATGGATGCTTCACAATATTTGTCACATCTGAAGCTACAGCTCTAAATCACGGGAGTTCACAACCTTCTAAAGATTATAAAAAATTAATAATTTTAGAGGTCAAATCAAAATGGTGAAAGTTGTGAAGTATGGAACTGCCAAAAGCAGTCTAGGTCACAGATCTCTGACTGTGTGAGAGGCCTAATTCCTTGAACTAAACATAATATATTTTGGCAGAAAGGAAGAGATGTAAGTAGAGCACTATGAATATGCCCATTTTTGTCTCTTTATAGGTATGGCTGTGCCTATGCCACAACTGCGCAAGAGTAGAGAAAGTTACAGAATGTTATATTGAGCACAGAGTTCAACTTTCTTCTTTTTAAAATCTAATTTGGAGTCCTTATGGCCAACCAATATCATACGAGCCTACAGTCTATCCCCTCCTTCTCCATTCTTATTCTTCTTTAAGTATCAGTCCAAATGCAGAAGACAATAGAACTTATCAAGAGGCATAATCGGAACGTATGAAGTTGCCCTAAACTGAATCGCAGCCCCTTCGGTCCACCAAAATCAGTATTATCTGCTTAGAATGACAGCTGCTCTCCAGGGTTTCAGATGGAGGTCCTTCACATCCCCTTGTACCCGGTTCCTTACCAGAGATGTCTGGGATTAAACCTGAGACTTTCCGCCTGCCAAGCAGATGCTCTACTAGTGAGCCATGGCCCCTCCTGATTAAAACTAGGCAGATAAGTACACATCTTTGTGAGCTTGTGTATCACGTTTTGGCACCTATGAGACAGGGCCTCGCAGGCTGGATTCAAGTTTTACATCACTTATACCAGACATTCAGTGTGGGCATATGGGCCGCGGTCACACACACTAAATAATCCACTCCCAGCCCACTTTCAAGGCACTTTCCAACTGGATTTTGCCAGTTCACACAGAAAAATCCAGGTGGACAGTGCATTGAAAGTGGATTATTTAGTGTGAGTGACCACAGCCTTAATCCACTGGTCTGTGGAGTCAAAATTAGCTTTCCCTGAATGTGGCAGGTTATAGCAGCCAGAGTAAACAGTAGGAGACTGTCTATATGTGTTGGGAAAGGCAGCTTGGTTCCCTTTGGCAGGCTTTCCTGGTTGGGATAACCGTAGCAGGCAGGCAGCGGGCACCAGCGCCAGGGGGACTCAGTATCCACGGGGAGACAGGAGGGAATGGTGGTTAGAACAACGGCTCCCAGGGCTGGGGAGGTGCAGGTTCAACCCCCTCCCCTGCAGCCCTGGAAACTAAGTAGAGGACCATGGATTAGTCATTCTCTCACCCTAATCTCGCTCAGAGGGCTGTTGGGAGGATAAAATTAAGGAGGGGAGATCAATGTACAACATTCTGAGCTGGTGTGAGGAGTTGCACGTGAAAATGTAGTGGGGATCCAGAGTTCCTGTGGCCATGAGTGGGTGTTTTGGTTGAACATGTACAGATGTACAGATCTTTCGAAAGCCACCCAAAACCTTAAGTAGGACTTCAAGGTTTGGTCCCATATGTTTAGTTTATACGCTGGAAGCCCAGGATACTGGAGGAAGAGCAGTTCTCAGCACCTGCCATCTCAATCCCAGCCTCCTAGGAGTAGGAGGCTAGGGGTGGGGTTAAGGTGGATTTCCCTACTCAAAGCGGAAACCAAGGGGCATGTGTTACTCTGGCATTTCTAGCTCTGCACTCATCTGAAATGAGCCCCAAACTGAAAAGCTCCCTCTTCTTGGAGGTGGCCCTTTCTGTAGCCAGGACCTAAAGCCTCCTCCTCCTCATGAACTGCATGTCTCATGCTGCAGAAACGGAAGGTCATTTTCTGGTGTACCACCAACTCAAGGAGTCCATTCTCACCTAGGACCTTGGAGGCCAACCCACCTTCAACACGTGGAGGAAGAAGACCTGATCCCCCCCCCCCACAAGGCATCACAGTGAGCAGTGGATGAGAAGATATAGGGTCCCATTCACACGGAGCATTTGCCTCGCCGAAGGCACGGTAGCCCTGAGGACTTTCCGTGTGCGATCACACCAGCACATCTGGGAGGCGTAGCACTCCCGTGGCCAACCCGCGGCTTCCCGTGGAAAATGCGGAGTAAATAACTACTAGGGACAAAGCACTCGTTTCTGGAATCCCTGGGGCAAAGGCCGGCGTCTGATCGCGGGAGTGCCAGTATCCTGCGGCTTCCGATGCCCGCCCATGTCCTGGGGTTCCCGGATGTTTTAAGTTTCCATGGGATGAGCATCAATGCCGAATGGCACATGCGCACACGCAAGACACCGACAGCGGCCCGCCCCCCCAACAGCGCATGCGCACTTTGCTACAGCGCGGCTTGCCTGCTCTGCTGCACTGCTTTTTTGCCATGCTGCAGCAGTGCGGTGTGATCGGCGCTCGGCGCCGGAGCGTGGCAACCCAGTGGCCTGTGTGATTGGGCTACCGCACCTTATTTTGCTCCGGGGTGAATTGCCACGCCTCCCTCCCACGTTTTCTGGCCCGTATGACCAGGGCCTGGGTTACGAAGTTTTTCAAAGATCCTAGTGTTCCAGTTCAAAGAACTCTGGTGCAGGCCCTGACTACTGCCCTTGGATCTGACCGTGGTTGGGCTGGACTCCCAGCCTGACCTCAGATGTCTTTCCTCGAGCTGTGACCCATCAGCCATCTTTGCCTCTCCCATCTCCCCTCCCCAGGATGTCTTCCACCCACTTCCTCCGGTGCCCTTGCTCTCCCTCCTCCTTCGCCCCCAGTGCACACCCCCTCCCTTCCCCTCCTCTGTTCCCCCTCCCTTCTCTCCTCCCCAGCTCCCCTCTCTTGCTCTCTCTCTTGCTCCTTTCCCCTTCTTTCCCCCGCCGC
This sequence comes from Gekko gecko, assembly GCA_029375565.1. NCBI lineage: Eukaryota > Metazoa > Chordata > Lepidosauria > Squamata > Gekkonidae > Gekko > Gekko gecko. The sequence goes on from JAPDNY010000008.1 coordinate 8,605,701, forward strand.
TCCCCACGATGCCAGGCAGCTCCTTCTCTGCTCCGACACAGAAGCCGGCACTGCTTCCAAGGCTCTCCTGCTGTCAGCTGGGGAATAGATAAAGATAAATGATATTATGTTAAATTCCACTTAATGACAAATTTTTAATTTTCTGAACATGGTCATTTTCTGGCTAGTGAATCAAGTGTAGGGAGCTAATTACATGAAGATCTGAACAAAAATAACTCCTAATTTTCAAGGATAATGGAAGAGAAATGTTGGAGATTAATGGCACTATTTATCTTTTTTAAATTTCTATCTTTCTCTGTGATAGCAGTGCTCCCCAAGGAAAATATTCATAAAATGAAATTGAAGTCGTAACTTAATAGGTTATTAAAATTTTTGAGTGCATATCACTTTCCTTCCGCCGCACTGTAAATTTAAATTGAAGTTTGCAGCTCCCCGAGTCACCAGTGGAGGTTTTTTTTTATGATGGCACAATAGAGGGAAACATGCATCTTTGTCAAGAGGTATTTGCTATTCTAATTTTATGGCAGGCCGGATTATCAGAAAGGAATGTCAGAGTACGGGGAAGCTGACAACACCACAGCCTTAAGCCATGTGTTTCCATTAGTGCCCAAAGCCGTCCAGGGGTTTCTCTGGACCGTTATTTTCCATTTCAGTCTTTTATCTTGATTTAAAGTGAGGGCGCTGGAAATTCAGCTCCTGTCATTTTTCTCACCCTCTCTCTGTCTCTCTCCCTCCCTCTCGCTCCCTTACTCCTCTACTCCCCCCCCCTTCTCTGTCTCTGGTCACGGCCTCTCTTTTTTGATCTTTTCTTTTTACCCCTCTTTACCAGACAGGCCTGGGCCCACGGGGGCAAACTCGGGGTGGGGGTGGGGTGGGGGTCTGGCCTAGGAATGCACTGGATCAAAGCTGGGAGGAAATACTGGGAATTGCATCGCTGGAGGGGGTCTTCTCCCTACAGTCACAGGCTGCGGCCATGTTACTTTAGCATGGAAATGTCCCACATCTTTTGGGCAAGGAGAAACCCCTGGAAGTGTCCATATCAGAGCAGCTTCCTCAGTGCAATCTATTGAAAGCCAGCTCTTGGAGTCTCAGAGCGGCTGACAAACTCCTTCCCCTTCCCCTCCCCACAACAGACACCCTGCGAGGGTAGGTGGGGCTGAGAGAGCTCTTTCAAGAACTGCTTCGGAGAGAACAGCTCTGAGAGAACTGTGGCTTGCCCAAGGTCATGAAGCAGCTGCAAGTGGAGGAGTGGGGAATCAAACCTGGTTCTCCCAGATTAGGGTCCGTGCTCTTAACCACTACACCAAACTGGCTCTCAAGTGGTTGTGTCTGGATAAGGAATCCAAGACAACAAGATGAAATTAGTCTCTAGCTAGAATCACACAGGAAGAACAGTTATTAAAGCATTCGGGTACAAAAAGGAATAGAACACAAACTCTGATTTATAAAAGAAAATGCCCCAAATTACACTGCTGACTGGATTCCGGTGGGTAGCCACGTTGGTCTGAAGCTCACACCTTGAGTAAAGTTTGGTTGGCCTTAAAGGCGCCTGACTGGACTTGAACGTTGTTCTGCTGCTTCAGCGGCTGATCAGACGAAGGCCTCTTATCCCAGTTTGGTCCTGGCATCTGCTAAATGCCTTCATCACGCCGCAGGCTACTTTGCTGCTCACCTTCTACCTTTATGTGTGGACTTCTGCTTCAATGTATCTGAAGGAGTGTGTGTATACTTGGTGTAGCGGTTAAGCACACGGACTCTTAATGTGGGAGAAAACGGTTCGATTCCCCACTCCTCCACTTGCAGCTGCTGGATGACCCTGGACAAGCCATAGTTCTGTCTGAGCTGTTCTCTCAAGGACAGTTCTCGAAAGAGCTCTCTCAGCCCTGCCTACCTCACAGGGTGTCTGTTGCGGGGAGGGGAAGGGGAAGGAGTTTGTAAGCCACTCTGAGACTCCGAGTGAAGAGCAGGGTATAAATCTAATCTCCTCCTCCTCCTCCTCCTCCTCCTCCTGCTCCTCCTGCTCCTCCTAACTTGAATAAAAGAAAATTGGTCTTCAAGGTGCCACTGGACTCAAACACTATTCTGCTGCTGACTAGAGTAACTCCTTACTTCTGTAAGCAAGGACCCTTCCGTCTTGGTTGTGGGTGAAAGATCCACGTGAGGTTCCACACTCAGTGACACCCTGTCTCCTGTCCAGAGGCACATCTGATGCAAGCCACAGGGGGTCTTGGGCTGCTGAGGCAGGAATGTGCAGGGCCTTGTTCCTTTTATTTAAGTTGCTTATCGTCATACAAAACCAAACTTGGAAGCTGACTGAGGCTAATAATATTGATTTGGGAGATGAAGATAGTTACCAAAATCATTACTACCCTTAGTGACCAGGCTTCCTTCCCAGGTTCCCATCTGGGGCAGGGGCAAAAACTAGGGGGGGAGTAGGGCTCAAGGCCCCCCCCCCCGGATTTCCCAGAGGGGGCAATGCCCTCAGGCTCCCTCGTAGCATCATGAAGCTGCTTAGGCTTAAACTGTTCAGTTTCATCCTCTCCGCTCCACTTTTCTTTGTCTGGGACTTTTGGACATTTACTTGTCACACAGGACCACCCCTCCACTACCTTATCTTATTTTTATCTTGGGATCTTTGGAAGTTCTACCTAATGCCCCTACTTTCAACTTGTGCATGATTGAAATGCACCACATACTGGAAGTTAAGGTGATTTTGGTATTCTGGGAGTTGCAGTATTAGAGAAAAGAAACGGAGGAGATGGGAATGTTGCCGTCTTTAGCCGTGTGTGTTGGGGAGCAGAAGGAGAAGAGGCCGGTGGCTGAAATGCTGGAAGTTAAGTTGGTTTGGGTATCCTGAGACTTGTGGCTTTAGCAAAAAAGAGATAGAACAGATGGGAATGGCCATTTTTTTTGTCGCCGTGAGTCTGCACATGGGAGTGGAGGCAAAAAAGCTGGTCCCCCCAGACACAGAAAGGGAGGCGGTTCCACTGTCCTGGACCCTCCTTAGGCCAAACAAATCCTCCCATAATTTCAGGTCAGTGAGAAGCCAGGACTTACTGTGGATTTGCTGTGGATTCTGATATGTATTTGGAGATTCATATTAAGTATCCAGGATGCGAGTGGTATCATTGTTGAGAGGGCTGGTCCAAGACTGGGGAGACTGGAGTTCAAATCCTCACTTGGCCACAAAGTGCACCGGGTGGTCCATCTGTGGGCCAGTCACAGACTCAGTCTAATCTGTGAGGGAAATAGAGAGGGGGAGGAAGTGTTTCTTTTCATACAAGAATGAAATATTTACTCGAATTGTCTAAGTGAGGAAGTTCATGACATCTTTCCTCTCTTCTTACAAGTTCCCCTTTCTTTGACTGAGATTCAGACTATTTTTAAATAGTGAATTTAAAAAAAAACTATGTGATAAATTGTTGGTGGCATATGTTTTTTGGAAATATAAATGATTTAATATTTAAATAATTGAATACAGATGACTAGGTTCAGACCTGTGCGGCCCCCCCCCCCAGATTGAGACGTCTGTGCCCCTAATCGGGGAGGAAGTGGATTTTTAAATGGATGGCATCTGGTTGCCACCCAAGGCTCCCTCTAAGCTGCGGAGTCTTGTGAGCAAAAATTCCACTTTGTGAGCTACTGGCATTAAAGTTGTGAGCGAGCGATTTAGCTACTGCATAAATTAGTTCACTCTGGAGCCATCCTTCCTGAGCTAAGACAAAAATGTGTGAGTCAGAGGCTAAAAAACTGTGAGCTAGCTCACACTAGCTCAGCTTAGAGGGAACACTGGTTGCAACCCACACTAAGAGGGATTGACTGGGGAGCTCTTTGGGGAGGAACTGTGAGAATGAGGCCCTCCTCTCCTAATAAGCACTCAAGAACAAGGATGGCACAATCTAGCACCTTCTCCCAACAGAGGATTGTATTTTCCATGCTAGTTGCATTCTAACTGGACTCACTGGGACGCCTCCTGTCTTGCGGGATGTTGTGTGCCAGGCTCCCCCGCCCCCCTGAGAGAGTACGGACAGACCCGCTGATGGTCCCTGGATCCCGTCATTTATACCCTGGCGGTGACAGAACAGGCAATCCAGTCACAGCCAACTTAAACCTTCAAGGCAAAGCAGCCCTGGGCTTTTGTGGCTGTTTCCCTTCCACGTATTAACCAGGGCAGAAGATATTTTTGGCCTTTGCAAGCTTAAGCAGAAAAGAGAGGTAGTGGAGAGAAGGGTTTCTTATTTTTTTCTTCTCCTGACCCTTTTGTGTCCTAAATCGGCTCCTAGGAAAAAGCAGCAGCATCTTGGCTCCCAGGTGAGGAAAAGCTGCTTGGCTTGGCGTGGAAATTCCGAGCAGAAAAAAGGCCGGAAGGAAGAGGCTGAAGCCGCCCTTCTCCTCCCTTCCAGTCCAGGTTGAAACCAGTGAAAAATTGTGACCCACGGTGCTCTGAAACACCTTGTTTAGTTGTTAGAAGATGACGCCATTTTGGTGTGGGGGTGGACAGAAAGCGAGGCTCTCCCAACCAGTGTTCCCTCTAAGCTGAGTTAGTGTGAGTGAGCTCACAGTTTTTTAGCTTCTGGCCCTACCACACAAGGCATGCTACAGTAGCCTAGGGTCAGGAAAGTGTAGATTGCAGTGGAGGGCTGTGAGCCGGAGAGGAAAGATCACAGCCTTGTTACCCGCTGAATTTTATGAGGGACACGCCCGCCTCTGCCACAACCCAGGTACAATTTATTCTGTGTATTTTCCACACTGCATAAGCAGGCAATGCGGCGTCCCTCTCCCCAGATACACCAAAAGAAAGGATGCGAACACAGGACAGGATTATAGGAAAAGAAATAGGAAAGACAAGGGAACACACACAGTATTCAATTGCTTCTTCTCCTGATCTATTTTCAAAAAACAAAACTGATTAAATTATTGACATTATTAAATCCTTGCTTGAACACTCAAAACCTACCTTGCACCCGGCTTGTTTTCATTCCATGCAGGCAGGGCTTCTTTTGTAGAAAACGCCCAGCAGGAACTCATTAGCATAATAGGCCACACCCAACAGTAGAAACTTATTAGCCTATTAGGCCACACCCCTGACAGCACAGTATATTAGCCTATTACGCCACACCCCCATGTTATGAGAAGTGTGGTCATCCAGCCACACCCACCTTTTGCTTCTTATTCTGTTTACCTTGTTTGTTGTCAAAACCCAGGGCTTTTATTGTAGCAGGAACGTCTTTGCATGTTAGGCCACACACCCCTAATGTAGTAAATCCTAATGAGTTTCTGCTGTTGGGTGTGGCCTATTATGCTAATGAGTTCCTGCTGGGCGTGGCCAACTCGGGAGCCAGCTGGAACTCCCTTCCTGTGCGTTGCTGCCCCCAAATAGCCCTGCATGCCTTCCAGGTTGGGTTAGGGAAGGAAGGCATGGCCGCAGGTGGACTTCCTCAGTCCCTTTGAGCTCATGGAGCTCCTCTGCAGGTCACCAGAAGGCCAGCACACCATTTGTGGCTGTAGCCTCTTCTGGACCAAATTTCGACCCTTTGCACTTTCAGTCTTCAGATACAGACTACTTACAGAGACTATTGTCTGCTAAGAAATAATGAAATATCAAATACTGAATATAAATGATGGAATAGCAAGTAGAAAATTGTGTACTACGTATACAACAACAACAACAAAATGTCATCAAGTATTATGGCTGGCCAGACATTGGTGTTTGTTTTTTGAAAGCACAACATTAAAAAACATTAACTACAAAATGCTGCCAGATGACAGATAAAAGGAGCTTCCGAACATTGAATATAAAATTGGCTGCTAGATGGACATTAGATGTCCCGTGGTGGCAGCGGCAGCAGCAGCGACATTGTCACCTCTGGATTTCAACAATCAAATTGGATGTCAAATGCTGATGTTGAATATTTGATATTGAATATTTGGCAGATATTCCACACCAGTGAAGAGAATTCTAAGACGGATTTATACAACAAAGTCGCTTCCTTTCAGCTGATATTTATGTTACATGCTGGTGAAGCAAAGGTTCAATGGTCTGCGAGAGCTGGAAGCCACAAACCCTCTTCCAGGCTGTGACTTTAGTTTGCATTGTGGAATTTAGGCCTCTCAAGGGGCAGCGTTTTTGACAGCTGAATGGAGTCTCTGCTTGTTTGGGGACTGACTGCTACTGAAGACCCTCTCCAGAGGGCAAGCCGGGGCAGGGACCACTCCCCATCCCACTCCGACTCCAGCTCCTGGAGATTTCAGGGCAGAGCCTGGGGAAGGCCGGGTTAGGGGGAGGAGGGACCCCATCAGGCCCAAAGCAGCCGTTGCATTTATATGAATTTTACTGTTGTATTGAGTTTTTTATTGTATGTAATATTGTTATTGTTTTAGTTCTGAAACTCGGCTTGGCCGCTTGTTAGCCGCCCTGAGCTACCGGATAGGGCGGGGTATAAATCCCAAAATAAATAAATAAATATAAATAAATAAAGGGAGTGGACCTCTCTGGTCCAGGGATTAGTTGTAACTCCCAGAGGTCTCCAGGCTCCGGCCGGAGGGGGCCAGTCCTGCCCCCCAGTAACTGCTCCGGGCAGTGCCAGGATGCGTGTGCCTGCGCAGGAAAGGAGCATCAGGCCCCTGCCCCTCCATCTGAACCCAGCCGGGAGTGGCATGTGGGGCCAGGGGGTGGGGTGGGGAGTATCTTGCTTGGGGTGACAAAATACTGTGAACTGGCCCTGGCAACAGGAGACACCTCCCTTGCCCTCAGTCCCCTCTTATTGCATCACAGAGTTACTTGGCTGGCCACTGTGGCAGGGGCAATGCCGGTCCCAAAGGAGTTTGGTCTGGCAAGGCAGTTCCTGCCTCTCAGTCTTCTCACCTGAAGGGCTTTCCCCAGACAAGCAATCCAATGCAACTGTTTCTTCGCCCTCCCCTGCTCCAACAGGACCATCCAGGCCATTTAAGTTAAGGGGCTTAGAATGGCATCCCTTGGCTTAGGGTGGCCCTGCAAATAATCAGCATGTGTTGGAGAGCCAGCATGGTTAAGAGTGGCAGACCCTAATCTGGAGAACCGGGTTTGGTTCCCCACTCCTCCTCCTCCTCCCCAGGAAGCCTGCAGGGAGACTTTGGGCCACTCACAGTGCTCTCTGGACTCTCCCAGCCCCACCTGCCTCACAAGGGGCCTGTTGTGGGGAGAGGAAGGGACGGCAATTGTAAGCCACTATAAGACTCCTGAAGGAAGAGAAAAGTGGGCAGTAGAAACCTACTCTTCTTCTTTGCAAGGGGCAAAAACAGACTCAAAGCAGACTTTCTGAGATTTATTTATTTGATTTATATACTGCCTTCCCCATGGGCAGACTCTGGGTGGTTCACAACAGTTTCAATACCAAACCATTAAAATAATAATTAAAACAACAACTAAAACAGTAAAACCATAAAACAGCGTGCAACAAACTAGTTCTGATCAGCAATACTGATATTAAGATCCAGGCCACCAATATCAATTCAGAAGTACCGATGTCAAGATCCAGGCTGCTGGAGGGGAGAGAGCCAGGAGAGGACTGGGACATCCGCCACCTCAACCAAAGGCCTGGTGGAAGAACTCCATCTTGCAGGCCCTGCGGAATTGTAACAGATCCTGAAGGGCCCTGATCTCGTATGGGAGCTCGTATGGCCCCAGGTGGGGACCAGGGCCGAAAAAGTCATGGCCCTGGTGGAGGCTAGTCAAACTGAGGTCGGGGTCTGCTAGAAGATGTTGATTCATGGACCTCAGTGTCCTCTGGGGCTCCTATGGGGAGAGGCGGTCTCAAAGGTATGCTGGCCCCTGGCCGTATAGGGCTTTAAAGGTAAGCACCAGCACCTTGAAATGGATCCAGAATTCAGTCGGCAGCCAGTGCAGTTCGCGCAGCACCGGGTGGATACGAGCCTGCACAGGCATCGCCATCAGCACCCGTGCTGCTGCATTCTGCACTAGCTGCAACTTCCGGAGCAGGATCAAGGGCAGCCCCACATAGAGAGACTTACAACAGTCCAGTTGCATGGGTCACTGTCGCTAGGTCTCCTGGGGTGAGATAAGGAGCCAACTGCCCGATCTGCCTCAGATGAAACAAGGCTGGCCTGGCAGTGGTGGTGACCCATGTCGTTCTTGTTGTAGTTTGGAATTTGGCGTTCTTGCTACAGGGAAGGAGAGAGGCCTCACCAAAGGAACCAGCTGTGTCCCCCCTCCACAGCTTTACTGGCTCACCTTGCCAGATGGGACAAAAGACAGAGAGACAGGCCCAATCACATTGCAGCCATTCTCTGAAAACCCCTAATGGACTTATGCTGCATTCTTGCCAGATTGTTTATATTGTTTTTCAGTGCTCAAAACAGAACAAAATAGCATTTGGTGCATGTGTAGGGTGGGTTTCTAATCCATATTTTCCTCACTCCTTTCCCATTATCAAGACTGGACATTTTCTGGGATTCCAGACAAGTGCAGGCGAAGAACCAGAGACTTTGGCTCTGGGTACCAAATTTAGCATCCTGTGAATCACTCCAAAATGAGAGTGACTCTGTGGGCCATGGTGGACGTGACGGTGTCCTCGTGGACACCACAAGGCCACCACTGCTGCCATTTTAAAGTGATTTTAAAATGCCGTGATAGCCCACTCGGGATCTGTGCCCTAACAGCATTTTAAAGTAACTAACAAATGGTGACATTGTCCTTGTAGCGGCCACAAGGACACTGTCTTGTCCAGTTCGGCCCTGTGTGATTAGAGCATCCTTGACTTTGGTTCTGGAAAGATACATTAAAAATGCTTAATGTGGGCACACCTTTCTGAGACTTGAAACCCCAATTAAACTATCAGTTTCCTTTGTCTCCTCTCTTTCTCTGGGTCCAGAACAGCAACAGCTGACCACACCGAGGAAGAGAGGCCGTTCAAATGCAGCAGAACCGACAGCAGAGAAGAGCGGGATACAAGGGCCTCCAGGGAATGAATCAGTGTGCACTAAAAGGTGTGCAGAGACTGTCAAGTGATGGTGAGAACCAGATCTGTGTAGTGAAGAGACCAATTTGTTCCTCAGTTTCCCTCTCTGGACCTACGATGCCTCCAAGGATGTATCTGATTCAGGTCACTATTTTGGGGAATGGCGCTTACAAAATGCCAAGCCAGCCTCTTCCCACCTTCGGCATAGTCGCCTCTTTCCTCCCCCCTACTGAGCAGCTTCAGAAGACGTGGGTCCTCAAGGGCCGAGAAGGAAATAAACTTTTCAGGCTCCTGTTATTTTCCATGCCCAAAAGGAGTCCGAGGAAGAAGTGAAACATGAATGCTCTGATGATGAATCCATTTATATAATTCTGCTGGTGGACGTGGACCCCAGAAGATGCAGAGGAGGGAGTCAAGGAAGAGGACAACCTCGTGGTTTTCATTCTTTGTCTCCACCCGCTCAGACAAGTCACGCAAGAAGACAAAAGGCTTGCTTTATTGCAGAGGGAAGATTCCGCCACAATGGAGGAAAGGACCAGCACTGCACTGGACGAGCTGAAATGGGCTGCTGGTCATGAAGCTGAATATGCATTTGCCATTCCACTGAAGATGAAGGAGAACCTGCACAGACTTTGGTGAAGGAGACTTTGCTCCGGGGGTGCCAGCGGTTGGCTGAAGGGCAGTTCTAGTGGCCTTTGTGTCCCTGGGGCCAGCCTCTCGGCCCATGGGAGATACCCACCATGGCGTCATACAGGGGCTCAGTCATAACAAGTCACTGCAAATCTGTTGCAAGCAGGTGGGGTAGGGCTGCCAACTCCAGTGTGGGAAATTCCAGGAGATTTGGGAATGGAGCCCGGGGAGGGGAGGGAGCTCAAGGGGGACGCGATACCAGACAACCCCCGCCCCCTGAACTGTCACTTCCCTCCAGGTCAACTGATCTCTGAGGCCTGGAGACCAACTGTAATCCCACAAGATCTCCAGGGCAAATCTGGAGGTCGACCACTCTAAGAGGGGTGTGTGTGTGTGTGTGTGTGTGTCAAAGTCTCCTCTGTTGCCACGGTAAACTTGTGTGGGTTGTGCAGGGGGGGCTGTGATGCTGACCAGAGCACAATTTGTGAATCTGGTTGTGGGGGGGGCAGCCCCCTAGGGGTACAGGGCCAGCCCATCACAGACAAAATTTAGGCCCTTGCCTAGGGTGCTGGCTTGACGACGAGGGCGCCACTCTGGCCTGCCTGCTGCCCCGCCTTCCCCTCCCCTGCCGGAGACGTGGCCAGGATGAGACCCTTCCCACCGCCCGCCTGGGGCATCTCTCTCACCAGGGCCAGCTGAGGGGATCCCCATTCCAGGGTGGCTCAGGCATGAGGATATCATGGGAGCAGCGTGCCCCCGAGTGTGTGCAGAGCGCCTTTCCTGCGCCCAACTGGCAGGGCTGGGACTGGCCAGATGGTCACCCAGAACTGGCTAGGAGTGCCCCAGGCATGGAGAGACCAAGGAGTTTCCACAGCCCCTCCAGACCACTCCCCCCCAGCACCAAAAGCTTCTCTGGTCACGAGAATGGGCGGCAGTGTGGGGGGGTGGCCTCTTCAGGGAGGGAGGCTGCAAAAGGCTGGTCCTTTAAACTCACCGGGGTTGCCTCGCGCGAAAGCAAAAGCGCCACCCACTCCTGTCTCCGGCAGCCGTGGAAGCCCACCCCCTCTTCCTGCTCTCACCCTGAGCAGAAGAATGGCTCCCCTTCTTCCCCCCCCGGCAGGCAGGCTGCCCAGTCCATGCCTCCATTGGTCCAGGCCCTCCCCCAAGAGTCCAGCTCTGTGGGGTGCAGTGCAGGGGGACCCCGAGCGGCCACCCAGCCAGCCAGGACCTATGTGGGAGCGCCTTGGCGGCTGCTGCAGGAACACACCAGAAGGTAGCATCGCCTAGTGTACAAAAAAACCTGGAGCTGGCCCTGTAGGGGTGCCAACTTCCCTGTGGGGCCTTATGACCTCCTGGTATTGCAACTGATCTCGAACCCTGCCTGACACGCAGGGCCGAGGGGGTGGGAAATTCCTGAGGATTCTGGAGGTGGAGCCAGACAAGGGGAGGCTGGCAGTGCTACCTACACAGCTTCTACCCCTAATTTCCAGGAATTCCCCAACCTGGAGTTGGCAACCAATGCTCCCTCACCTGAAAGGGAAACCTGGCTCAGAGCCAATGGGAAAAAAGCTGGGGAAATCTAAGTCTGTTTATTCACAATCATTGGTTAATGTATTCAGGTGATTTCCTTCTAGGGAGAAGATGAAGAAGAAGAAGAAGAAGAAGAAGAAGAAGAAGAAGAAGAAGAAGAAGAAGAAGAAGAAGAAGAAGAAGAAGAAGAAGAAGAAGAAGAAGAAGAAGAAGAAGAAGAAGACTTTCCACTGCAGTTCTTGTTGCTGTGAGACCCTGTGTGGCCAGCCTGCTCTGTAAAGATGTAAAGATGTCGCCTTCGGTCTTTGTTATTCTGTAGCTGTTCCTGTGTCCCCTTCCCTTAGAAATAAAGATTTGCACACAGAAAGAAATGCCTCCTCTCCAGCAAAGCAAAGATCCATTGCAAACTCTGAATATCTAAGTATTTTTGCAAATTTTTCCAACAAAAACCACGACCTTGAATTGGGCTCAGAACCAGATTGGTAACTAATATAGTAGCTGTAAGGGGGGGGGTGTCACATGTTCCCAAGAGCTGGTTTTGACCAGCAGTCTTGTTTCAGCAAAGTATGTCTGATGTCCTACAAATAATGCCAGTCACAGCTGCTGGCCAAAGGTTAGATCCTGCGATGCTAAGGCCACAGCCGCACAACCCGGAAAATCTACAGCAACTTATGTCGGATTTCTTTGTCCTTCACTGGTTAGATGGATCTAAAGCAGATCACGAGTGTTCTTTTCTTTTCAATAAAATCAGCCAGTTATTTTTTGTTTCTCCCCGTTGTTTAAAATGCAATGAGTCAACAAACCCAGGACGCAAGAGATGTTCTTTTGGAGCGACGGTATTTACATGCACAGATTCATGGGAAGTGTAGTTTCCCCCCACTGTCCACCGTTTCCTCCAAATAAGAAGTCCATCTGCCCTGAAAATGCGGCTAGAAAAACATTATTATCAGCGCAGAGTGCCGCTGCTTGTGGGTCGGGGGGCGCGCCTGGCGGCTGGGGCCGGCCCTTCTCCCGGCGCTCTTTGCTCCGGACGGTCCCTCCCCCCCCCCGAGCCGGTGGGGCCAGGGGCCATTGCTTCCCCCCCGGGAAGGGGGCCTTTCTTTTCGACCGCGGCTCCTCGCTCCCGCCGGATTAGGACGGAAGGGTCGGCTCGGCTCGCCCCGGCCCGGCTGGCTGCGGAGGGGAGCCGCTGGGGCTCCTTGGGGCTGCTTGCAGCAGGGCTTGCCCAGGCCGGGGCCCCCAGGGCGGCTGCCCCAGTCAAGGCCCGGCAAGGGGTTGCTGCCGCCGCGCCCGCCGAAGAGAACGGCCGCCCGCCGCCCAGGGAGAGCTGCGGGGAGGAGGGCAGAGCTGGACCTTGTCCGTCGTGGCCCCCGCCGCGTCCTCAAGGCCGGCGAGACTCTCAGGGCCCGCCCGGCCGCCCGGGCTCCGTCTGACGCTTCTTTCTGTAGCGTGTTTGCCTGCCGCGCCTCTCCTCCAAGCCCGGCTCCGAGCCGCTTCCCAGCGCCGAGAGCACGGGCATCCACGAGGAGCAGGGTCACCTAGATTCTATGTACGGCAAGGCAGGCTAGCCTAGGGTGGGACAACGTTGGGTAAGGAAATTCCTGGAGAGTTTGGGGGGGGGGCACGGGGAGGGGGTTGCCAGCTTTGGGTTGGGAAATTCCTGGAGATTTTGGGAGGGAGACTGGAAAGGGGTTGGGGAAGGGGTGTAGTGCAATAGACTGAGCCTACAATGCCGGGAGGGCGGGATATAAGCCTAACAAAATGTAATAAAAAATAGACTCCACTCTCTCTCTGAAACAGCCATTTTCTCCCCGGGGCCTTGAAGAACAGTTGGAATTCCAGGAAATCTCCAGGCTGCACCTGGAGGCTAGCAACCCTGTGGGTAGGAGAGGAAGCTCAGGAGGGCTGGAATGCCCCAGAGAGTCCACCTTACCAGGCAGCCATTGTCTCAGGGGAACTGATCTGTGTCATCTGGAGATCAGTTGTGTGATTCCAGATCTCCAGGGCCCACCTAGAGGTTGGCAACCCTATGCTCACATCCCTGTTACCTTAAAAATTGGAGAAAAATATAACATGTTGGCAGTCTGCAGGCCAAGGTGGTAAGCAGCCCCTGCAAACTCCCAGCCCCAGGGTTGCCAACTCTGGACCAGAAGATTCCTAGAGATTTGTGGGCTGAGCGGGGAGGGGGGGCGGACTCTGATTCCACAGAGCACCTGCCCGGTCCTCCAGGGGAGCTGATCTCTGGAGCCTGGAGGTCCGTTTTGACTCCAGGCCCCACCTAGACTCCTGCTTAGGGTTGGGAAACACCTGGAGATTGGGGGGCCTGGGGAGGGAGGGGAGGGGCTGGGGGGGCGGGGCCTCAGTGGGCTGTCATGCCATAGAGTCCACCCCCCTCCACCCAGAAGCACCCATTTTCTCCAGGGGAACTGATCTTGGTCACCTGGAGACCAATCATAATGGCAGGAGATCTGCAGGTGCCCCCTGAAGGTTGGCAACCCGAGTCCTGCTTCCTGCCCTCAAATGACGGAAATGGTCTGTGGCTCTGGAAGGACCTGGTGTGCTCTATGGCTGGGTTAGCTGGCTGCCTTCCAGGCCTGCCATTTTCCCCACGGGGTGGGGGGAGCCGTTCCAGTGCGTGCAACTTTCACGTGCCCACTGCCTGCTCCCGGACCCACTAAACACACCTGGATCAGGTGGCACTCACAGCACTGCCAACCAGTGTTCCCCCTAAGCCGAGTTAGTGTGAGCTCTGGCGCACACATTTTTGTCTTTGCTCAGGAAGGATGGCTCCAGAGTAGACTAACTGATGCAGGAGCCCAATTGCTCACTCACGACTTTAATGGCTGGAGCTCAGGGAGTAGAATTTTGCCCACTAGACTCCAATGGCTGGTGCTGTTTCTGCTCTGGGAGAATTGATCAGGACTGCAGCACAGGCGAGGGTGGGACTTCTTTCTCCTGCCCCTGTGGAACTGAAAATATACTTCTATGTCATATCCACTATATTATGACACAGTTACTGCATCCCCAAGTTGTCAGGACATACATACTTACTGAAATGAAGATTCAACAGTTCTCCTCAAACTAGTTTTCCAAATCCAGTTGCCCCAAGGATGTTCTCTCTCTGCTGACTAGGCTTCTACAATAGTGGCGGTAGTTAACACTCGTCATTAAGCATGTACTGACAACCTGAAGTCACATTATTCTGACACAACTTAGACCAGTACAATTTTGTATTTTTCCATTTCTTTTCTTTTTTTATTCAACATTTTTATTGAGAAAACGTATTTTTCCATTTCTAAGAATAAAATTTCTAATGAAACTGGTGAGTAAACCAAAGGAAGGGGAACTGACCTGGAACAACATATTTATATACAACCAACAGAAATTTATAAGGAACAGCTTAAATCAAGGGATCAAGGTGTTTAATTTAAAGATCTACCTGTGTTCCTGGCGAAGTAATTCCTTCATAGCCAATGGACGTTTTGAGTCTGCAACAGCAGATAACTTGGATGCTAATATGAATATTAGCATCCAGGTTATTGAACCAAGTGCAAAATTGTTCCACTGAGGTTCTGTCCCTTTTGCACTTAGTTCAATAACTTGGATGCTAATATTAATATTAAGCTTACCTGGAAGTACAGCATCCAACAGGCAGAGTTCCTGGATGTGATTGTCTTTAAAACTTCGCCCTTATTTTTGGCTACTAAAACTTTAAAAACTGATAAAAATACATTACTCAGCTTTAATTCTTTTTTCACCCGGCACACTTAAGACATAATATCCCATTTTCACAACTACTAAGAATAAAGAGAAATTCAACTAGGGAAAGTGATTATTTACAGGACCCTGAGCAACTCCTTTGTGCTTTTAGGAATAGGGGCTATCCTTCAAATGTGTTGTTTAGAGCTAAGGGAAGGGTTAAACTACATGAAAGAAAATCTTTATTTGAGACACCAATTGTCCCCCACCCCCCATCATCAGGTATTATGTGAACAATGGACTACACTCCTCTATCCTTTTCTATCAAAAGGGTTATAATCAAATATTGGCCACCACTTGGAGATATTGAAGGGTGCCAACTTTCACCCAGGACAGGTTATAGGAAGACTAAATCCCTTAAAGACATCATAGTCAGATCAGATATAATGCAGGACACGCAGGTTAGGACTCAGTCCAAAGGACACAGACACTGTTTAAAATGTAAAGCCTGTAAGGTTATGTGGGAAAGTGATAATTTCACTTTAAATGGCATAACTGTTTACAGTAATGCAAGTTCTACCTGTGAAAGTGTCTTTGCTATGTATTTTATTCAGTGTGATTGTTTAAAGTTATATATATATAGTTTATATATATTGGAAGTACCACCAGACCACTGAAACTAAGAATTATGGAACACATCACAAGAAATAAACGACAAACAAGGGAAGCACCACTCACAGAGCATTTTGCCTCTCAAAACCACAAGGAGATGTAGCGTGCTCTTTGTTGCAGACTCAAAACGTCCATTGGCTGTGAAGGAATTACTTCGCCGGGAACACAGGTGGATCTTTAAATTAAACACCTTGATCCCTAATGGTTTGAACACTGTTTAAGCTGTTCCTTATAAATTTCTGTTGGTTGTATATAAATACGTTGTTCCAGGTCAGTTCCCCTTCCTTTGGTTTACCCACCAGTTTCATTAGAAATTTTATTCTTAGAAATGGAAAAATACGTTTTCTCAATTAAAATGCTGAATAAAAAAAGAAAAGAAATGGAAAAATACAAAATTGTACTGGTGTAAGTTGTGTCAGAATAATGTGACTTCAGGTTGTCAGTACATACTTGTAGAAGCCTAGTCAGCAGAGAGAGAACATCCTTGGGGCAACTGGATTTGGAAAACTAGTTTGAGGAGAACTGTTGAATCTTCATTTCAGTAAGTATGTATGTCCTGACAACTGGGGATGCAGTAAATATGTTATAATATTGTGGATGTGACACAGAAGTATATTTTCAGTTCCACAGCTAAAGGGTACCAGCTATCTGAAGAAGTGGAAGGCGAACGTGGCATTGAAGCCAGCCGTGCATAGCTGCTATTCCTGCAGACGCAGAACCTTTGTTCTCCTGAAGCTGTTTGCACGAAGGATTTGTAGACTTAATTTAGAATTTCTCCTTTGAATCAAGCACTTCTTGATCCTAGCTCTTTAAGAATATATAAGGGTTTGTTGAACTTCAACAAAAATGTAAAACTATTTGAATTGTTTTGTACAATATAATCTTTCTGCTTTTTTCATAATTCATTCATGGAGTGTTTTTATATTGATACCAATGCTCCCTCTAATCTGTGGAGTCTTGTGAGCAAATATTCTACTTTGGGAGCTCCTGGCATTAAAGTTGTGAGCGAGCAATTTGGCTACTGCATAAACTAGTTTGCTCTGGAGCCCTCCTTCCTGAGCTAAGACAAAAATGTGTGAGCTGGAGGCTAAAAAACTGTGAGCTAGCTCACACTTAACTCAACTTAGAGGGAACACTGATTGATACAATCTCCTCCCGGGAGCTCTTGGTTTTGATATACAGCCACCTGGAGATTGGCAACCCTTGGTATTCCCCTATAGGTTTGTCTAGCTAGAGGAAGACAGTCTAGGTAACACAGCTAGCAGACAGCTGGCTTCTCTCTCCTCTTTCCTATTCAGGTTATTAGTTGTCTCCTACAGGAGGTTGTGGTGCTCTTCCTCCCCCTTCCCTTCCTCCTCCAATAACTATATCCCAGCATTTGATCCTTGGGGCAGCATGATACTAGAGTTGCCACCTACACCTTGGGAGGTTCTAAAGATTTCGGGTGGCACCTGTGGGGGGCCAAGTTTGGGGAGGGAACTCTGTGGGGAGGATATGTTGCCATAAAGGCCACCCTCTGAAACTGTCATTTCCTCCAGGAGAACTGATTTCTCTCATCTGGAAATCAGTTGCAATTCTGGAAGAACTCCAGTCCCCACCGGGAGGCTGGCAACCCAACTTGGTGCCCTCCTGTCTTCCTTTGTGAGGCGAACAGCAGCGCTCTTTGTCTATGTGTGGTCTGTACCAGGAGAACCATCCAAGAGAGGGAAGCCTTGACTGGCTGCTCCGAAACCCGGAAAACAGCAACTGCGGCCCTGCTGCCGGGCCCGTCGGTCTGTGCAAAGGGCAAGGGGAGGTCCCCGGGGCAGAAGGCGACAGTCGCGTTTCTCCTCGGGTCGCCAACCTCCAGGTGGTATCTGGAGACTTCCTGGGATTCTCACGGATCTCCAGGAGAGAATGGCCACTTGGGAAGGTGGACGGTGCGTCGCCATGCCCTGCCGCAGTCCCTTCCCTTCTCAAGCTCCACCTCTCGAACCGCCCGCTGTTTCCTGACCCAGAGATGGCAACCCCTCCTGGCCCGTCGGGGGCCTGTGGCTGATCCAGGCGCAGCGCCTGAGGCCCGAGGGGGCGGGGGGAAGGGGGCGGGAGGCTGCCCAGCCTGGCCACGCCGTGGTGGTCGGCGCCGGGGACGCGGCCCGGGACGGAGGCCCCTGGCTCGGGAAGCCGCCGGCTCCTCTCCCTCCCCCGGCCGCCCCCGCTCGCCAGACCGCAACTGCCAGCCACGCGGCCTTGGCCACGCTCCCCCCCCCCCCGCAGGCCTCTCTCGGCGCCGCCGGGCCCGGCCGGAGCAACCCCTTTGTCTCCCCCGGGCCCCGGCCCCCTTCCTCCGCTCTGCTCATCCCCGCGCCGGGCACCGCCCGCTTCTCCCCGGGCCGCCGCGCCCTCTCCTGCTGCACCTCCCGCCTCTCCGCTGCCCCGGGCAGCATCCCGGGGGGCTTGCACTTTCTCTCTTTCTCCCCCCCCCCCGCCGCCCTCCTTCCTGCCCCGGCCGCCCCCCGCCTGATGCTGCTGCTGCCGGGTGCGAACCGCGCAGGCGGCCGGGCCGCGTTTTCCGGGCGGCTTTTGGCGTGGAGCGGGGCCCCTCCTCCGGCCCCTCCCGAGCCCCGCAATTTTTGCGCTGGCAATTTCACGCCTCTGCTTATTACCCCGCCGCTCCGGCCCCGCCCGCCCCGGAGAGAGCGCGCTCGGGCGGCCTCGCGTTCCCTCCGTCTTTATGTCTTTAATGCCCGCTCTCCCCGGAGCCGGTAATGTCCCTCCACTTTTTTCCCTTCCCATTTTCTGTTAATTCTGCGCCATCTGCCTGAGCAGCTGTTAAAAATAAAATCTCCCTTCCAGGGAGGCGGGAGAGGCCCTGCTTCCCGGCGGCGCCTCCCGGCGAGTCTCCCTCCCTCCCTCCCTCCCCCGCCCGCCCCCTCCCTCCCCCGGGCTTGCCGAAGCGCCTTCCTCCCGGGGCCCGGATCGCCAGGCTGGCCGGCCGCCTCCGAGATGGCCTGGCCCG
This sequence comes from Gekko gecko, assembly GCA_029375565.1. Taxonomy (NCBI): domain Eukaryota; kingdom Metazoa; phylum Chordata; class Lepidosauria; order Squamata; family Gekkonidae; genus Gekko; species Gekko gecko. Next base: position 8,624,187 of record JAPDNY010000008.1, read on the forward strand.
GGCGCGGACTGGCTGCCGGGAAGGAGGCCTCGCGAGAGAGCCTTTGCCCCCTGGCTGGCGTCCGGGCGTCCCTGCGTGCGGACCAGAGTGGCCACCGGCCGGAGGGGGGCGCGGGGGAGAGGGAGAGGAGGGGAGGAGAGCAGGCGGTGGAGTTTGCTGCCGAATGATTCCAACCTAGAGGCCTGGTAAGGAGCCCGCAGGAACTCAGAGGGATTTCTGCCACTGCCCTGGGGCATCTGGGCCTCTCCCCTCCCATGGCAGCCCCAAATGAAGTTGCCAGCTCCGCGCTGGGGGATTCCTGGAGATTTGGAGGTGGGGCAGGGCGGTGAGGGACCTCAGCAGGCATGATGCCATGGATCCAAGCCTTTTCGAGCCTGCCTGTGGGCACCTGCACTGGAACTCCGACCCTGAGTGGTGGGCACAACTACCAAGTGGCTGCTGCACAAGGTGGAGCCACACCACAGGATCAGGCAGAGGAGGAAAAAGGGGTGGAGGAGAACAAAGGGGACAAGAGTGTTTGGGTAGCCCCAGCTGCGGTTGAAATGACTTTGTTTTAATCCGCCCTGCCCATCAGCGCTCCGGTGGCCAGCCAGAAGCCCTGCGTAGCCCCGCCCTCTTTCTGAAAGCCCTTGGCGGGCAACAGGGACAGTGCCGCTGGGAAACAGGGCACCCACGGGCACCTCGTTGGAGACCCCTGCCACAAGCAGGCATTTTCGTCAGGAGAACTGTCGTCAAGAGATCGGTTCTAATTCTGGGAGATCTCCAGGCCCCACCTGAAGGTTGGCACCTTTAAGTACAAAATATGGCTGCCAACTCCAGGTTGAGTTATTCCTGGGAAGATGGGGGCGAAGCCTGGGGAGAGGCGAATTTTAGGAGGAGAGGGAATTTGGCAGGGGTGTGGTGTCCTGGAGTCCACCCTCCACAGCAGCCATTTTCTCCAGGGGAACCGATCTTTTTGGTCTGGAGGTCAGCTGTAATTCTGGGAGAACTCCAGCGCCCACCTGGAGACTGGTAACCCTAGATCAATCCCCTCAACATTGACCACCAGGTATGCAGAGGGAGAAGGGAAGCAGGAAAAGCAGCCCTCTTTCTGTGTGTGGGAACTATTCACAGGATCCAAAACTGCAACCTTTACACACACACACACCCCAGCAAAATCTCTGCCAGGGAAGGGAGAACAGGGAGTGGTGCAGGGCTCTGCTCTCAGCCTCAGGCCTGACGACAACACTCGGTCTCTTGCTGTCCTAACAGGGACCAAGCCCCTAAGAAAAGCCTAAGAGCCGCCTTCGCTCTACCCTGAAGTCACCCAATATGGTCTGCCTTTACTGTTGGTCACAGGACCCAAACTAAGTGAAACTAAACATTCATTGAAATGCTAGAATTGACATGGCAATACAAGATAAAAGCCTTCAGACTTTAAAAAGGGCAAAAAGCATAAAGAGCAGTAAAAGGCAGGTTCCCTTCCCAGCCTTGCTCAAGGTGGCAAAACTTGGTTTCAGTCAATTTCCCAAATGCCTAGAGTGTTCCTGCTGTGGTGATATCACTTCCAGGTCCAAAACTTCCAGGAGGTGACAACCTGGCCTTGCGCTGTGGTTCTTTTTGCGGCCTGTGCCCCCCATTGCTCCGAGGGGTTGGCAGTCAGAGACCGGCAGCCCTATTCACCTCCATGCTTTTGCTAGTACACGGAGGGATTGTATGTACATGTGGGCACTGGTGGTTCACAAGAATCCCCATCTTGATCCCTGTGTGGGAAGCACTGCCAAGAGCCGTTGAAGGAAGAAGGCGCCACGTATCGGTGGGAGGGCAGGAGAAACACGGGACGGCAGACGTTAATTTCATGCCTACTCTGAAGCAGACGACCTCCCTCCCTTGTTCACCTAAGTGGGCCTGTGTGGGGAGGGGCACTTTGTTCTTACACCCTCAGGGCCAGGAGTGGAGTGGAGGTTTCCACTTCGTGCCTGGCGCCTGCAGGCCTGAGGCAAAGTGCTGGACAAGGGTTAGCGACAAGCTGGCGCCCAAGGCTGCTGCCGTTGCCGCTGCCGTTCTTCTCTTCCTCCTCCTCCTCCTCCTCCTCCTTTCTTCTTCTTCCCTTTCCAGGGAGCTCCCATCAGCAAAGGCAGCTGTGTGTCTGCTTCACGGGAGGCCAGAGTGAGGGAGCTCCGTGCCACGGGCCTTGCTGTTTGAGAGATGAGTTTCGTTCCTGAGGCTGAGAGGCTGCTCTCCCTGGCTACAGAGAGGGTCCAAATTCTAGACTCAGCAGTGGCCGTGTAGGTAGAGGGGGAGGGTCTCTCTCTCTCTGACTTTGTGGCTCTTCGTTGAGTCAAAGATTTTTTTTTGGGGGGGGGGTACCAAAAAGGTGAGAAGAGCCGCCTCTGCTGGGAGCTTGGTATTAACTGGCTTGTAGGATCCACATACATGCTGAGTGCCTCTGGTCTTCTGTAGCTGCCCTGAGGGAACCCGGAGGGCTTTTGAAGAGCTTATCCATTTTTATTTTCACGTTACTCATTTTGAAAGTTAAAAAATAAAGTCATTCCAGACACCTCACCTCTCCTGGCGTTGGAAGGGGGGGCGTAAGAATAAGGCTGCCAGTCTCCAGACTGGGCCAACTTCCAGATCTCTCGGAACTGAACGGATGTCCAGAGTGCGCTCGGATCAGTCCTCCTGCCAACAAGGGCAGCTTTGGGGGTGGGTGGGGGCGGTGTGGCATCATGTCCCTGCTGAGCTCCCCCCAACCTCCACCTTCCCCAGACCCTGCCCCCCAGATCTCCAGGAATCCCCCAGCTCTGAGTTGGCAACCCTCTGCCAAACATGTAGATCACCTAGTATGCAAAAGACACACCCCTTGGCCTGAATTGGGGGGGGGGACCAAGGTAGTCTTGTGGACTGCGCAGTGAAGAGTCGTCTGGTCCCTCCCCTCCCAAAGTGCCCCGGGAACCATCCTGCCTGCTCCGCCAGAGGAAGGAAGGTGCACCCTGGGGGCTCGACCCACTCCCAGCCACCAGCAGCCCGCAAGGAGAGTAGCTCCCCTCCTGGGCCTGCACTGCCACTGGCTGGGTCCAAGCCAAGCAGCCCCGTAGCTATGGAATTCTTTGGGAGGAGGCCTCGGTGGGGCCCGCCAGCTAATTAAATGAAACTACAGTGCAGGTGGTAAGTTGGAGCACTTTGAGGGCAGCCCAGGAGGGAGGGGGCCCAGAGGAAACACGAGGGGGCCGGGCCCCGTGGGCCCCATGTTAGCTGCGGGCCAGAAGCCAAGCCCCCGTGGCCTTACCCTAGGGGCGTGGCTTGGACCTGGTTAGCAGCAGTGTGGGCCCAGGAGGCGAGTGTTCCATCCCACGTGACCTGGCCACCCAGCCTTGACCGGAGGGAGAGGGGAGGCTGTGAGCCCTCTCCTCCATCGGCCTTCCCCGGGGACCACCTGCTTTTGGCTCCTCCTTTCCAGAATGGTCTCTTGCAGTGGCCAGTCCAGTTGGTTCCAAGGGGAGTTATGCAGCCGTTATTGCCTAGGGTTGCCAACTCTGGCTTGGGAAATTCCTGGAGATTTGAGTTTGTCCTCCAAAGCTGCCATTTCCTCCAGAGGATGTGACCTCGGCCTTCTGGAGATCAGCTATAATTCTAGGAGGACTCTTAAGCCTCCCTTGGGAGGGTGGCAGCAACCCTTGTCCAATACTTCTTTTGTGCCTCCCTCCTGCCCCCTTTCTCTTTTCTGTCATGTGTTTCACAGGCACTCTTTTGAATTGTGAAGCGTCTTTGCCTGCAGTGGCAGAAAGGCAGTACATACATGGATCAAATGAACTAATACCTAATGAAACTTAGCTGACATAGAAAATGGGCTTAATTCTGAAAATTCAAAATTTCAGATACTTAAATGTTGGCATTTGAATTTTGAAAATGACATTTGTCAAATGGCTTGTCCCCAGAATAAATTAGGGTTGCCAGTCCGCAGCAACTGTCTGGCAACCGGAGGGAACTCGAGGGCAGGGTCACGGAGGGGGCACCATCAGTATGACCGCATGGCAACACTTGTGGGGTAAACCTGGAAGTGACGTCGTGCCTCTCTAGGAATCACCAGATACTCTAGTAACACCACTGAATTGCCAGTGATTCCTCGACAGGCTTGATTCACTTCCGGGGGGCGGTTTTTTGGGGGGCGGGGTTAACAGCCAAAGGGGTGGCAGCAGGCACAGGGAGCTGAGGGCAGGAGACCTGGGCACTTGGCCAGCCTTCGGTCATTTACCTGAGACAGAAACATGCAACCTGGCGCAGAGTTGACACTACAGCCTCCAACCATGTCATCCTGCGTATCATCTGGAACTTAGACATCAAAATTTAAAGCCCAAGTTTTAAGCCACCACAGTCACAATCTAATATTCCAATTCCTGCCTGTGAACTGGACACATCCAAAGAGCCTAAATATGGGTTTTAAGAAAACGGCTGGTACCTTCTGGGGGTGTGGCTCCAGAGGGGGGCAGCGCTTCTTTGCCCACCCATCTGTCGGTCAAGGATTGTATTTGCCTCGGGTGTCGCATCCCGAATGCACTTGTGCCTGCCTGCATGCATCGGGACATAGGCTCTGTGCATATTTATTGGGACAGGTGTGGGTGGATTTCACATGTGCAGTGCTCAAAGCACTTGTGACTAAGGCCAATTCCTCCTCCCTCTGCGTACAGGAAAATCGGCTGTGGTTGAAGCTGTTCCGCTGAGAAGGGCCCTTAAGTCTCTCGGCTGCCCTTCCGATTCTCTCTCCCCTGCTCCCTTGGAGCCAGGCCCAACAAAGGCCAGGGTGGCCGCGGCCAGGGCAAGCCCACAAAGCCCCCCCGCCCCCCTGCAGCCGACAGGAATTCTTTGACAGGCTCCCGGTTGCCGAGGCGAAGGAGAAGGCCGCTTCCTACTGGAAGAAAAGCCTCCGCCTGCCACAGGCCCTTTTCTCTCCTGGTGTTTGATAGACACTGAGCCATAATAATCTCATTCCGCCCCAAGGGGGACAACAGCTTTTCTGAAGCAGGCTTTTACAAACTGCTTTGACCCCATTGTTGCCTGCTCTCCTCCCCGAGTCCCCAGCACACACACAGACACCCTCCCCCCCTCCCTCCCTCCAGGCTGTATCCTCATCGTGGCATAATTAAATCAGCGGTCCTGTTTGCCCTTCTTTCCCGCTAATTGTTTGCTCACAGCCGGCATTCGTGACTAGGGGTGATGTTTGAGATCCCCTCACGTCGCCGCTGCCACAGGAAGCCGTGGTCGGTATTCTGAGGCCCGCCCACAGAACTGGCGCAACAATGAGCAAGTAGGGAAGGGCACGCCGGGACAGTTCTGGGAATGCTGCTGCCCACAGACATGGTCCTCATGCTGGACACCTGAACAATAATTCGAGACGAGAGGCTTGGAAATGAAAATCCATAACCTCGTGGATATATTTGGATGAGCGTTTTAATCCCGGGTTCCTCCACAGTGGGGACCGAGGGTGGTTTATGAGATACAAAAATACACAATCCAAATAAACGGGGAGAGAAAGAAAAAAAGGAACCACATACTGTGGGGTGTCCTGGGCTGCCTGGGTCCGTTGCCTGGTTTGCCCAGGGCCACCAGCAGTGCTGTGCAGGCTGGCGTGACCAACTTCCGGGTGGGGGCTTGGAGAAGTCCCAGAATCATAACTGACCTCCAGGCCACAGCCAGCCATTCCCCCGGAGAAAACAGCTGCTCTGGAGGGTGGACTGGATGGCTCCACCCCCCAAGTCTCCAGGCGTTCCCCCATCAAGGGCTGGCTGTCCTCTACTCCTGAGCCAAAGGCCACAATCCAGCTGGCTGTGCCTCTACTCCTGAAGCCCGAGGATCACGTCTCCACCACGCCCGGGCTCAGTGCATCTGTGAGGAACAGGAGATCAGCGTGGGTCTCTGGCAGCAGGCAAAAAGATCGCAGAGACTAGCACGAAGCCTTTATTACAAGCAGTTTGAAAGCTCCAATCCACGGCTTTCTTGAAAAGGCAGTGACTCGGTTAGCCAGCTGCAGCCTTTCCTGGACAGAAAAGATCTGGCCACTGTGGTTAGGATTACCAGCCTCCAGGCTTGGTCTGGAGACCTCCCGCTGTTACATCCGATCTCCAGGCGAAAGGGATCAGTTCACCGGGAGAAAATGGCCGCTACAGAAGGTGGACTCTACGGCATTGTGCCCTTCCCCAAACCCCACCCTCTTCAGGCTCCACCCCCCCACACAAGTCTCCATGGTATTTCCCAGCCCAGAGCTGGTAACCCAAATTGCGGTACATGTTCTGGTGACATCTAGATTAGATGGCTGCGATGGGCTTCATATGAATCTGGCCCTGAGGCGTGTTTGGAAACTTCAGTCGGTGCAGAATGCTGCAGCCGGGATGCTGACTGGAGTGGGTCGTAGGGGCCCCATCACTCCAGCCTTGGCCCATCTGCGCTAGCTTCCAATCTGTTTCCAGGCACAATTCAAGGTGCTGGTGTTGACCTTTACATGGCTTGGGATGGGACCAGCATACCTGAAGGACTGCCTAATCAGTTATGGATCCACCTGATCACTTTTGTCATCTTCATGTTTTGGGTGCCCCCACATTCCTTGGCATTCCCCTTCTTCGGGACTGGAGTGTAAACTGACCTTTCCCGATCCTGTGGCCACTGTTGTGTTTTCCAAATTTGCTGGCATGTTGAGTGCAGCACTTTATCAGCACCGTCTTTTAAGACTTTGAATAGCTCAGCTGGGATACCGTCACCTCCGCTAGCTTTGTTAGTAATGCTTCTAAGGCCCATGTGACTTTGCACTCCAGGATGTCTGGCTTGAGGTCAGTGATCACACCGTTGTGGTTGTCAAGGACATTTAGATCCTTCTTCTGTATATTCTTGCCACCTCTTCCTAATCTCTTCTGCTTCTGTTAGGTCCCTACCATTTTTGTCCTTTATCATGGCCAGCTTTGCATGGAATGTTCCCTTGATTTCTCCAATTTTCCTGAAGAGATCCTTCCCATTCTATTACTTTCCTGTATTACTTTGCATTGATCATTCAGGATTTGAGCTTCAGCTTCAGTATCTGGCCTTCCAGGGAACAGTCAGAGTTGATTTCTTTTAAGATTGACTGATTCAATCTCCTTGCAGTCCAAGGGACTCTCAAGAGTCTTTTCCAGCACCATAATTCAAAAGCATCTATTCTTCAGGCTCAGCCTTCCTTATGGTCCAACTCTTGCAGCCATACATTACTACCGGGAATACCATTGTTTGGACCATATGGACTTTTATCGGCAGGGTGGTGTCTCTGGTTTTTATTATGCCAATTAGGTTTGCCATCACTTTTCTTCCAAGGAGCAGGCATCTTTTAATTTCATGGCTGCAGTCACTGTCTGCAGTGATCTTGGATCCCAGGAACATGAAGTCTCTCACTGCTTCCACAACTTCCCCTTCTATTTGCCAAGAAGTGATGGGGCCGGGTGCCAGGATCTTAGTTTTCTTGATGTTGAGTTTCAAGCCAACTTTCGTGCACTACTCTTTCATCCTTAGCAAGAGGTTCTTTAGATCCTCTTCACTTTCTGCCATTAAAGTGGTATTGCCTGCATATCTGAGTTCTTTGATTTTTTTCCGGCAATCTTAATTCCAGTTTGTGATTCATCCAGGCTGGCATTTCACACGATGTATTCTGCATATAAATTAAATAAGCAGGGTAACAATATACATCCTTGTTGTATTCCTTTTCCTGTGCTAAACCAATCAGTTGTTATGTATCCGGTTCTAACTGTCACTTCTTGACCCATATACAGGTTTCTCAGGAGACGTAAGAACATAAGAGAACCAGTGTTGGATCAGGCCAATGGCCCATCCAGTCCAACACTCTGTCAGACAGTGGGCAAAAATACCAAGTGCCATCAGGAGGTCCATCAGTGGGGCCAGGACACCATAAGGTTTCCCACTGTTGCCCCCCACCCCCCCAAGCACCAAGAATAGAGTGCATCACTTGCCCCAGACTGAGAACTCCTATCTATACCTTGTGGCTAATAGCCACTGATGGACTCCTGTTCCATATGCTCCCTCTTGAACCCGTCCATGCTTGTAGCCGCCACCACCTCTTGTGGCAGTGAATTCCATGTGTTAATCACTCTTTGGGTGAAGAAGGACTTCCTTTTATCCGTTCTAACCTGACTGCTCAGCAATTTCATGGAGTGCCCACAAGGAATTCTTGCCTTGTGAGAAAGGAAGAAAAGTACCTCTTTCTCTACCTGCTCTATCCCATGCATAATCTTATAGACCTCGATCATGTCACCCCTCAGCCGTCATTTCTCCAAGCTAAAGAGCCCCAAGTGCTTTAACCTTTCTTCATAGGGAAGGTGTTCCAAGCTGTTTTACTTGCCCTTCTCTGCACTTTTTCCAATGCTATAATATCTTTTTTGAGGTGTGGTGACCAGAACTATGCACAGTACTCCAAATGAGGTCACACCAGTGATTTGTACAGGGGCATTATGATACTGGCTGATTTGTTTTCAATTCCCTTCCTCATAATCCCCAGCATAGCGTTGGCCTTTTTTATTGCAGTTGTACACTGTCTCGACATTTTCAGTGAGTTATCTACTATGACCAGGGGTCATTTTGTAGAAAAAGAGGTGCAGGAGCTCATCTGCATTTGCCACACCCCTTGACAAAGAGCAGGCATGCAAGTATGCCTGGGTTCCCTACCTGATCTTCTCCAGGAGTCCCGTGGCAGGGAACCCAGGCATGTTTAAAATGCCTTTAAGGAACCCAGGCATTTAAGGCATTTAACCCCCCACCCCACTTCCCCGAGTTTCTCCACAAACGTGTAGTGGTTAAGTGTGCAGACTCTAATCTGGGAGAACCGGGTTTGATTCCTCACTTCTCCACTTGCACCTGCTGATGTGACCTTGGGTCAGTCACAAGCTCTGGCACAGCTGTTCCTGAAAAGAGCAGTTTGTGTTAGAGCTCTCTCAGCCCCACCTCACTCACAGGGTGTCTGTTGTGGGGAGGGGAAGGGAAAGGAGTTTGTAAGCCACTCTGAGACTCCGAGTGAAGAGCGGGGTATAAATCCAAACTCTTCTTCTTCTTCTTCTTCACCCTCCTCCAATTTCCCATTTGTACTCACTCTCTGTTTCCTATTAATTGGCCAGTTTTTGATCCACAAAAGGGCTTGTCCTTTTATCCTGTGACTATTGAGCTTACTTAGGAGCCTTTGATGAGGAACTGTATCAAAAGCTTTTTGGAAGTCAAGGTAAACAACATCTATTGGGTCCCTCAAAAATACTAACAGGTTAGTGAGACAATATCTTCCCTTATAGAACCCATGCTGAGTCTGCCTCAATAGTTTTTGTTCATTGATGTGTCTACTAATTCTTCCCTTCATAACAGTTTCCACCAACTTACCCGCTATCGACGTCAGACTGACTGGCCTGTAATTTCCGGAATCTCCCTTGGAGCCCTTTTTAAAGATGGGAGAGACATTAGCTACTTTCTAGTCCTCAGGAATGGAGGCAGATTTTAAAGAAAGATTACATATTTTTGTCAGGAGATCCACAAGTTCACATTTGAGTTCTTTCAGAACTCTTGGATGTATGCCTTCTGGGCCTGGTGATTTATCAGTTTTTAAGTTGTCCATCAGTCGTAGGACCTCCTCTCTCGTTACCTCAATCTGACTCAGGTCTTTCAACACCCCTCCCGAAATCAGCAGTTCTGGAGTGGGCAAGCACTTCTCATCTTCCACAGTGAAGACAGAGGCAAAAAATGCATTCAGCTTCTCAGCCATTTCCCTATCATCCTTCAGTACTCCTTTTATGTCTTGGTCATCCAAGGGCTCCACTGCCTTCCTGGCTGGTTTCCTGCTTCTAATGTATTTGAAGAAAAAATTATTGTTGGTCTTTATGTTTTTTGATATATGCTCCTCATATTCCCTTTTTGCCTGCCTGATCACAGACTTGCATTTTATTTGCCACAGCCTGTGAGGTGGTCTGGTACTCCCATCTCTTTACGGACTTGCCACAGTTTATTGTGATCCACACAGTCAAAGGCTTTAGTGTAGTCAATGAAGCACAAGTAGATGTTTTTCTGGTACTCTCTTGCTTTCTCCATAATCCAGCAAACGTTGGCAATTTGATCTCTAGTTCCCCTACCTCTTTGAAACCCAGCTTGTACTTCTGGCAGTTCTCTATCCAAGTCCTGTTGAAGCCTAGCTTGCAGGATCTTGAGCATGACCTTGCTAGTGTGTGCAATGAGTGCAATTGGAAGACAGGAGGGCCGGGCGGGATGTGGTCCATGGGGTCATGAAGAGTCGGACTTGGCTGTGCGACTGAACTACAAAAAACCTTCTGAGATGAGGTGGGTGCAGACCGGGAGAGGATCTTCTGAGTTGTGGCACCAAAACTATGGAACTCTCTTTCCCCACAGAGATTTGTCTGCTTCTTTGGGTGGTGGGTGAAGAAGACATTTTCGTGGCATTGTGTTTTTTCAGTGATCTCTTCTTTTTGTCCAAAGTTTTGTCATTTTTATGTTTTTGTATGCATTTTAGCTGTTGCTTTAATTATTTTCTTGGTCTTAATGGTTTTTCAGATGTGATTTTATTATGTTTGTTTTAATTTTTAGACACTTTCATGGCCCTTACGATGGTAGAAAGGCAGGGCATAATATTTGTAGAATAAATGAGTAAAATAAATTAGCATGAGTGGGGAATGTCCTTGTCCGGATAGGACAGACATTGATTCAGGGGTGCTGGCTAAGTGCTGAATCTTAAAATCACTTTCCTGGGAGTAAAATCCATTGCATAAAATGGGAAACTCATATGTAAACCTGCATAGGGTGGCTTCCTTGGACTTTGTTTCCTAAAAAATACAGAAAGCCCCCCCCGATCACCCCCCCCCAGGACATGGTGGCTGCTATGGGCTCCCGAGGATGACTCTGAGGTTTCTTGTTCTGGACAGGATGGGGATCGGGGGTTGTGCGGGTCATTAGCTACTCGGGGTGCCTCAGCAGGGCAGAAAGGTGATGGAATACATCATAAAGGAAGAAGAGTGGCTTAAGGTGATGGGGCTCTTTTCCTGCTGTGTGGAACTATCACACCTCTGGGACAGGTGGAAGCGATACCTTGCTATACAATGATATAAACAATTCTGGCCCTTCCCGCACTCAATACTGCATTTCATACATCAGTGCAAACCTTAAGAGAAAGCTGAGTAGGAACTGGAGACCTTTCTTCCCAAGTCCTTCTTGTCCTGGTTCCAGGCAGATGAATTCAATAAGTGCAGTGATAGGTGGGTAGGGAACTCAGGCTCCCTCTCTAGGGATATTCGCCATAGTGGGAAACTGAGGCACAATCTGATCAGGGTTTTTTGTTCTTTTAGACATCAGTAGATATACCTCCCCGCTGCTGCTGAAGCATGGATCTGTCCAGATGGGATTCTTGGTTGGTCGTGCAGGGTGTTGGACCAGATGGGATGCGCCTGCAGAGTGCAGGGGGTTGGACTAGATGGCCTGCAAGGTCTCTTCCAACTCCAACATTCTGTGATTCTGTGATCGGTTCCACTGGAAAAAAAAGTCTGGTGTGGAGGAGGTGGGAGATTGAGATGGGGGGGCACTTTAATAAATATCGCTCCAAGATGAGAGCTGCCAGGCTTCTCCCCCACCAGTTCATCAGCCCATTCATCCATTTCTGGTCCGCATCTTTGCTGGTCACCCCACTGGGCAGCAGCATTTTGCCAAAAGGAAATCTCCCTCTTTCCACCTCCAGATATCACATCCCATCATTTTCAGCATGCTAAACCCCATTAATAACAGAAGGGCAAATCCCAGGGACTCAGTCAGTGAATGAATGAAAGGTTCGCTGAGCCGGGGGAGGTGACCATGTGGAACGAAAGCCTCAGCAGAGGATGCCTGCGAGGTAGGCATGGAGAGGGCTCTGATACGAATCCTGAGGGGCAGCGGGAAGAGCCCATCTGTGCAGGGACTTGGTCATGGCCCCAAAAAATGACGCCCGACAAAAGACTTTTGCCTGAGGACCTCCCTTAGAAGGGGTGGCAGAGCTGGCCTGAAATGGCACACTGGAGGCCACATCGCTGTACGTAGCTGTGCTCCTCTCATTCTGTCTGGGAACATCTCATCGTGATCATTTCTTCAGAGGCAATAAGTGATCCCTCCAACCCCCTCCCCATCCTGCTGTTGGTTTCCCCCTTGGGCTCCCCATGGCCTGCTTTTCCCCTCCAACGGGCACCCAAACAGTTGACCATGCCGGTGTCCCCTCTCCTGTTTTGTCCTGGCGACAACCACCCCGTGAGGTCAGTTTGGCTGAGGGGGGGGGCAGTGGCTCTGCCATCTCCCTTCGCAAAGAGTGTGTGTGTGTGGGGGTGGTGCAGTAGCCAGACAGTCTCCCCACCTCGTGGACTGTTCATTTTTCCCGACACGTGTGAAGAAAGTGGGGGAGCTGGGGTGTTGCCGCGGCTTCGGTGCGCACAATCCCGGCTCCAGCTGGGTGCCTGAACCCTCCTTGTTCCCCGAGATTACCTGGAAGACAGGACTCATTCCATCCGCTGCTCTTTGGCCTCCGCACTGGGCGGTCTGCACCCAGAGTCCCCCCTCACCAGCGCCCCAGTTGCCTGCTCTGCTTACTCCAGGAGGGGGGCTTGCCACTCGCTCCTTGGCTTCCTGCCCGCCCTTCCTCCCTCGCCCGCTTCCAGCCTGCCCTTCTCCCGGGTCTGCAACACACACACACACACACACACCGGGGTCTGCCTCAGCCACGCCGCCCCCCCCCCCTTGGCCAGCAGGAACGTCTAAGTGGGCTTTGTCCACTGCGAAGGTGCTGCAGAGCCCAGCCCAACTCCACTGCTGCCCATGAGATGCTGCTGGTACTGGGTCTTCTCCCAGGGACCGGTTTACATGGACAGGGGAACTCCTGCTGCGGGGGGCGCCTTCCCAGTGGCAGTTCAGGTTTCCAGTTGCTCATTTTATAGGCACAAATCTGCTTCGAAGGAGGATGGATGATTGATTAGGCTTTGACTCTCTGTCCCAGCATTTCACAAATGACATTTCCGCTCTTAATACTCAGTTCATGAATATTCATGAGACAAGCAGTAATTAGCTTCCAGTTTATGCAGATTAGTTCCAACAAAAGCCCCCAAACTGTTAGACCCTCGCCTTACTTTTTTCAGGCAACTCAGAAGGAAGTCTGGACCAGGAGCCCTCTGCCCTGTTGACTGTGGGAAGTCAGGATGGTTCCCGAGACCACCGCCTCTCCAGCAAGGTTCTCCCAGGAAGGATACGGAGGCCAAAACCAGGGAAGGGACGGCCCCCTGCCGCTTCCTTACTGGGAAAGGCTGAGGAGGAGAGCCCCCAGGGCCTCGGCTGTCTCGTGGGGCTCAGGAGTGGGTTGATAGAGGGGGGGGGGCTGGGGGGGGTGAAGGGAGGGGGGGTTTGTCTTCCCCTGGGCCCCAGGAGGCCCCTGGCGCTTGGGAATGAGCAGGAATGACTGGACGGAGGGCCTGAGGCATCACAGTAGGCAAAGAAACCACGAGCAAATCGGATTGAATGAACAGGGTGACTGTTCTGCAGCCATGGAAAATGCCTATAAACCATTTTGGGCTTCATTCAGTTTTTACATGAATGCAATCTCTGTTGATTTAGCTCTCCAGACCTGCTCTCTTCCCCAAGTATCTGCTCTGGGACTGAAAGAATCACAATAAATGAAGTTCCCCGAAGCCTTTTCGATTGTCTTGCCTTCCTAGTAAAGGGCAGGGGGAAGGGGGGGGAGGGAGAGGCGGCCGTCTCTGTCCATGGTGCTGAGCAATAGGCTGCCTCTCTGTGGCTCAGTAAAAAGGGTTTGCTTCCCCACCCCCACCCCCATTTCAGTGTTTTAAAACGATGTCAACTGAGATGCCGGTGGAAGAGTTTAAAAAACATTTTTATAAGCAGCATGGACCTACTTTTAAACTTACTGTAGTTTTTAAGATCCCACTTCAATACTGTCGTTTGCAGGTCCCACTTGGCAAGTAACTCCACTCTGGCTTTCCCCAAATAAAACGCAAGTATTTCATATCAGTGGCAACTGAACGAGTTTGTATTCTGTCTTTCATGTTCAGTCTTCAGTCTTTAAAAAAATATATAAGTAAGCAACACACCGTATGTTGTGGCCAGTTTTCATGTTATGCTGAGACAAAGTGAAATCTGCTGCCCAACCTCCCAGCCACTCTGCTCCTCCTCCTCCTCCTCCTCCTCCTCCTCCCCCTGCCTCCTAGCCTTCCAAGATGCCTGCAGAGGAGTTGTGCCCCACTCTGGAGGAGAACCACTGGCTAAAGGCACGGTGTGGCCCCTCACCACCTCTCCCTTTCCCCGCCCCCCACATGAACCACCCATGCATGGAGCTCTCCCACTGCACCTGCTGCATACACACACTGGCACACTGGCAATGTACACGTAATCTCCCAAATGGAGCTATCAAGGGCAAAAAGCAGGCTGTGAACTTTGAGAGCTTTATAAATATAATTACAATGCTGGGCTGGGAGAGGGGAGGGGAGGGGAGGGGAAGCTAGTGAGCAGGCCGTGTTGTTGTGTCTGGACGAGAAGATGTCTTTTGCTTAAAATGGAGCTACTTATTTTTTGGGGGGGGTCAGCCAGCAGAGGAGGAGATGTTTGTAATGCCAGTGGAAGAGAAGAGCCCTCTTCAGCATATCATCTTGGCATCCAAAAAGTGGTGAATTCTGCCCCCTTTCAAGACAGTCTTGTGGTGTCATTTGGGCTGAGAGCCAGCCATCTTCCATGCAAGGATGCACGAGAGGTCAAGAGTCACGATGCCATCTCCCCACCCTACCCCCACTCAGGGGCTGAACAAGGACCCAGGATTCTCTGCCCTCACAGATGTTCACCACCTTAGTCCAACTAAGGAAATGGGCAATCACGGCTCCTGGGAATGGCCTCCGTGCTTTTATCAAGCACGTTTGTGCTTTATATTGTTGCATCTCACCATGTACTTCTGGCCTTCCTGTTTACGATTTTTTCTCTTCATGGCCTCCTATATAAAGGCCTGTCAAGAGAGAACTCGCAACATACATCTGACGAGGAGGAGTCCAGGCCAAGGAAGCAGATGCTGGAGGAGAGCCTTGCTCGTTGTTCAAGTGCCACGAGACTCTTACCTGTTTTGTGTTGCCACAAGTGTTGGGTGCCATGATAAAAACCTGAATCACA
This sequence comes from Gekko gecko, assembly GCA_029375565.1. Lineage (NCBI taxonomy): Eukaryota > Metazoa > Chordata > Lepidosauria > Squamata > Gekkonidae > Gekko > Gekko gecko. The sequence goes on from JAPDNY010000008.1 coordinate 8,639,361, forward strand.
AAGGGCTCCCTCTTGGTCTGGTGAGCCACAGCTGCATGCTCCACACTTGAAAAGTTCCTGGGGGTAATTGTGTAACAACAAGCATGCCAAAACTGCAGGCGTTTGGCCTGGGAGAAAGTCTCCTCTGGGCAAGTCAGTGGGGAGTGTTTGCACACACACACACACACACACACACACACACACACACACACACACACACACACACAAGGCCTGACTGATTGCTACTGTGGTGTCAGAAGTGATTTTTCACCTACGTAACATTGGCTAAATTACCTGGTGCTATATGACACTTTGGTGTAGTGGTTAAGAGTGTGGACTCTAATCTGGGAGAACTGGGTTTGATTCCCCACTCCTCCACATGCAGCTGATGGCATGACCCTGGGTCAGTCACAAGTTCTCTCAGAGCTGTTCTTTCAAGAGCAGTTCTCGAAAGAGATCTCTCAGCCTCATCTACCTCACAGGGTGTCTGCTGTGGGGAGGGGAGGGGAAAGGAGATTGTAAATTGCTCTGAGACTCCAAGTGGAGGGCAGGGTATAAATCCAATCTCCTCCTCCTCCTCCTCCTCCTATCTTTGAACAGCATAAGTGATGTGGCATGCCAGTGCATGGGTGGTCCTCCGTGGAGGATGGAGTAGTAGTCTTTTTGCCCTATGTGGCTGTATTTAGGATTCTGTGATTTCTTTCAGAATATGACCCTTATCTAGCAGGTGAGGAGCAGTTCTCCTTTTACAGTATAGTGAGCCTTTGCAAGGCATTTTTGCCTTGCCAAGCCCACCAGGAAGTATAGTCCAAACTAGGGCTGCTGTGAACTTCACCGTGAATGTGCTTGGTAGGGGGACACACCCCGTTTGCAACTGCCCTGCTCCCTCATGGGCCGAGAGTGGGATCTCCCCACCACCACCTGACCGGAGTGGCCTGTTTAACGCCTTTCCGTCTGCACCGTTCCGACAGTGGTGGGATGTGATTTCCTTTTGCCTTGCAGCTACTTCTGCACCTGGGCAAGGTGAAAAGATTCTCCCAAAGGGGCACGGATGGCTCGGTCAGGTAATGAAACAATGTAGAGAAGAACTATTAACTCCCGTACAGCTGGGTAAAAATGCACATGCACAAAACGCAGTTCAGAACTTGCCTGCCATTCTAATGTATTTGATAACGTGTGCCTTGCACATGAAAGCTCGTGCCTTAAGCAAACCTTTGTTGGTCTTAAATGTGCCCCACTGGACTCTAAATGAGTTCAGAACATGGACATAGGTGGACACCAAACACTGAGACTAAAAAAACCCTCTGTTCTTTTTTGCAGGCCCACAGTTTCTGCCAAAGTTAGTGCATTTGTCTGTGCTAAAAAGAAAAGTGGATGGTATATTAGGACCATAAGAAAGTTAAAATATTGTTGCTGGACAAGAAATAAAGGGGTTGAAAAGCCCCAATAAAGTGCAGAACAGACTCTTTTAGCGTCCTGATTATTTCCTGGTCAGGCTTCCTTAGCAATTCAAGAGTTTTCTGACGAGTGCCAGGGATATCCAAGGAAGAGGACTGGTAATGCTGTTCCAATGATTCTTAAAAAACAACAACCCCTAAAACAATATCATAGATGACTGACTGGTTTGCTCACCCTTTACTTAAATAACTCACTGCCATGGACAGCAGTGGCAGGTCTCTCTCTGTGTGGGGAACGAGGCCCCCCATCAGACCGGGTGAGAAGGAGGCCCTGGCACCGTGCCAAGCAGGTGAGAGTGGCTCACGAGCAGCTTCAGGAGGAATCTGTGCCAAGCTCAAGACCCGTGAGCTGGATGGGGGCATGTGTGTATGTGTGTGTGGTCCCCAACACGGTACCCGTGGGTGCTCTGATGCCCACCAACATTTCTTCTGGTGCCAACCAAGTGCTATTAGAAAGTGGGTGGGACCAGGTTTGGGATTTTGCCCAGCAAGGCCTCTGATTGGCTAACGGAGATTTGATTGACTGTGCAGATTTTCCAGAACGTTGCTTTGGCAGCAGCGGCCACCACAGCCCAAGGAGCTTCCCATTTTGTGGCTGGCTCTACCTCCTGGGGCAGCCGTTGTGAGGCTGTGCCCAAGACGCGGAGTCAGCGTTCCAGAGGCCCCTGTTGCCTCAAAAAGTCTGAGGGCCCCGGGTCTAATTGATCTACTGCTTGCCATCTTGAAAGGATATCACAAAAAGGGGGTGGTAAAGAAGAATAGATGTTTGCAATCTTCTTTACTGTTGTATCTCCAGTTATGGAGAAAGATGTCTTATCTAGGATGCATGACTACTCAGCTGCAGGCAGCCGGTAGATTCTCTAGCCCCCCTCCCCCCCCAATTTCAGCCCATGTTTTCATTGTTGGAAGTGGAACTTGAAGAACTCCACAGAAGATCCCTCGTAGAAATCTCCAATGAATATTTTCCCCTTGCACCTGGTTTTTCTTTCTCCCTGCCTACTGGCACAGCCGTTGTTTCTCCACACATGGGATACCGATGCGGCTCCTGGGCAGACCACAGTGGCCTCTTTTGCACCTCTGAGTCCGATGGTCTGGCATGAAGCCAAGTGGTGAGTTCGGAACTTTGTTTAAAAGAGAATAAAAAACACATGGTGGTTGCGGTCACACGCGTGAAATAAAATGGCGGGGAAGCGAGGCTATTTCCTCTGGAGGAATTTGACCCGCAGTTGTGCGATCACACAGTTCTTTGAAGCTGCAAGCACAGCCTGCCACTGTGTGATCAGAGGCTACCGTGGGGGAGTCAGGTTTTTTTTTTTTTTGCCATTTGTTTCCAATGTGCTTAAACAAGGAATCGATTAATCGTACCTCTGCCTTGAGGGCTCCCTCTGAAGTGTGAGATGATGCGCATACTGGGGGGGGGACATTGGCATGGAGTCGGAATGGCCTGATCAGATCATCCCAATGCCATGAAAGCGCACTGGAGCAATCAGGCAGGGGAAAGCCTGTCCATGGCCTGTAGCAAACCATTTGCTACCGAACTTTCCCCAGTGCCTGTTTACTCCGCTTCTGCAGTGGAGCAACACGGGTTGCTGATGGCTGCAGGGCGCTTCCCAGATGTTCGTGTCTGATGGCACCCTTTAAATCCACCCGGCATTCATGCCTATGTCAGGGCTAATTGTGCGTATGATCGCAGCTGATGAATCTCAAACAAAAGCCCTTCTGTGCACTGACTGAACACATGCTGAGGGACAGCAGACACCAGCGCATTGGTCCTGCCTTCCACCTCTGTGAGCCTGGCACCTATGCACAGAGGAGTGTCTGAGCATGAGCTTCCTCCACACAGCTGGCAATGTTTGGAAAGCACCATTCCTGATTGTAGAGAGGGAGCATATGCGTGGACACTCCAAGTGTTCATGCTGTGCAGACAGCCCAGGTATTTCACCAAGGTGTGTGCCAGTCAAATCACTCTCCACATGCACTTTCTTAAGTGAATGTTTTATTTAGAGATGTGAGATGCTATAGGTTCAAACGCTTTGTTAGGAAAAGATGGCAAAAAGTGTATAAATGGATTTTAAAAATGACCAAATGAACTCCCATATGTACTTCTGATAGCATTGTTTCACCTTTTTCTGTATGTATTCTCTTTGTAATGGAAAAATTATAAATGTTGTTGTTGTTCAGTCGCACAGTTGAGTCCGACTCTTTGCGACCCCGTGGACCAGATCACGCCAGGCCCTCCTGTCTTCCGCTGTCTGCTGAAATTTGCTCAATTTCATGTTCGTTGCATCGATGACACTGTCCAACCATCTCATCCTTTGCCGTCCCCTTCTTCTTTGACCTTCTATCTTTCCCAGCATCAGGGTCTTCTCCAGTGAATGCTCCCTTCTCGTTTGGTGGCCAAAGTATTTGAGCTTCAACTTCAGGATCTGGCCTTCCAGGGAACAGTCAGGGTTGATTTCTTTTAGGACTTAATGATTTGATCTCCTTGCAGACTTTTAGGATTGAATGATTTGATCTCCTTGCAGTCCAAGGGACTCTCAAGAGTCTTCTCCAGCACCATAGTTCAAAAGAATCTATTCTTCGGCGCTCGGCCTAAATTATAAATAAAATTATAAATAAATCTATAAAATTATAAATAAATCTATATAAAAAAAGGGACTGATTCGCAAGGCGGGAAATGCAAGGTATAGTTACAACCCCAGATCCCATGCATTCAACGTCAGCATTACTACCGTGGTTCTGAAAGATATACAACCACTATCTAGCCTGGCACAGACTTGACTTCAAGGACATTCCTCATGTGAAAGATGTCTTGAGGCTCCGTAGAAGAGTTACCGAAGCTAGCCTCCCTAAAATGCTACAGACACTCACACACACACACCCTGGAATGCAAGGGCAGTGATAAGGGAACAAAGGGCAAGCAAAACATAACCCGGCTTGTGAGGATGACAACGATGGAACTCTTTGATCAGACGGGCAGCTTTAATATACCCACTCATTCTGTTCTGGCCCAAAGTCCTTCCACTTGACCAGGTACTGTAACTGGCCTCTTTTGACCTGTGAATCAAGGATGGCTTCCACCACATGGTGGAGTGGCCTGTCTATCAGAAGAGGAGGTGGAGCTGGTGGATGAGGAGTCCAGGGTGAGGGATCTCTTTTCAGGAGGCTGAAATGAAACACAGGGTGCAAAGAACAAAGAGATTTAGGCAATTCTACCTCAACAGGCACTTTATTGATCGTCCATGAGACCTTAAAAGGCTCTATATATCTCCACCCCAGTTTCCTTGTGGGTTGAAGCCCCTTAATATGTTTCATAGAGATGTACACCGAGTCTCCAGGAGCCACATCCCAATCAGGGTTATGTTTGCCATCAGCATAGCATTTATAGTTCTCTTTAGCTTTGTTTAATGTCCTTTGTAAAGTCTTCCAGTTTTTTTGTCAGAGTCGACCACCATATTTGTGCATCCCCTTTAACTGGTTCGTTTAAGTCCATGGTTGGGAGGGGGGCTCCCTCATAGCCATGCACCGCCATAAAGGGAGACATTCCTATAGAGCTGTGGAGGGATTTGTTGTAGCTGTACTCTGCTAAAGGTAAAAGTTGCACCCAATTATCCTGTTGGTGATTAACTTAACATCTCAGAAACTGTTCAAGGATTTGGTTGGGGCATTCAGTTTGGCCATCCGTCTCAGGGTGGTGGCTACTACTAAGCCCCCATTCCACCCCCAATAATGCCATTAACTCTTTCCAGAACTTGGCAACGAACTGAGTCCCGCAGTCAGATATGACCTTCTTTGGCAAAGTATGCAACCGTATCACGTCTTGTAAAAACATAGCAGCAAGTTGTTTAGCTGTGGGTATTTGTTTACATGGAACAAAATGGGCTTGCTTAGAAAATAAATCGACCACTACCCATATAATGGACTTCCCTTGGCTCTCGGGTAGATCGGTTATGAAGTCCATTGATATGACTGCCCATGGATGCTCAGGAGTTTCCAGCGGTTGGAGCTGACCAGGTACCTCCCCTCCCCTCTGCTTACTCATTAGACAGGTTTGGCATGTAGCCACGTATTTAGAAATGTCCTTTCTCATTTCTGACCACCAAAACCATCGTTGTACCAGGTGCAAGGTTTTCAAATAGCCAAAATGTCCCGACATTTTATTGTCATGGCTCTGGTTTAAAATCTCCCCCCTCAGTGCCTCAGGCAGACACGTTTTATCGCCTTTGCACCAGCTTCCATTAGCCCGCTGGTGCAGCCCCTCCTTTCTCACAGTCTCTAGATTGTGGGGGGTAAAGGCTGACTTGGGCTTTTCCAGCCAGTCGCTTTGCTCCTCCTCCCTCTCCGCTTTCGCCTGGCTATGTGTCATTACTGCTCCTCCCAACTGGGCTGGGGAGAACATAGTGTCCATGACTTCATCACATTGACTGGCGTGCTGTGGGAGTCAGGAGAGGGTATCAGCTAGAAAGTTGGCTTTCCCTGGGAGGTACTTTATGGTGAAATGGAACCTGGAGAAAAATTGTGCCCACCAGAGCTGCCTTGCATTCAGGCTGTGGGGTGACCTCAAAGCCTCCCAAGTTTTTATGATCTGTCCACACTTCAAATGGCACCCTTGCCCCTTCTAACTAATGTTGCCATGTAGTAAGTGCCAGCTTCATGGCTGCAGCCTCCTTGTGCCAAACTGCCTGTCAGGTAGTCCTGCCATGATGGATGGAGTAGGGTGGGAGGATGGGCCATGTGTTGCATTGTGGTGTGTAGGGCGGGAGGTTGGGATCGTGGGGTGTTGATTTATGCACCTGGAGTGTTCGAATGGAATGCAGAGGGCGAGCTCTGCAGGCTCTATCTCTGGTAGACTTAACACCCTGACCTTGGTGGAGACAGGCTGTGAGCTTCCTATCGCTTTCAAAGCTACAGCTTGGCTGGGAACAATGGGGGCGGTGGGAACTTCATTAGTATAGTAACTTTCAGTTCTCATTCGCATACTAGGCACTCATTGGTGGAAGGGGGGGTCCCCATTCACCCCCTTTCTGGTATAACTGCTTGCTTTTTGTAACCATGTTATTCTGAACAATGTATCTGCTTCAGTAACCTACTATTGCAGCTCTATAATAAAATGCTATTCTTGCTTCAATGAACAAGACCTGGTGTTTGGCTGACTAAGTTAGGGTCTCTGACAGTTTGTTCAGAATCCTTCATTTTTTGGGACTGGTCGGAAACCCGCGGCTCCAACATGAGTGGCGGTGAAGAAGACACTCTCCCGATCGAAGACGAAAAGAAGGAGGACAAGAAACCTCCTGTGACAACGTACGTGCCGGTGACACGGGGCCAGGAGTACGACTTTGGAGGGCCCTACGGAGATCCGTATGGAGCAGCCTATGGAGGGGTAACCACCCGAATCAAGCAGAAACGAGATTGGGTGAAGCCCCTGGCAGAAACCCATGAGACGTGGTTTACAACTCCGAGAGCTTCGGTGCGAGCGAGCCACACCGAGAGGTCGGTCCGCAGACTGACCACGGCCGAGGGGCTGGAAGACACCTGCCGAGACTCCAGGGACCTGGAAAGCGCCGTGGTGAGACGGAGGTGGAGTGGTGAGCCGAGCCAAGATCGCCTGATTCGCCTCCTAGATGAATCCCTCGCCTGCATCCCCCAGATGATCGCGGAGGGCATCCGAGAGGAGCGAGAGCGGCAACGGCGGGAGGAACCACCCGACCAACCCCCTCAAGACCAGCAACAGGCGCCGGTTCCGGACCAACAGAATGTGCCGGTCCAACCCCCCCCCGCTCAACCCGCGGGGCCGGGACCGCAGGGACCGCCGGGGCAGCCACCCCCCCTGACCATGGGGGTTCCTGCCACCGAAACCAGCGGAACTCCTTGATGCGGATTTTGATGGGAACCCCGAGAAGTTTCCTTTCTTCCTGGTGCGGGCCGAAAGATTCATCGAAACCTGGGGCCACCTGTTTCAACGCGAAGACCGAATGGTGGATGTCATAGCCTCGCACCTGAAAGATGCAGCGGCTGACTGGCATGTGGGACTCCACCAGGCTGACGGGCGTGAGCTGAGGGAAATCGATACTTTCATGTGGGCCATGAAGGAACAATTCGAAGATGTGAACGCCAATAAGACGGCCAGAGCGGCCATACGTGCCCTCAAGCAAGGCGCCAAGTCGGTGAGAGACTACACGGCTGAATTTCGCAGGTGTGCGGCCAAAACTCACGGGTGGCAAGACGGGGTCCTAGCAGACCACTACAAATTGGGACTCAACGCAGAGATTCGCCGTTCAGTCACCAAGACCCAAGATCCAGACACGTTAACAGGCTGGATACAAGCTGCCATCACCATGGAAAACCGCTTGAAAACCATCAAACTGGATGATGCAGCAGCGATGAATAAAGGGGGTCAGTCGGGCCCTACACCGGCTCCGCGAGGGAAGAACCCACCACCGAACCCGAAACCCAAGGACGGCACGAGAGAGCTTAGGATGAAGCAAGGTCTCTGCCTGAAATGCGGGGAAGGGGGCCACTTCGCGGCGAGCTGCCCAGGCTCCCCCGCATCGACCGGGGCCGCCAAGGGAATCAAGAAGAAGTTTGACACTTTCACCCCAAAGCCGGTGGCGAAACCAAGAGGGGCGAGGGCCTTGCAAGCCAAGCCGCTCAGTGAGGCATCGGATTCGTCGGATGGCGAGACCGTGCAGCCGGGAAACGAGATGGACCTGCTGTAAATAGCACTGAACAGCAGGTCCCGGACTCTCAAGCGCAGATCCCGGTGAGCAGACCTCCCTCTCTTTTCTTCCTCACAGTGACTTTGATGGACCCGGGTCTACTGACCCATGTGAGGGTGCGAGCTCTCATTGACTCTGACACTGCCCAATTACATTCGGCCCCTGAAAATTTTTTGAAACGTAGGCCAGAGGGTGTAATTTACCATCCATGCCTCTCTGTAAAATAGCCCCCCCCCATGACTACATCTGATGCATCTACCTGCACAATAAAACCTTTACTTTCATCTGGATGGTGGAGGATGGGCTCAGAGGTGAACAGTTTTTTCAAATCCTCAAATGCTTGTTGGCACTCGGGAGTCCATTGTAATTTACTCCCCCTCTTTTTCACCTCGGGACCTTTCCCCTTAGTTTTTAGCAAGTCTGTTAGGGGTAACGACACTTGGGCAAAGTTGGGGATGAATGTGCGATAAAAGTTAGCAAATCCTAAGAAGGATTGCCTTTGGGTCTTGGGGGGTTCCCACCACATCCTGCACCTTCTTTGGGTCCATCTCCAAACCCTGTTGGGTGATGCGGTAACTTAAGATGTCTATTTCAGTTTGATTAAACTTGCACTTAGACAGCTTCGCGTACAAATGGTTGTCATAGAGGGCCGCTAGTACCTCTCATACCAGTTTCACATGTGAATCCATATCTTGCATGTACACCAACACGTCATCTAGATACACCACGACCCCCTTGAACAGGTGCTTGTACAACACGTCATTTATCAAGTTCATGAATACCCCTGGGGCCCCAGCCAATCCAACAGGCATAACCAAATACTTGAACTGCCCCAGCGGGGTGTTGAATGCAGTCTTATGTTCGTCCCCCTCCCTTGTGTGCACTCTGAAGTTTTATTTAGAGATTTGAGATGCTATAGGTTCAAACACTTTGTTAGGACTGGTTTGCATGGAGGGAAACACAAGGTATATTTACGGCCCCAAATTCCATGCATTCAACATCAGCATTACTACCGTGGTTCTGAAAGATATACAACCACTATCTAGCCTGGCACAGACTTGACTTCAAGGACATTTCTCATATGAAAGATGTCTTGAGGTTCCTTAGAAGAGTTACCAAAGCCAGCCTCGCTAAAATGCTACAAACACTCACTCCCCCCCCCCGGAATGCAATGGTAGTGAGGGCAGCAATAAGGGAACAAAGAGCAAGCAAACCATATAACTGGGCGAGTGGGAAGTAAGCAGAATATATCAGGGTAGAATACATCAGGACAGAATGTAGCATGTAGAAATACAACAGGTACAGCTGGTCATATGCCCGTGTCCCTCCTCACATGTGGGCAGAGGGGCTGAAGTCTTTCATGGGTATAAACAAGGATTTACCAGAGGGCAACTTACCTTGCTATGCATGTAAACTGCCTGTTTGGAGAGGTAGAGCTCATTGGTTTACTTCACATTTGTACATTTGCAATGTGGTAAAGTTCTCCTTAACCTTCGGTAGGGTCCCCTTGGGGGGACTCCTAGAAATGGGCAGCCAGCACTTCACTGATTGCAATACGCAACCTCTATCATGCCCTGCTTCCAAAGATGGTATCTGCTTCAAATTTGAATGAAATAATTTCTGACATTGCCAGCTGGTGGAAACCTTCTAATCTGAAGGTTATTCTGCATTTTGACACCTGGTTCCATTTTCTGGTGCAGCAGGAGGTGGGAAAGGCTGGGTCAATGAAAGGAGAACATGACTCAGCACCAGCCAAGACGCGCATGGCAAGAATATTGTCTATTCTTAACTGGCATTTTTTCATTCAGAGTTTCCACTTTTCACCCACCATTGTACTATCTCAACAGCTCAGGACAGATTTCTGGTTCTATATAAGAAGAAGGTCTCTTTTTTTGGGGGGGTGGTATTTTTTTGTATTTTTCATATGTGTGTGTGCGTGCGCGCACATGCACATGTGAGTCTGTGTGCACCTGGAAGTCATGGCTACCTCTGGTGACTGACTCCTGCTGGGGGCCTGGAGGATGTTCAGAGAGGGGGCTGAATGAAGCCTGCCCCCGCCTCATGGCTGCTGGTATTCCTTGGAGGCCTCCCAGCCAAGTACTTGCCAGAGTCGACCCTGCTTAGATTTGGAGATCTGACGAGATGGGGCTTGCCCCGGCGACCCAGGTGAAGGAAGGAGAAGATCTTGTTTTCCTGAGCCAGTTCATTATCAAATCAAAGCCAAAGCTCTGACTCATCCTGCATCTTATTCCAACGCTTTATCTCCCCCCGCCCTAGACTCTAATACTGAAAGTCAGGCAGGCTGGGAGGAAAAGGCTGAAAGTGTCAGAGCACAGCAGAGGAAGGCGGGGGGGGGGGGCGTGCAGTGCTTTGCTCCCCTTGCCTGAAATGTGTTCCTTTTATTCTCAAGTAGGCTCCCACCCTATCCTTGAGGGCCCCAGGAAAGGAGGGTCAGGCCCATGGGCCAATTCACACCTACTTGTGCCTGCTCAGGATTTCAATGAACTGTGGAATGGGGACTTCTTTGCCTGCCCAGCTCAAGTTTGGCAAGGCAAATCCCTTGGGTGCAGGATATAAACCAGGAGCATTACATCCCCGCGGAGGTGTGTGTGTGGAGAAGGGGAGAACGTGCACCAGAAATGTGCATCCCATGAAAACAAATGGGAGTGACCTTTGGATTGACTTCCTCCTCCAATGGCTTCTGTGTTTCCTGGCTGCACCCAGACGTTTAGTTTTTGTTCAGGGCATTTCACTAAGTGCTCCGTGTGGTTGGCTTTTCAGGGCTGGCTGAGGACTGCATAGCATCCATGTCAACTACCGTCATGCATCTATCCCAATTAATATAATAAGATTAACAATATCACAATCTCAGCTCATTTCGTAGGCCATACTTTGGACATAATGTTTTGTATTAGGCTAGAAACATGTGCTCCCATTTTCAGGAACATTTGAAAGGGTCTGTCCTGTCACTGCCTGAACACTTCCTTCTGAAATGACTCATTGTCCCCTTCTGTGCCCTGGCCAGCGTGTTGAAGCAGTGAGACTGGCCTCAGACCTTTTGTCCGGCTGACCAGACATGCTAACCCAAGGGTGTCATCACTGGACCCATGGACCTGCCCTTTACTGGACCAGACCGTTGGTCCATCAGGGTTGGTGTTGTCTACTCAGGCAGACCAGCACCAGCTCTTGGGCAGAGAGCCAGTTTGGTGTAGTGGTTAAGTGTGTGGCCTCTAATCTGGGAGAACTGGGTTTGATTCCCCACTCCCCCACTTGCACCTGGCTGGATGACCTTGGGCAAGCCATAGCTCTGATAAGAGCTGTTCTTGAAAAAGAGCAGTTTCTGTCAGAGCTTTCTCAGCCCCACCTACCTCACAGGGTGTCTGTTGTGGGGAGGGGAAGGGAGAGGAGATTGTCAGCTGCTCTGAGACTCCTTTGGATAGTGAAGGGTAGGGTATAAATCCAATCTCCTCTTCTTCTTCTTCTTCTTCTTCTTCTTCTTCTTCTTCTTCTTCTTCTTCTTCTTCTTCTTCTTCTTCTTCTTCTTCTTCTTCTTCTTCTTCTTCTTCTTCTTCTTCTTCTTTCTCATCCACTACCTGCCTCCTTCCACCACAGATGCTGGTGACTGAGTCTGGGACCTTCTGCATGCCAAGCAGAGGCTTTACCATAGACAGGGGAAATGGGACCTGCTGAGTAGGCAGTGCCCAGTCCAGTGCCAAGAACAAGGGGTACCCACGTGGTTTGGCGCTCAATAGGGCAAAACTCAGACACTTTCCTGATGGGAGGGGAACTGATTCCTTTGCTCAGCATAAACCATCTAGCTGGTACTCTTCTTTCTCATTGTGGCCTTTTCTGGTTGGCCTTCCTTTCAAGTAAGGGGGGAAATGCTGAGGTTTTCATTTAGTTGTTTAATGGGTCAGACCTTCCAGTCCTCAGCTCCCAAGCATGGATTAGCCAACAGCTGGCTTCTGTGAACTTGGGCAGATCCGACCTAAGAGGGAGTGCAGAACAGGCTGCCTCAGTGCCGAAATCTCGTGGCCCTTTCTTCCACGCACGGGGAAATACCCACCACCACTTTGGGGTCAGGGAGCAATTTTTCTCCAGGCCAGTTTGGCCAGAGAGCCTGAGGTGTTTTTTTTTTTTGTCATCTTCTGGGCAGGGAATGGGGGTCACTGGGAGTGTGTGTTTGGGGAGGTAGTTGTGAATTTCCTGCATTGTGCAGGGGGTTGGACTAGATGACCTTGAAGATCCCTTCCAGCTCTATGATTCTATAATTCTAGGTCCCGATGGCATCCTGATCTGGAGTTGCCCCATAATACTGCTATGCACGTGCAGGTGGCATGATTCAAAACCCCAGCCATCCCTTGGAAACAAATAGTCTAGGAGCAGCAGCAGGAAAAGGACGATGTACCGCCGTTCTTGATTTATATTCTGCTTCCCCCCCCCCATAGGAGCTGCGGTGGCTCAAGTGGTTAAGACGCTGAACTGCAGGCTGTGGAAGGTCAGTAGTTCAGCAGTTCAAGACCCAGGTGCCGCAAGACGGAGTGAGCTCCCGTCTCTAGTTCCAGCTCCTGCCAACCTAGCAGTTCGAAAGCAAGAAATTGCAAGTAGATAAATAGGTACCACTTTGGTGGGAAGGTAACAGCATTCCGTGCACCTTGGTGTTTAGTCATGCCGGCCACATGACCACGGAAACGTCTTCGGACAGCGCTGGCTCTTCGGCTTTGAAACAGAGATGAGCACCGCAACCCTAGAGTCGGATTCGACTGGCTTTCGAGCAGGGGAACCTTTACCTTTACCTTTTTCCTCCCCCATTGGGACTCAGAGTGGCTTGTAGGACATTGTTCTCCCTCCTCCAGTTTCTCACAACGACAGCCCTCTGGGGTCGGCCAGGATGACGGGCCCGAGGTCACCCAGCGAGCTTCTGTGGTAGAGAGAGGGATTCAAACCTGGGGCACCCAGGATCCCAGTCTGCCACTCTGTCCACCACGCCACGCTGGCTCTCGTGGGATGGGGATGGGTCCGCAGAAGCAGAGGCTGTGGCTGGATCCGTCAGAGAGGGACTCGGATTGCGCGCACATTCAGAAAGGACTATGGTGTATTTTCATGATAACTAGAAATGTGGTGAACCACAGGGAAGAAATTACAGTAGTTTTACCAAGTCTGTGGTGTGCTGGCTGAAAGCACACTATTAATGCGGAAACAAATCCACCCCATTACTGCGGGCTATGGCTCATTAGTATGCAGTTACCTAGAATTCACTGTGATTTTGTCAAAAGGCACGTTCTGTTTCCACTCTACCCAACATGTTCGCTTGAGAAGCTCCAGCAGCTGGTAAACTTCTAGCAGTTGGTGAACTTTATTCTGGTCTGCCAGAAGGGTGGCGTTTTGTTCTTCTGGCTTCCTGGCTAAAAAGAGCAGAAAAACTGAGTTTCAGGACTCATGAGAGTTTTATCTGAACAAAACTGTGTAGTACAACACCTCTCCCAAACATAATTCCATGGCATGCTTGAGATACAGCGGTTCCCCTTGGTGGAGAAGCCCTCCAAAGAGGCTTTAAATCATAACGTTAGAATGTTGGGGAAACAATCAGCCTTCTTGGAGGCCTGGGAGCTGGTGGGCGGGAGGGCTCCTAGATCTCAAGGCACCACGCCCTGTGGGTCGTCAGGAAGTACCTCAGGTGCATATCTGCATAAACCGGTCTGCTTTCAGATTGATCCCAAACTCGTATTGGGGTAGCAGTGGAGGAGAGGCGAGAGGAGAATGATGCAGGCTGCTCTGCGACCCCCTGGGGGAGAAAGGCAGGGCACAAGTGGAGTAAAATAAAATAAATTTAAAAAAAATTAAAAAGCCCCTTTCCCCTGATGCCTCCCACTCCAAAGATAAGCCTGGCTTAGCTTCTGCAACTGAGCTTCCAGGAGCGCACCCAATAAAGGCAAAGGCCAGAGGATTGTTTGGCATAGTGACCTGCTTGCCAGCTCAGGACTGAGTGAGGTATGGAGGCCCAGGATATAATGACATTGGAAATAGCTTTATTGAGGGGAATAATTCAGGTTGCAACAAGAAGTCCAATAATATCACTTCCGAGAATGCACACGTACTCCAAACATCTATACACATAAGAACATAAGAACATAAGCGAAGCCAATATTGAATCAGGCCAATGGCCCATCTAGTCCAACACAATGTGGCCAAAAATACCAGGTGCCCTCAGGAGGTCCAGCAGTGGGGCCAGGACACCAGAAGCCCTCCCACTGCTGCCCCCTCCAGCACCAAGAATAGAGTGCATCACCTGCCCCAGACTGAGAGTTCCCATCTATACCCTGTGGCTAATAGCCACTGATGGACTTCGGCTCCGTATGTTGATCTAATTCCCTCTTGAAACATACTATACACAAGGTGTATCACTGAAGGAGGGGACAGCAAGAGGCCGAACGAGTAGAACAGAAGGGTAAAGGAGAACTGCCACTTGCCCAAAAGGCCAATCGAGAGGAAGAACAGGACGAGGAATGTCACAGTTGTGTCCCCGGGGCAATTGGGACCCCTTCGCAAACACACTTTGGGAATAACTCCTGGTTTCAGTTATAGGGCTCTGAGAAAAGGAATGGAGGGACCAGCCATGTGATCCTAAGCCGAGTCAAACGTACTTAGGAGGGCATGACTCTCCTTAGGGTTGGCACGACAAGAACGAGGGAATATGGGAATATGTCCAAATAAGGAAAGGAAGGGAAGAGATACGTTGGAGGCACATTGCATTGCCTTTGGGCAAGGTTTGTGATATAAGTGAATTGTTATGCCCTTTCATTCACAGTATATGCCTCGACATTTTTTATTCTAGGAATATTAATGCAGCAGGATCCTTTGCATCAAACAGTGCAATTCTGAACAAAGTTATACCCTTCAAAGCACGACTTGAAATGGTGTGACTCTGCCTAGGACTGGCCTGTACATGCACTTCGATGCTGAAAAGTACTGAGACTGACGAGTGTTTTCAGCTCTCACATACTTTATTAGAACAGGAACAAGACACCTAAGCCGGCTCGCAGGCCGGCTTTTATTCCCAAGTGAACCCACACCCCAAACTCACACAACACCCGTGATTTGCTATTTACAGTTCATTGAGTTACACCGGGCTCCTTGATTGGAAGGATGCGAGGAGCCTACAATCTATTCTCTAGAGGAATGAAGCTCAGGCCCTTTGCCTGACCGCGTGGCGGACCAGTCCGAACCGGTCCGAGCACATGGTTGTCCCGAGTCCATGTTTCTCCGTGGATACACTACAGATGCATTCCTCAGAGTCCGCCGAGGGAGAGTCTAGTTTCTTGCCGAGGCTGCCTTGCTTGCTTCTCAGTGTCTGCAAGCAGGTTCAGCTGGGCATCTGCCAGACCCTGACTTCTCTCTGCTGGCCTTTGGCCTTTGTCTTGGAGATGGCCCCAGAGACATTTTCTGGACCTCAAAAAAGACTCCCAGAGAAGAGCTGGTCTCAGCACCAGGGTGGAAAGGAGCAGGCAGGGCCAACAAAACGCAGAGGCTTGGTGACAGCCACAAATGTCGCAGGGTTTCTGCAGAAATGCACATTGTTTGGACATTCTTTTCCTAGTAAGAATGGAAATCCGGACATGCTTTTATACCACTTGACAGCCATCTTCGTCCCTGGGGTGGGGTTGAAGACCCAATGAACTTTAAGGCCTGAAAAGAATCTCTCTTGAACAATATTGATGCGTGCTTAGCTAATATATTCCTTTAAAAGACTAAAAGGAAGAAAAATTAAGAAGCAACTGGCAGGCAGTTATCTTTCCATACCTTTCATTCATCTATCACCTCTGGGGCCTAGAAAGCCCCTCCCACGAATACAAGCAGGTTTCAAAAGCTGCACAATCTTGCCAGGTTTTTTTTAATTTGTTTTTTGTTTGCCACTAGAGGGCACAGGGGCCATTTTTTCCCCTAATGCACACAAAGCGCATAAAACGGAGGAATTATCATATATAATAACTGTTATAGGACTGCCTGGAAATATCTACCAGCTCTGAGAGGCGATTGACTCATCTGTCCTTTACTGCAGAGGCTGTGATGATTGGCAGCCTTCAGGTTTTGACTGAGAATGTGTGATTTTGCCAAGGGAATGCAGCGCAGGATAAACACAGACCCACGTTCTGCTTCTTGCTGTATTCTGGGACTGTTTTAGCATCTATGAAGCAAGCATATGAAGAAGTAAAGTTGTGACTCACAGAAACTCAGGCTGGAATAAGTAGAGCAAAGTTTTAGTCCAGTAACACCTTTAAGACCAACGAAGTTTTATTCAAGGTATCAATAAGCTTCTTCCAATACACTGAAATGGAAGTCACCAGTCTGCACCTAAAGGAAGAGGGTGAGCAGAAAATTAGCACGCAGCATAACGAAGGTGTCCAACAGGCTTGGACTCGAATGCGGGGCTGCTGCTTCAGACCAACATGGTTGCCCACTTGAATCCGACTTGCTGGAATAAATGTTATTAGATGTTAAGGTGCCCCTGGATTTTTGCTTTGTTTTGCTACAATAGCTACCCTTCTGGCCTGTCTTGGCAGGTACATCAATAGGACTGCCAACCTCCAGATGGTAGAAGCCAAAAATGAGAGATCACGGGAGGAAGTAGAAATCCAAAAACAACATCCATGAGAAAAATAACGAAGAGTCAATAAAGATATGTTACAAAATCATTTACTGTAGTAATTCTCTAGAAAATTGTCTTCTTTGTGTGAGCGATAAGGTGGCTGGCGGTCTTCCGCTATTACAACTGATCTCCAGATGACAGACATCAGTTCTACCGGAGAAACTGCCTGCTTTGGAAGGTGGACTCTATGGCTTTAGACCCCATTGAAGTCCCTCCTGTCCCCTCCCCAAACCCTGACACCCTCAGGCTCCATCTCCAGAATCTCCAGGTATTTCCTGGAGCTGGCAACCCTATCAAGGCTGCGGAATAGTAAGGAGTCAGTCCTGAGAGGGCACCCTGGGTTTCTCCTGGCCAGAGACAAGAAGAGCCACCAAGTTTTCCAGCAATGTCTGTTTAGTTAGCCCTCCATTGTCAGGTGTGTGTTTGTGTGTTTATGGGTATTTTTCTTAGATACCTTATACATACACTCTCTGGTTAGCTTCTGAAATAAATTAGACTTAAATTACTCTTTGGAAACAAAATAAATCAGATAGGATAATAGTACCATCTCTTTATCTCATTTGTTCCCATACAATTAGGAGTTTTACTGCCATGTTGTGACAGGTGACTGTGTTTGACCTTTGACGGTTGGTTGGCTGGCTGGTGTTCAAACTAATGAAGACCCTTAATGGATTGGCTTTCGTGAGGCTCAGAGTGGTGGGGTTAAAGAGAGAGCGGGGTGGCAGACAGAGTCCAGAGAAGATCCTTCAATTAAACCTGAAGTCTATTAGCAAAGAAATATTGAGGAGGCTGAGAACAAGCCATGATTTAACTAGCTAGACATCTTTGCCATTCCTTAGAATTTTCTTTTAATTTCCCCATTATTTATTGTTGGGCGTCTCTACAACTGGCTTCCCAGCAGGAGGGCTCAGAGGCACCTTGGTCCTTCGAGGCTGGGAACACCGTGCAGGTCCAGTTCCCTCTACGACCCTCCTCCTCGCATCCAAGGAAAGGACGGAGGACAAATGAGGCAGCATTGAAAGCAAATGGAGAGTGATGCCTGCAGAAATAAAAGCAGATACCTGGGATAAATAAGACTTTAGAGGCTTAATTGTTTCTCACGATGTAAATAAATTACAAAGAAAGGGGAGGCCAGAACGCTGGCCCACCTGGAGGCAGGGGCCATCTCTGAGCAGCGGTGGTGGAGGGGGGGCACAGCAGTGGAGGAGGACCGGAAGCGGAAGCCGAGGCACCTCCTCAGGTCAGGGAGGGAGAGCGCCGTGAACTCCAAAAGACAAGGAGCTCCACCCAAAGCATCCCCTGGAACTGCAAAAAGCAAGGCAACCATAGTAAAAACTCAAGACCTCATGGAAGACTGTGCCATCCAGGGGGAGCAAACCTCAAGAAGGGTTCCTTGTGAGGAACTCTTGCAATGCTGTTGGGGAAAAATAAGATTCCCATCCCCATCTGGCTCAGTAAGGGAGGGGATGAAACTGGCAGGAACACTATAGTTTCAGAGGAAGAGGGAGAGGGAGAGAGGGAGAGAGGGAGAGAGGGAGAGAGGGAGAGAGGGAGAGAGGGAGAGAGAGAGGGAGAGAGGGAGAGAGGGAGAGAGGGAGAGGGAGAGAGGGAGAGAGAGAGGGAGAGATGGAGAGAGGGAGAGAGGGAGAGAGGGAGAGGGAGAGAGGGAGAGAGGGAGAGAGGGAGAGAGGGAGAGAGGGAGAGAGGGAGAGGGAGAGAGGGAGAGAGGGAGAGAGGGAGAGGGAGAGAGAGGGAGAGAACGGTTCCAAAGTTTACTGTGATTTATTGGAAAGGTAAAACCATAATGCATGTTTTTTCCAAGCAAGTAGCAATTTCAATATTCATTGTATTAGAAGACATAAAAACCAATACTCAAAGAGTGCACTTGTATGTATTTAGGAATGTGCATTCCAGCCATTGGTCAAGACCTAACAATGGAGATTTTGGCAGAGGGCCCAGAACAACGGCAATCACTAACATTATATAGAAGAGAAATCCAGCGTTGCTGTCAATCAAGAAATGATGAAACACAAATGAAAAACCTCTGCTCAGAGTCAACTCAGAGTCCTCTAGGTTAGAAACATCCCTCCCTATGTCAAGGCAGGCTTATGGAGCCACACACCCTGATAGTTTTGACTTCCGGGCTGAACTCAGAAATGCAAACGGTCCTTTTTAGGGCAGAGGGCATTGTCAGGACGGAGGGCATTGCCAGGCTTGAGAGTGGCATATGACCATGGCTAAACAGGCAAAGCCTTATGGGAAAGAGAACCAAAGAGGCATAATTCAGGCTGCTACACAGAGATGCTGAGTCTCACTTATAATTCTGCCACAAATGTCTACAGCATCATGCCTGGGGAACAACTTTGGGTTCTTCTGCCCCATCATCTGTCTCAGCTAGAACAGCAGGCTATAGAGTAACTTAAATTTGCATGGGATCCAATCTGCAAAGGAGCAAGAAGGTTGTTTCTATTCCCCCCCTCTTGAAAGACGGCAGCTCTCTCACTGGGCAAAGACGGCTTAGGCAAATGGACTGCGGGAGGTGCTCAGGACGGTTTTACATTTGTGCTTGTCCAGTTGCAGCCAATTTCTGGCAGCCCCGTGGGGTTTTTGAAGGCAAGGGGCAAACAGAGGTGGTTAATGCCAGTGCCTGCCTCTGCATAGTGACCCTCCCAGACTTCCTTGGTGGTCTCCCGTCCAAGTCCTAACCAGGGCCAACCCTGCTTAGCTTCTGAAACCAGACGAGATTGGGCTCGCCTGGCCCATCCAAGTCAGGGTGCAACTGTGCATAGCAAGCAAGATCTCTACAGCAAGAAATCCTGAGGAGAAATGGTTTCTGGCAGTGGATTTTTATGTGAGGCTGGAAAGGGCAGTATCTTGACATGCCTGAAGGATGACATCGACCTCTGGGGGTGATCCGAACTTCCACCCGTCCTAGTGAAATGCAGCCATGTCCAATAGGGGGACATAACCATGGAAGACGAACAAGGAGGAGGAGTTGGTTTTTATACCCTGCTTTTTCCTCCCTGAAGGCATCTCAGAGCGGCTTACAATTGCCCTCCCTGCCTCTCCTCACAACAGGCACCCTGTGAGGCAGGTGGGTCCGAGAGACCTCTGAGAGAACACCCAAGGTCACCCGGCTGGCTTCGGGTGGAGGAGGAGAGGGGGATCAAACCCGATTCTCCAGATCAGCTTCCCCTGCTTTTAATCCCTACCCACACTGCCGGGCAGCCACAGCCACTCACAGCCTGAGCCTTGCATGTCCTCCCCTCGCCGCCCTCCAGGTAGGGATGCCAGTTCCTGGGTGGGGTCTGGGGATCTCCTGGAATTACAACGGATCTCCAGACTGCAGGGATCAGTTCCCCTGGAAAGGAAGGCAGCCCCCAACCCTGCCGGCCCCCAACCCTGCCGGCCCCCAACCTCCAGGGTCCTCCCAGCCCAGAGCGGGCAACACGGCCCCCAGGTCAAACAGCTACTGGACAGCTTTGCACCAGTGCAGAGGCTGTGGCGGGGTTTTTTATTTCCTTGCTTTACACGTGCTCTTGCCCAGTAGATAAAATTGATTCTCCCCAGGGTCATGGGTGGCTGGGTCAGGTCATTAAAGGGTGGGTGTTGACGGGCCCTGTATCTCCCAGAAGTCCATGTGTAAAAGCACAGGCATCAAATAATTTCAGCCACCTGGAACTTTCAATGGTGAGACTTTCTCAAGACTTAAGTGTTTATTTATAATCCCTGTCCAGCTGAGTGAGGTGTTCAGCACATGCTTATATGACTGGCTGCTGAGCACTGTAAAGAAGAAGAAAAGAGATTGGATTTATGCCCCTTTGCCCTTCACTCGGAGTCTCAGAGCGGCTTACAAACTCCTTTCCCTTCCCTTCCCCACAACAGATACCTGGTGAGGTAGGTGGGGCTGAGAGAGCTCTTTCGAGTACTGCTTGTGAGAGAACAGCTCTGACAGAGCTATGACTTGCCCAAGGTCATCCAGCAGCTGCAAGTGGAGGAGTGGGGAATCAAACCTGGCTTTCCCAGATCTGGGATGACAGGTTTTTTTTTGGGGGGGGTGTCTAGAACTGTCACTGGGCTGTGTGAGAACGTGCATGCATGCCACACTGCCACTTGCAATGTATCGTACAGTTTGAGTATGCTCAAAGTAACCCAAGCTTCTCACAAACAGCCAAACTAATTGATGAAGAATTGACTCCCAGATTGTGACGGCCAGCGAGCAGTATGTGAGCTGGACCACTGGGTGCTGAGCCACCCCTAATGTCACCCTACCCTTTCCTGCAGACAGAATGCAGCCCCTTCTGTCCTTACACCACGTGTAATCTTAACGGTCCTTAATGGTCCAGGATATGTTATAAAAACAAGAAGCTCAAAGGAACATGAAAGAAATCAAAAAGACAGATAAAAATATTGCAGTAAATACTAAAATCCTAATATAATATATATTCAAAATTATAAATTCATAGAATCTTTATAATCTTGCCATTCTTCAACACTTATAAGTTTTTATCATTTAAAATATAAGCCTAAGAAGGTAAAATATCTTTTTTTCTGACAGAAATTGTCACATAGGATACCAAACACTGAAAAAATTACGATTCTTTAGTGCCATCTCTTAGGCACTCAGTGTGTTTTTTTGTTTTAAATTGTTTTTAAATTATATCTTATCGTGAATTTATTATGTTGTACGCTGCCCTGAGCCCTGTCCTGGAAGGGGGAGGGTGGTCTAAAATCTAAATAGATAAATAATCTTCCTTTCCCACACATACCCCTTCCCTTTAGTTTACCATTTCATGGCTTCCATGGATTTACCACTCTGCTTTTTTTCAAGCTTCAGACCTTCCCCTCCTGCAGATCCCCGTGTCTTACTCCCCTGGCTGTTCCACATCTTCTGGGAGCCACTCTTGTCTCCGGGGTCCCCACCTGCGGAGAGCCCCCATCCTCCAGGCTCTCATGTAGTTTCCTCGTCCTCACTCTTGGGCCCTTTGTCCCTGCTGTCTCTAGGGCTTGTCTTTAGTTTCACTCCCAGCTACAATGACCACCTTTTCTTCACCTCCATAGTCTGGACTGTGAATATTCTTTGGCTGTCAGCTTCATTCTCTGAGCAGCTGGAATGTGTGTGACCTTTTCAGAACATCCCAGCTAGCTAAGCAAATCCCTGCTGGAAGATTAATCACAGCATCCCTTAGCGCTTGGCCGTGTTATACAGAACGATTAAATTTTGTTGCATCTGATTCTCCTTACCCGTCGTACACTCTCATCCCACCTTCTATGGTTGTTTCTGTTGCTATTTGTGCTCGGTCTTGTTACTTACATCCAACAGAAGCTGGTTGGAAATTCCCTCTGACTGCAGCCCTTGAGGCTGGCAGGAGACCTTTGAAAGAAGAAGAAGGTCTCGATGGTGCCTCCACACCCACCACTGTGCTCTGCTCTTGGGTGGTTTTTGCAGTTGCCAACGACTTCTCAGTGGGGACTGGAGGTCTTCTAGGATTACAACTGACCTCCAGACAGCAGAGAGCAGGTTCCCTTGAAGAAACAGCCACTTCAAAAGACGGGCTCTATATGGCATCTCACCACCGCCGAGACCCTTCCCTCCCCAAACCCTCCCCTACCCAGGCCCCACCTCCCAAATCTCCAGGAATTTCCCAACCAG
Source organism: Gekko gecko (assembly GCA_029375565.1). Taxonomy (NCBI): domain Eukaryota; kingdom Metazoa; phylum Chordata; class Lepidosauria; order Squamata; family Gekkonidae; genus Gekko; species Gekko gecko. Next base: position 8,661,813 of record JAPDNY010000008.1, read on the forward strand.
GAGTTGGCAACCCTAGCAGTGGATTTTGGTGGGCTTGGTCCTGGAAAGTGTCCTGGTGGGCTGAGCAACATGAGCCAGGAGGCCCCGATCCTCCTACCCTCCACCCTCCAGGTGGGCCTTGCCTGTTGATACAGCTCCCTCACTCAGCAGGGCGCACACATGCTGCACGGAGCCCCCCTTGAAACTGCCCAGCCCCACGGCAGCTGCTTGCACACAGCAGTCCGTTTCTGTAGAGCAGTTTCCCTGTGCAGATAAGAGGGGTTCCCCCCCCTCTCCATGGCACCACAGATCCTCTCCCAAGGAACAGAATGGTAGCAGGGGGAGGGGGACGGGACAGTCCTTTCAAAAGCTGTCTCTGAAAAGGCATCCTGGACTGTGTGATGTTTTTGTGTGGCGTGCACATGCACACTGAAATGCACAGCCTCTGCCCGTCTCTCTCTCTCACACACATGCAAACACACAGGGACATTCATGAATCCAATGGTTCCTCTTCGCCTTCTTTTTTTCCACCACTTTGGGGATAATTTAACATGTTCCACACTAACTTCCCCATAATGGCATTCTGGCTTTTGAAATTCTGCCTCCCTGTTTTATGGCTGGCCCTCTAATGGCTCTCTCGCAGGCCTGCCTCTGGCAATCATGTCGGGAATAAATAGAAGCTGACACAGTAATTTACTTAAATCTTCTCCACTCTTTTGCAGCATTTTCCTCCAGAGGATACCCTCGAAACAACAATTATTTGAAATGTCACGCGTTCCTGCCCCTAGGCGACCGACAAATGAACATTAAATCTATTAACAACAACCAAAAAAAAATTAAATGTTTACTTTTCCAGGAAGGTAAGGAGAAACTGGGCGAGGGAGGGCTCCCTCCAATAAATTTATTCTCAGTAATAAAGAGGTGTAGTTAATGTTCTCTCTAAACTGAGCCCACGTCTGAGGAAAAGGGGAGGAGCTACTGGAGAGCGGTTGGAGAACCTTGCTAGGACACCAGCGAGGGATGGATGTGAAAGGGCTGGCAGCCAGGTGTGAGGTTGGGGGGGGTGGATTAGGTGTGTGACTGCAGAGTCCCAGACAGGACATGGCAGGCGCCTTCCCAGAAAATTCTGACCATTGGCACCATTTGAATTAAATCACATGAGTCACCTACTTTTGCATAATGGAATCTGTTTCCAGGATTAAGGTTCTCATAGAATTGGGGCGTCTGTGTGGTGGGCCAAGGGCACCTGGACAAACCAAGAGAAGGCCGTTTAAACTGCCTCCCCTCCCATCCAAGGGCCAGCTTGCCGGGCTCCCTGCAGCCGCGGGGTGCCCAGGCAAGCCAAGGGAAGGCATGGGGGTGTGGCCTAATATGCTAGTGAGTTTCTGCTGTTGGGTGTGGCCTTTTATGCTAATGAGTTCCTGCTGGGCTTTTCCTACAAAAAAAAAGCCCTGCCTACATGCAACACACAGCCTCACCCACTGAGTTATAACTTATAGCCCCTCCCTAGGAAGCTAACAGTTGACAAGCAAGCAGGTGAAGTAGTAGGCCTCACAGCAGAGACAAGCAAAAGGTGACTATTGGGAAGGAGAAAGAAAGCATAACTCATCCAGGCAAGGTCCGAGAAACTGAGACTCGTGTAAAAGTAGCTACTTAGCTAGGATTGCCAGGTCCCTACCTTTTGGCAGCTGGGGGCTCCAGTCTTCCCTCTGGGGTCTTCCTGCATGCGTGCAAAGTAAGCGCACTGCGATAATGTCACCCAGATGTAACATCATCATGCTAGGAACATCACTGAGGGGGCACTCCAGCATTCAGTCAAGAACTCTATGGTCACCATAGGGAGGTTTTGGCCGAACATGAGGGCATCTGCGCCATGACGTGCCCAGTGTGATGCACCAGGCACATCAGGCACCGAGGAACTGTTTGAGGGTGAAGTTCCCCACACCAGCAGCTGGCTGGCAGGCAGATTGGGGGCCCAAAATCAGGAGAACCCCTGTCCCCATCGGGGGGGGGGCGGCAACCCTATACTTAGCTCAGGCAACTCTTTGGCCACTGCACTGGCATCACTGCGACTGCCGTAGGCCTCTTGAGTCACAGTCAATTCATGGTGACCCCATCTATGGACGACCCCGATCTATGGGAGGGGAGGGGAGGGGAGGGAGGGGAGGGGAGGGGGGTCGTAGAAATGTGGACAGATAAGGACTGGGACATTTTTGATCTGGGTGTCTGCCTTGCCAGCCATGTTTATTTGCACACTTTTAGGGACATGCTCCACCCCCTCCTGCACTAGGCTTGCCAACCTCCAGGTGGGGCCTGGAGGCCTCCCAGAATCACAATTTTTCTGCAGACTACAGGGATTAGTTCCACTGGAGAAAATGGCTGCTTTGGAGCAGTGACGTGCCTAGCCTATTTTATTTAACTTTGTATATATATAATCATGGCAGTAAAAAAAAAATCAGATTCCATCACAGGAACTAGCATGGTGCAGTGGCTAAAAGTGTCAGGCGAGGATCTGGGAAGTGCAAGTTCAAATCCCCACTCATGCCATGGAAGCTGGCTGGCCGGCCTGGGCCCAGTCACGTGACTCTCAGCCGAGCCCTGACCTGGACGGCCCCGGGACAGTCCGATCTGCTCAGGTCTCAGAAACTCAGCAAGGCCAACATGGAGGCAGGCAATGGCAAACCACGTCAAAGCATCTCTTGCCTCGAAGATCCTACAGGGTGGCCATAAATTAGCTGTGATTTGATGGCAAAAAAATAAAAGGTCCATCACACCACTCGTGCTCTGAGCAGGCACTTGGGAGGGCTTCTGTACTCCACTGCGATGCCTAAGAGCTGACCATCCCAAACATCTACCAGGCTTTTTTGAGAGCGAGGAGTCTCACGCTTGGCCACTGGCGGCTGGTCCTCCAAAGCTACCGCCATCCAATCAGCAGAGGAGTTGCTATGTAGGGACGATGCTCTCATTATTCCAGCACAGAACTTGGACAAATTCCCTCGGGCTGGCTTGCCTCCTCGATCCCCGGAGCCACGGGAGCACAAGTGGTGAAGGGTGCAGCTTGAACTATCTGAGAGGAGGCAAAGCACACACCTGGCGGCCTGGAGACACCTGGAGCTAGCTAGCCTCAAGGAACAGCTGCATGATGGTCAAAGACAGCCCAGCTGTGAAGCAAGTGGCTCAGGCATGAATGGAGGAGGAGAAAAAGAAGATGGGCTAGTCGTGGAAGCAACATGTCACACTACCACCAGCCACGCCACCAACAAATCGGACCCTGCCCAGTACCTGTGATCTCGGACAGTTTCTCAGCCCCTTGCTTTGTGCTCTACAACCCCTCAGACTGCCCTCAGACTCTGCAGCTGGGTTTGCCCTACTAACTTCAGGAATGACCTTCTGGCTGGATATCTGATCCATGGACTAGCTTTTCTGCTACACTTCCTAGAATCATAGAATCATAGAGCTGGAAGGGACTTCCAGGGTAATCTAATCCAACCCCCAGAACAATGCAGGAAATTCACAAATACCTCCCCCTTCACACCCACAGTGACCCCTGCTCCACACCCGGAAGATGACAAAAAAAACCCTTCCAGGATTGCTTCCTGACCCCAAAGTGGCGATCAACATTTCCCTGGACATGTAAAAAAGGGCCACAAGAACTAAGCACTGAGGCAACCCTTCCTGCCCTCCCTTCTCGTGATCTGCCTAAGTTCATACAATCAGCATGGCTGTCGGGTGGCCATCTAGACTCTGCTTGAAAACCTCCAAAGAGGGAGAGCCCACCACCTCCCGAGGAAGCCTGTTCCACTGAGGAACCCCTCTAATTGTCAGGAAGTTCTTCCTAATGTTTAGCCAAAAACTGTTCTGATTTAATTTGAACCCATTGGTTCTGCTCCCACCTTCTGGGGCAACAGAAAACAACTCCATGCTATCCTCTAGATGACAGCCCTTCAAGTACTTGAAGATGGTTATCATATCACCTCTCAGTTGTCTCCTCTCCAGGCTAAACACGCCCAGCTCCTTCAACCTTTCCTTATAGGATTTGGACCCCTTGCCATCTTCATTGCTCTTCTCTGGAGAGGTTCCAGCTTGTTAAATTAATCCTTCTTAAATTGTGGTGCCCAAAACTGAATACTCTAGGTGAGGTCTAACCAGAGCAGAATAAAGTAGTACCATCACATCTCATGATCTGGACACCATACTTCTGTTGATACAGCCCAAAACTGCATTTGCCTTTTTTCCACATCACACTGCTGACTCATGTTCAGTGTATGATCTACTAAGACCCCTAGATCCTTTTCGCACATACTACTGCCAAGACCAGTCTCCCCCAACTTATAATTATGCATTTGATTTTTCCTACCTAAATGCAGAACTTTACATTTATCTCCACTTATTAAATTTCTTTTAGCCCAGTTTTCCAGCCTGTCAAGATCATCCTGTATCCTGACTCTGTCTTCTACCACATTCGCTACCCCTCCCAATTTAGTATCATCTGCAGATTTAATTCCCTCTATCCCTTCATCCAAATAATTGATAAAGATGTTGAACAAAACAGGTCCCAGGACAGATCCTTGAGGCACTCCACTTGTCACTCCACTCCAAGAAGATGAGGAACCATTCACAAGCACCCTTTGGGTGTGATCTGTCAACCAGTTACAGATCCATCTAACAGTCATAGGATCCAAATCACATTTTCCAATTTGTAAACGAGTATATTATGTGCAACCTTATCAAAAGCATTACTGAAATCAAGATAAACTAGGTCTATAGTATTCCCCTGATCCAGCAAGGTAGTAACTTTCTCAAAAAAGGAGATGTCAATCTGAGGCTGCAACTCCATTCCCTCTTTATGTGTTCTGTTTTTGCCATGTTGAGCACCATTTCTTGGCTTCTGCATTCCTGTTCTGTCCATCTCGGCTTGAAGATACTCCAGCACTTGCTGGAACCCAGTGGGAATGGTTCCTTCTGTTCATAATATTAACAAAGGTTTGCTACCATACTACTCTTAAATACATTCTGTCATGAAGCAGGATAGGGAGACCATGAAAATAAAGGGGGGGGGCATGGAAATATTAAAAATAAAGGGGAGACATGGAAATATTAGGTGAAGGGAGATAGAAATGCATGAGAAACATAAGGAAAAGAGGGAGAGAAGTTAAGAGACCAAAGAGTTGTTTTATCTTGCTGCAACACTCTCACTACTGCTTTGCAAGATCTGGCTGAGCTGGGTGCAAGGAAAGGGAAAGGGAAGGGCTAGAATATTGGAGTAAATGACCTGTGGGCTGGCAATGACTGTAGCAGCTATCATTTTGCTGGCTCGATTGTACTAACTGTTAAGCAACTTTACTCCAGTCTTGGAGAAAGGGGAGTCTAGCCAATCTGAGAGAGCCAGTTTGGTGTAGAGAGCCAGTTTGGTGTAGTGGTTAAGTGTGTGGACTCTAATCTGGGAGAACCGGGCTTGATTCCCCACTCCTCCACTTGCACCTGGCTGGATGACCTTGGGCAAGCCGTAGCTCTGATAAGAGCTGTTCTTGAAAAAGAGCAAAGTTTCTGTCAAGAGCTCTCTCAGCCCCACCTGCCTCACAGGGTGTCTGTTGTGGGGAGGGGAAGGGAAGGGAGTTTGTAAGCCGTTCTGAGACGCCTTTGGGTAGTGAAGGGCGGGGTATAAATCCAATCTCCTCCTCCTCTTCTTCTTCTTCTTCTTCTTCTTCTTCTTCTTCTTCTTCTTCTTCTTCTTCTTCTTCTTCTTCTTCTTCTTCTTCTTCTTCTTCTTCTTCTTCTTCTTCTTCTTGCTATGCTCAGACTTCCCTGCTCCCCTAGTTGTTGCAGCCAGAACTGCATTTTAAAAATAAAAGGAAAGACAGTCTGCTGGATGCAGCATGAGGCTGGCTCCAAGAGCCCTTTCAAGGGCCTTCCTCCAGCTGTTCCCAGGGTGGGCCACACTCCCTGCCCCCCTTGTTATGCCACCCTGCTTCGGAGGGCGGGCTCTGTGTCGTTATACTCTGCTGAGCCTCCTGTCTTCCCCAGACTCCATCCTCCCCTGGGTCCACCCCCAGATCTCCAGGAATTTCCCAACCCAGAGTTGGCAACCCTGTTCCTCTTCTGCATCATCTCCCCATCTTTCCCCACCTTTTCGGCATCATCTCCCCATTGGCTGAGAGCCTTACGAAGCAAGCAGATGCTGAGCCTCACCCAGAAGGACGGTGGGAATTAGATCAACATCTGGAGCAGAAGTCCATCAGCAGCTATTAGCCACAAGGTATAGATGGGAACGCTCCGTCTGGGGTGGGTGCTGCACTCTATTCTTGGTGCTAGGGGGGCAGCAGTGGGAGAGGGGCTTCTGGTGTCCTGGCCCCACTGCTGGACCTCCTGATGGCACCTGGTATATTTTGGCCGCTGTGTGACAGAGTGTTGGACTAGATGGGCCACTGGCCTGATTCAACATTGGCTTCTCTTACGTTCTTATGTGGGGGCTGACCAGGTAGAGGATGGAGATTTGGGAGGGGCCTGACAGAGAGGCTGAACGGCTCAGGTGGTCTCTGCTCAGGGAGGCCCTCTTATGGGCCGAACCTGGAACCCCTTTGACCTATACACGCACAGGACGTTCCCAGCCACCCTTCTCATTCTGTGTGACCCGGAAGTGGAACTCTCACTGGGGTTGTGCATTGCAGACAGGAGCAGGCTTCATTCTCCACGGCTACAGGGAGGGTTAGGCCTCCCCCACCTCCGTGGTGCCCCAAAGTGCATCAGAGTATTTCCTTTCTTGACAGTCACTCCTACAGGAAGCAAAGATGCAGCTTTATTTGTTCATTTTGATAACAAAGCATTTTCAATTTGTTTAAGAGGGAGGGATATATATATATATATATTCCCTTTAAGCTTCCGAGGCGATGACCATCCCTAACCACCCATGTCCCCAGAGTGGGCAGAGATGTGCTGGTCTGCCTCTCCCAGTGTACCTACAGTGGGCAAGTATTCAGACATGCACACCCATCTGTCCTAATGACGGGCATTGTGCTAGTCTGTGTGCATGCATGTTTCCCTCGTCATTGTTCTCTGTGTTGGGAATGCCACCGAACTTTGCAGAAGGGAAAACTATATCAGGCAGATTTTTTAGGTTGAGAAGCCTAATTTTTGTGCCTGGGAGTTCCATTTAGCTGTCATTACTAAGGTCCCCGGTCACACGTGCCAGATAACGCGCGGGGGGAGGGAGCAAGGTTACTTGCTCCGTAGCAATTTGACCCACATTTGCGCAATCACGCAGCCCGTGGGAGCTGTGGGGGCAGCCCGCCACTCCGTGATCAGATGCAAATGGCGGATGAATGGGGGGGTTGCCACTTAAATGGGGGGGGGTCAATGAATCGCATCTCCACACTGAGGGCTTCCTCTGGCAGTGTGCGATGATGCGCATACTGGGAAGGGGGGGGAACGGCACAGAGGCGGGATGGCCTGATCAGACCATCCTGACGCCATGAGAGCGCGTTAGTGTGATCACACCGGGGAAAGTCTGTCCGTGGCCCATAGCAACCCATTTGATAGTGGACTGTCCCCCGTGTCTTTTAACTGCAGTGGAGCAAAATGGGTTGCCGACGGGTGTGGGGCACTGGCCAGATGTTCTCATCTGATCGTGCCCATTAAATCTGCCCGGCATTCACGCCTATGGCGCGGCTAATTGTGCGTGTGATCGCAGCCTAAATTTACCTTCCCTGACATGGTCAAATTTTTTTCTTTAAACCCATCTGGCCTCCTGAAGGAGGGGGTGTTAGTTGGACCTTAATGAACTAGAATCCAAGCCAAACGACCCTGTTCTTTACGCAGCACCTCACAGTAAGAGAGCACTTGAAGTGCCCCTGAAAGAGGATCCTTTTCTCCATTCTGCCTGAAACGGGAGGATCCCCAGGGCAAGGGATTCAGTCCTTTGCAATGCCATTCCCATTTGGTGGTGGAAATGAAGGACAAACACAGTCAGGGAAATATGATCGCAAGGACGGTAAAGTACTGAGCAGGATGCACCGGGAGTGACACCAGCTCACACTTTATTGGAAGGGAAGAACAAGAGCGAGAGAACGGCGGCTCGCAGGCCGGCTTATATCCCTAAGGCAGACCACGCCCCCAAACACGCAGCCCACCCCCGTGATAGGGTTATTTACAGTGGCAAGAGTTCTGTAGGCCCTTTCTTGGACCCTAGCTCTCTGATAGGAGCGGGCTAAGATCCACTCTGGCTATTGTCTCTTGAAGCGAAGCTCGGGCTCTGCGCCTGTCCGCGTGCGGACCTGACCTCGCATGTGGTCAAATTCAGTACACAACAAGGACAGCTTTTTTCTTTTTAACTTACGACCCAAATTAGCGGAAAGTGAAAGCACCGAAGAGTGGTTTCCTGTTCCTCAGGCCCTTCCCCAGCCCCTATCCTAATGGCAGCCGTTTTCATTGAGACCCCCAAAGGGCAGTGGCAGCTGATGGGTCAGGGGTTAAGAAAACGTTCAGCATGGCTAATGAAAGCCAGAGTGCCCCTGAGTGCAGCCGCTGGAGGTCCCGAGACCTGTGGCTGTCCCTCAATCTGCAACCCTCCTCTGGCCAGGGGTTTCAGACTCCTGTTTGCTGAACATCTGGCTCGGTACCCTTTCCTCCTTCATCTCCCTGCCCGCAAAGCAAAGCAAAGCCCCATGGCTTGGTGCCGCTTGGGATGAAAAGGAGCTGGTATTGTTTCGGGAGGCTTCCCTCTGCCCCCTGCCTTTCTCCTCTAAACGGGCCTCTGTTGCCATTCCCTGATATATTTACACTCAATGCAAGTTAAGTAAGGGGACAGTCCAATTTTCTTTCCTTTTGTATTGTTCTTTCCCTTGGACAATGGCCTCTCTCGCAGCCCAGCCCCCCCCCGTCCCTCACTCTTACTTTCAAGTCAAAATATCCCCCCCCCGCCCTCCCCATCAAAGCTCAAGGAGGTCTTCTGAGAGGAAGGCTCAGCAGGACAGGTTTGTCAAGCCCACGTTTAATCTTCTTTCCAGTTTTTCTCTCTCCCTGTTGCTTCCTTGCAAGCTTCTTTGTGAGTGAGTTTTTCATTTCCTTTCTGTGTGTGTGTGAGGAAGACACTCCTAGCAGGTTGCCAGGCAGGCAGGAATGCAGCTGAAGTCATCTTCGGGAGAAATGTTCTGAGGATTTCCTGCAGCTTCTCGGGGGAATGCCTCCTCTGTCCCCTCTCCGCCTCAGACTTGGCCAGAAACAGGCCTCCCCAGGGCAGGTGCATGCCCAACAGGTGGAAGATGTCTGGGTTATCTCTGTAGCTGCATTTTACTTCCTCCAGCCTTTGCCAGTTTATTAGGTTCAGGTTTCAGTTCATTGCCTTTAGCCATAGGCCGCTACAATGACAGAACAATATACCAATAACATCTGTATAAACTTCTAAAGCCAGAAGAATTAAAAACTAAGTTAGGTAAAGGTAAAGGTTCCCTTGCTCGAAAGCCAGTTGAATCCAACTCTAGGGTTGCGGTGCTCATTTCTGTTTCCAAGCTGAAGAGCCAGCGCTGTCCAAAGACATTTCTGTGGTCATGTGGCCAGCATGACTAAATGCCAAGACGCACAGAAGCCTGTTACCTTCCCACTGAAGCGGTGCCTATTTATCTACTTGCAATTTCTTGCTTTCGTAGGACACAATAAAACATTATAATAATTCCATCTCTCCCATCCAGACTTCTGTTGGTAATTAAGCTATGGTACTGCGACTATTTTCTTCTGAATTTTCTCTGCAGAGAGGGAAGGCCCAATCCAGCTCTTAACAATTCTGCTGAGGTGTTTGTTGGTGCTGTTAGCAGCCTTTTCATAAAAAGGTTTTGAATTCTTTCCAGGCTGGCAATGGTGGAATCGTTCCAGCCCCATACCTCGACACCATAAAGAAGTTGGGCAATTGTCTTGCTCTGGAAAAGCTTCAGCACTGGGTCTATCAGAAAGCCCCCTTTTGTATGGTAAAATTTTAAAATTGCCCCTAATGAACGGAGAGCTGTTATTTTTGTTGTTTCTATATGAGCCTTCCAAGAGAGTGTGTCGCTGAAGGTAATCCCCAGATATTTAAAGGTCTGGGTTTGCTCAATCGGGATACTGTCTATTGCCCAGTGAAAGGGTCGCCTCCTGTTTCCAAAGACCAACACCTTGGTCTCTGAGTGGTTTATTTTTGGGCGCTTTTCTTTGCAGAAGTCTCCTTGCCTCAACAAGGCTCTTCTAAGGCCAATTTGAGTTATGGGCAGTCACACCATAGCACTGGCAGAAAGAAGAATGGAAATTTTCCGTGAGCCCAGTCTTGGTGGGAAACCTTCTGGGTCGGAGAGCCTCTTGATGATGTTGTTAATGTAGAGGTTGAAGAGGAGAGGGGCAAGAGCACAGCCCTCTTTCACACCTCTGGTGACAGGAACACTCCCCGCCAAGGAGCCTGAGAGGCCCACTCTTATTTTTGATGATGTGTCATCCTGAAGTTCCCTTACTAGCTGCAGCAGGCGTTCATCAGTGCAAGTTTATTATGACCGCATCTTGCCGTCTACGTGGGCCGCGTCTAGCAGTGCGCATCTGAGGAGGGCAGCTGTATGGATTAGGGATTTGTTGCAGGCAGGCCTCCTGGCCCCTCCCTGTTCTCTGCCCACTGCTGCTCAGGGGTGGGGGTGGGGAGTCCAAAGAACCAGCATCACACCAATGGCTTGATGTCATTTCTGTCAAATACCCGGAAGTGATATCACTGCAACAATATGACGCTCTAGGATTCACCCCAAACTCTGTGGCTGGCAACCCTAGTTTGTTGGTTGATTGGTGCACCGAGACTGTGAAGAATGGGATGGTGGCAGGGGTTGCTGACTAGGAGGCAAGCAGAAGGAATAGGGCAGAGAGTGTCAGGTGGTACTGACCCAAAAATCTGAGGAGCAGCAAATGGGGAGGTTTGGGCTTTGCAGCTGTCAAGTGCTTGGGCAGGTGGCTGGGTAAGCACTGCAGCCTTTTGAGTGGTGAGATTTCTGACGGAAACAGGGTGCAGGAGATGTGGGAGTTTTATTTGATTTTTCTCCTGCTTTGCCACCAAGGAGCAGGCACAGTCCCCCCCCCATTTCATTCTAACAATGACCTTGTCAAGTAAGTTGAGGGACTTTGATAGTCTCCAAGACCGGCCTTTGCCTCCCAAGCAGGCACTGGCAGGAGGGGGCACCGAGGCAGGACAACCTCCAGCTACCTCCGCAGAGAGGCTTGGCTTTCTTTGATTGTGGGGGCAGCAGGTGGGAGAGCGGTCTGGCGTCCCTCTCTGGATCAGCATTAGTGCTCCACTGAGAGTGAACTGAGCATTTCACGTTCTGCCCATTCTAAGAGCTTTGAGTTGGCTGTTGACTTATTTATTTCACAAATGTTAGACCCCCCCCCCACCTTTCTGCCCTCATGAGGGCCACAAAGTTGACCAACAAATTAAAAGCACACATAATAAAATCACAACCTTAAAACTATTATAACCATCAAAAAGGGCATTATCAAAACAACTAAAACCAGAGCTAAAATATATGCAAAAACATGAAAACAACAGTTAAAACATTGGGAGGGAAGGAGTGATCACTGCAGGAACGCCAGATGAAACGAAAAACATCTGTTGCTGGCAGATGTTGGCAACAGAAGGGGACAGACAAATATTGGTGGGGAGTTCTGTAGTTTTGGTGCCACGACTAAGAAGGCTTTGTGTCAGGCCGCGAGGCACCTAGTCTCGGAAGGTGGGGGCACTCAAAGCAGGGGCTCCAAAGATGATCCCCTTTGATTGCTTCTTTAGAGTGATTCAGATGTGGAATTCGCTGTCAGAGGATGTAGCAATGGCCTCAGGAGTAAACAGCTGTAAAAAGGGGAGTAGACAGATTCATGGAGGAGAGAAGTCTATCAGTGGCTACCGGCCATGGTGGCTGAGGGGAACCTCCACATTCAGAGGCACTGAGCATCTGAATCCCAGAGCCTGGAGGCAACCTCAGGGGAAGGCCTCGGCCTCTCTGCCCTGTTGCTGGCCCTCCAGAGGAACTGGTTGGCCACTGTGTGAGACGGGAGGCTGGACTGGATGATCTAGCAGGGCTCCTCTGATGTTCTTAATTGTGCCCAGAAAGAAATTGGGAGCCAGTAGAGGTGAGCCAAGGCGGGAGTGATGGGGTCCCTATGACCCACTCCAGTCAACATCCGGGCTGCAGCATTCTGTACCAAATGAAGTTTCTGAGCACTTCTCAAGGGCAGCCCCATGCAGAGCTCACCACAGCAATCTAATCTAGATATAACCAGGAAATGCACCACAGTGATCAGATCTTTTCTGCCCAGGAAATGCCACTGCTGGCTAGATGGGCCGAGGTTGGAGTGAAATGGTATCTAGATGTGGTACATAGCAGGAAAGCCCTTTGCAACCAGGGACTCACATATCTGATGGACCACATTTCCCTTTATGAATATGTTTGACCTAAGCATTCATCCATCAGAACAGGTTCTCCTCCATGTGTCTTCCTACGATAAAGCCCATTTAGCCAGACCATGTCCTTGGAGTTCTTTTCCTGTTGCAGACTTTGTGCTGTGTCCCTGAGACAGTGTGGAGGAGGAGGAGGAGGAGGAGGAGGAGGAAGATGAAGAAGAAGATACTGGGTTTATACTTCACCCTTCACTACCCAAAGGAGTTTCAGAGAGGTGTACAATCTCCTTCTCCTCCCCACAACAGACACCCTGTGAGGTAGGTGGGGCTGAGAGAGCTCTTTCGAGGACTGCTCTTGAGAGAACAAGCTCTGAAAGTACTTGTAACTGACCCAAGGTCACACCAGCAGCTGCATGTGAAGGAGTGGGGAGTCAAACCCAGTTCTCCCAGATTATAGTCCCTGCTCCTAACCACTACACCAAACTGGCTCCAGGGACTTGGTAAGAGCCGATCTTTGGGGCTGTCTATATTTTTCCTGTCTGCAAAAGCATGACTCCACTCCGCCTCCCATTGGGCTTCCACCTGGTCCTCACACGAAGGACCCACTTGATGGCTGGAGGTAGGGTGGCCAGCCCCAGGTTGGGAAATGCCTGGAGATTTGGGGGTGGAGCCAAGGGAGGGCGGGGTCAGGGAGGGGAGGGAACTCAGTGGGACAGAATGCCCTAGAGGCCACCCTCCACGGCAGCCGTTTCCTCCATGGGGAACTGATCTCTGTACTCTGGAGATCAGTTGTAATCCTGGGAGATCTCCAGGCCCCACCTGGAGGTTGGCAACCCTGATGGATAGATTAAGGCTGGTGTGCTCGGGAAATCTCAGCAACCCTTACCCCCCCCTTCTCTTTCTCTCCTGGAAGAAGGGTGCAAATGTTTACCCCCGTGTGCTGCTTGCTCTACAGTGGGTTGTGCAGAGCGCATGTGGCACATCTGGTGCCCCCCCCATCTGCTGGCATCGTCGTTTCATTCTGCCACAGCAGCACTCTCTCCCTTGTCCCAGCCAGGGACCGAGAGGCTGGCCTGCCTTGCCAGGGAGCCGGGGGTGACAGAGATAAAGCGAGGCTCCTGATGGCTCCCCCAGCACCCCTGTTCCCCCGGAACGGTTCCCTGGGCACCTTTTTTCCTGAGCCTTGTTTCTGTCTCAGCAGGGGAAGCTGCCTTGGCACAGCCCTGTGCAAATTGCATCGGGGAAAAGTCATTAGAGAGGATTGGAAAGAAGGAGACAGCTCACAAACTCAGACAAAAGCAAGACAGGATGTTCCTGCACAAAGCACTTTCGGATGCCAGCAAAGGACGGCGACACTCCAGTGATCAGTCAGCCACCAACGGCCCCCTCCAAATGGTGCTGCAGCCTCCTTCCCTCCCTCATGTGCACAGACCAGGGAGGGAAGGAGGTGCTCCGGGTGGGCAGGGGAAGCCAAGCGCTCGGAAACTTGTGTCCAGGTCCTGTATCTCACGAGAAGACGATCAGCCGGGGCCTTTTTCCTTCCAAGAGTGGGAACTGGCCTGGGCTCTCTGAACTGGTGCACGGTACTATCGATGGGAGACAGGAACTGTAGAGGCAAGGGCTCATTTCCCCACAATAGAGTGCTTGTCATAGGGTTGCCAGCTCCTGGTTGGTAAATCCCTGGAGGTCTGGGGGCAGTGATGGGGGAGGGCAGGGTTTGGGGAGGGGTGGGGTGGGAGTTCATCAGGGGGGTACCTCTGTCGAGTTCACCCTCTAGGGGAGCTGATCTCTGTCGTCTGGAAATCACTTGCAATCCTGAGAGATTCTCTGGTCCCTAGCTGGAGTTTGGCAACCCTCCTTTGTCATCCAGCTGCTACGCCCCTCCTGTATAATGGTGGCGTGAACTAAGTTTCCTTGTAAGACACCATCTTCCAATTACCATCTCCCCCAATGACATTAGACTGAGGACACACGCAAGAGTTACTTCAGAGCAGATTAACTGGCTAAATTGCTTGGAAACCAGAAGTCTTCATCAACCTGCATTAGGAATACGAGGATCCTTTGCTCCTCCATGCCTCATAACTCCCTCCTTTATTGAGGTATTTCCTGCTTTGCATGGATGGGAATTGTGGGGAAGAAGACCCCTAAGGCTCCATTGAGGCAATATATGTCCCTACCACTCTCTGGGCCTCTTTCAGGGACTTGGAACAGGTCACGCTACAGCATAGTAAACGCTAGATAGTAGGATAGCTTCAAGTTACCCTCGGACCCATGTTCATCTCACCAGCTTCAAATTGCAGTATGGAGGATTGTGGGCCAACTTCTTGGCTTTGGCCAGACTCTAAGTGGTACTTTTCTTTTATCCTTGCCTCTACCAGGACTTCCAATTTAGTACATAATTAGAATCATAGAATCATAGAATCTTAAGAGTTGGAAGGGACCTTGCAGGTCATCTAATCCAACCCCCAGCACTCTGCAGGAGTGTAGCCAAAAGATAGCCCTACAACATACCCGGAAGATAGTCGTCCAGCCTCTGCTTGAAGACGCCCAGTGAAGGAGCATCCACCCCCCACTCCCCGAGGCAGACTGTTCCACTGCTCAACCACTCTTACAGTCAGGAAGTTTTTCCTGAAATTTAGCTGGTATCAACTCCCTTGTAATTTCCACCCATTAGATCTAGTCTTGCAATTCAGAGCAAGAGAGAATAGATCTGCTCCATCTTCTACATGACAGCCCTTCAAATACTTGAAGACTGCAATCACGTCCCCTCTAAGCCTTCTCTTTCCCAGGCTAAACATACCCAACTCTTTCAGCCTTTCCTCATAAGACTTGGATTCCAACCCTCTCACCATCCTGGTTGCCCTCTTCTGGACATGCTTGAGATTGTCTTTTTCTATTAGAGAAGAAATTACATTTGTATATGGTATCAGTAATACATCTTCAAATATTTTGTAATATTCAGCTGGTAGTTCATCTGGTCCAGGTGCTTTATTTGTATTTTTGTACACGTTCGAGCTGGTCAACATCCTTCCTAAAATGTGGTGTCCAAAACTGGACACAGTACTCCAGGTGAGGCCTGACCATAGCAGAATAGAGCAGAACTACCACCTCCCTTGATCTGGAGACAGTGCTTCTGTTAATGAAGCCTAAGATTGCATTATCTTTCTTCATAGTTTAGCTTGTGATCACACCTAGATCCCTTTCACATGAGCCCTTTCACACCTAGATCCCTTTTACCCCCTTTCTCCCCCACACCTGGATCCCTTTCACATAAGCTGTTGTCAAGCCAAGTCCCTCCCATTCTATATCTGTGCTTTGATTTCTTATACCTATGTGCAGGACTTTGCACTTATCTCTGTTGAATTTCATTTTATTTGCCTCAGCCCACTGTTCCAGCCTATCTAGATCATTTTGAATCCTGACTCTGGGTGATTTCCCACTAAAGCTGCCTCGGGGTTGCGCCGCCGTTTGCCCCGATACTATTAGTCAATTTCACACCCGAAGCCGCGGGGCTGCATTTAGACCCGCGGCTTCGCCTGATTTCCCCAGCAGTTTCGTAATCCGCAAAAAACAGGATTACGAAACTGCGGGGGAATCGGGCGAAGCCGCGGGTCAAAATGCAGCCCCGCGGCTTCAGGTGTGAAATTGACTAATAGTATCGGGGCAAACGGCGGCGCAACCCCAAGGCAGCTTTAGTGGGAAATCACCCTCTGTCTTCTTCAGAGTTAGCAATCCCACCCAGCTTTGTGTCATCTGCAAATCTGATAAGTATCCCCTCTATGTCTTCCTCCAGGTCATTTATAGAAACATTGAACAAATTGGGCCCAGGACTGAGCCCTGTGGCACTCCACTCGAGACTTCCCTCCACATAGATGCAGAGCCATTTATGAGCACTTGTTGGGTACGATTTTTCAACCAACCATGAACGGTTGCTCCATCCAGCCCACATTTAACCAACTTATCCTCAAGGATATCATGAGAAACTTTGTCAAATGCTTTACTGAAATTTAGATACACTATGTCCACAGTGTTGCCAGAGTCAATCATTTTAGTAACGCTATTGAAAAAGGAGATAAGTTTGGTCTGGCATGACTTATTCTTGATAAACCCATGCTGGCTACTACCAATTAACTCATTCCATTCAAGGTGCTCACAGACAGAGCGTTTAATAATCTGCTCTAGAATTTTTCCAGGTATTGATGTCAAGCTGACAGGCTTGTAATTTCCTGGGTCCATCTTTTTTCCCTTTGCTACAACCAGAACTATGGGAGGCTACTTTGGCGATAGCTCTGGTGGGTAAGAGTCCGTGGCTGCCCAAGACCACCCAAAGAGACTCTGGAAAGGTTGGGATTTAAATTCAGAACTTCCTACTCCGAGTCCAGCACTCTCGCCTAACAAGGCAGTGCCTGAAGCAGAGAAACAAAGCAAAGAAACTCCTGCCATTAGTGGTCGGTGGCCCTTGTGGAGTTGCAATGAATCTGAGGGGGAAATCCCTAGGCACTGTGTGTTTTGCAATTGGAGAGAAGGGAGGGGCCTCAGTGAGGTATGAAGGCGCCGGAGAGTCCACCTCTAAAGCAGCCATTTTCTCCAGGGGAGCGGATCTCTGTAGTCTGGAGATCTGTTGTGATTCTAGATCTCCAGGCTCCACCTGGATGTTGGCAACCCTAGTGGGAGGGTTTAGCTGCCTCAGTACTTCAG
Source organism: Gekko gecko (assembly GCA_029375565.1). Classification (NCBI taxonomy): domain Eukaryota; kingdom Metazoa; phylum Chordata; class Lepidosauria; order Squamata; family Gekkonidae; genus Gekko; species Gekko gecko. Next base: position 8,678,878 of record JAPDNY010000008.1, read on the forward strand.
ATTTACTCCCCCCCCCAAAAAAAAAGTGCCCCTCAAGAAGAAGGAGGAGGAGGAGGAGAAGAAGGAGAAGGAGGAGGAGGAGGAGAAGGAGGAGGAGAAGGAGGAGGAGGAGGAGGAGAAGGAGAAGGAGGAGGAGGAGGAGGAGGAGGAAGGAGGAGAAGAAGGAGGAGGAGGAGAAGGAGGAGGAGGAGGAGAAGGAGGAGGAGGAGGAGGAGAAGGAAGAAGGAGAAGAAGGAGGAGAAGGAGGAGAAGGAGGAGAAGGAAGAAGGAGAAGGAGAAGAAGGAGGAGGAGGAGGAGGAGGAGGAGGAGGAGGAGAGACTGTATTTATATTATGCCCACTACCCAAAGGAGTCTCAGAGAAGTCTACAAACTCCTTTCCCTTCCCCTCCCTTAACAGACACCCTGTGAGGCACGTGGAGCTGAGAGAGCTCTGACAGAAACTGCTCTTTCTCAAGAACACCTTTGACAGGACTATAGCTTGCCAAAGGTCATCCAGCAGCTGCAAGTGGAGGAGTGGGGGAATCAAACATGGTTCTCCCAGATTATAGTTCGCGCACTTAACCACTACACCAAACTGGCTCTCACAGCAAACTGGGTATTTAAAAGACTATTTGAATCTTCCAGATTTTACATTTGTATGCCATTTCATTTCTGATCTAGAGACGGATATTTCAAAAAGCATTGGTCTTGTCAGTCTAAGCAACTGGACTGCTTGGCTGAGCTCCTTCTCACCCTTTTACTCCATGTGCAAAATTAATGCAAAGAATTATGTATTTTCCATATTATTTCTTCAATATGGTGGGCATTCAAGCTGAATTTGCACAATTCTACAAAGGTAGAAATGAGAATAAAAACCACATGAAGCAATTGTGCCAGGTCCCCCCTCCCTCCCTCCCTCCCTCCCTCCCTCCCTTCCTCCCTTCCTTCCTTCCTTCCTTCCTTCCTTCCTTCCGAGTGGGTGTTAGAAGAAGCAGATTAAATGTGTCCCAACTTAAGTACATGGGGAAAAAATGCAGCAAAACTGAACTTGGGAACCGGTGAGAAAGAAAGGATTTCAAACGGAATGTTTTGGATTTCTGATGAAATAACCATTTTGCAGCAAAGCAGTTAATGTTGAGAAACAGGGACCCTCTTTACGTGGGTGCCTCAGGGTGCAGAACCCCAGTGCCGGACTGGCTGCTGCTTACGCTGGATCCCATCTGTTGTTGCTGGGGACAATACTGGGCAAGTGCCTTTTATGCCATATAAGCAGGCGGAGCGGGGCAAGTCAAAAACACATATTGGAGACACCCTGTGGCAAACATCTGGTGCAGGCCCATTTCCAGTCTTGGGACTGGTGAGAAAACATGGTGGTTATTTTTGCAATGGGATTTGACTGATTCTGAAAAGTTATTCAACCAGGTGACTTCTCCAACTTAACTACAAGTTTTTGAAGAACCCTTCCAGGGGGAAGAGTCATGTTAGTCTGTTGCATCAAAAATAAACAGGGATCTCAAGGTAAGTAACGGGTCTTCATTGCCACAGAAGCTTTTGTGGTCTGGAACCACACATGTTGCAAGGATCCACTATAGGTATTTTTTGCAAGATTACACATTTCACATAGTTCAAAGTGATCCTCTCACATGATTCCTAGTAGTTGCAAACCAGTCCTAAAAATCAAGATGAATATTGAATTCCATAGCTAAGTCCTTTGAAGATACAAACTGTGAGATTCAAACATAGGTTCCAAGTTCAAATGAACTCTAGTTTTAAATTCTAGAAGAACATGTGCCTTCAACCGCTGGAACAAAAAATAGCAAAGGTCACTTTGATTCATTCTGGTATGCTGTGAACTGTGCCCTCTCTCCTTCATCAGACACATGAAGATTTTTTTCCCCATCTGTACCCATTGGCCTGTATACCTGCCAAGTTACCAGACGGCTTTATGCATCTTTTAACCTGCAGTTTGTGTTGCTATATATTTGTTGGTCTTTAATGTGGCACAGGATCCATTGTAGACTTGAACAGTAAGGGAAACATCCATTTGTTCTTAAACCTGCATGTTCCAAAGTGTTCCATTATATCAATATCACCCTGGTTTATGGGACAGGTGAGGCCTTTACATTGAGCTGAAATCAATATGAACGACGCAATTCTCTTATTCAAAGTTGCTTTTCAAAATCCAATTTGAATTATTCTAATTTGAATTACTTTCAACGTCCAGAATTATGGACACCATCGAGTTGTTTTTTTAAGGACATAAAACTTCTGAATTAAGCAAACTGATTCTTAACATTATTGCCTTAGAACTGACTATGCAAGGTTTCTGCTTAAAAGTACTGGCAGGTATTTTGTCAAGGAAGAGCCAGAAAAGGAGCTTCAAGAGCAGAGGGTGGAAGACGGTCCTGTGTGCATGTCCGACGTTAGTATTTCACCCAGAACAACAAGGCAGCTGGAGCAGTATTTCCTGCTATTCACAGCTACGCAGCCCCAAGTGGGAAAACGGCATCCGGACTGGTTCCTATCAGTAAGGGGGGGCTAGAAAGCTGGGACACCTCGGAGCTGGCCCGGGGGCCGGGAAATATGGTTTTGGGGCTGGAAACAGGCTCACCCTTGTAAAATCCCATTTCTCAGATTGCTACCTGAGCAGTGCTCTGGGGGGAAGGGTGGTTGGGTCATAATCCTTTCTGCGAGGCCAGGGAAGGGCAGTAGAGGGGCATATTCTCTTACTCCTTGCTGAAAATTCATCTTCTCTTGCACAGCACCCTGAGTTGCTTTGCTTGTCACTGCACCAGAATGTCCAGCACAGTCATAAAAGTAAAGCGGGTGCTTGTTCTTTAGGTTTTATAAACATACTTGAAAACACCACAATTGTTCTATATGTTCTTAGTAACAGTTCAAAATAGACCTCATGCAGTATGTAAAATACAAGCCAATTCAAAGTGGGTCGGAGGACCAGGAATCTCCAGGACCGCCTTAGATCTCTGCTTCTTCCCCCACCCCATTGGCAAGTCTGGGGGGGGGGCACACACCCACGGCAGGACCATCTCAGTCGCAACCCCCCCCCACATTGTGGAACTTCCTCCTCCCAGAGATGGCCTTTTGGCCCCGCCTCCCCTGAGTTTCAGGAGCTGCAGCTAAAGGATTCTTTTTAAATGAACACACTTGATTAATCTTGGTTTTAAAGACAGCAATAGTTGTGGGTTTGTTTTTGGCTTTTTAGCTTTATCCAAGCTATTTGCAGTTAAATTGTGATATATGTGGTTGGTATGATTTTACTGATACATTTGTATTTTTAATTGTTAAAGTCTTCACATTTTTATCTTTTTTTGGAGGGGGCGCACTGGGAAATATTTACCCAGGAAAATATTTTACATATGAAAAATTATACACACATGGTGCCTTGGTGTTGATGGGTGTGCACTGCCTGCCTGCCCCCCCCCCTTGAGAGAGAAAGACTAGAGACTTAAGCGCAGCACCTTCAGCCAGCTCTGAATTGGGAAATACCTGGGGATTTAAGGGGGGGTGGAGCCTGGGGAGGGCGGGGTTTGGGGAAGGGAGGGGCCTCAGCAGGGTACGAATGCCACAGAGTCCACCCTCCAGAGCAGCCATTTCCTCCAGGGGAGCTGATCTCGATTGTCTGGAGAATAGCTGTGATAGCAGGAGCTCTCCAGTTGCCATTGGGAGGTTGGAAACCCCAGGCCCTGTGCACAACAGCAGGCTTGAACAAGCCAGGCCCAGCAAAGTAGGGATGAAATAATGACAATTCTAGAAGAGGAGTTTCCAGAGAAGAAACAGAGAAAGTTCCAGAAAACGTGGGCTTTTCTTGGTAAATAAGAATAGCCGGAACGTACATTGTTTTGATTTGATTTCACTGCGGATTCACACATTTATTCCTTGATGACTTGCACCACCAAGTGATGACTGGCACGTGTAAATGAACCACCAGGGATGTAACATGGCAGACTGAACTTTTGGATCACTCCGAATACCAAACTGCTTTTTAATGGCTGCAAGCCCCCCAATGGAATCAAGTATAGGCAGGCACTGAAGGTGTGGGTGTGACCCTCTTCCTAATCTGCCGGTGTCCTCCGGGCCTGACTCCAACTGTCTCCTGGGTTCGTCCACACGCTGCTTCTTGGCTCCATGTTGACAGGAGCGGTATATGTGTGTGTGTGTGTGTGTGTTTATTCCAAAGTTTACTCCCCAGCCCCCGCCAACACCTGCTGAGTGTATTTCAGTGCATTTTGCTAAGCGGCACCTCTCCCATTCACTCAGCAAGCCACTGGCGTCCATCCCTTAGCGAAGTGAGAGGGAAAATCCACCCGCACACTTGTGTGTGTCTATGTGACACTGATCTGTACACATACAAAGACATGCCTTGTGGGACTCCTCCAGTGCACAGTGTAGGAAAGTATTGTGTGTGCGTGTGTGTGTGGATGCTATTTAAATAAAAAAGAAAGGAAGTGAATCAGGGTCGTTTCCATTTTAATTGTAAAACAGATAAGCACTAAACACTTTGAAAAAGTAAATGACTTGAGAATAATTACTATCTATTACCCGGCTTCCCAGGGGTGCAGTTGGAAGAGCCCAGATGGCTACAAAAATGGGATTTAGCAGAAAATTGAAGACATTATTCACCGTAACACATTATCAATTACCTTCATATCAATTACAATAACCTTACATTAAAAGAAGGGCCAGGAGACTCGGCAGCCCCCAGCCGGAATGGTAATTGAACGACTCCTGTGTTGGGGCGGGGGGGCAGAGGGGGTCTCCATTGCCCCTTTTGCTGACAAGGACTGCGGGGACAACAGCGCAGAGTGGCCCCCCCTCTCCTCCCTTTGAGAGTTTTTCTCTGTCCTGTTTGTTTGTTTTAATTGTTTCTGAGGGCAGCTGATGTGGCTCCTTGGAAGGAAATTCTGCTTGGCTTGGTTGTTTTTTCCAAAGAACTCAGGGCTTCTGCCGCTTGGCCCAGCGCCGCCAACACCGCTGCCACCACAGCCTCCTCCTCCTCCTCCTCTTCTTCTTCCTCCTCCTCCTCCTCAAAAACTTCGCCCATTTTGTTCTCCCCCTGCACTGAGCACACAGTTCAGTGCACAGAGAGAGACATGCCAAGAACCTTTGCATGGGAGGGGCTGTGGCTCAGTGGAAGAGCCTCTGTTCACAAGCAGAAGGTCACAGGTTCAATCCCTGGCATCTCCACTTTAAAAAAGGACCAGGCAGTAGGTCCTGTGAAAAACCCCTGCCAGGGACCCTGGAGAGCGGCTGCCAGTCTGAGAGGACAATACTGACCTTGAGGGACCTCGCTGCCTGATTCATTATCTACACACAGGTAGAGACACACCTACAGAGAAGACAACCATGGAGTCAGGTCCTGGGTTCTGTCTTGAATACGAAGCTGGGAACAAGTTGTTTATGTCCAGGACCATCAGCCCCTCTCCCCCCCCCCCAGCCTTCTTTTTCCACTGGCAGGTTAGAAAATGACTTTCTTCCCAGGTCCCGGGGAATGTTACCTCCCTGATTTAATAGGGTTGCCAGCTCTGGGTTAGGAAATACCTGGAGATTTTGGGGGTGGAGCTTGGGGAGGGCAGGGCTTGGGGAAGGACCTCAGCAGGGTATAATCCTCCCACGCAGCCATTTTCTCCGGGGGACCTGACCTTGGTTGCCGGGAGATCAATTATAATAGTGGGAGTTCTCCCCATTTATTTATTTATTTCGTTAGATTTTTACCCTGCCCTCCCAGCAAGGCCAGCTCAGGGAGGCTCCCTGGAGGTTGGCAACCTTACATCCTGAACCGCAGGGACTTCTGAGCTGGCCTGTAACCCACAGAGTATCTGGGAGTTACCAAGGGAGGAGCTAGGTTTTCAGGCAGGGGGCTGGTCAATCTCCACACGAGCCTGCACAGATAATGACAAGAAGGAGGACAGTCTTAGCTGAAATAGACCCCACTGACGGAGCATGTGGTTAGGGCCATTTGTAGAAACAGAGACCCAGAGTCAGCACAAAGGACGCCCAAGGATTGAGGCCTTTTGGCCCCCTGGGTACTCACTGTTCTTGCTCCATGGGCTATCTCTTCCTCTATAATGCCTTCTGCCCTCAGCTCCTGGAACCTGAAAACCAAGAATGCCTAGAGGGATGCCTTGTGCATAGGGTTGCCATCTCTGGGTTGGGAAATTTCTGGAGATTTGGGTGCAGTCCTTGGGGAGGGCACCGTTTGGGTAGAGGAGAGAGCTCAGCGGGGAGGGGAGGCTGTAGAGCTGGCCCTCCAAAGCCGCCTTTTACCCCAGGAGGGGAACTAACCTCCCTCGTCTGGAGAGCAGAGGTGCTCTGGGAGAAGAAGCCCAGGCCCCACCTGGAAGTGGGCAGCCCTGCGGGCCTGGTGATTTAGTCAAGGAGCCCAGGTGTGCATCTCTAAATCCAGTGACATCCCCTTTTGGAAGGGGAAGGAAGTGCGAAGTGTGACTTTGGGCCAGTCCCTCTTGCCCAGCCTACCTGCTTCACGAAAGTGACACTTTTAGAAATCCCCCAAATTTCTACAGTGAAGAACACAAAGATTCTGGAGATTCCTAGAGCGTGGAGACCAGCGCCAGAGCGTCACCTCACAGGAGCTATTTTGTCCCCCACTGCCGATAATTAAGAAAATGGGGGAGGAGATCTCAAACCCGGGAAAGCCCCGCCCCCAGCAGTGGGGGAGGGCGAGCCTAGTTGCCTGCCGCTTCCAGGCCGGGAGTTGGGATGCCCCTCGCACGCAGGCACCTCCTCCTCCCGCTGCCCGTGATCAGCACGGGCAGCCCAGCGAGTGCGGAGGAGGGAGCAAATGGCCGATGTGGAGCTGTCCTGCCGACCAGAGGCGAAGGTAATTAGTTCCTCTCCCTCCTCCCTGAGGCATCCATTTGCACGCCTTTCGTCATCGCCCTGGAAAATCTCCCCAGAACATGGAGAGAAAAGCCGCGCATCACTCGAAGGGGGGCTGTCAGATGAAGCGTGGCGTCCCAGAGACGCATTGGGCCTTCTGAGCGCATCCTGTCCCAGTCGCTCATGCTGCAGTTCTCGGGGTAACTAACCCAAAGTGAAAACATGAACAAATTCCAGGCATTCAGCTCTGGCTATTCCGGGAGCTGCCTGCAGGTCTCGTTCAGAGCCTGAGAAGCTTCGGGAGAGGGAAGAGAACCCTATTCCACCGAAAAAGTAACTGACAGGGATGTCTGCCAAACAGAAGGCAGCAAACGAGAACTGCACAAATAGATCTGTTGTTGTTTCCCCCCAAAAGCCATGGCCCTCAACTTGGATTAATTACCCCTTGAGTGTCCAGGCTAGCCAATGAGCCAGCAATGTGATTGTCTCCACCAATCACATTGCTCACTCACGGGCTGGAGGAGGAGGGCTTTCAGCAGCAGAACTGGGTGGGGGCTTGGGTTAGCTGGCTCCAGGGCTGTTCGAACATTCCCCTCACCCCTAAGGGGCACGAAGCCTGAGAAGGTCATCCCAATGGGATATGAGGGGAGACAATGAATTTGCCATTGAAATTAATGGAAGCAAATATATATATATATGTATTATTTTATTAATAATTTATTTATTAATAATAAAAATTATTATTAAAATAATAATATAAATAACCATAATGGTGATGATAATGATGTTTTAAAGAAAAACTAAAAGGAACAGAAAACATATTTTGCGTGTATATGCCTAAGGTAGTTCCTCTTCTGCCCCCGGCCTTCCTGTGATGCTCCCCTGGAACTTTTAACAGTCCCCAGGGTGAAGAAGACATGCAGGCCCTGCCTGGGACGGCCCCGGCCAGCCCGGTCTCATCCGATCTGGGAGGCTAAGCGGGGGGGGGCTAGCCAGGACTTGGGTGGGAGGCAGCCCCAAGGGGGTCCTCCAGGGCTGCTGCTGTGCACAGTCCGGCCATGGCCAGCCACCTCTGTTCCTCTCTTGCCTTGAAATGGCTGCGAGGGGCCGCCATGCGCCAGCTGCAACTTGACGGCACTTTCCAACACCAGCAATGTAGGTTTCCTCTGGGAAAGGGTGCTGGTCCTTTAAGGTGCTCCTGCACTCGAATTTTGTTCTGCCACTGCTTCAGACCAACGCAGCTACCAGCCTGAAACTATCTGGGTAGTACAGAGTTGCACGAAGCAGGATAATTTTAAAAAGTGTGGATGTGGGTCTCCTGTACCTTAAAGACTTGCAGAGTCACTTGAGCAGAAACTGTTGTGGGATGGAGCCCAAAATGTCTGCAAGTCACAATGGACTAGGGCCTCCAGAGGAACAAGAAGCAGGAGGCACAATTCAAGAGACATCCAAGTATGGATCATCTGGCAGAGAGCTGGCATAGATCAGTGCTAATGCGCATCTGCATGTCCTTGCAAAATGAAGTCTGTGCTTCCTTCCCTTTGGGCACTAAAAAGTTAAAACAGCCTTTGTAGCTTCTGCCCCCCCCCACCCGCCCACAGCTATGCAGAGGAGTGTCCAGTAGGCTGGCACGGGGAGAGGGTTAATTGTTATTAAAAGGGTTTAATCTTGGAGATCAGCACTGGCTCCAGGCACTCTTCACATATGAGGGAGACATTTCCAATGAGATGAACTCAAATTTGTCCCTGCTGTTTTGTTGATAGAAAATCATCTTCCCCCTTGGTTCCCCCCCCCGCAACCAACCCCAGCCTTTAGTTCTCTCTCTCCCTCTCCTTCTCTCCCTCCCTCCCTCCCCCTTGCATTATCTTCACCGCTAACTCATGCCATAAAGGATTATCATTATTTTTTGCAAGGAAAACTAATTTTGGAAATCTTTTTCTTTTTTTCTTTTTTGCAGGGAAATAGGTTAAAAGGATGCTTGCCATAAAATCTAAACATGCTAAATTTAAAATATTTAGAAAGCTAACATTACGATTTTAACTCCTGAGGGGGACCTTTAAATAAACAAACACAAACGGTGGGAGGGTTAGGGTTGCCATGTTGGAAAATTCCTGGAGATTTGGGGGTGGGCAGGGTTTCGAGAGGGAAGGGAGGCCAGCAAGGTGTAGACAGTACATCCGATTCCATCCTCCAAAGTAGCCATTTCCCCCGGAGGAGCTGATCTCTGTTGTCTGGAGCCTAATTGCAATTCGGGGAGGCCCCAGTCCAGGCCCCACTCGTGACCCCAGGACCTCTGTGTCTTGGACGGGAGAAGCACCCTACTCGGAGGACCCACCCTGAAAACAAATCCGTGTGGCCTTCTATAATATACTGGGTCCGATGCATGAAGTAGTGAATCAGCTCATAACTTTATTCAGGATCAAGGCAACTTAGCCGACTCGCAGGCCGGCTTATAACCCCAAACCGAACCACACCCCAACACACCCCGTGATAGGTCTACTTACCGTATCAGTCCTTCATAGGTCCAGTCCAGGAGTGGCCAAACTTGCTCAGCGCAAGAGCCACACAGAATAAACGTCAGATGTTTGAGAGCCGCAAGACACAAACAAATATCACACGGACATTTTTATTTTTAAAATATGCACATTCGCTTTTTGTTAACGTTAAATGAGACTGCCAAAAATAAAAACGAAAGGGGTAAAAACAGATACTGATGATATTTATTTGTCTGAGAGAGAGAGAGAAAAAGAGAGAGGTGGAAAGAAAGAGAGAAAGAGAGAGAAACAAAGCCAATAGATGGGAGGAAGGGGGAAGGAAGGAAGGAAGGAAGAGAGAGAGGGGGGAAGGAAAGGAGGGAGGGAGAAAGAGAGAAAAAGCAGCCCTCCCCTTCGCTTCCCCAGCCACCCTGCCAGGAGCCTCACAATATGTGTGGCTCCCAAACCGCAGTCTGGCCACCCCTGGTCTAGCCTTGGATCCTGGCCTCCCGATTGGAGCGGGCTAGGATCTGCTCATCTATTGTTTGCGTGAAGCTCAGGCTCTTCGCTCGACCACATGCGGCCCTGCCCTCGCACGTGGTTGTATCAGTACACAACACCCCTCACCCCTCCGCCCATAGTCCAGAGTGCACCGACAAACATAGTCCTGGAAATAAGTCGGTGCCTTTCTTACTCTCGTGGAACAGTGAAATTTGGGGGTCACCTGAGCTGGGGCCTGATCGCTTGGATGGGCGACCAGTTGCGGTTGTGGCAGCAGGGCAGTTTCCATGCACTCCGCCGCTACGGCTGGGCTGTTGGAGGGTCGGTCTTCTGCTGGAATATCTGTGATTCCCTGAAGAGGAGTGGGCTGTGCAGTCGTATCGGCTACTGGGGGAGAGGTGACCTCATAGTCGCAGTCCTCAGGATCTAGCGGCAATACTCGGCGGTGCAACTGATCTATGTGTTGCCTCCAGAGTTGCCCATCCTCGGGTGAGACCTCATAGGACAGGGGCCCTGTGATGCAGACCCCCCTCGTAGGGATCCATGGGGGGGCCCCGAGCGTAATTCCGAGTGTAGACCAGATCCTCCGAAAAGAACCCCCGGGGTGCCTCTTGCTCCTCGGGACTGGTGTCAGGGTCCGGGGCCTGATCCAGGTGTAGACGGTCCAGCCTGGTCGTCAGGCAGTGGCCTAGCAAGAGCTCGGCTGGGCTGCACCCTGTCATGGTGTGTGGGGAAGTGTGCTGGCCAAATAAGAAGGCGACCAGTCTGAAGTCCCAGTCCCCAGACTCTATGTGGCGGAGCGCCTCCTTGGTCGTCCTGACCATCCATTCGGCCTGGCCGTTGTTGTGGGATGGAATGGAGCTGATCAGATGTGCTTAATGCCATGGTAGTCCGTAAGCTCCTTGAACTTGGCCAAGGTAAAAGCTGAGCCATTGTCTGTAACCAAGGAGTCGGGGAGGCCCTGGGCACTGAAGATCTGCCACATGGCCTGGATGGCAGATTGGGAGGAAGTGAAGGGCACGAGAATCACCTCTAGCCACTTGCTGTAGGCGTCCACAAGAATGAAAAACAGCTGACCTTGGAAGGGGCCCGTGAAGTCCAGGTGCAGTCTGGCCCAGGGTTTGTGTGACAATTCCCATGGGCGCACGGGTGTGTGGGTGGGTGCTGGTAGAGTTGCCTGGCATGGCTGGCAGTGTTTGACGGTGTCCTCGATATCTCTGTTGATCCTGGGCCACCACACATAACTCCAGGCCAGCGCCTTTATCCGGACAACCCCGGGATGAGTTTCGTGGAGGGCTGCAAGCATACGGTTCTGTAATGGGGAGGGAAGCATCACCAGACCACCCCATAATATACAACCCTTGTAGCTCAAGAGTTTGTCCTTCCGAGAGGCGAACGCTGAGAACTCCAGCCCTCCCAGGCCCATGGGCCACCCCCTCCCCACTCAGTCCAAGACCTGGGCGAGGACGCGATCCCGGCCCATTAGGCGGGTGACTTCCCACACCTGGACTGGCCAGTCTGGGAGGGACTTCCAGAAGAACCCGGTGACCATTAAGTTCCGGGTGCAATGCAAAGGATTTGACGGGCCATTGGACTTGCTCCATATGATAAGGTGACCCCTCTATCAGCTCAGCAGCATGCAGTTTATTAGGGCCGTCAGGGGGCAAGTTCAGTACCTGGTGGTGCAGCTGCTGCTGGTGGGCCGACAGGGTGTGGAGCTCCAATGGCTCCTGGTGAACCGACATCCTCTTGCGGTCCCCTCAGGACTGGCAGACCCGGACAATGTGTCCTCGCTTCCCACAGGACTGGCAGATGGCGTCCCTCAGGTGGCAGGTCTGGAACTCGTGCTCGTCTCTGCAGCTGGCGCAGGATACCGGGGCCTTCTCGGTCAGGGTGGCTGCTGGCAATCGGGATCGCAGTCCGCGTCATGACATTTGGCGCACTTGTAGAACTTCCTCTCCATCCGAGACATCGGGGCACCGGCTTGCCATGGTGTGGTGGCTCGCCCGTTCTGAAGTGCCCTTGTGCGACTTCTCATAGGCTGCCGCATCCTTCAGCACCTGTTTGAGCGTCAAGTCCTCATGGCTGCTGAGCTTCCGACGCAATTTTGGCTCTCCGAGGCCCACGAGGAACTGGTTGAGGAGTGAGTCATCCAGGCTTGGAAACCTGCAACAGGTGGCCGCCTGGCGGAGTCCCACTAGGAAATCAACAGTGGACTTGTCAGGGCCCCGGACCCTTGCAAAAAAGTCCAGGCGTTCGGCAAATTTCGTGGGCCTGGGCACAAAACGGTCATTCAGCACCTTCTTTAGGACTTCGAAGATCTCTTCCTTCGTTGTCTTGGGCGCTATCAAGTCTTTCAGCAGCCTCTACATGTTGGTGCCACAGACGCTGACGAGTAGGGCCTTTTTCTTACCATCCGTTGTAACATCATGGAATTTGAGGTAGGCTTCCAGGCATTCGAGCCAGGTCTCCCACAACTCAGGATGGGTCACATCGAATTCGGGAAGGTTTGCCTGAGTGGTGGTCATTTTTCTGTTTCACCGTGGCGGGTTGGTCAGAGTCAGTGAAGCAGGGCACAATGCTGGGTCGGAACTGGAGTCTGCACTGATGAGCGAGGTGCGGGATGGTAGAGCGGTGCGAGGCACAGTGACCGGGGAGGTGGGGTGTGATGAGATGCTGGAAGTGTCGTCAGCGGTGCGGGGCCGGTGCTCGGATCTTGGTCGGGGTGCGGTGCAGTGTCTTGTTGGCTCATCTAGTCATGCGCATCCAACCTGCGTCGCCAATATAATATAGTGGGTCCGATGCATGAAGTAATGAATCAGCTCATAACTTTATTCAGGGACAAGACAACTTAGCCGGCTCGCAGGCTGGCTTATAACCCCAAGGCAAATGACACCCCAACACCCATGATAGGTCTACTTACAGTATCAGTCTTTCATAGGTCTAGTCTTGGATCCTGGTCTCCGGATTGGAGCGGGCTAGGATCCACTCGTCTGTTGTTCGTCTGTGCAAAGCTCAGGCTCTTCACTCGACCACGTGCGGCCATACTCTCGCACGCGGTTGTTTCAGTACACAACACCTCCCTGACCCTACAATACCTGCACCCGGGCCACAGCTGGAGCGGGCTAACACGTGATTGGTCCAAATATCCAACATTAAGGAGGAGAAGTCGGAAACTGCTGCAGACATCTGACTGCTGCACTGAGCAAGGGCTCTGTCACATGATGACCAGTGAGTCTTGGGTTTCGGTTCTAAACACACCATCAGCCTGAGCTGCCTTCAGTGGTTTCGTCACAGGATGAGCAGTGAGTGCCACATCCGGGAAGCAAACCATGCACCGCCATTGAGGGCCAGCACAGTAGAGTGGTGAAAGTATCTGGGAGACCCAGGTTCAAATCCCTGCTCTGCCACAGAAGCTCCGTGTGAGTCCTTGGGCCAATCACACCCTCTCAACCTAACCTACCTCGCAGGGCTGTTCTGAGGATCATGTGGAGGCGGGGAAACTGCTGTGAGTCAGTCTGGGTCCCCAGGGGGGTGGAAAGCAGGGTATAAATGAAATCAGTCCAGCATGCATGGAGTATTCATACGAACACACAGTTGGGCCCTGCTGACACCTGGCTTCCTATTCTAGGTGTTTCTTCATTTTTAAAATTGTACCTCTTTACAAAGTTGTGATGAGGGCGGCTGATATTGCTGTTAGAGTAATCAGTTCAAACTCTTGAAACACCAACCCCTAAAAACAATATCACCAATGCATTTTCACTCTGAAGAACGGCCTGTAAAAGGATGCGTGCCATAGAACATAAATACAACTCTGAAACCCCGAACTGGGCGGAAAGGCAGCACATAAATGTTTTCAATAATCAAACATAAAAGCAAAGACTCCCAACCCTAACCCTCACCAGACTTAAAAGCCAGCATTAAAGGCTCTGCAGAGCTCCAACGCAGGGGCACTGAAACAGGCAAAAAAAACAAAACCCCTAACTGAAGGGGATCTAAAATACTTGGGAGAATAACAATGTCTTTGACTGTAAACTTGGGATTGGGTGAGCCACTGGAGGGAAGGCGTTTTAGAATACAGGAGCCGCTACTGAAAAGGCCCCGTTTCTGGCACACACCCACTGGTATGTTGGACACATAGAATACGGTCTCCAAGGATGATCTTAGTCAAGGGCCAAAGAAGGCAGTCTTTCAGGTCCTCTGGTCCTAGATCATATAGGGCTTTATAAGTCAGGACTACCACTTTCTGTTGGGCTTGGAAGCCAACTGACAGCCACTGTAGAGCTCCCAGAACTGACCAGACATATTCCCTAAAAGGTACACTTTGTAGCTGACACCGGGTTGGGTCAGTTGCAACCTCGGAACTGCCTTCATAGGTAGTCCTAGTTACTGTTCACTGCAGCAGTCCATCCTGGTTGTAATCAGAGCATGAATAACTGTGGCCCGATGGTGTCTCGCAAGGTTGAAGTTGGTTAGAGGAGGCTTCCATCTCCATCCATGGTGCCTGATCAAAAAGAACCCCCAGACTGCGGACCTGCTCTTGAAAAGGGGGGGATGCAATCCTGTCCAGAGCAGGAGGATTCCATGGACCTTGACTGGCCCATCAGCCAGCAGAGTGGGCTCTAACCTTTCCTCCTGCCAGTCTGGCGCGGCGGGCAGAGTGTCAGACCAGGATCTGTGGAATCCAGGATGGTTCCAGTCCTTGCCCCAACACTGAAGCTCACTGGGTGACCGTGAGCCAGGAACTCTCTCTCTCTCAGCCTAACTTACCTCACAGGGTTGTTGTGATGGTAGAAGGGAAGTGGGGAAACAGGATTGCCAGCCTCCTGGAATTACAATGGATCCCCAGATGACAGAGATCAGTTTCCCTGGAGGAAACGGCTGCTTTGGAGGGTGGGCTCTGTGGCATTATACCCTGCCGAGGTCCCTCACATCTCTCAACCTCAGACTTGCCAGGATCAATCCCACAAATCTCCAGCTTTGCAACCCCATGGGGACACCAAGGGACACTTCCCTGAGCCCCGCGGAAGAGTGGCAGGGAGAAGAACGCATTAGGTGGATAAACGATCCTGGAGGAACGATCCACGGGCCGTGCTGGGTTGTCTCCACCTCTTCTCACCTACATTCAAGTGAAGAAGGGAAGGGCTGGTCGGCCTGCCAACTCCAGGATGGGAAATTCCTGAAGATTTGGAGGCGGAGCCACAGGAAGAAGGTCTGGTTTGGGGAGGAGAGGGACTTCGACGGGGTCTCCTGCCATCAAGCCCACCCTCCCCAGCAGCCGCCCTCTCCCGGGGAACTGATCTCTGTTGTCATTCCTGGAGGGGGACAACCCTGTGAGCGGAGCAGGGAGGGGCCTTCCCAAGAGCAAAGTGATTTATTTGCATCTCTTCTTCTCCGGCGCTTGCTCCACACGCAGGCCTGGGGCGCCGGAGGCTTTAGCTCACCTCCAGGGCTGTGTGGTGACCGAGGGAAGGCTGCGTGCATGGGGGGGGGAGGCTGGGGGGCACTGCTTTGGGAGAAGGGGGAGGGGGCAGGGTTCCGGGTGGCACCAAGGGACTTGGGAACGGTTTATGATGCAAATATGTTTAAAAGCAGTGAGTTGCCTCCCTGGGAAAAGGAGCTTAAAATTGAAGTCTAATGATAACAAATGATTGTTAATGAGTTGTCTAAACATAATAGATGGAAAGAATTAAAAGCCTAGAATAAACAGTGTTTCATTAAAGCACAATAAAGAAACAACACGCGTTTCATATCTCAGAATAAATGGGCCCTTGCGCTGCTAGCGGGAGTCATTGGGGAGATGGGGGGTTGGGGGGGGAAGGAGAGGGTGGGCACTTGAGGGGAGAGTGGAGAGAGGCCGTTCGGGCCCTTCCTGGAGGAGGAAATGGGCAGGACTTTTCTTTCCTGACCCTCGTCTGAGAGGCCTCCTGGGAATAGCTAAAGTTCCCTGTTGTCCTCGGCTAGGCTGGCCAGCTCCCGGAGCTCTAAGGGCGGAGCCTGGGGAGGGCGAAGTGTGGGGAGGGGAGGGGCATCGAGTCCACCCTCCACAGCAGCCATTTTCTCCAGGAAAACAGAGCTCTGTTATCTGGAGGTGGATTGTAATTCCCAGGGGTCCAGGTGCCACCTGGAGGTTGGCAACCCAATCCCCTACCTGAGGGAGGGCCCCACAGAGCTCCTTCATGAGTCAGGCGTCACAAGCAAGGCCCAGGGGAGCCTGAAGCAGAGCTTCGTGCAGCTGACGGCAGGCCCGTGGGAAACACGGCCAGACTCCCAAGGAGGGGCCGGCTGAGTTCTGGGAGACACCCAGGGCCGCCCCTGCACCTCTGTGGGCACCAGTCTTCGTCTGTGAAATGGAAGAGTGGGCGGCCAGGTGTGCTTGTGGGGAGGCAGGGGACAAGGGGTGTGGGGCACCCATGTGGAGACTGACTCATGTGGAGACTCAGGGCAATGCAGGGTTCGAAGGCCCCCCAGGGCTGCCCATCGATGCCATGGTGTATTGTGCACCATAAATGCATTACAGAGTATGTCGCATTTAATGTTGACCAATGTATCAACAACCAAGGATGCTGATTTACAAGCCAGGCAAGTAGGCTTCCTGTTTGACCCTGAGAGCCACTGCCCCGAAGGTCAAAGGGGAAAAGGCCCAACCAAGGTCGTTGCCTAACTTGGGACCAGCAGGAGCCGATACGTTGGGGGGCCTCAGCTTTGTGGGGGTCCGGGGTAGTTTGGCCCCTCTCTCCCTCCCCGCTAAGGGCAGAGACAGAATCGAATGTTCGTGAGGAACGGCAACCCGTGTCTACTCTGGAACAACTCCTGATCACGTTATCGGTCTCCTCAAACTCTCCAGAGAGGCATGACCGGCTGCGTGAGCAGACGGGAACCTCCAGCTGGCGATGCAGTCCTGGCTTCCCTGCTTCTCAGGGCATTAGTGGCCTGGCTGTGGGTTAGGGTTGCCACCTCCAGCTTGGGAAATTCCTGGAGATTTGGGAGTGACACCAGAGGACAGCAGAGTGTGGGGGTGGAATGGGGCCTCGCCAGAGATGTGCTGCCCCAAGGCCCACCCTCTGAAGCAGCCGCTTCCTCCAAGGGAACTGGTCCAGAGATTACATGTCACTCCAGCAGAACCCCAGGCCCTGCCTGGAGATTGGCAACCCATTGTGCCTGCCCTTACACACACTGAAATACTTCGGTGGAGGGGGAGTCAGTGATACAGCCAGGGCTTTTCCTCTGGGGGAACGCGCCTCAACCGAGTTCCGGAACCTCTTTGACAAAATACTTGAAAAAATGTTTAAAAGTTCATGAGTTTTCAGTATACAGATTGGAAACTTCATTTCCCTCTTGAGGGTTCTTCCGGCACTCCTTTTTTAAAAACAAACAAACAAACAAACAATAGCCCCAGATGCAGCTGCCATTTTTCATTGTTCTTCCCCCGTGTCCTAATTCTCACTGGATTTTGACACCCCCTCCCCATTTTAGACTGTGGGTGGAGGCTCGCAGCGCTACTTGCCTGGGCTGCCACTCAAACAGAAACCCTTCATCTTACAGAGCAGGGCTCTAGCTGAGCTTTCAAGGATCTGCTAGATTTCTACATGCCAGGTGTTTTTGCTTAACAGGACAGCATTCAATCATGTGATCACTCAGCTGCATCCCAGACCCAGGATTATCACCTCCGGCTCCGGAGGCATAAGGAGCTGCAGGCCCCGATTTCCTTAAAAATTAAGGCTCCCCCACCCACTTTTGCTCCGTGGCTTCCTCCTGTCAAGTGAAGCGAAGCCTTCTCACAGAGGAATTGTTCTCTCCCTCTCCCTCTCCCTCTCTTGCCTTGGAGACCACATGAAGCTCTGGATCAGCATCATTAATTTTAATTGTTAGGCACATCTTCTAAGGTTGTTGCAGAGTTTTCCTTTCAGGACAAGGAAACCAGATGTGTTGGTATCTACTGCGCTAATTTTAGAGTTCCAACTTTTGAAATCTAGTACATCTGTGGGGTCGTGTCCCTCCCCCCAGAATATTTCAATTCAAATTACTGGGAATGATGAAATAAAATCTGCTAGGAATTTTTCTTAATGTGTCCATGTTTGAAATGAAGTTGAAGGCTGTATACTTTGTGACTGCCCCTGGAATGTCACTGCTCAGCTGAGTAAAACAAAATGGTAAAATATGAACAATATACCCTTTAATATTCAAATGCTAAAACAGTTTCAAGTGGTTAAAGAGAGTGCAAGCGTTGCCTGGTCCATCTATCATAGCCTGCTGCTCCTAATGAACACCATTTTGATACCCTCCAGAAGTCCACAGTGTGGAGATGAGAGACAAGGCCATCCCCGGCTGCCTCTCCCCACTATGTTGTTATCAAAGACAGGTCTCCTCTGATGTTCTATTCATGGCTATTTTGAGCAATAGCCATTCAGAGACCCCATCCTTTTGAAAAGCCAGATGTGGCCATGAATTTGATTGGATGGCCCTAAGTTTGGGAGGGGGATATAAAATATAATTTCTCCCTATCATCTCATTTCTCCAGTTTGGTGTAGTGGTTAAGAGTGCGGACTCTAACCTGGGAGAACTGGGTTTGATTCCCCACTTCTCCACATGCAGCTGCTGGTGTGACCTTGGGTCAGTCACAAGTTCTCTTGGAGCTGTTCTCTGAAGAGCAGTCCTCGAAAGAGCTCTCTCAGCCCCGCCTACCTCCCAGGGTGTCTGTTGTGGGGAGGGGGAGGGAAAGATTGTAAGCCACTCTGAGACTCATTCAGGTAGTGAAGGGCAGGGTATAAATCCAATCTCCTCCTCCTCCTCTTCATTTTCATCTCCTCCCCCTCTTCTTCTTCTTTTTCTTCTTCTTCCTCACAAAGGGAGCTCTGACTCTTGAAAGCCTATATACCCTGGGAATCCTGTTGGTCTTCAAGGTGCTAGTGAATTCAAGTCTGGAACTTCTCCCTATTTACTCTCTCCCCAAATCCTTCTTAATCTTATAGCCCTTGGTCATGACTGACCCCAATTAGTCATTTCATTAGAAAAATACAGAAGCTGCCTGTTACTACCATAGTCTGTGTTTCCACTTCAGATTGATACCATGCCAATATAGTCCTGCAGTAGGGTTACCGGCTCTGGGTTGGGAGATTTGGGTGGCAGAGCCTGGGGGGGGGGTTGAGGAGGGGAGGGGAGGGGTGTCAGCAGGGCAGAAGGCCACAGAACCCATCCCAAAGCAGAGCCATTTCCTCCAGGGGGACGGATATTGGTCGCCTGGGTACGAATTATGACAGCAGGAGATCTCCAGGTGCTGCCTGCAAGATGGCAACCATATATGTTTATGTTTATGTTTGGTTTATGTTTAACCCTTTCCCGCTCACTTCCTGTCCCTGAATTTGCCTTTGTGCTGCCACAGAACACGGGCTGGGCGTTTCTGCAGCTTTCTAAGGCAGGCTGAGGATTTTGTCACCACCTGTGTACATCAGCTGCTGGTAGTGTTGCCAGCCTCCAGGTGGGGTCTGGAGGTCTCCCAGAATTACAACTGCTCTAGAGAGGATAGAGGTCGGTCCCCCTGGGGAAAATGGCCCACTGAGGTCCCTCCCCTCCCTTCCCCAACCCCCACCCACCCTAGGCTGTACCCCCAAATCTGCAGAAATCTCCCAACCCAGAGTTTGCCCAGGTAGGGACCTCAGCACGGTACAGCCCCCCCTCCAAAGCAGCCATTTTCTCCAGGGGAACGGATATCTCTCATCTGGAGATCAGTTGTAATCCCAGGGGATCTCCAGGCCCCACCTGGAGTATGGGAACCCTATGTGTAGGCAAACCCCAGGTGTACACTGACCCCTACTTCCACCTGTGAGGACAGGTTTTGCCACTTCGGTCATTGCTCCCGTATCCTGAAAATCCTCTTGCACTGGGGGGATCTCTCGTGTGTGTGCGCTTTCACAAGAACTCTCGCTTGCCCCCATACTTCAGTCAGGCCCGGTCTTCAGGGGCGGAGTGTGCGGTCGTTACCTCCCTCTGTAGGCGTTCCGCAGGGGCCGGGGCTCCGGTTGCCTGCCTGGGTCTTTTGAGAAATGCTTCAGAAGAGCATCCTCCTTGCCTGCGCCTGTGTGGCCGTGCCCCGGGGCATCCCTGCGTCTGCTGCCGACAGGATGCAGCTTAATGGCCCACGAGGAGGGCCGCCCCCCCCCCGCTCTCCTCCTCCCCCACACGCAGCCCCGTCCTCCGGCCCTCCGTCGGAAGAGAATTGTTTGCACAGCACTCGGGGAAGTAAATCATCCTGGAGAGACTGAGGCAGAGGTGACCAGCTGGGCCCGTCTGAACCCCGCCTGGACAGCAGCTTTGTCTTGCCTTGTAAAACTGCAGAGGCCCAGACAAAAGAGTTAATCGCCGCCTTTTGTTTCCCTCCCTTCCCTCTTCCTCCGTCCTCCTGTTCTGCAGCACGACAGAAAGGCAAGACAAGAGCAAATCCATCACTGTCGGGGCGTTCGGCAAGATCAGCACTTTTGGGGGGTTTATTGGGGCCTGGCCCATCAGCAGCGCTCCCAAACTGCAAATGCACTGCAGGCAAATCTCTCCTCTGGAGAAACATCCCGGCAACCCAGGGAACCAGCGTCCAGGCCTCCAGTGGTACCACTGGCCAGCCACTGCGTGATAAATGACTCCCCAGAGCTTCTCCATTCCCAACAAAGCCCTTCGGGGAGGCTGAGTCCACCTCCAGAGCCGGCCGGTCATCCTGCAGGCAGCGGTGGAGGCTGCGATGTTAAATGGCCCTTCTCCAGAGCCAAGCCACCCAGGCCTCCCTCTGCCTCCCCACCCTCCTTCACCCCCCTTGGAGAGAGGCAGAGGAGGCAGGGGAGGGGTGGGGAGGGGGACTGCAGTGGTGACTGGCAGGTTAATGAAGCAATTCATAGTAGTGATATATATTATAACCACGGCAGCAGCTTGTAAATACCCAGTGTGCCCTATACAGATAAACATACAAACACATATACAAGTGCCTGCGTTCACTTCTCTGCACACTCAAGCATACCTCGGCAGGCTCAGAACGTGGCATTGATATCCTGCACAAACACAGGCAGGACAGAGAAGAAACGGAACCTCCCTGCCCAGCCCTAAGGGTGAGTCGTGTGGGGCTTTTATTCAGTCACACAGGGCCTGCCTTCCTCATGACGACTCAAGGCAGAATAAAAAAAATAAGACGAATAATAAATACAATTTTAAAATGCTAATTGTTTTTGTGTGAGCATCAACATGCACAAGGATATCCCCTTCACAGAAAGTCTCCCAGAGCCATTCGATCCTCAGGTAGTCGTGTCCTGACCTTGTCAGGAAGGATGGTCAGGTATGCTGATGCTTCTGCCCATTTGCATGGCACCACCCCCAGAAGCTCTGCACACAGCAGAACAAGATCAAATCACGGCAGAATTCTCCCTAGAAGCTAAAATGACCAAACGGAGAGGCTTATCGCACTTCGGTCACCTCATGAGAAGGCAAGAGTCACTGGAAGAAGGCAGTCGTGCTGGGGTAATTCAGTGTTCCTTCTAAGCTGAGTTAGTGTGAGCCAGCTGACAGCTTTTTAGCCTCCGGCACACACATTTTTTGTCTTTGCTCAGGGAGGGTGGGGCTCCAGAGCAAACTAATTGATGCAGCAGCCAAATCGCTCACTCACAGCTTTAATGCCGGCAGCCCACAAAGTAGAATTTTTGCTCACAAGACTGACTCCACCGCTTAGAGGGAGCATTGTCATCCGCCACCAAACTTCCAGTCTGAATGGAGCTGCAGCGTTCTGTACCAGCTGAAGTTTCTGCTTTGCCTTCAACAGCAGCCTGATGCAGGGTGTAATTTTATTGAATGTTATTTTGTTATATAGGGCATTAAGATTTTCAGAAGGCATTGTGGAGACCACTGTCAGTTTATTTATTTATTTATATATTTGTTTCACTCATATCCTCCCCTATCCCATGGTGGGCTCAGCACAGCTCCCAACATGAATAAAATACAATGAATATATAATTAAAAAACAGTTCAATAAAACAGGATGGCAGCTAAGAAATCCCATCACATAATGATTAGCAATACCTAACAGTGGTCCATCTATCTAGGGAACAGTCCCTGGATAAACTTGACCCCTTCAGACATGTTTTGTGGGGAAATTTTGGTCCCCCATCCCCTGCCCCATTCCAGCGTTAAAGAAATGGCAGGCACACGAGTCTGCCAAAAAGGCACCCCTTATATTCTGGCAGTGATGTGTCACTTTGGGTACATAATCAAGTAAATACCAGAACTAGAAAGACTGGCGTGTAAGTGAATTTTTGTTGCGTAGGGACAGCAGCTGAACACCAGCATTTGAACAGTTAAAAAACAAACAAAAACAAAGTAGAGGCCTCGTATTTAAATACTCAGTAGATCCTGCTGTATACATGTGATGGAGGCCGTTATTTGCCATGCTTCTCATATGTCCCAGTACTCCCTGATCCTACAGAAAGAAGTACACCATAGCATGTGACAGTGAAATCACTAAGTAACCCCTGCAGAATAAAAAGGGAATGTGGACAACTGAACTATGCTTAATACTCTTTAGTTACATCAGCCTCTCTTTCATGTCTTTAATACAAACAGTCACCTGCAGGCAGGGGTCATTTGGGGCTGGAGTGAGCCGGAGCTCCGGCAGCCCAGGAGTGGGCACAAATGGCAGTGGTGGCAATCCCAGTTTGTGGAGGAAGCAAAAGAGAAAGGGTTTAAAGTTTAAACTCCTTCTCTCTAGAGTTATGCTGCAGCAGCGGCATGATCTCCTATTGTATCCTATGGCCCCATAGAATACAATGGAAAGATCATGCTGCCCTTCTCTCTTCGCTCCCCCCCACAGCCTGCCTTGGCAGGCCAGCTGGGGAAGCAAAAAAGGGGGGCGGCATCTTCAAAAGCCTCCCCTTCCCTTCCCCAGCCAGCCTGCCAAGGCAGGCTGGGGGCAGGGAAGTGAAGCGAGAAGGGATTTAAAGTTTAAACTCACTAACTCAGCTTAGAGGGAACAGTGTCAGTGACCCCTCCATTGGAAGCATGTCTACCCTGTACCTTCAAGGAGCTGGCCTCCATGTCTATTGCACCCCTTGACCAGGAGCCATGGAGATGCAGCACTTTGCCAGTGTGGTCTGGATGTGGTAATAGAGAAGATACCTGGGCCAGATGCTACCGTGTCTCTGGCCTGGGCTTGCTGAAGAGACATCAGGCAGATATTGAGAGGGGAGGACACTTAGTCTGTGTGGGGTTTGTTTCCATGGAGTTCGGCCATCAGCAGCAGCTTTCCAGGATCTTCCAACAGAAGACAGTCAGATGATCCCTGGAGGTCCCATTGCTTAAGGAGGTGGAGGGGCTTGTGAGGTTGTGGGCCTGGCCTACCCTGGATGTCCTAGAAGTAGAAGAGATTTATACCCTGCCCTACACTACCCAAAGGAGTCTCAGAGTGGCTTACAAACTCCTTTCCCTTTCCCTCCCCACAACAGACACCCTGTGAGGTAGGTGGGGCCGAGAGAACTCAGACAGAAACTGCTCTTTTTCAAGAAGAGCTCTTGCCAGAACTACGCCTTGCCCAAGGTCATCCAGCAGGTGCAAATGGAGGAGTGGGGAATCAAACCCGGTTGTCCCAGATTAGAATCTGCACACTTAACCACTACACCAAACTGGCTAATTAGAGGGGCCCAGGAGGACCTGGGGAATGGGGAGGTGAACCAAGCTGCCTTGAATCGAGAAGAAAGGCAGGATATAAATGTTTTAATAAAAATGAATACAATTTTCAAAGCCAGGGGTCAGTGCCCTTCCCAGCCAACAGCCTTGCCTATCAGCACCTTATATTCCAACTCCAATGTTCATTCCTTAGCCCTCTAGCTGTAGTGCATCTTACATAAGAAAATGAGAATATCAGAGAAGCCAATGTTGGATCAGGCCAATAGCACATTCAGTCCAACACTGTGTCACACAGTGGCCAAAACCCAGACGTCACCAGGAGGTCCACCAGTGGAGCCAGAACTCCAGAAGCCCTCCCACTGTTGACCCCCCCCAAGCACCAAAGATACAGAGCACAGGCTCATAGCCAGCATTTTTTTTTGTTCAGGGGGCATTTAAATTTTAAGGGGGCAGTTAAATTGCAGTCATTTAAATTAATCTGAATGTTTGTCTTTAAAGGGGAAGGCTCCAAGTCCTTTCAAGACTATATGTGGGGCAGGGCTTTTAATTGAGGAGGCGAGGCCCCAAAATGTCCCATTGTGGCTACAAGCCTGACAGAGCATCACTGCCCCATCTCTGGAGCCACCTGGGCAATTTGGAGGTGATGTTGGTCTTTGTCAGTGATGGAGTTGTTCCAAATACTTGGATGGAGTCTGTTCAGGGACTATTTCCATGGAGACACCAAAAGACTACCAGTGTCAGGCTCTTCAGAAAGTCTGTCAAACACCAAGCTTCATAGAGAAGATAGCATTTATTGAAAGCAGTTCTAAAGGCACGTTAACATCTCATTGTCAGGGACGACTAGATCTAAAGAGGCACCCACAGTTATACCCGCTTGAAGTGGCCCCCCCCCATCTACCAATAGTCACTAAGCCCGCGCGTGGGAAGAGGTGCGAAAGTACTAAAGCAGTAAATAACCAAACTGCCCCAAAGCTGTCTCCGACAGAGGAAACAAGAACTGTGAGACCAAGGACATTTGGTGAGATAACAGAGTGCCCAGGCCATGGAATCCTGAATCTCCTAGGCAACCTACACACCTCCCTACATTCCAAACATGAAAAGTTGGAGACCATCCCTCCCTCCTTCCCTTCTGTCCATCTCATGGCAGGATTACCTGACAACCAGGTCTAGTATTCACCATGGTTTGCAGCCATATAGGAGCTTAA
This sequence comes from Gekko gecko, assembly GCA_029375565.1. Taxonomy (NCBI): domain Eukaryota; kingdom Metazoa; phylum Chordata; class Lepidosauria; order Squamata; family Gekkonidae; genus Gekko; species Gekko gecko. The sequence continues at coordinate 8,703,546 of JAPDNY010000008.1, forward strand.
ATGAGGTGAACTCAGTAGAGGCCTGAGGTGAGTCCCAGACAGTGAAAAGCAGTATGTCAGGTGTGTCCAGACTTGCTTAATGTAACAGCCACACAGAATAAACGCCTCAAGACATGAACAAATATCACACACACATTTTTATTGGGAAATATGCAAATTTGCTTTTTATTTTTTTAAAATAAATTTTATTAACTTATTGAAATACAATACAATAACAATTAGAATGACAATAGTTCTCAGGTAGAATAATTAACCAAAGGTCGAGACAGCTGAGATCGTCTTGTACTATTACCAACAATATACAGATCATATCAAATGCATTATCTTTGCAATTTCTGGAATTTCTCCTTATACTCTTAAATATTCTAAAATAGGATTCCAAATAGCTATAAAAGTAGGGTTTATTTTTTCATCAGGATTACATGCCAAGTCTGCTGAAATCATGGCCATAATAAAGTGTGTCCACAATTTATTATGCCATAATGCCAATCTTGGAACCTCTGGATCTTTCCACATTGAGGCTATAGCTGACTTGGCTGCTGACAGGAGGACAATCAAAGTTTCTTTCATGTGAAAAGGTAAGTTTACACCAAAGTCTACATGTAGAAGTAATACCAATGTGTTGAATTGTATCTGAATACCAGTTATACCTTTGATTTTATTGATAATTGATTTTCAGAATGGTTCCAGCTTGGGACAATTTATCCAAAACGCAGGTAGTGCCCATTATTGCCACACTTTTTCCAGCATTTAACTGTATTTTTTTAATTAATTGCAGCAAGTCTATGTGGAGTATAGTACCATAGTGCAAGGAGTTTGAAAGTTTGGAGGCAAATAGTTACAATAGAGGAATTAAAGGGAGAATCGTTCCAGATACAATTCTAAGTTCCCACAGTCCATGATGTTTTAATTTCATTTTGCCAAAATTTTTGATAAGGAAGGTAAGTATTAGATTAATTATTTAAAATAAGAGCATATAAAAAAGAAATCAGATGGGTTTTTTTACTAGAGTTTTGCAATAACATTTTCTAATTCCGAAAGTGGGAGTTGCACTAGTAATTCTAACTTCATTGATTCACTTAAGTGTTTAATTTGAACATAAGTAAACCATTGAAGTGAATGACCCAATTTATTTTCCAATTCCTGCTTAGTAATAAGCTGTTTATTTATTATTAGGTCTGATAGTCTTGTAATATTATATTCTTTCCAGGAGTTAAATGCCGGATTCCTGCACCCCAGAGGAAACCAGGATTGATCTATGAATGAGGAAACATGCTCCATATTAGGTAGAAGATTCTGTCTAGATATGTCCCATTCATTTAACATTGCTGCAAATAATTCATTTTTTACTATAGTTAATGGATGTTCTTTTGATTTTTGCCATATTAAATCCTGAATTCTATGTGGGTCTGCATAAATTTACAATATTTTAATCCAGTGTAACTCACTTGTATATTTTAAAATAGTGACTATATTTGAAAGGCGAATGGCCCTGTAATGTAATTGTAAATTAGGAAAATTTCTTCCTCCCTTTGTTGATTTCCTACATAAGGTAGTAAGGTTGATTCTATGATACTTATAATTCCCAAAAAACTGTCAATTTTTTTTGCCACTTCTGTAACAATTTAAGTGGAATCTGTATTGGTAAAGCTCTAAACAAAAAAATTAATTTAGGGAGGACAAAAGATTTGACCAGATGGAATCTATCATTCCAAGACAAACAATAGGATATTATCTGGAAAGGCAGCAGTTTTGTATTTTATGTTTTGTATAGTGATACCCTGTAACTCTAAAGAGTGTCTACTCTTAATTAAAAATGGCTCCAGGGATAAGGCAAATAGTATCGGTGACAAGGGGCAGCCCTGTCGTGTGCCTCTGCCAAGTAAGATATTTGATGAAATTACATTATTGATACTAAGATTAGCAATGGGTTTATGATATATACCTTTAATAGCATTCAAAAAATTAGGTCCAAAGTTCATAGTTGTTAATAAAGAAATCACACACGAAGGATCCACAGAGTCAAATGCCTTTTCCATTTCTAAGGACAAAGCAAGTGCTTGTTTTTTCATAGTATGACAATAATTCAGTATATTAAGAACTTTGTATGTGTTCTCTGTAGAATCTCATCCAGGCATGAAGCCTACTTGATCTTGGTGTATATATTGAGTAATTATTTGATTAAGTCTTTTAGCCATAAGTTTGTGAAGTTTGAGAGTCTGGTTGAAACACTTGACCAGACCATGCATCTTGTGGGTGATACACTGAGGTGAATAGGCATTTTATCCCATGGGGCTGGCAAAGCTGTTTTATCACTGCTGCTCGGAATGGGGCACTTTTGTCCGAGATGAACTCCTGGGTCAAGCCTACTTGAATGAAGAAGTGCACCTGTGCACAAGCTACTCTCAAGGTGTGCATGGTGTGCAAGGGACTGCCTCCAGGTATCAGGTCATATAGTCCATTATCACCAGGCTATACTTGAAGCCCCAAGGTGTTTGATGGAGGGGTCTTACAAAATCTACGGCAATCCTCTCAATAGGAAGGATGAGCAAGGGTGTACTCCATGTACACCGTGTACTCCGTGTTGACAGGGGACAAGAGTGGCAGAACATGTCTTGGTAGTCGGAGGGCCAAAATAATTGGTTCAAGGTCCATACCAAGGTGTTTTTCACCCTTTGATCTCTTGTCCAAGGGTGGTCATGGGCATGGCAGAGAACTTCATCTTGGTGTACCTTTAAGACCAACATGATTTTATTCAAGGTACAAGATTTCATGTGCCTGCACACTTCTTCAGATACAGTGAAATAGAATTTCCTCAACCATTACATATAGGTAGAGAGAAGGTGGGGGGTTAGTTGCCAGGAAGGGCTAGTGAGAGTCAAGATGCATAAGTAACTGGGCAATTATAACTGAGATTGGATTAAGGTGGTTGGTAAGATCTGTGAATGGCAGTAAATTAGCATACAAATACAAGAGTTAACAAACAGATATGAGAACAAAGTTTGAGTCTAGTGGAACTCCCAAGATAACAAAGTTAAATTCTGGGTATAAGTGAGAACTGAGAGACTTAGCACATGTAGATGCACACTCCTTCAGATACATTGAAACAGATTTCCTCAAATGTTACATACAGGTGGGGAGGGTTAGTTGCCAGGAAGGGCTAGTTAGAGTCAAGATGCATAAGTAACTGAGCAATAAATATAGGTGAGATTGGAACAACACATTTGGTAAGACGGGAATAGCAGCAAATTGACATTCTGATAATAAAGGAAATAACATCAGATGTGAGAACTGAGCTTGAGTCCAGTGGCACTTTTAAGACCAACAAAGTTTAAGTGATTTAGCATGTGTAGTGAGATAAGAAGCCAATATCTCTGTTAAGCCCAAGGGGTTCCATTCTCCTGAGTACTGAAATAACTTGTAATTCAACAATCTCCCATTCCAGTCTGTTTCTGAAAGTTCTTTGCAGTAATACAGGTACTTTGAGGTTCCCCGCTGAGTGCCCTGGGGGGTTGAAATGTTCTCCTACAAGTTTCTCAGTTTTGTGATTCTTGATGTCAGATTTTTGTCCATTTATCCTTTGGCATAGAGTTTGACCTGTTTGCCCTATGGAGAGAACTGAAAGGCATTGTTGCCATTTAATGGCATATACAATGTTAGAAGATGAGCAAGTGAATGAGCCTCTGATGGTGTAGTTGATGCTGTTGGGTGTAGTGATTGTGTTGTCCGGGTGTATGTGGCAGCAAAGTTGGCATCTGGTAACAGTGTCAGTGTTCAAATTAGATGTTGTATTATTGTGGGTGAGGAGTCATTTGAGATTTGAGGGCTGTCTGTGGCAGTGTTCCCTCTAAGCTGAGTTAGTATGAGCTAGGTCACAGTTTTTTAGCCTCTGGCTCACACATTTTTGTCTTAGCTCAGGAAGGAGGTCTCCAGAGCAACCTAATTAATGCAGTGGCCAAATCGTTTGCTCACCACTTTAATGCCAGTAGCTCACAAAGTAGAATCTTTGCTCACAAGGCTCCCCAGCTTAGAGGGAGCATTGGTCTGTGGGCAAGAAAAGGTTTGTCCCCCAGTACTTGGGAAAGACGACTATCTTTATCCATTAGAGGTTGTAAGTCGCTGATGATGCGTTGCACTATTATGAGTTGAGAGCTGTATGTGAACAAGTTGTAGCCAAATCTGAAGTGGTTATGAACGAGAACAAAATGGCACAGTTTGGTGGCAAAGTCAGCTGTGGTGCTGTCATAAATCATATTCTTTATGGCTTGTAATCCATTTTTGTATGGGATGTTAGTATACAGAGATTCCACATATTCTATGGTGGCTAAAATAGTATTCTCTGGAAGACTATTCAAAGATTGTATTTTCCTCAGAAAGTCTGTGATGTCGTGAACATAACTAGGAGCGTTGATGGCATAGGGTTTTAGAATAGAGTCTGTATATCCAGATACCCCCATGGTGATATTGCCTAAGCCAGAGACAATGGGGTGTCCCGGATTGCCTGGTTTGTGTAATTTGGGTAGAAGGTAAAATGTATCTGGTTGAGCTTCCTGTGCTGTGCCTGAAATGAATTGTCCATAAATGTACAGGGGTAATTCCTTTATACTTTTGTCGAGTTCTTTTTTTTATTCCTGTTTGGGGTCTGAGTCCAGCTGTTTGTAAAAAACAGTATTTGAGAGTTGTCTTTGAGCCTCTTGGATGTAGTCCAAGTTACTTATGCATCTTGACTCTAACTAGTCCTTCCTGGCAATTACCCCACCACTACCTATATATAATGGCTGAGGAAATTCTGTTTCACTGTATCTGAAGAAGTGTGCATTCTCATTCAAACCAGCTTGAGTCCTGGCTTTTCCAACATTGCTCTGACCACCTTCAGTTGCTCTGGGCCATTGTGGAAGACTCTTGAGGCCCGTCTCCAGTCCACCTTGGCCGACTTCTCCATACCATGGGCCCTGGGGTCAGCAACCAGTCAGGTTCTTCCCATTGCAGCTGGCTCTACCAAGAGTCTTTTGGCCTCATGCCCCATTCTGGTGGTGTGGTGCCTTTCATAGTCTTGGTGGTGTTCTTCCCCTTATCTTTATGGCCTAAGGGTTCATGGGTCAGGATCTCAGTCTGCAAGTTCCCTAACTGATGTCCTCACCTTTATCGCCCATCACCGCAGTGGTGTGATGGTTGAGGAAAGAGGAATTCTGACACTCTGTCAGACTCTTTGTCATGGGCTGGGCTTGGGCTAAGAGGCGGAAGTCAAGTCTGGTCTGAGGACGTTGCCAGGACAGTCAGAGTGAAAGCCAAATCAGGAGTCCAAAGGAGGGGTTGTCTGAAACAGGGGTCAAGAAGCCAGGAATCTGAACCAGAGTAGGGGTCTGAGGACAGGAGCTGAAGGTGGATGCAAGGCATGCACGGAGGTGACTTGTTGCTTCCACAAGAGCCCAATCCCAAGTGGGAGTTATTTAGGCCTCCGACTGGGCTTCCTGGGGTGGCGGCGGCGCTCCTGCTAATACTCAGGATGTCTGGTAAACCTGTCATGTCTATGGTATACGGGAGGAGGCCTGCTGCCTCTTTCCTTTCCTCTGAAGTTTTCACACAGCTTCTTATCAGGTCCATGACCTTGCTCCAGCTGCAGGAGCCTCACTGGGAATTATAACAGTTCCTAGAATGTTTTCTTTCTCAGGCCGCTTAGCCAGCTTAGCTTCCTGCGCACGTAAACTGTATCAATTGGCTTCTGCTGAAGGGGGGGGGGTTGTTTGAATGTAGTATAACCTAGTAGGTGCTGCTGTATCTAGTCATAACTGACACAGAGAATGTACACGTGTCTTTTGGTACTGTTTTAACATTAAACGCTGTCTTCTGAAGAAGCCCTATGTTGTGTGACTGACTGATTGAAGAACCTGACAAAGTGTCAGTTATCTCTACCTTCCTCCTTTCGAACCGCATCTCTCATCAACCAAGATGAGAGGGGAAGAGGAGGATGCTTCTGTGGTACCTACCATGGGGGAGTCGGTGCCCACTACTATGGTATCGACCACCAGCCCTCTGGATGAGGAACTGGGCAAAAATTACTTTGACTTGTTCAGTGGGGCATATGCCAGCATGACTACCTGACTGAAGAGGCAAGCCTGGGGAAGGTTCCAAATGGACACTTGGTCCCTTACCCCTGGGCCCTGTCAGGAAAGTCAATATGATCGGACCATCTACCATTTGAACACAGTGCCTGAGCCAGAGGTTGGGATGCAAAAGCCAGCCGAAGCTGAGGACTACGTTGACACCCGTTTGGGATTGTTGGAGCATGGTCAAGACTGACTTTTCTGGATGGTCGAGGAGTCGTTCTGAAAGCTGCTGGAATTGATAATGGAGGTGGTGCAATGGGAACTTGGTCAGCAGCTACCTGCCCCCCAGTTTGCTGCCGGTGCAAGCACCACCTGCCCAGGGAATTCCAGGTCAGCAACTGCCGATCCAGCAGCTGGTGCTCCCCCCCTTAAATCCAAGGAGGGTACCTGGGAGAGAACTCCCCCCCCCCGGCCGAAGTGCTGGAGGTGACGTTTGATGGGACATCCGAGAAGTTGGCTTACTTCTTGGTGAAGGTGGAAAAGTTTGTTGGGAACTGGGACCACCTATTCCCAAATGAAGAACACATCATAGACTATATAGCATCCCATTTATGGGAAGGAGCGGCCGATTGGTATGTAAGCCTACACCATGAGGACGGCCGGGAGCTCTGAGAGATTGATGCGTTCATGTGGGCCCTCTGGGCACATTATGAGGACACAAATGTGAGCGAAACCACTCAAGCTTTCCTACACACCCTCCACCAAGGGAAGAGATCAGTACGTGAGCACACCGAAGAGTTCCGTCGACATGCGGCCAAGATCCGGGAATGGCCGGACAGGCTCAATGTGGAACTAAGGGGGACGATTCTCTGCAGCGTGAAGCCGGTGTCCCTGCTCACCTGGATGAGAGAGGCGGCTGATGCAGAGAGCCGTCTCCATACTATTTGCATCGATGACGCAGCCACTTTGGGGAAGAGTACCGTGGCACCAATGAAACCCAAGATGCCCGTGAAACCTAAGGAAGGTACACACAAACTCTGCATGAAACAGGGTTTGTGCCTGAAATGTGGGGAAGCTGGCCACTTCACCGCCACGTGTCCAGAGTCAGGATCGGTGACCCACCTGAAGAAAAGTGGAGAGAAGAAGTGGCCTGATACTCCAGCGAAGAAACTGCCTGCCTGACCGAAGAGCCCCATGCTCTGCAAGCTAGCCTGCAAGAGGAGGAGATGGACTTGTCTTGCGAGGATGACTTCCAGCTGGTGGGAAATGGACAGAACCTGCTGTAAACAGCACTGACCAGCAGGTCTGACATCTCGAGGTGCAGAAAATGGTGATCAGTTACCCTCCCTCTTTTTTGTGACTGTGACTATCATCAACCTGGAGCTAAACACCCACATACAGGTGCGGGGTCTAATTGACTTGGGATATGGGAGGGATCTGATCCACCTGTCCTTAGGTACTGGACTTGGGGCTAAAGTAGTTAAACTCCCTGATCCCTTGGTGTTCACCCAGATGGATGGCTCCACCATGAAAGACCCCTGCAAATATGAGACTGTGCCGTTGCGGATGGGTGTGGGGCAACACTGGGAACGCCATCCTTTTGTCATTACCCCAGTGGCTCATTTCCCGCTGGTGCTCAACAGCCCGTGGCTCCATGACCATGATTCTTGCATCTTGTGGGACAAGGGGATCGTCCGTTTCATTTTGCCCAAGTGCTTAATGCATAGCTGGAACACGGAGTGGGGTGAACCTCCCAGGGAGCCACCCATGCACGCCTGCCTGGCTAGTTCAGAACTCCAAATGATTCCTCCCCAGTATCAAGACTTAGCCGAGGTGTTTGGGGAGGAGGAGGCTGACGAACTACCCCCCTCCACAGGAACTGTGACTGCTCTATCGAACTGTTACCTAACCAGAAATTGCCTAAGGGCAAGTTATACTCCATGAGCCTGGCAGAGAAAGTGGAATTGAGGAGGTTTATTGATTAAAAACTTGGCAAGGGGTTTTTATTCAACCTGCCTTCTTACCTTTCGCAGCACCAGTGCTGTTCCAAAAAAAAGAAGGATGGGGGGTTGAGACTATGTACTGATTACAGGGGTTTAAATGCTGTCTCATCCACAAATGCCTACCCACTCCCCTCGATTAAAAACCTCTTAGCGGCGGTCTCCCAGGGGAAAATCTTTTCAAAACTTGATCTGAGTGATGCCTATTTCTGGGTCCGGATTAAGGAGGGGGACAAATACAAAACAGCGTTTGACACCCCCTTGGGGCAGTTCGAGTACCGTGTGATGCCCTTCTGCCTTCAGGGAGCTCCTGCGGTATTTATGAACCTGATAAATGAAGTCCTGCACAAGCATCTGTTTAATGGTGTCCTTGTTTACCTGGATGACATTTTGTTGTACTCCCCCGACAAAGAATCCCACATCAAGTTGGTTAGGGACGTTCTCTAAACATTGCACAAGCATAAACTCTTTGCTAAACCTTCAAAGTGTGAATTTCACTGCACAGAAATAGCTTTCCTAGGCTATCGAATCTCCACCCAGGGGTTTGAAATGGAACCTGCCAAGGTCCAGGATGTGGTGGGGTGAGAACCTCCCAAAACTCGGAGGCAGCTCCAAGCGTTCTTGGGATTTGCGAACTTTTATAGATCCTTTCTTGCAAATTTTGCCCAGGTGAGCTTATCACTCACGGACCTCCTGAAAACGAAAGGAAAGTGTCCAGACAGTACTAAGCCAGGGGCTAAACTTGACTGGTCGCCAGAGTGCCAAAGTGCGTTCGACCGCCTAAAAGCCCTGTTTACTTCTGAGCCCATCTTGGCGCACCCAAATGAAGTTAAGAAATTTATTGTACAGGTCGGTGCCTCGGATGTTGCTATGGGTGGCAAGATGGGGAAGCTGGGAAGTTACATCCCCTTGTCTATGTCTCTCGGAAGTTCAATGACACTGAACACAATTGGTCAGTTTGGGACAAGGAGGCGGGAGCTATTAAATTAGCCCTCCCAACATGGAGGCATTGGTTGGAAGGGGCGCTGGTGCCCCTTGTGCTGTAGTGGCAGCCACTGCCAAAGCAACATTCTAAAAAATCTGCACAGCCAATCAAATCTCCAGGGCCAATCAGAAGCCTGGCCGGGCAAAGAGCCATCTAGCCTTGCCCACTTTCTCAAAACACGCGGCGGGTGCCAGAAAAGGTGTGAGCAGGCATCATGTCGAGGACCCCTGATCCAGATAAATAGATTTATTTGTTTATCATCTGCCTAGGATGGCATGTGGGGCTGTGGCACTTGCCTGGGCCACTCGCAGGGTGTAGGGCCTGCCCTTCCTGCCACTTCTTGCCCCCCACATCACATGAAGCAAACATGTACAACAAACAAAATTGTGTCATGCATACAATAAAATAGGGCAACAAAACTAAAGAACCATCACAACCACCCTTTTAGATAGTTTAGGCTGAGAGAAAACCACTGACCCAGGGTCACCCAGTGGGCTTTTAGGCAGGGGAGGGGGAGATTTGAACCCAGGTCTTCCTGTTACTTGAAGCACTGCACAAGGCTGCAGCCTATGGATGCCAGCCTCCAGGTGGAACCTGGGGATCCCCCAGATT